>OY998177.1:46430497-47055497 GCA_963921935.1 Galeruca laticollis
CTTGTAATAAACTTAAATGTCCAGATTATAATGCTGTCTATTTGGGTCAAACCCTTTTTGAGATCAGATACAGTGAACATTTACGAGCATATAGATTAAAACAACCAGATAAGTCCCAATACGCAAAACATCTGCTTGACACAAAACATGCATTGACACCTAACACAGAACTAGAAGTACTGCATATTTGTGATAAGAAACAAGAACTGAATTTCCTTGAAGAATTAGAAATTAGAAGAGACCTAAGAAACCCACAATATCAAGTTGTCAATGAACAGATAAATCTAGTGAGTTCTCCACTTTGAAACTGCCTTCTTAAGTGATAATTGTAAAGATCAGCAGCTATAGTTGTCCTGGTTTTCTATATCATTGCACAGTTATACTGAGCTTAATTGAGAAAAGATATCCAGAATATTGTGAGTAATTTCATGAATTTACTCAAAAATTAAGACATATTTGATTTGATTTGATCTAAACAACGTACCAGTTATTATTGCTTCTGGTGTTTATGTGTATATAAAAAACCTTCTAATTGAATATAAATTAATGGTCATTTACTACTCGTTTGAATACTTCAGAGTTCTAACTGGGTTATCATTGGAATATTTTTAAGAATGATCATTGTTGGGAACTCGATATGAATACTTAAAATAATGGAAGATACAGATACAGAACGAATATTGGAAGAGATCAGGAAATGTAAAGTGGAACTAAAAAGCAGTATCGAAGCTAGTGGATGTAATATTTTACTGAAAGTGGAGGACTTGAAGCTCAAGATAAACAGCCTTGAGAAGGAGAATTGTTATTTAAAGGAAAAAATTGAAGAACTAGAGAGGAACGAGAAACAAAATAACATAATTATTTTTGGAGGGGATGTCCCCAACAAAAATATAAATTCAGAACTTATCTGTACTGAACTCAATAATATGTTGAACGTAGTTGTCAACGAGTCAGTTATAAATAATTATTATTGCCTTGGAAAAATAACAAATCGACCAGTCAAAGTAGTTCGTATAAGTAGAAGAGTTCGTATCATATTTGAAAAAAAAGGAACTCTTGAGAAATTGTAAAAAGTTGAAGGGAAGTTGTATAACAATATCCCACGACCTAACTGTCCAACAACGCTGCGAATATAAAATCTTACGGAAATTCTTACTTCGAGAAAGACAACATAACAACAACTCTTATATCAAGGGCAATAAACTCGTTATAGAAAGCACGGAATTTTCCATAGAACATCTGAACGAACTAGACAAACAAGTAGAAAAAAAACCAATAGTACCCCTTCGACCCCAACTCAGTCACAAAATGTAAACACCGATAATTATATAAGTGGAAAATCGGAAATTTTACATACTTTCCACCCGGAAAACATAGACTTGAATCAACCAAGAAGATAAGCTGAGAACCTTCCTAAATCTATTGGAGCCTCAAAAAAGCCACTGAAGTAAACCAACCCTGCTTTAGAAAAGGTTACAAGATCTAAATCAAATTCCCAAAAATAACTTCACCAGTTCTCGATTTATAGACATTCCAATTAGTTAATATTATTACTGCTAGTATCGTCATTTCTATAATGTAGCTATTTTGATTTCTTTCAACTGTTTGATGTTTGCTTATGGCTGAATCTTTAACTGGATTCAGTTTTGATTTTAATATTCATTTAACCATTATTGTATCTTTTGCGCTTGTTTTTAACTGAATTTAGATTGTTTTATTTATTAAAAAACTGTTATGATGGATCAGTATATTAGGGAATTTTAAACGGACTCTATCAAAACATATTCTATTAATACGGACATTGAATGCTCTCACATTTCAAATGTAACCAAGGAAAATACTAGATTTCAAATATTAGGGTTAAATATACGCAGTCTATCTAAAAACCTAGATGAATTTAAGATACTCCTACAGAGTATGGATTGTGATATGGACTGTATAGTTTTGAGTGAAACTAGAGAAATTCAACAGACAAGTTTATTTGATTATGAAAACTACAATCTAATTTATAATTAGAGTAAATGCAATCAGTGCGATGGGGTTGTAGTCTACATAAAATCAGATTACAACTTTTCATATGATACCGTAAATCTTTTTAATAATATTAAGTTATTACAAATAAAAATTAATTTCCAGTCAAATAAAAATATTATCATCATGAGTATGTACAGATCTACAGCAACTGATGCATGTGATTTTATCGAACATTTGGAAAATTATTTGAAGGAGCTTAGACACAACAGCAATGACATGTACATTTTGATTGATTGATCTAAATGTTCTGGGCGAATCTGGATTTGTATCAACTATTAATAATCCCACAAGAGTGCAAGGTGAAAGCAAAACTTGTTTGGATCATATATTTCTACGAGCTGAACAGAGTGTGTATGAAAATATTATTCCAATAGTTCTAAAAACAAAATATTACAGATCATTATACAACCATTTTACAAATTATTTTGGAAAACAGTATAAAAAGAAATGAAAATGAAAGAAGAAGAGTTTTCATTGATGAACAAAAAATTAAAAATGAATTTCGTACATTAAACTGGCACCACGTGTACTCGGCCCAAGATCCAAATATTGCGACATCGATATTTTCACAAATTGTCTTAGAAGCTATAATAAAATGTACCTATATTCGTAAAAGAAAAAGAAAAAACACAAAAATAGCGCCTTGGTTGACGAATGGTCTCTCTCTTAAACTCCATTAACCAAAAAAATAAGTTATTTCAAAATACACTAAAATATCCAAATGATAAACTACTGCAAACGGAATATAGAAATTATCGAAATAAATTAATTTCATTAATTAAAAAAACCAAATACAATTATTTCTCAAAGAAAATAAACGAAAATAAACGGTTTAAAAGATTAAAACTAACTTTTCCGCATCTGTGGCCCTGAACAATATTCTATCATAAAATTGTTACTTGTATACACTTCGGGGGATGTATCGTATTAACAAACCGAAATTTCTCCAAAAATAACCAAAAATGTAGTATATCTGGATTTATAGGACCCGCTGTACTCGTTCTAGTCAACTGAAAATCAATAGGGTACATCTGTGAGACACCTTGAACAATATTCAATCATAAAATTGATCAATAGTATACTCTCTGGAGGCTGTATCGTGCTAACAAACTAAAAATTCTCCAAAAATGACTAAAATTTGGTACTTCTAGTACCATAGCACCCGTTGTACTGGCTTTAGTGAGCTGAATATCAATAGGGTTCATCTTTGAGACGCTCTGAATAATATCTAATCATAAAATTGGTGTATTGTATATACTCCGGAGGCTGTATAGTGCTAACAAACTGAAACTTCTCCAAAAATGTCAAAAATATCGTATTTAAAGTAGTACCTGTTGTATTGGCTCTGGTGAGCTGAAAATCTATAGGGTTCATCTGTGAGATGTCCTGAATAAAATTCAATCATAAAATTGGTGACTTGTTGAACTCCGGAGGCTGTATCGTGCTAACAAACTGAAATTTCTAAAATAATGACAAAATGTCGTACTTCAAGTACCATAGCACCCGTTGTACCGGATCTGGATAGCTGAAAATCAATAGGGTTCATCTGTGACATGTCCTTAACAATATTCAATCATAAAATTGGTGACTTATTGCACTACGGAGGCTGTATCGTGCTAACAAGATATGTAAGGAAAAGTGGCCGACGACAACGACGACGACGATGACGACATACACACAGGATTTTTTTACTAAAAACTGTTAATAAAGTTGATTCGCAGAGTTTATGGAACAATGTTAAGGAAATTAGCCACACCAAGAAAGGAAGAACATCTATAGATAGAATCAAAGACGAGCAAAATAGAATTTTAACAAGCAAAATTGATATTGATAACGAATTTAATATAAAATTCAAAGAAACAGGTAAAAAATTAGCAGAAAAAATAAAAAAAGATAAACACTATAAACCAGTCCATAATCTCATTTCAAATACCTTTGTCTTTGCACCTGTACTTGAGCCTGAAATTGAAACTATAATACGAGAGTTGAAGAATAGAAAAGCTACAGGAATAGACAATGTTAAAACAGAAACACTTAACATAATATCAGAGTTTATTTCTAAACGTTTAAAATATATATTTAGCAAATGTATAGAAGAAGGAATATACCCTGATAGTTTTAAAAAGTCAATAGTCATCCCCTTATACAAGAAAGGGGATGTCTTGGATATAAATAACTACAGGCCCATCTCTTTAATAACTCATCTTTCAAAAATATTTGAGAAAATTATCAAAAACCATTTAATGTCTTATCGTGATAAATATAAAATCATTTACAATAATCAGTACGGTTTTAGAGAGAAAGTGTCAACGCAAGACGCCATCCTAGCACTAACATCAAAAATTACTGAATCTCTCAACGATAGTAAGCCATGCTTATGCGTATTTGTAGACCTTTCTAAGGCATTCGATACTGTTAGCCATCCTCTACTTTTGAAATCACTAGAAGACATAGGAATACGCCACAACTCCTTAAAACTCTTTGAAAGCTATCAAACAGGCAGCAAGCTGTGAAAATAGATGATATATACAGATATAGCGAAATTGTCGAATTTGGTGTCCTTCAAGGAACTGTACTTGGCCCTGTACTATTCAATATATACGTTAATGGCTTGTTTTCGTTGCGATGCTCAGGACATATTTTGGGATTTGCTGATGATGCCGGAATATTTTATGATTCTGATACATGGGATAATTTGAAAGCAAAGGTTGAAACTGACTTCTGTCAAATAAAAAAATGGTTAGAATATAAATTATTAACAATAAATATTTTAAAAACAAATTACTTACCTTTTTCATGTAGCTCCTTCAGCTCCCCAACATTCAACGAACTCTGGATAAGTACTAATGAACCATTTATAATTTCACCTGTAAAGAGTATGAAGTATCTGGGGGTGAGTATAGACCAGCATATGAAATGTAAATCTCATATTGCGTTTCTGGTTATAAAACTTAGGAGTATGCTATATAAATTCAAAATACTCAAAGAGGTACTACCTGTGCATATTCTGAGAACATTGTATCATGCTTTGGTTGAAAGTCATCTTCGATACGGAATTCTAAGTTGGGGCAGTGCATTTAAAAGTCACTTATTTCCACTGGAAGTTTTACAACGGCGATTTTTAAAACTTATTTACTCTAAAAAAGCTATTTATCACAAAGATGATCTCTATTCTGAGACACAAGTGATGGATTTAAGAGAACTTTACTTTTACAATTCGTACATTAGGTATCACATAAATAAACAAGCAGCACAACTTCCGTCCCACAACTATAACACCCGACATCAACATCTTTTTACAATCCCTTTAATGTTAAAGACTTTAACACAACATACTTTCCTATTTTTAGCACCCAGACTGTACAATAGTCTTCCACAGGAATTAAAAAATATCAAAAATCCCAATAAATACAAAAAACTGCTAAAAAGACACATATTTGAGATTCATAGGCAAATCATAAGAGATCTGTTCGAAAAATGATTCCTTATTTTGAGGTTTGGGAATTCAATGTGTTTATACTGATCCATTCATTCATGTTATATTTTTTGTATTCAATGATTTATATTTTATAATACTTATGTATGTATGTAATGTTTTTTATATATTTTTTCATTTTCGTGTCCCGAAACAAGTGTGTATAACACTTATTGGGTACCGCTTTACTCGCCACTTCATTAATGGCATAAATATGTAACACACTTAAGTGAATAAAGCCTATATATATATATATATATATATATATATATATATATATATATTATTTAGTTTGTTTTTAGTTTGTATCTGTAATATCGATGCAATTTGAATAAAACAAATACCTGTTATATATTTTTTTTAATTAAATACTTTTCTATAACACACAGACACAATACTAAAGAAAAAACAACACTTTCATACTTTCTTTCACACAATTTTTTTTTATAGTGAAACTTATTCTGAAGGTATACCAATTAAATTGAATTTTTGTAATTTTGAAAGGTGTCCAAATTTGTCTTCTTTAGCCTTTCTTATTATTGATTTTAATTATTTTGGATTTGAAATTGAATATTTAATTATTTATTTATTTATATAAATGATAAATGCTTTCCAGGGAAATTTATAAGCTTTTAAAATTTTGAAAATAAATTATTAAGTTACCGGTTCGTATTTGCTTTTAATCTCTGGTCTGTGACGTTTTCTACCAATGATATTCCCATATTCCCTGCATGTGTTCGTCAGCAATCTTCCGTTGTTTACCAACGTCTCTGCCCTCACACTTCACGTTAACGTTGCTTTTAGTTGTTAAAAGATTTTTTTGTACCTTCTGCTGCACTCCTAACTTCTTTTCTTGCCAATTTATTTAATTCTATATTTATTATTTTGGTTTAGTTTAACTATCTGACTTATATGCTTTTGATTTCTTGTTCCGTGGTATATTTATTTCGTTTTGATTTACGCCTTTGTTCTCACAATTTACTTTATATTACCCTGATGCTGCTTCTTGTTGTTTAATGTTTCTTATCTGACTTCTGCTTCTCTTGTTACTTACTTTCTTTCAAAGTTGTGTTAATAAAAATTTTCAAAAATTGATATTTTCCTTTTTAGAATATTTACTACTTTGGTTTGGTTTAATTATCTATTTAAAATCGTCAAATTAATATGATTTAAGTGTGATTTTTATAATTTTTCTCTCGGAATCCCAAAATTCGTGAAACTCTTGTCAAAATCTCTCAAAAAACCCCTATTTTTCCGTTACCCGGTATCGATCTTCCTTTTTTATATATAAAACGTTCAATCCAACTTAGATTATTCATTTGAACCAATCACATTTCCTTTCTATTTTAATTTAATGACTTTATCAATTGTTATACCTTTCTTACATATAGTATGAACTAAATCTACATTATAAAATATATTTCCTTTTTACCAGATACAGTTTTTTAAATTTATAAGAAATCTTTTCTTTTAAATGTCAATTGAAATCTTTATATTTACCGAAATAGCTGTATAACCACATACATCTCACACTCCTCTTCTTATTTAATTTAAACCATTGGCATTGACAATAATTTTAACCCAACATTTTTAACTGTCATCGTGATATTTTGTGTTTACAACATTTTATTCTAGATATGAATCGATAAATGGATTGCATTTATCCAATAATAATTTATTCACTGGTAATTATTGAGGTAAAGTTCACATTTTATATTATGTTATGAATACGTTGTCTTCAAAACAATATTATAGTGGTTATTTGTTTGAATAATTTCAGCATTGAAAATATGGACATTCTTATCAGGTATTTATAATTCTATAACTACTCTATTTGTATACCTGATATATTGCCCCCCCACATAAACATTTCAAAAGTTTTCTGATATTAAAACTTTTAAATTGTTTATGTTCTAAAAATTTTTGTATACCACAATACTTAATCCTAAAATCCATTCATTCTTCATGCATACTTTAAACTATATTAACTATAAGCTACAAGTTTTAACTCACAACTCAAACTTTTTCTAAAATGTCCTATTTTTACTCTGGAAATCATTTATCTTTCTTATTTGTTTTGAATTTTTATTTATATGTTACATTTCTATTCACTATATACTCAATTGTATTTAGAATGTTATTTGCTCATTTCATGTAAACATAGTTGGTTAGTGTATGTATTTTAGTACCCTCAACGTTCACTAATTGGCTATATGTTTATAATTTACTTTTATTTTCATTCTCTAATCAGTTTTTGTATATAAAAATATTAAATCTAAATGAAATTTTCCCCTAATAATATCCGTTCCAGGATATTTCAGTTCATACACATTATTTCCAATTATTTTCTTGATTTCAAATGGACCTGTATGTGGTAATAATAATTTCCCACACACATTGTTTTTTAAATTAGAAATCCTAGGTGTCTTCAAAATGACTAAATCTCCTATTTTAAATTTAGTCCTCTTCTTGATTTTCTTATTCATTCTCTTCTGATACTTTTCTGCCCTGATTTTTAATTTATGATATGTCTCTTCCCGTATTCTTGTTAAATCTTGTTCGTGTAATATCCAAGGTCTATTTGGATATTGTCCTGTTAAAATTAAAATTGGTGGTTTCTCAGTATTAATATTTGGTACGTAATTATTATAATTCTCAATATGTTTTAGATCTTCATCCCAACACAAATGATTCTGGTAATACTCCATCCTCAAAAATTTTAAACATTCTTGAATCATTCTTTCACTAGGATTAGCCTGTGGATGCCTTATAGAAGTATGGAACAATTTGATATCCTTTTTCTCACAGAATTTTGAAAATCTTTCATTAACGAAATATGATGCGTTATCTGTAAGTATACTCTGCGGTTTACCAACTTCTTCCATATACAAAAGTATACACTTCATTGTTTCTACCTTGTTAACTCGTTTGGTTGGGTAAAACTTAACAAATTTAGAAAAAATATCATACATAACCAGTATGTTCTTATTACCTCTAGGTGTTTTAATTAAATTGGATAAATAATCAATTGCTACTATTTGTAATGGTTCTTTTACAATTATACTTTCAACAATATTTTGATTCTTATATGTCTTATATTTTCTCAAAATACATAATTCACAATTTGAACAAATTTTCTTTATAATTGTTATATCTTTACAAGTAAAATAATTTTCTCTGAACATTAATCATAGCTTTCTAACCCCTATATGACCATAATTTTCATGTAAATTTTTCAAAATTTTTTCAGCTAAATTTGTGTCAATATAATATAACTCTTTGTCAGCAATGACCTTAATAATCAAGTTGTTTTTCATTATACAACCCTTAAAATTACCCATTTTAATAACTTTATCCCTCAAATTTGTTAAATTTTCCTGGCTATCTTTGATTTCTACCAACGAATATAAACCTTGTTCATTTTTCAACTTATTTATAGCAACAATAAAATTTTCCTTTTTAGTATTAGAGATTACTAATTCTGTTAATTTTTTATCTGTAGGTTCGTCCTTTCTACTTAAACAATCAGCTGTAATATTTAATTTTCCAGGTTTATACCTAATATCAAATTGAAACTCTTGTAATAACAAACCCCATCTGTATATTCTCGTGTTACTGTATTGTGTGTTTTTTATAAACGACAAACTTTGATTATCAGTTTCTATAATAAATTTATTTCCCCTTAGCCAATAATTTAATTTTTCACAAGCATATACAATTGCAAGCATTTCCTTTTCAGCCACTGTATATTTTAATTGTGCTCCTTTTAATATTTTAGAAATAAAACAAATTGGATATTCTTTCCCGTCTCTAGTTTGTACTAATTCTGCTGCTATAGAATATGCTGATGCATCTGTTCTTAAAATAAAATCTATATTGAAATCTGGCACATAAATAACTATATTATTATAAAACTCATTTTTAATTTTCTCAAAAGCTTCTATTCTTCTATCATCCCATACAAATTTTTCCTTTTTTCTTAATAATTCAATTAATGGTCTTTCTTTTTCTGCTAAATTTTTCACAAATTTTGAATAATAATTAATCATACCCAAAAACCCTCTTAATGCTTTTAATGTTTTTGGTCTAGGAAATTTCTTTATTTGTTCTAATCTATCAATATCAATAGTAATGCCTGTTATAGTGATCTTATACCCTAAAAACTTTACATTATTTTGGAAAAATTGACATTTGTGTAAATTTAATTTTAAACCAAATTTATCCAATGTTTCAATAATTATTTTAATATGCTCTAGATGCTGTTGTTCATCTTGACTGAAAATTAGAATATCATCAATATATGATATACAAAATGTACTATGGATTTCCAATATTTCTCTAAGAGCCCTGATTAATGCAGATGAACTTGATTGAAGTCCAAATGGTGTCGTACAAAATTCCCATACTTGTCCATCTACTTGAAAACCTGTGTATTTTCTGGAATCTTCATGTAAAGGTATCAACCAAAATGAGTTTTTTAAATCTAATTTTGTAAAGATCATACTTTTCCCTATTTGTGATAATAAAATATCCACCCGTTGTGGTGATTCATATTGTGGTTTTGTTATCTCATTAATTTTTCTGGCATCTAAACAAATTCTAATGGAATTATCAGCTTTTTTAACTATAACCAATGGACTTATATACTGTGTTGTTGATTTTCTTATAATACCATCCATTTCCATCTTTCTTATCTCTTCTTGCACTTGTTCCCTATATGCATGTGGAATTGGATATCCCCTACATAGAAAATGTTTATCCTTATAAATTTCCAGATGATGTTGGTAATGATTTGCTATTCTTGGTTCTTCGTTAACTAATGTTTTATGTTTATTCATTATTTTATAAATATCTTTCTTATATTTTTCTTCACACTGTATAACTTTTACCCATTCCGAGTATTCTTCATCATCTAAATTTCTTTCAATTTGTAAATGATTCATTGTTTCTTCTGCATTTTCTTCTTTGTTCCCCTTTGTCCATCTCATTATCTCTACTTCCCTTCCATCTACTCTCAAACTCTGGTCCCTCATGTCTATTACTGCTTCAATTCCATATAAAAAATCAATTCCCAGTATTACTTCCATTTTCATACTTCCCATCACTAATAAACTTACTTGTAAATCCACATCTTGACATGTAATAGTACCATAATATAAGTTGTTCACTTCTTCTATTTTCTTTCCAGTTGCTGATATTACCTGTATTTGCTTAATTTTTATAATTTTGTTGTTGAAATAATCAAAATTTCGTTTTATAATGTCTGTCCTTATTGCTGATATTTGTGATCCACTGTCTATTAATGCATGTAATTTTACATCTCCTATTTTAATTTTTACATATGGTAACCAATACTTTCTGTATGCATTATCTGGTTTTAAATTATGTATATATTCATGTTCCATAAGATTGCAGTTTTTATTGATATCTGTAATATCTGTTTTTTCACTTTTATTGTGATTTCTTTTAAACCTGATATGTTTTCTATTTCTACACCTATTTCCTATCCTATATTTACATTTATCTACTTTTTTATATTTACAATTTAAATGATGTATTAATAATTTTATTCCTTTAGTTACAGATGCTTGCCTTACACCTGATAACTGTTCAATATATTGTTTTACCTGCAGACCATCACTTTGCTTAACTGAATTTAATGAAGATAAGATATGAGTTATTTTTAAATTATTATATTTTAAAATACGTTTGTTATAATTTGTTAATTTTTGATTATTTTGTATTTTGTCACACTTATTTACTTTGTTTATATTATTTAAATAAATATTACCCTGCTTTAGTTTTCTATTTATTTTAGGATATTTGATTATACTGCTTCTATTAAACAATTCGTCTTCCACTTTTTCTTCGATTACAATTGGTAAAACTTGATTACTTTTTCTTTGAGGTTTATTTCTTTTAGGGTATAACTTTTCACACATATCACACATACAATTATTTAAGTCTGAAGTGCTTCCTTGCAATTCTTCAGCTATAATATCAAATTTATCCCGTAGGTTTATTATTTCTATAATATTATCATCAATAATCAGACACCTTGTCTGTAGATTCAAAATTACTCTTTTTTCATTCATAATATCTATACCCATTATCGCTTCCACACTCAAACCTGGTGTAATCAAGAAATTCATATTATAATTATTGCTGTTTACCTTTATTGAAACAGTTAAAACTTTATTCACAAAAGCTACCTTCTTGTCATTAGCAGTAACAACTTTTATTTGGTTTATTTTAATTATTTTATCTTTTAACATTTTATAGTTTTTCTTCACAAAACCTTCATTAATTAATGATACACTACTTCCTGTATCTAATAAGCAGTTTAACTTTACATTCTCAATATCTAATTCTATAAAAGGTAATTGATTATTTACATTGGTTTCATTTATTTTGTTTTTATCTTCACTTATCTTTATAAATTCCTTCGGATGGCAATATTTACTTTTTATGATATTGTATGATCTGCAGTCTTCTAAAAATTTTGATGTCTCGGAGTTTGTTGATCTGCACTATTGTGCACCATTACTTGCTCAATCTGCTTTTGTTCATTATCTACTATAATCTCTTCTGTTGACTTCTCTCTTGTCCTCAAATTACAATTTGTCTGTTGTTCTCTTCCTCCAACAGATCCATTATAATTTCTCTGTTCCCTTGTTTGATTTCTATTAGAACTATTATTGTTGCTGTTATATCTTTGCATATAATTGTTCCTATAGTTTTGTTGGTTTCTGTTATAGTTGTTGTTTCGGCCTTTGTTGTCGTAGCCTCTATTTTCTTTCTCTGGCTGTTTGTTATTGCCAGCACTCCAACCATCTCTCCATTTCTCTGTCTCTAGCCTATCTTGTTGACTAGCACTCCAACCATCCCTCCTTATGTATTGTCCATTACCTCCAAATCCTTTTATATCATCTATCCTTCTTAAATATTCCAACAGCCTGTTTGTATCTCTCACATCATTTACTGCCACATAATTTGATATATCATCTCCAAAATGTTTGGCAATAAACTTCACATAATCCTCTTCACGTATTTGAGGATCTAGGTATTTGATGTTATCTAATTTGTTCATTGCATAAATTTCCCTTGACTGCTGTCCGTTTTCTCTATACTTTCCAAAATATAAGTTATTTCTTATTTTACTTTGGACCATATCCCCAAAGAAATAATTTATAAAATGATGTTCGAATTGATTTATATTCATACATCTGTCCTCGTTTATATTCCACCATAATTTTGCTGATCCTTTAATTGTCTTATCTACCCATCTTTTCCAATTTCTTTCTTCTCCCATCTCTTCTAATTTCGCCTTTAATTTCATAATATATCGTACTGGATGTACATTTCTATCATTACTGAAATACAATTCAGTATCTGCTTTATCTCCCATCATGATAAAATTTCGTGCCCCCTGTGGTAAATTCTCAATTTTCTTCTCTAAATTTTCAATCGCCGACTTGTTTCTTTCTATCCCCTCTTCCTGTCTTCCAAACTCTTGCCTAATTTCACGATTGTTATTTTCACAAATTCTTTCCATGTCTTCCAACTCTTGTCTAATTTCCATTTTGTTTTTCTGGATTTCTTTTTCAACGTCTTCTTTATGCTTATCCATAGACCTTTCAAATTTTTCAACCTGCTCCATTACTGAGTTCCTAATATCCACCTTTGTTTGTTTTATTTCTTGTCTTAAAGCTTCTGCTCTTTCCTCACTCTTCCTATCCATCGTCTCATTTGTGTTTTTAATAACTTCCATTATACGTAAAAACATTTCGTTTATATTTTGATTGCTTTCTGCGTCTCCCTCCATAGTCTTTGTTTCTGGCTTCTTTTTACCACTTCTTAAATACATTCACTAACAACTTTTTTTTTTTTAATAGAATTAATCTTAGGCAATAATAAATAATAATGTTTTTATTGGTATACCTGAGAAAACATTCACTCGGACCTTCTATACTCAGGTCCCTGCTCGGGCGCCATATTATTTAGTTTGTTTTTAGTTTGTATCTGTAATATCGATGCAATTTGAATAAAACAAATACCTGTTATATATTTTTTTTAATTAAATACTTTTCTATAACACACAGACACAATACTAAAGAAAAAACAACACTTTCATACTTTCTTTCACACAATTTTTTTTATAGTGAAACTTATTCTGAAGGTATACCAATTAAATTGAATTTTTGTAATTTTGAAAGGTGTCCAAATTTGTCTTCTTTAGCCTTTCTTATTATTGATTTTAATTATTTTGGATTTGAAATTGAATATTTAATTATTTATTTATTTATATAAATGATAAATGCTTTCCAGGGAAATTTATAAGCTTTTAAAATTTTGAAAATAAATTATTAAGTTACCGGTTCGTATTTGCTTTTAATCTCTGGTCTGTGACGTTTTCTACCAATGATATTCCCATATTCCCTGCATGTGTTCTGCTGCACTCCTAACGTCTTTTCTTGCCAATTTATTTAATTCTATATTTATTATTTTGGTTTAGTTTAACTATCTGACTTATATGCTTTTGATTTCTTGTTCCGTGGTATATTTATTTCGTTTTGATTTACGCCTTTGTTCTCACAATTTACTTTATATTACCCTGATGCTGCTTCTTGTTGTTTAATGTTTCTTATCTGACTTCTGCTTCTCTTGTTACTTACTTTCTTTCAAAGTTGTGTTACTAAAAATTTTCAAAAATTGATATTTTCCTTTTTAGAATATTTACTACTTTGGTTTGGTTTAATTATCTATTTAAAATCGTCAAATTAATATGATTTAAGTGTGATTTTTATAATTTTTCTCTCGGAATCCCAAAATTCGTGAAACTCTTGTCAAAATCTCTCAAAAAACCCCTATTTTTCCGTTACCCGGTATCGATCTTCCTTTTTTATATATAAAACGTTCAATCCAACTTAGATTATTCATTTGAACCAATCACATTTCCTTTCTATTTTAATTTAATGACTTTATCAATTGTTATACCTTCTTTACATATAGTATGAACTAAATCTACATTATAAAATATATTTCCTTTTTACCAGATACAGTTTTTTAAATTTATAAGAAATCTTTTCTTTTAAATGTCAATTGGAATCTTTATATTTACTGAAATAGCTGTATAACCACATACATCTCACACTCCTCTTCTTATTTAATTTAAACCATTGGCATTGACAATAATTTTAACCCAACATTTTTAACTGTCATCGTGATATTTTGTGTTTACAACATTTTATTCTAGATATGAATCGATAAATGGATTGCATTTATCCAATAATAATTTATTCACTGGTAATTATTGAGGTAAAGTCCACATTTTATATTATGTTATGAATACGTTGTCTTCAAAACAATATTATAGTGGTTATTTGTTTGGATAATTTCAGCATTGAAAATATGGACATTCTTATCAGGTATTTATAATTCTATAACTACTCTATTTGTATACCTGATAATATATATATATATATATATATATATATATATATATATATATATATTGTACAGTCTAATATTGTACCACACTTTTTATGATATATGAATATTACAATTAAAATTTCATTTGTCCACGTTGCGGAAACAAAATTGTACAATCCCTGGTTGCAGCGACAATATTGTACACACGGCTTGAGCACCGTATGTTATCTATTTCAAAGTTGACAGTTGTTGTCAAAATTTCCTAGCTAGCAGAATAACGAAAATTGTTTTAAAATATCGAAAGTTTAGTTTATTTTACCTTGAATTATTTGACTCTATTCTCAGGTGGGTTCAGTTCGTTCGAATATAAAAGTTTTTTATAAATTTTAAATTATTTTCTGAATTAAATATTTAGATCATTAATTTTGATGTATATTCTATTCTGTGAACGTATATTTAAGATCGGAAATATCACTGTCTGTCGCCCATTATCCACTAAATTTCCCTGTCCAAATAAAATTCCTATTCAATTAAATATGTTTAATTTCTATCAGCGTGTCTAAAATGATTTAAATAATTTCCAATGAAAATAATTTTAACAATCATATATAATCACTCAAATCGACAAATTCCAAATTTAACTTTCCTTCTTGATACAAATAATGATATCGTATCATTTACCACTAGACTAAAATTAGAACAACCTACAAACTAAATAACCGCCTAATCTAATTTCAAAAGTTTCTAGTTTCTTTTAAAAAATTTCAAATTTTGAATTGTCACTCAGCTCCTCGGTAAATGTCAAATACCCGATTTTTTAAAATAATTTCTCCCACTATTTAATTGTTCGATGAGTATACTTATATTTCGGTGTTATTTGAATTCAATATTTAATCTCAATATTTAGATGCATCTAATTTTAATTTTGTTTCAAGGCCTGATGTTCAATGATATAATAATAATTCTGGAGTGAACTCACCAGAAGTCTGGATGTAGAGAAGAAAAAACTGCAAACTCGTACAACTGCAAACACTAATTTAGGATTCAGGATCCTTCACCTTTCTTCGAATTACGAATGATTTTTTTTAGAATACACGCACTGAATTTACTTTGAATATACCGAATGACGCCTTATATTACTTAATTACACTGTTCAACTACTGATTATACAAAATTTTTGGAGAGATCTCACATGAGATGTTCCCCGTTCGGATTCTCAAATTCAACTGCTGAGTTTTTTTTAATAAATAACCACATTCTACTGTGGTTACAAACTTTCCTCTTTTTTGAAAAAAAAAGCTAAACTTGTTATTTTCTCATAACAAAGATTTGGAATACTTTTATTACTAAATACTTTATAATGACCTCTGTTTTCTTTAGCCTTCACTATCTTTTTCAACTATGACATGTAAATGTCATCAGAAATTAAATGATCTGCCAAATCTTACATATACAGGGTTTTTCAACCATATTGGTTTTATAGACAATACAGGGTTTGCCTGAAGTATTGCATAAATGAAATTCTTTAAAATTTGAAACAATAGAAATGTATTAATATATATATATATATATATATATATATATATATATATAACAAAGAAGATGTAGGAATATCGCGTGATATGTTAACAACGACAACAAAGAGAATCATGGGTAATTCACTTTGCGTGAATTACCCATGATTCTCTTTGTTGTCGTTATATATATATATATATATATATATATATATATAAAAAAATTTTTTTTTTTATATAACGACTGAAAAATGCTATATATTTATATATATTTATATATATATATATATATATATATATATATATATATAAATAATTTGCTAAATCGTGTAAAAAATTTCTTCTTAAAATTCTTTGGTCGAATTATTCGCACAAAAAATTATTTGGGAATTAATGCCTCCTATATTCAGCATCAAATAAAAAACGGCCATCGCCTGGTACCTCTAGCACAATTGTACGAAACACACAGTTTGTCCACGGTATCTACGCCTCTCTTGGTCTTGCTGTGGTCTGTTATCATAACTGGTTTATTCAGATTATCTGTACTTTTATCGATCTCATAGTCTTTTTGATAACTAGAAACCAGTAATATATATATTTTTCTTTTTCGGTAAATAGGAGAATAAAGTACAGTTTGATGTAAATCCAAATATACTGTAGTATAGTGGTCTAGGAACTGGTTTTGTAAATTGTAATGGCAGGCCTTTTCTATTTTTCTTTATTGTACCATATGAGGTTAATTTGAAATCTTTTTGTAACTTGTCAACAAGAGGAATCGTCATAAACCAGTTATCCATAGTTAGATTTCGTCCACTGCCTGATATATGACTGCACATCCTGGTAGCTACATCTTATGAGTCATTGGATACTCATATATTCCCTCAGGTCGTGTACCAACATAAACCTCCAGATTGCTTGCGTAAAACATTTTTGCATCGCACAAGGAAAATAATTTATTGCCATGTTTTGTTGGTTTCTCTTGGTACATACTGGTGAAAGGCACATCTTCCGCGAAAAGCATTCAATCTATAATTACAAACTCGGAATGGTGATACCCTTTCGCTCTATGGAATGCAAAGAGGTTAAGTATTTTACGAATTGGTGCCAATCCATCCAACGCTCCTCTCGTCTCAACATTGTCAAATCTTATATTAGTCCAGGCGATAGATCAATCGAAATGGATGTTGTTTGATAACGCAAACATTTTTATGCATAAAGTTGCCGAATATTGTGTACAACAATAATCTATGTTTGCCTACTCCAAAAAGTGCTTGCTAAATGCTGTAGAACAACAAATGTACCAAAATATCGAAAAATAACCCATTTTTCGATACATTTGTGTCTAAAACTTTGAAACAAAGCCTTAAATCAAAAAAATTTACTCTTTCTTTTTTGTTTACTTGACGATTTCCTATAAGGTTATGAGAATCGCGAATCGAAAAACTTCAATTTTCCATGAATAATATGCGAAAATTAGTAAAAAATCATACGTAAACTTTTTTCGGTAAGTAGAAATTGATAAATATTTATCAAATTTTCAGGAAAGATAGTTAAACATATGACAATTTTCAACAGTTACTTAGTGTCATAACAAACAATAAGCAATTATAAAAATATCCATTTTACGTTTTAATAATTTTTTACAATTTTTTTAAATTTTTTTTTTCAAATTTTTATTATTGAAACGTTTAGTTAGTTGCATGATTTGATGAACAGTAAGCAACAAAATAATTTTACAATCATACAACTATTTTTTTGATGCAAATGAAAATAGCATACTTTTTTTATCTTGAAATTCGTGCAAAATTTCTTTGTAATATTGTTTTTTGATGGCATATTCTGATTCCTCTCATTTCGCTACATGGAATTAAAAAAAAATCGTCTCGATAAGTTCTACCGTTGCCGAGATAACTCATGTTTTACCGCGCATTCGCATTATGAAACACCCGGGCCGCGCGACAGCACAGCTGCTCTCCGCCATCCCCACTCCTGCTCCCACGCCGCTTGGCCGGCGAACTCCTCTGATTACGGTCTTTTCATGGATTTTTCTTTCATTAGGATTTCATCTATCGTAAATGCACAAGACGAATATAGAAAGTATTTGCAACCATCTATAAGAGAGTATTTTTTAAATTTCGATTCAATTATTAAGTAAGCCATAAATTATTATTAACTTTGTGGGCCTCTATCTCCGGATCTACACGGTCAAATTTCGTCGTTTTGGGCTAAAATGAAAGTGCTTGCAAAGCAGTATTCAGGTGGGATACAATTTTTAAATTACATCGAGCCGATGCTGTAAACGAGAAATTATTTATAATGGAAAAAATTAGACAAAATTTAAAAAAACTGTAAAAAATTAAAACGTAAAATGGATATTTTTATAATTGCTTATTGTTTGTTATGACACTAAGTAACTGTTAAAAATTGCGTGCTCCTTTTTCACCGTTGTTTAAACAAGGTACGCGCGATCAACTTTTTTATAATTTGTTAATTAATAATTGTGGCAGTGAAAAACTACGCGGTCGATCGTTACAAAAATTTTTGTGCGTAATTTTCATATGTTCAACTATCTTTTCTGAAAATTTGATAAATATTTATCAATTTTTACTTACCGAAAAAATTTCTGATTTTTTACTAATTTTCGCATATTATTCATGGGAAATTGAAGTTTTTCGATTCCCGATTCTCATAACCTTGTATGAAATCGTTAAATAAACAAAAAAGAAGGAGCAAATTTTTTTGATTTAAGGCTTTGTTTGAAAGTTTTGGACACAAATGTATCGAAAAATGGGTCGTTTTTAGATATTTCGGTACATTTGTTGTTCTACAGCATTTAGCAAGCACTTTTTGAAGTAGGCAAATATAGATTTGTGTTGTACACAATATTCGGCAACTTTCTGCATAAAAATTTTTGTGTTATCAAACAAAATCCATTACACCGTACTTTTACTGCTCTACCGCCTGGACTATATTTCCTTTCATATAAACGAATCCCAATAATGCACGAATTTCAGTGGCATCAGTTTTATTTTCAACTCTTTCCCTGCTATAATTATGTTTTTATTTACAGAATGTTGTGGTCCTTTACTCTCATCAAAAACTACAATTTCTCTGATATTTTGATTGTTGCTTCCCTTCATAACCCATGAAAAACAAGATTTCTGCCAAAACCAAGAAGTTTTAACCACATGTACTCGTCAACCTTTTGATTTAAAATAATATTTTTAGAAACCAATTGTGAACAAAAATATTCCAAAATGTGTCTTTGCTATTATTTTAATACTAAATAATAATATATAATGTTTCAAATGGATTATACTTGAATGACTAACAACATAATAATAATAAATATAATTAAAACCTGTTTGTGGGATTTCAATTTTACATTTGGTACCTCGGCAATAACACAACCATTGTGAGAAAAGTCACTGATTTTATCTTGAGATATCGACTTTGTGCTTACAAAGTTGTAGACATTTATATGGAAGTACCATCCGGGGGACAAAAAGAAATATTTTCAAAGTATTAACTACTTAGAAAACTGGTGGTAAAGTAAGAAATTAGTCAATAGTTACACTAGGTAGTAATTTCATAATTTTTCAAAGAATATTATAAATACATTTTTTTATTGATGCCTCATATTACCTATTTAAAACACGCCTCAGTGTGTTTAAATCGAACTTTCAAACACGCGCGTTTTTTTAAGTCCCTATAGCAACAATAAGAACTCGAGAAACGTAAGTATCAATCACAACTTTTTTTATTACTTTTTAAATTGTATATTTTCATTGTGAACCAATGTCTTATTTGGTTTTTTCTGCAAAATTTATTTATATATTCATATATACATTGTATCATTTTAAATATAAATAAAGAAACTTTTTGATTATTGATCTGACCGTCGTGCTCGAAAAATCGCGCGTGTTTGAAAGACCTCTTTATCCACTTATACTATAATATACTATATACATACTTGTATATACTATTTAAACAATTTTTCAGAGTTTTGAACTGTACATTCAAATAACTTAATTTGAACATTCTTATTGTCAATTATTAACAATTATAGTTTATTTAATATTAACATTTTATTATTTAAACCATTCAAGTTCCAACATGTTCCAGAAGTAATTTTGATCCGGTATAAATACCATGAAGTGTAGAGCTGATGAATATCTATATTATACAGGGTTTGGAGCGAAGAGTTTTGATAAAAAGTAGTGGCAGATAGAGTTATGTTAAAAATATATACATACCTGAAGTAGGCTCCATCTTGTTTACTTCAAATAGAAATTTGTATTTTTTGCGTCATTTTCAAATTGTGCATAATATTTTAGATCAAGATTGTTTTAGATGTGCTATAACAAAAATGGAGCATTTTGAGAAAGCGGGAGAGAGAGAGAGAGATACGCTCGAAAAGAGATTTTGTTGGATAGGTATTTATATTGAAAGTTGAGGTATTTTATTATGTTTAGAAGATCCTGATATACGATTAATTTCCTCTGTAGGACTGGGATTGGATGTATTTGTTTGGTTTGGTATCGTTTATGCGGCGATCACAGGTGAGTTGGGTGTTTTTGGAGGGTAGGCTGAGAACCGGGCAATTGATTAAAAAAGTGTCTAGAATGAGATGGGAAAAATGAAGTATTTTCGAAATATTGTGTATTTTTAAAAAAAAACCACAAAGAATAACGATATTTTTGTTTATAACGAATTTGGTGACTTGAAATTGTAACCAATAGACAACAAGAGATTGACAGTTAACTCCATATGTCCGATTAGACGATAATTCATAAGGGTGTTTTAATTTAGCCGCCACTTACTTAGCTTATTTTATATAGATTATTTGCCACATATTTGATTCCACCTTTGTCACGCGATCTATACATTTTCGATTTTTCATGTATTTACTGAGTCAATAGCTTGCAAAAGAATATTTCGAATATATCCAAGTTTAAATGTTTTATTTAGCCCAAACAAGTTCAATGGGATTTAACTCTCAATTATAGGCTGGTAGCCTAATTATCTCGAGCCATCTCATCAGCAAAATATTGTTTGTCTCATGGAAAATATTGCTTTGCCAACATTACTGTTCGCTGACGACTTTAAAATGTTTAGAAGAATCCAAACGATGAGAGACTGTGTGCTACTCCAGAAGGATATTAATAGTCTATATACGTGGAGTATTAATAATAAATTGTATCTAAACATTAAAAAATGTAATGTCATACCTATCACGAAAAAAAAGAGCTACATATTTTTGATTATATGATACACACATATACTTTAAGCCGAACTAATGAGGTGCGAGATCTAGGAGTCGTTTATAATAATCAACTATCATTTGCTACACATATAGAAAACACTGTAAATCGCTGCCATAAATTAGGCTTCATTCTGAGACAAAGTTCAACATTCTCTAATTTCGATACAGTAAAATTACTGTACAATACCTTTGTTTTGCCAAAATTAGATTTTGCATCTATTATTTGGGAACAACAACCACAAATTTACTTGAACTAGGTATCTTGAAAAAATACAGAATAAGTTTTTGCGCCATCTCTATTTTAAAAAATTTCATCACTGGCCTGATTACCACGTCATAACAAGCGAAATGCTAAGAAAAGAGTTTAAAATAAAATCATTGCATGTTAGACGAAAGGTAACAATGATGAAATTCTTGTTTAAACTGATGACTAACCAAGTCTCATCAAATAATCTCTTATACCTATAAATGTACCATCTGAACGCACTCGTTCTTCTTTGATGTTTAGAATACAACAATCATCGTCAAATTCCCCATTGCATGCAGTGCTACAACTAGCAAATAATATAAACGCAATGTAAGACATAGATTGGACCCTTGCATTTAACGAGTTTATGATAAAAATAGAGAGCTATTTTGAGAATTTTCATCTCTAACGAAATTAACTGTCTCGACCCTTACTTCGTGGAATCTACTCATATTAGCGTTTTAAATGAAACTCAATGTTTCTCGCTAATTCCACAATATAATGAAAAATGTTGAAAATTCTAAAAAATTGACAATTGTTTCGATAACTGAATATCATCGCCAGAATGACAGAAGTTACATTTCATTTGATGCCTACCTGATGTTTAGTAGTTATTTTTGACTAGACCAAGACCTTGTGATTGACTTAATATATGTTAATAGAAAAAAGAAGATGTGATATTACAAATATTGAAGCTTAGATATTATTGGCCCCATGGTGATATCCTGGATATCATTTTTCCAATTAAGATCGGTATAACTGTGCAATGATGTAGAAAACCAGGAAAACTATATCTGCTGATCTTTACAATTATCACTTAAGAAGAAAGTTTAATAGTGGAGAGCTCCCTAGATTTATCTGTTCATTGACGACCTCATATTAATTAAAATAAATACAAGGAATGCAGTTTAATCTTGATGTGAACTTTTTATTCAGTAAATTAACATGACTGTTCGCTTTTGACTGACAAGTTAGAAAAAAAAAAATCAAAATCATTTTATTTTGTAGTCAAGGTAACGACTACCGACTGTCTTTTAGAACAATTAACATATAAAGTACAATTTTACTTTAACACTTTCCCTTGTTAATTGTTGTAATAATAATGAAATAAACAAACAAAACATCTTAGTACCCACTATGTTACTTTAAACCCAATTTATCGCGTAATATTTGTAATCGTATTGCACCCAAAGGCTTCGTCATAATATCTGCCAGTTGATTCTCAGAAGATATTTGTTGAACTGCTAATTCGCCTTCGGTTACCCTCTCTCGAATAAAGAAGTACTTGATGGCTATATGTTTTGTTCAATTTCTAGCCCTAAAAAGTATGAAGCTTTCTGTGAAGTGATCTTGAATTCTTTGCTTAAATCTTGTAAGAAAATCTTCAAATCTTGAGGATCTGTTGCGGCAACTAATCCATCATCTACGTACAGAGCCATGATAATACTTTTGTCATTTTCTTTTCGCATGAACAAACATGGATCTGCATCACTAACTTTGAAGCCGAGACTGATAAGATACTTGCCAAAACGTTTGAACCAGCATCTTGGAGCCTGTTTCAAACCATACAAACTTTTTTGAAGTTGACATACCTGATCAGTACCGTTTTTGTAGCCTTCTGGTTGCTGCATGTAAATAACCTCTTCAAGTTCGCCGTATAAAAATGCTGTAGATACGTCAAACTGTGCTAGATGCATCTGCTCACTTGCAGCTATGCTTAAAATCGACCGAATAGTTGCCATTCTTGCTACTGGGCTGAAGGTCTGGCTATAGTCAATGCCGTAGCGTTGACTGAAACCTTTTATAACTAGTCTTGCCTTGTATCGATTGACCGAACCATCTGGATTGGTTTTAACTCTGTAGGTCCATTTACATGGGATCGCTTTTGCTCCTTGTGGCAAAGTTGACAGCTTCCATGTGTGATTTTCATTGAGCGATTTCATCTCATCATCATCCATGGCTCGTTTCCACTGTAAACTTTCCCTACCTGAAACAGCTTCTTGGAATGATTGAGGAGTTACATACGTGTCAATAAAATCAGTGTTTTCAGCAATGTGTGCATATTCTTGTAGGTAACTTGGCTTTCTCAACTTCGAGCGATCTCTCAAAGTTCTTGCAGGTACTGGCGAGGGCGTCGCTGGCTCTTCCTCGTCATCGGTTGCCGATTCAGGTTCCGTGCTTTCCGACTCGTACTCAAGTGGTTCATCTTGTTGAACTGGTATCTCGGGGTACTCCAAAGGCTCTTCTAGTTCGACTGGAACCTCAGAATTTTCCTCGGTGTTATCTTTCTGTAAATGAGAATCTTTGAGTGGTAACTGAACCTCATGATCGCAATCTCTCGTTAATTCGCGAAATTGAACGTCTCTTGAGACAATAACTTTGTGCTCTTCCTTGACATAAATTCTGTATCTTTCATCGTTATCGTAACCTATCAAATAACCCTTGATTGCTTTCTCGTCCATTTTTCTTCTCTTTTCTTTAGGTATATGAACGTAGCAAGTTGATGCAATGATGCGTAAGTGCTTAATTCTCGGCTTACTTCCAATCCACAGCTCGTAAGGACTCACACCGTCTACTGATGATTTGCCTGTTCTGTTCAATACGTACGTAGCTGTAGTGACTAATTCTGCCCAAATGGCTTCAGGAAATTTCACGTCGGGATTGGAGTACTTGAATGTTCTAGCCATTTCAACGATTGTGCGATTTTCTCGTTCAACGCAACCATTTTGCTGTGGTGTATACGGAGCTGTCAATCTGTGCGTAATTCCATTTTTCTCTAGAATAGCCTTGACCTCCACATTGTCGAACTCGCCGCCGTTGTCACTCAGCAGCGCCTTAATCGAATGACCTTGCTGTTTTGCGTGAGCAATCATTGACTGTAAAGCTGCTGTGACGTCAGACTTCTCTGCAATTATGTAGCAATATCGAAATTTAGTGAACATATCTTTGAATATGGCCATACCTCTTCTTGCTAAATGATACATCAAAAGGACCACATAAATCTGTAGCAATCAGTTCTCCAGGTTGGCTTGCTTTTCTTCTAGTACCGAAAGCTAAACGATGGGCCTTACCGTAAGCGCACGGTTCACAAATTTCTCTGTCTAACTTGACGTTAATACCCAATTCTTTTTGTAACAAGTTTTTCACGTGCTGCTTGTCCTGATGTCCCCACCTCTCGTGATACAGCTATAATTGAGAACTATCAGTAACAGCAACATTGAAACTTACATTACCAGCGGGAAAAATCGGTTTGATAGCTGCTTTGAATAGTGTTCCGTGAACATTTCGGACTCCACTTAGCAGTATCTTGTTATTCACTTTGAGCGAGCACCACGTAGCTGTTGATTCAAACATACTGTTTAGGTTTCTGTCTTGAGCTGCTAGAACAGAAAACAAATTCTTCGATATGTCGGGAACGTACCAAACATCGTGCAAGGTTAGGATGTATCGCTCTTCGTTCACTGTTGATACAACTTTTACGATGCCTTTCCCTACTGCTTGCAAAAGCTCTTTTCCTGCAGCCTTTATGCCTCACGGATTCTTGAATTTTTCAAAATCTACAAAGAAATCGAAATTATTCGTTGCGTGCCTTGTAGCACCGTTGTCGATCCACCAGTCTGTAGTGTTGATCTCAGTATTGAAAATCTCTGAAAATGACAACACAAGACCTTCCTTAACCTCAACAGCATTGCTCTGAAATTTGTTTTGGTTATTTTTGTGGTTAGCTTGGTTTTGAGAGTCATTAACGGACTTATTTTTGGATGGTCGTCCATCTGCGATCCACTTTCTGCATTCACTGACCCAATGGTTTTTCTTACCACAATAATTACAGGTTGTACCTGCTCTCGACTTCTTTTTCGCGTCTTGTTTTTGCGTCTCGCCTTTTGCCACTAGAGCTTCTTGAGAAAATTTGTCGTTGTTGGTGCTTTTCTTGAAATTTCTTTCGAACATACACAACTGTGTAGTCAGCTCGTCAAAGGTTTTCTCTGTGTCTTTGGTGAGCAGCATCCAACTGGACCTAAATGTCTCAAATGCAGCAGGTAAAATATTGAGCGTTTTACACACAAGCATTAAGTCTGGTAACTTGTTTTCATTTCGAGCAGTGAGACCGTTGTTGAGATCACTCCAAAGACTTCTCAACTTAGCTAAATGTGTAGACACGTCCTCACCTAACATCCAACTAAAAGCGAAAAATGAATCACAAATTTGAAAAACTTGATCCTTGGATGTCGCTTCAAACTGCTCTTTAAGGGCCTCGAAAGCATCACGCGCGGTTTCTTTATCGATGATTTTCTCATACACCGCATCTGTAACTGAGCTAGCAATCATAGACTTTGCGTAGCTATTTGCCTTTCGAAAGAAATCATACTTCTCTTTGAATTCTTTTTGTTTAGCCGCACTAGCGCCGTCAGCTAGAGGTTCTGGTTTTTTAATCTTGTTATCGATAACGTCTAATGCACCTTCATGATAATCGAGCAGATCACGAATCTTCCGCTTCCAGATCGGCCAGTCTGCCTCACCGGCCAAGGGTTTGATGTGCTTCGCCAAATCCATCTGTGGCTATTCAACGATACTTCACAGTCCAACCGTTTCTTATACGAATTTATTCTTTCTTGAATAAAAACGATTCTAGTACACAATTAAGCGTACTGGGCCCATAACCAATTAAAATAAATACAAGGAATGCAGTTTAATCTTGATGTGAACTTTTTATTCAGTAAATTAACATGACTGTTCGCTTTTGACTGACAAGTTAGAAAAAAAAAATCAAAATCATTTTATTTTGTAGTCAAGGTAACGACTACCGACTGTCTTTTAGAACAATTAACATATAAAGTACAATTTTACTTTAACAATATTGTGGGTTTCTTAAGTGTCTTCTAATTTCAAACTCTTCAAGGAAATCCAGTTCTTGTTTCTTATCACAAATATGCAGTACTTAGTTCTGTGTTAGGTGTCAATGAATGATTGGTGTCAAGTGGGATTTATTTGTTTGTTTCAATCTGTATGCTCGTAAGTGTTCACTGTATCGGATTTCAAAACTTCTAAGGGTCTTACCCAAATAGACAGCATTACATTCTGGAAATTTGAGTTTATATATACCTGATTTCTTTAATGGTGATATTTTCGTTTTTACATTTAACAATTTTGTACTTACGTTACTTTCTGTTTTAAAAGAAATTGTTGTATTCGTTGCTAAAGATATTATCTTTGAAATATTATTAGAAATATTTCCTGCATATGTGAGGGTTTTATAAGAGATTATTCAATTTACCGAAAACCAACACACACTGATGTGACAATTCCATATAGTTCCAATCACCCCATGTCACATAAACTAGCGGCTTATAATTCAATAATACATGGAGCATTTTCAGATCCTATGTACAAACGTAATTTTGATAGAGAGATTAATACAATTAGACAAATAGCAACATCCAAAGGTTATCCATTACATATGATAAATAAGCTAATTAATAAACAAGAGGAAAAAGTGGCATTACAACTAATATTTCCTAAACAAACTGAAAAAATAAAAATTTATAAAACCATCAGATATGCAGGAAATATTACTCATAATATTTCAAAGATATCTTTAGCAACGAATACAACTATTTTTTTAAAAACAGAAAGTAACGTTAGTACAAAATTGTTAAATGTAAAAACAAAAATACAAAAATACCACCATTAAAGAAATCAGGTACATATAAACTCAAATGTCCAGAATGTAATGCTGTCTATTTGGGTCAGACCCTTAGAAATTTTGAAATCCGAGTTCTCCACTATTAAAATGTCTTCTTAAGTGATAATTTTAAAGATCAGCAGATATAGTTTTCCTGGTTTTCTATATCATTGCACAGTTATACTGATCTTAATTGGAAAAATGATATTCAGGATATCACTATAGGGTTAATAATATCTAAGCTTAAATATTTGTAATATTACATCTTCTTTTTTCTATTAACATATATTAAGTCAATCACTTCTTGGTCTAGCCAAAAATAACAGGTAGGCATCAAATGAAATGTAGCTTCTGTCATTTTGACGATGATAATCAGTTATCGAAACAGTTGTCAATTTTTTAAAATTTTCAATAATTTTCATTATATTGTGGAATTAGCTAGAAACATTGAGCTTCATTTAAAATATTCATCTCTAACATTCCCAACTCACGAAAGTTCTTGTGTTTTTGTGTTCATGCCTTTACCTTTACTTTTCATTACCTTCACTTCTCTTTTCCTTTAGTACAGTTGTATAAGTATAGATTTAAGATGTCTATAGTCGCCAGATTAATTTAAAAAACATATTTATATCCATGTTAAAAGGTTAGAATTTATTGTAAATAAATAAATTAATAATATTGCTTTAAACCATACAAGACAATTTTTTTTGTCATTTTTGATGTTTTAATATATGTACGAGTATGTCATTTAATCTTTAACAAGACCATTTATTTGGTTTTTAGTAGAAATTGTTATAGTTTTTGCATGTCATGCAACGTTAGGCTATCGTAGGATATAAAACTTAGATTCGGTTGAGGCGCCCGCTACAGCCGCTACCCGTTTTTAGCCCAATTTTCACCTCCAAATTACAATTATAAATATTGTCGGTACAGTTCCGGAAAGTGGGACTTTTCTTTAAGAAATTTTCTGTTCTATCAGGATCTTTTTACACATTTTGATTATCTCAATCAGTTTTCAAATATTTTCAAAAAACCAAAACACTCTTTTTTTGCCGGCCCCATTGTTCAGTTGATCGTTTCTACTAGATGCCATTTCGAATCGAATGAGACCAAAATCATAAATTTTGGTGGTTCAGACTAGGTTTCTCACGAATTGGCACTTGTGAATTACACTATATTGAAACATCTGACAACCAATTTACTGGTTCGACTCTATTACTACGTGGAATCTATTCATGTTACTTTTTTAAATGAAACTAATTGTTTCGAAATAATTCCACAATACATTGTGGAATTATTTAGAGACAGTTAGCTTCATTTAAAAAAGTAATCTGATAATCATCTGAAAATACTCCACCACCATTTTTTTGAATGAATTGCAATTCTGTATGTGCCTACATTCAAATCTATAAGATCTCTCCCTCCCATGGAACTATTATACTTAGGTATACAATGGGGCTACGAGATGCTAACACATTTTCTTTCGGATTTTGAAAACAGTTGTTCAGTTGTCTGAGGTGCTACTGTAACACCATAGTTATCTTCTTCTTAATCCGCCGTCTCCCGTCGGAGGTTGGCGATCCAATTGGAAATCAATATTCTGGATGTAGCGGCTCTGAAGTTGTCAATTGAGGTACATCCAAACCATCTTCTTAAGTCTTTCAGCTAGGAGTTCTGTCTTCTTCCCACTGATCTTTTTCTTTGTATTTTTCCTTCAATGATCAGTCTCAAGAGTTCATACCTTTCGCCTCTCATTATGTCTATATATCTCGTCTTTCTCTCCTTAACAATCTGCATCGGTTCTTTTGATTTTTTCATCCGCGCAAGGACTCCAACTTTTTTCTGTAGACGCATCGAGAGTCCACCCTTCACTGCTATATAACAAGGTTGAAAATATATAGCATATGAGCATGCGCATTCGAAGTTCTAGGCTCAGTTCGCGTCTCGTGGAAAATTGCTCCATATTAATAAATGTTTTTCTGGCCTGCTCAATTCGTGCTGGTATTTCGATCTTGGGGTCGCACTGATTATTAATGATAGTCCCCAGGTATCTGAATGAATTTACTTGTTCTACCTGTATATCGTTAATGGACAAATTGGCAATTATATTTGTCTTTGAATAAAGAAGAAGTTTAGTTTTAGACACATTCATGACATGAGTAGTCCATGCCGTTCACTATGGCTTACTATACGGTTCATTAAGTCTTGTAAATCGGTCAGCACAACACAGTCATCGGCGTACCTCAGATTGCTAACAACGACTCCATTGATTTTGATTCCTCTTTGGACCCCTTGCAGCGCTTCACTAAATATAGTCTCAGAATACGAATTAAACAGAAGTGGTGACAGGATACAACCTTGCCTTACTCCCCTCTTTATTGTAATAGCCTCTGATGTTGATTGCTCAATTTTAACGTCTGCTGTTTGGTGCCAGTACAACTGTGAAATGATTATGATCTCTTCTTCATCTATTCCCGTGGCTTGAAGAATTTCCAATAGTTTATCATGCTTAACGCAATCAATGAAACATGAAAATACATTCACGTTCATATGTCTGCATCTTTGAGTTAAGACGTTTAGAGAGAACATTGCTTCCCGTGTACCCACACCATTCCAAAATCCAAAATGACAGCCATCTACCTGACTTCTGCATTTTTTTGTAGATGCGCGTAGGAATTATTCTTCAAAACCCTTAAGAACATGAGATATTAAGCTGATCATTCGATATTCGTCACATTATGATGCGTTGTTTTTCTTTGGAAGTGTTATAAACGTTGACCTGGGCCACTCTGAGGGTATAGTACCTGTTCTATAAACCGCGTTCAGTAGTGAAGTTAATATGTTCAGTCCGGCTCCTTCTTCGTCTGCTATGTTGCCTATGTTCTAGTACTTCTGTGTGTATCTGGGCCAGTTGCTTTTCTGGGACTTTATAGCATGTATGACTTCCTGTTTCATTTTGTCGGGTCCCTTTTCATTTATTTGATCGTTGGTTGTTGGTGGCAATTCTGGTCTATTGTCATTGAAGAGGTCTTCGACATATTCTTTCCGTCTTTTAAGTTTGGCTTCGGGTTATGTTATTATTTCGTTGCTATTGTCCCTTAGTATTGAAACTGGTGTTTTCTTGTTTCGATTTGTCATTTCTTTGACTTTCTTGTGTAGGTTGAAAGAGTCTTTGGAGGTTTTCGATTTCAGAGCATTTCTCTGATAGCGACTCTTCTTTTGCTTCTTTGCATTTGTTCTTAACTGCCCTATCGAGTTTTTTTTCTTCCACTGGATTTTGTTGTTGTGTCCTCCTTTCTGACATTAGATATAATATTTCAGAAGTCATCCATTCCTGCTTCTTATTATATGTCACGTACCCAATTTCTTGTTCTTGAGTTTCTATTACAGCAGTTTTACGTTGCACCAAACCGTTTCTACCTCTGTTGGCACTGACCTTTCAATTTTTTTCATTTTTTTTCTCAAGTCCTTCCCTTATAACACGTTTTATGTCTTTGTTTTTAAGTTTGTCAACGTCTATCTTTTTTCGTGTCTGTATTTTTTGTACTTTTTGAAAGCGCTGCATTTTGAAATTTAACATATTTTTTAAAATATGGTGCGATCATAATGTAATCTATCTGGTTTCTGATTATTTTTTCTTTTGTGTGTCTAGAGGAGGTCCATGTATGTAGTCGCCTAGGGTGCAGTTTGAAAAAAGTATTAGTTATCATGAGGTTCTGTTCATTGCAGAACTGAACCACTCTGTCACCCCTTTTGTTTCTTACGCCAAGGCCATAAGCTCCCACGTGATCGCTATCCACTTCATCACTTATTTTGGCATTTAAGTCACCAAGTACCATTGTTAGTTCACCTTTTTTGGTGATGCGCATTATTTCCTCTAATTTGCAGTAAAACTGCTCTATTTCATCGTCGGGTCTATCGTTCGTGGGGGCATAAGTTTGAATGATGTTCATAATTTTGTGAGTTGTTTTTAGTTTTATCATCATGATTCTGTCATTCAAAGGTAAAAAGTCCGTGACTGATTGTGACACTTTGTCCGTAAGGATGACAGTAACACCATATTGGTGGTCCATTGTTTGTTTTTTGTGTACCTGATTCAGGCCGTCTTACTTCGCTAAGACCCAGTAGGTCTGTGTTTAGTCTATGCATTTCTTGTACGACGTTTGTCAGTTTTCCTGTACTAAAAAGGCTTTTCACGTTCCATGTCGCAATGCGTAGATTGTTTCTGTAAACTTTCAACGGGGGGATTCTTAGTACCCTCTCCCCATTTAAGGGGTGCCCCGGACTGAGGGCCGTTCTGTTTTGTGTCTCTGCCATTTGCAGTTTTTGGAAAGATTAGTACAGTAAGGGTTCCGTTCCTTTTCTGCACCGCAGTACAGGAGTCCCTTCTGCTACTCCTTAGCTCCGTTCTCTGCTTTTCAGTGCCTCACCGCTTCGAAGTCATTCTTCCCACGCCAAGGACTGATTTTGATAAGACTGCTGCCTCTTACCATTTTGTCTTATACTACGCCCCTAAGACTAGGTTGCCACTTCCGCCATCGTCTTGGCTGCCGTTGGGGTCTTCGTCCGTAATCCCGGACAGGGGACTGCGTTATACCCCGCAATACTGGGTCCCTAGAAGAACTTAGGCACCAGCTGAAAGCTGGGCCCACCCCCGCGACTTGGACGCACCTGCTAGGACTTACTGGAGTGAGCCCAGAGAAGAACTCTGCTGCTCCTTAAGCCGGGTTAATGACCATGTATGATTCCATGAGCAAAGGCATATTTATCTACTATATGGCATTCTAAATCTCCTTGTATTTAAATATATCCTAAATCTTCATACACTGCTGCTGGTTGTTTTTGAATACCATCTTACTCCTTTCATTATATCAGCATCCTCTCAATAGTAATTAAACTATTATTTGTTGTTCTAATTGAAGATTGAATAACTAAGTTAAACAGGAGTATTTGAAATGTAGATTTCTGATGAATTTTTAGGTGATTAGAATTCTCAACAAAACAGAAATCGTTATTGTTTTTTCAATAAAATATATAATATTTAGTTTAAATGGCCGATAGGGTTAATTGTGGAAAATTATGTTCGGTATTTGAATATGATTCAATCAATTAATAAAGACATTGACGTAGTGCAGTAGGGTTGTTCCATTACACTAGTATTCGAAGAAATAAGTTTTACAACAATCAAAAGTCCCAAATTCAGTTTAACATCAATAATCTCTTTTTCTATTGACTTAATACTGTTCAAATATTTGAAATAATTTAATTCAAACAAATCGTTCAAAACTGTGTTTATTGTTACTATCAGAAAGTTCTTAAACATAGGTACCTACACATAATAATTATTACAGTCACACTATAGCCTACAGCTGTTCAATTAACAAATATTGAAAATATGATGACTCGCGGTGTTTGAGAGCTTGAGAAACTGTCAGAAATCGGTTTCACAGACAAAATGCAAACCTATAATCGTTTCTTGACTATTCAATAAATGATTATCTTCAACTTCCGCCAGTCTCTTGAAGAGTTCGTAATTGATGCCAATAAAATTGTCATGAATAATTACTAATAACGACATTATTACGGATGAAGTCGTTCACATTTGTTTTTGTTAATACGAAGAGGTATATGCTTGATAAACAGCGTGAACCACAGAAAATAAATACATTATATTCGATTCTATCTATGATTCGATTCAATACATATACAGAAGAAAAAAATAATAAATACAGTACGAAGAAACTAAATTTGATATTTGAGCCGGCCAATTTCAAAAGTTTATTTTATAAAATTTGGAATAGAATCAGGGGTGTCATCAAATTCAGCAGGAAACGGAACGAAAAAATACCGCCTGATATTAAACTGAACGGGAGAAGTTTAGATGTAGTACACCACTATAAATGTCTGGGAACAACCTTCGACATTAAACGACAGTAAACGTAGAAGCACCACATAGACGATGTCAAGGTTAATTGTTTAAGACGCTTAAATCTAATCAAGACACTATCACATCGCACATGAGGGGCTGATGAGCAACAACTACTAAAAATCTGTAGAGCTTTAATCAGATCTCAACTAGAATATAGCAGTATTATGTATGCTAAAGCAAGTAAATACAATCTAAATAAGTTAAACTCAATACAAAATACTTCACTCCACATCTGTTTAGGAGCCTTCAGTTCCAGTTCTGCGGAATCACTCTGCTGCGAGGCGAAGGAAATACCCCCATATCTCCGTGGGCAACAGCTTCTACTATCATATTCAGCACGGGTATCATCTATCCATACAAATCCAGTATACAATACATTTTACAACCTTTACTCGAAAATATAGTCCTTAAACCAATGGTCAACAGTTTTCTCTCAGACTCACCACCGTGGATTAAAATAGCCCCATATACGAACACAACCTTAAGTAATTACAATTACTCTTTTCTTCACCAAGCCTTTCGATAACTGGTAGATCTGGAAAATCCTGACAAAATTATTTACACCGACACATCAAAATAGGAGAATGGAGTAAGCTGCTCCGCTACCACAACAAATTATTCTACTCTCAGCTGTCAAATGTATTGAGGACACCCATAAGAAAGTTGCAATATGCACCGATTCTCTGTCATCCATCCTCTCAATAAGGGACATCTACCCCAAAAATTATTTAGCCCAACAAATCCAAGAAAGCATCCAATGCCTTCACTTGAAAGGAATTCAGGTCATCCTTATCTGGGTCCCCTCATATGTTAGTATTACCGAAAATGAAACTGCTGATAAGTCCGCTAAAGCTACGGCATCGTCTGAGTTACCCAAACAACGTATTCAGCTCTACAGTGATCTTAAAACTTTCTTTAAAAAGACCATCAGAAATGAATGGGTGAATTGGTAATTGATGGAAAAGTGTTTTCACGACAAGATCTGAGAATATTGGAAGAGGAATCTGAAGAAGGAATTAACGATTTGGAGGAAGATACAAAACAATCTGAAGCAACAGAAACGAATATAAAAAAATCGGAAGAAAATATTGAAAATCAAAAACGCAAAAGGTGTAAAATTAATTATAGTCCACAATTCGAGCACAACTTAAGAAGTAAAAAATAAGCATAAGTATTTAGTATCTAAATATTTTTTTTTCCCAAGCATTGCTACTTTTTCCCATTAATTAATTAGGTTAGTATTCTTTCAAATAAATTTTGTAAATCGATTATTGGATGATTTGACCTGTTATTAATCTTAAGAAAGAGCAAGTTTTGTGAATTCCTAATATTATTTGTAAAAAACATGTCCAAATTTATGAAAATATGTCATGTAAACACACGTTCGATAATTAGTAAATTTCAGAAATTTAAAGATACTGTTTCCAATAAATTTGACATTATTACTGTTTCGGAAACTTGGTTGAAACCAGAAATTGTAGATCAAATTATATCTTTGCCAGGTTACAAACTCTATAGAGAATATCGTCTCCAGGGTAGAGGAGGAGGCGTGGCAATTTATTTGGAAAGTGATATTGAATGTAAACTAATTCATAATATACGTGTCTCCACTGAACAATTATGGATTGAAGTCGAGTTTAATCATAAAAAGGTAGCCATTAGTTCACTTTATTCACCTCATGTTCGTGAATCTCAATTGTTTATTGATGAACTAGAAAATGTGGTAAGTGAGATTATTCACAAGTACGCATATTTAATGTGTTCAAGCTATCTCAATATAGACAATATAGATCCAGAAAGTATAGAATGTAAGTATTTACAAAAATTCTTAGATTCTTTTGATCTAAAACAAATAATTAATGAACCAACTAGATGTAGTGCAACTGGTATGTCGCTACTTGACTTAATATGTTCAAATCATTCAGATGTTAGACAATCTTCAGTGCTTTCACTTTTTTCTGATCACTGTTTGGTGTCCTGTTCTCTCTATGCAGAAAAATCAATGATTCAACCTTTCCTGTATAGGTATAGAGATTTCCGTTCTCTTAGTAATGATGAATTGATACGTGAAATAACTAGTAGTGATTTAAACCAAGTCTATTATGCTTAGACTACGGACGATAAAGTATAAATATTTAATAAAGAGTTAAGAAATATTTTTGACAAACTTGTCCCTATCAAAACAGTTAAAATAAAAAGAAGAAAGCTCCTTGGCTAACGGATAATATCCGGTTAATGATGTATATGGGAGATAAAGCTTTAAATAAATATGAGAAAACAAAATTGCTAAGCCATTGGGATTATTACAAAGAGCTAAGAAATTATACGAATGGAGATATAGCCAGAGAAAAAAAAGCCTACTTGGAATTTCGTGTACGTCACTGGGAAAGTAGAAAACTATGGAAGGTCTTGGAAGAATTAAATATTTGCAGTAAAAATATTAATACTTTAATACCAGATAATTTGCAGAACCTAAATAGTATTCATGAATTTTTTGTGGGTTCTTCTAAAAGTGAATTTAACGTTGATCCTAATTTAATATCATACTACAATGTAAGTATTGAAAATAATAACCATTTTAAGTTTGCTCAAACATACGACTCCGAAGTATACGAGATGTGACTGTCAATTCAATCTAAAGCCACAGGTGTCGATCAACTTAGCATCGATATGCTACTATATTGCTGTCCAGTTATTTTACCGCTTTTAACAGACATATTCAATTTTTGTATGAAGAAAGGTGTGTATCCTTCTATCTGGAAACATGTACATGTTTTACCGTTGCTCAAAAATAATAATCCAGCTAGTCTTAGAGATTTGCGCCCTATAAGTATTTTATGTTGTGTATCAAAAGTGATTGAGAAAATTATTAAATTCCTAGATTGTAATAATATTTTACAAGCTGATCAGTCCGGAATCAGAAAATTACAAAGTGGCACAACAGCTCTCTTAAAAGTAACCGATGATATCCATACATCTCTGGACGCTAATAAATGAGTAGCTTTAGTTTTGCTAGATTACTCCAAAGCCTTCGATCGTATAAATCATGAATTACTGTTTTCCCTGTTAAATTTTATTGGTTTAGATACAAGTGCTATAAATTTGTTTCGTAGCTACCTCAGTAATCGTCAGCAAGCAGTTATCTACTGCAATAGGTCTTCTGCATTTTAAAAAATTAATTGTGGAGTGCCTCAAGGCTCTATACTTGGGCCAGTTCTCTTTATAATTTATACACATGTATTTTATAATAAATTGCAACATTGTTTCTCTCATTTTTATGCGGATGATGCACTGTTGTATTATTCTTTTAAGGAATAAGATGCGGTTGTGTCGTGTCAGCATGTAAATGAAGATTTAAAGTCACTGATAGCTATATCCAATAATTTTTGTCTATTACTAAATAGTGCTAAATCAGTTCCACTTTTATTTGGAAAGCCAATGGTCAGGAAGAGGTGCTTAAGATTAATGAACTCAAAAATTTATGATAATATAATTAATATAGATGATAGTGCAAAAAATTTAGGATTGATCATTGACTCTGATTTATGCTATTCGTCTCATGTAACTTTAATCGTTCGTCGCGCCTTTACTAATCTCAAATTAATATACAGCAGCCGGACAATGCTTACAAAAAGAAAACAAAGATTATATTATGTGAATCACTCGTATTATCACAGTTAAATTACAGCGATGCGGTTTTTTTACACAAAATGTTAATATTAAATGATCATGGATTTCTTTATTTATTGAATTGTATTCATAGTTATAGTGTAGAGGTATAAGTATTCAACTCGTTGAGTGAAAGAGCAAATTCTTGATTCATTCAAGAAATTTGAACCCTGCCATTTGACAAACTGCTGTGTAACATAATGAACCATTTCTTTGAATATATTTACTTGTATGCACTGTATGTTTGGTCAATAAAAGCATTTATTATTATTATTATTATTATTATGGAACTGAGGCACAGGTTTGTCCTGGTGTGTTCCGCCTATACGGGTGGAGGCCAAGTATAGGAGGACTCTATTGATGTCGGAGGAATGATCTAACAATGTTGCATGTTTGCAGTATTACGGCTTTCTGTGTTTGGTTGTGTATGGTGGCGGGTAGATTGAGTTCTGATAGGTGTACGATGAAGGATGTGTGAGTGAGACCTGTTGATGAAATGATGATTGGTATGACAGTGACCGTTTTTTGTTTCCATATTCTTTCAAGTTCTATGGCAAGCGGGATGTACTTTTGGATTTTTTCCGAATATTTAGCTGGTACGTTGTGGTCGTTTGGTATAGATATATCTATTAGGTATGTGTGCTTCTCCTTCTTGCCCGTGAACGTAATATCGGGTCTATTGCATGATAGGGGTTTGTCAGATTGGAGAGTTTTATCCCAATATAGTTTATAGTCTGCGTTTTCAAGTATGTCAGATGGTGTGTATGTGTAGTAGGGCGTATGTTTGTTTAATAATGAATGTTCAATAGCAATGCTTTGGTGTATAATTTTTGCGGCGGCGTTGTGTCTATCTAGGTACTTGGTGGGTGCTAGTGTGCTACAGCTATTAGTTATATGTTCAATTGTTTCCCGTGCATTGTGACATCGTCGGCATTTATCGTCCGTTACTGTCGGGTCCTTAATGATGAATTTACTGTATGCGCGTGTGTTGATTATACCGTCTTGGATCGCTAACATGAATCCTTCTGTTTCGGGGAAGAGGTTTCCATTGTGTAGCCATGTGTGGGAGTGTCTTTGGTCAACGCTTGTATTTTTAGTGTGGTTGTAGTAACGTCCATGTATTTCTTTCCCTGACCATAGGTTAATTTTTTCGTTGTGTATGGTTGGTTCGTCTTTTAAACTTAGGTTTGTGTTGCATAGCTCCAATGGGGTATATTTTTTGTCGGCTTTTGTGATTGCCAAGTGAAGAGGACTTTGTGTAGCTTTATTGTAGAAGTAGTTCCTGAGACTCATGATTTGTGAATTATGAAGTGGGTGCATATCCAAAATACCTCTTCCTCCTTCAGATCGGGGCAGGGTGATTCTTTCAATGCAAGCGTTTCTGTGGTGCATATTGTGCTTGGTGAGTTTCGTCCTGGTGTTCCTGTTAATGTTGTCTAGGTCAGTGTGTGTCCATTTTAAAACTCCAAATGAGTATGTCAGTAATGAAACTGCATACGTATTTATAGCTTTTGTGAGATTTTTTGAGTTGAGTTTGCTTTTAAGTAGTTGGGTGAGTCTTGAGGTGAATTTCTGGATGAGTCTTTGTTTGAGCTCAGTGTGGTTCAGTTTAATTGTCTGGTCGAAACCTAGATATTTGTATGAGTTGGCTTCGTCCATGTGCTCTATTTTGCCAGTTGTTGTGACTGTTCCATTAGTGTTTGTCCATTTACCTCGTTCTATACTGTTGGTTTTGCACTTGTCAAATCCAAATTCCATTTGTATGTCCGTCGATATTGTTTCTGTGATTTTGATAAGGGAGTTCATTTGATTTTTTGTAGATGTGTATAGTTTTATATCGTCCATGTAAAACTGATGGTTGACTTTATAGTTATTATTCTGGTTGTATTTGAGTTGGAAACAGCAGCTCGTGTTAGAGAGGGCTTGTGAAATTGGGTTGAGGCATATACAGAACCAGAGGCCACTAAAGGAATCTCCTTGAAAGATGCCTCTATTGATTGGAATTGTGTCGGATGTTAGTTTAGTTGTTGCTGTTTGTATGTGGATGTTAGTGCACCAGTTTTGCATGGCGTTTTTTAGGAAGTGAATGATAGTTGGGCTGATTTTATAGATTTCCAAGACATGTAGGAGCCAGCTGTGCGGTACTTTGTCGAAAGCTTTTTTATAGTCTATGTATGTGATAAAGAGGTTGCGTTTATTCTGTAAGGCCTGTTGGTGTATGACCGAGTCTATAATAAGCTGCTCTTTGCAGCCTTGGCTGTGTTTTCTGCATCCTTTCTGTTCTTCTGTTAATATTTGGTAAGTGTCGAGGTGTTCCTGAATGAGTTGCATTATGATGGATTTTATTATTTTGTATAAGGTAGGAAGGCAGGTAATTGGTCTATAATTGGCTGGGTTTAGGGTGTCGCTATTTTTCGGTTTGATGAACGTGATGCCTCTTGTCAGGAAGGTGGGGAGTTCTGAAGGGTTTTGGATAATGTATGTGATTAGTTCAGCGAGTTTGTTATGTGGCACGGTGAATGCTTTTAGCCAGTAATTGTGTATCCCATTAGAGCCTGGAGCTTTCCAGTTATGTGATTTTTTTATTGCAGATTGAACTTTTTCTGTCGATATTATGATATTATTGTTTTGTGTTTCTATGTGGCTGTGTCTTTCTTTCAGGTCAGTGATCCAGTTGGTATTGGGGTTATGATTTACTGGATTGGACCAAATTGATTGCCAAAAGTTGGTAATTTGTTCTTTTGTTGGTATGTTGTAGTCTTTCATTTCGGTGTTGTCCAGCTGGGCGTAAAATTTTTTCTCGTCTTGGTTGAACATAGTATTTTGGGTTTTTCTTAGGTTGCTGTTTTTGTATCGTTTTAGTCGTCCTGCGTATACGGCTAGTCGTTGTTTAAAGTGGTCAAGTTTGGAGATCAGCTCTTGTTGTTGAGTTGTCCTATATTGGTATCTATTTTCTTGAGTTTATTTAAAATTTTTGAAGTTCGGTTTCCAGATGAGAGTTGAGTTGATAATCCAAGTGTTTGTCGAATTTTTGTTATCTTTTGTTCAAGTCTGCGTTGCCAGTTGGGGGTTTCTTGTTTATTTCGTTTGTTCGTACTTTCGGTTATGGGTTCTTGGTCATGTAGTTTAAGTGTTACTATTGCTGCGCAGTATAGGAGAGTATGAAGTTCCGTCATGTTATTTACTTCGGAAATAAGGTGGGAAAGTGCGTTATTTACTTGTGCTATGATGGTGGGGGTAGTTTTGTTTGTTTTGAGGCGTGGCAGTCTGGGACGAGTGCTTGGGTTTGTGTCAGTGCATTTAATTTTGTTAGCGATGAGGTCATCTATGATATTGTTGTCTTGGTTTTGGGGTGGGGCGACGGCTCCATTCTGGTTTGCATTTTGTGGAGGATTGGGGTTTGTTGTTATTGTTGGCATTTGACCAGTAAGGTTGTCTGTGACTGTGGTTTCTATGGGTATTTGTGGTTGTATTTGTGTTTGATTGGGGCTTTGGTTTAGTTCTGTAGCAACTTCATTTCTTATAATGTCAATTTCACAATTTGAAAGCCGTTTATTTCTGATTATAGTTCGGTATTGGTCGCTTATTCTTTGTTCTGTGAGATGGTGCATTTGTGGAAATTTTTCTATGAAGTATTGGTATAAGAGTGTACGGTATCCTGTGAGATCTTCATTTAATCGGGTAGCTTTGAAGTAGCAGTGTATGACGTGTTTGTTCATTTCCGGTGTCCATGTCATACGCTGTCGTTGTTTGCCAGCTTTGGTGGTCGTTGGTAAATCCAATGAATCACTTTCAGCTGGTTGAGTAGGTGATTGCGTTAGTCCATTTTCTTGCATAGGGTCGGAGTCCATATGGGCGGGTGTAAGATTCCCGCGACGTCCCCGTCCATGACGTCGCTCGTCCGAGGCTTCATATATTGTTCTATTCTCCATTGTTATATGGGTGGGTTTGAGCTGAGCTCGCAGGGTGGATGGGTGATCCCTCTTCAGCAGAGCCCTGCCGTACCATTAATCGTAAAACTTTCATGGTATACTGAGGAGGGGGATATTTCTTCATAAGTTGGCTCCGTTCGTGACATCTGATAACCCCCAGGTGCCTTTCAGCTCTCGCCACGGGTCGCTTGACAGCTTAGCATAGGGGAGCTAGGGTCCGCGTGTTCGCCAGTCACGTGAATTACCACAGAGTGATACCACAAAGTGATAATAATAATAATTATTATTATTATTACTAATTCATTCTCACATATATGTTACTTCAGAAATCTAATTTTATGAAAATATTGGTTTAACTTTATTTCTATTCTATTATCTGATTTAGGAATTTTGATAACTACTTAGTAATTTAATATTAGGACTACACAAATGCTTTTGTATTTAAAACTGGTCAATAAATCGTATCGTATCGTATCGTATCGTATTATTATTATTATTATTATTATTATTATTATTATTATTATTATTATTATTATTATTATTATTATTATTATTATTATTATTATTATTATTATTTTAGGAATTCACAAGGTTTTTGTTCCCTGGATTTCTTCTTTATACGGGCGGGCCAAATATGAACGAAGTCTATTGTGCTCTAAGAAACGAGCGGACTATATGGCATGTGTGCAAAATTCTCTCCAGTTCTATTGCGAGGGGGTGTATTTTTGTATTTTTTCCGAATATTTGTTTGTTATATTGTGATCGGTAGGGATGGAAACGTCTATGAGGTAGATGTGTTTGTGTTTCTTGTCAGTAAATGTGATGTCGGGCCTGTTCCATGCTAATGTTTTGTCTGATTGTATCGTTTTGTCCCAGTATATTTTGTATTCCTGGTTTTCCAGTATTTCGGATGGCGTGTACTGGTAGTGAGGTACGGTTTTGTTTATTAGTGAAAGTTTATATGCCATTTGCTGGTGGATGATTTTTGCGACTGTATTGTGTCGCTCCAGGTATTTGGTTGGTGCAAGACTCTTGCAGCCGTTGGTTATATGCTCTATTGTTTCTCTGTCTGAATGGCATCTTCTGCATTTGTCATTTGTAACTGAGGGGTCTTTTAATATGTATTTGTTATATGTTTTCGTTGTTATTACTTTATCTTGTATAGCATGCATGAATCCTTCCATTTCAGGAAAGAGGTCACCCTTCTGGAGCCATTTATGTGTTAGTCCTTTATCGATGTCTTCACCTTGTGTCTGATTGAAGTATCGTCCGTGTAGTTCTTTGCTTGCCCATCTTTGTATTTTCTCTTTGTATGAGGTTTTCTTGTCCTTCAGTGAAAGGTCGGTGTTGTGTAAGTCTAGTAGAGTGTAATTAATGTCGGCGTTTACTGTTGCTAGGTGAAGTTCGCTTTCGGACTTCTTGTCATGAAAGTATTTTCTTAGGTTTGAGATTTGCGTGTCGTGTAGTTGGTGGATGTCAAGAACTCTTCTCCCACCATCTGCTCGAGGTAAAGTAAGTCTTTCTATACAGGCGTTAGTGTGGTGCATATGATATTTTGTCAGTAGTGTTCTGGTCTGTCTGTTGATATTTTCGAGATCTGTCGGTGTCCACTTGAGAATTGCGAATGAGTATGAGTATGAGTGTTGGTATGGCATAAGAGTTTATGGCTTTCGTAAGGTTTCTGGATGTGAGTTTACTTTTTAGTAATTGTGTGAGTCTCTTCGTATATTTTTGTATGAATCTGTTTTTGAGTTCTGTATGGTTGAGTTTGATTGTTTGTTCGATGCCAAGATATTTGTAAGTGTCGTTTTCATCCATGTGCTCTATTATGCCTCCTGTAGTCCTGATGCCCTCGGTGTTTGTCCACTTGCGACGCTATATGCTATTAATTTTGCTTTTATTTAACCCGAATTCCATTTTTATGTCGTTGGACATGGTTTCTGTTATTTTAATACGGGAGTTCATTTGTGTTCTTGTCAAACTGAATAGTTTGATGTTGTCCATGTAGAAAAAGTGATTGATTTTATAATTGTTGTTCCAGTTCAATTTGATGGTGAATCCTTGTTTTGTTTTAGAGAGGGCCTGAGATATAACATTGACACACATGCAGAACCACAGGGCACTCAGTGTATCCCCTTGAAATATTCCTCGTTTAATGGGTATCTTGTCAGTTGTGAATTGAGTATTTTCTGTTTGCACATGTATGTTGGTGCACCATCTTTTCATTATGGTTTGGAGGAAATTAATGATGATAGGGTTGATATTGTAGATTCTGAGTACGTGTGTGAGCCAGCTATGTGGTACGTTATCGTACGCTTTTTTGTAATCTATGTACGTGACGAAAAGATTGCGGAATTTTTTAAGTGCTAGTTGATGGATTACTGCATCTATTGTTCTTTGCGACCTTGTCTGTTCTTTTTGTATCCTTTCTGTTCTTCTGTAAGTATGTTGTACTTGTCTAGGTGGTCCTGCATATGTTGTGCGATAGTTGATGTGACGATCTTGTATAATGTTGGTAGGCATGTGATTGGTCTGTAGTTGGCTGGGTTCAGAGTGTTATTGTTCTTAAGTTTGATGTATGTGATGCCTTGTGTTAAAGAATTTGGGAGTTCTGAGGGATTGTGGACGATGTGTGTTATAAGTTTTGCAAGTCTGTCATGCGTCGCAGTGATTTTTTTTAGCCAGAAGATTTGTATTCCGTCAGGGCCGGGGGCCTTCCAATTATGTGTTTTATTGATTATGTCTTTAAGTTGTCCAATGGAGATGGTGATATTGTTTTGTGTGTCCAGATGTTCATATTCTTGTTGGATTTCTGCGATCCAGGTGGCATCTGAGTTGTGTTCAACAGGGTGTGACCATATTGATTTCCAGAAATTGGTGATATCTTCTTCTGATGGTGTTGGGTAGTTTTTATTATCGTTTTCATTATTGAGTTGTGCATATTTTTTTTCATTTTGCCTGAATGTATTGTTTTGTGTCTTTTGGAGGTTACTTGTTTTGTAACGTTTTAGTCGCCCTGCGTAGACTGCTAGACGTTGTTTGTGGTTGTCGAGGAGTGATATAAGTGGTTGTTGGCTAAGTGAAACAGTCAGAGTTCGACCCTGCTTATATCATATATGAAATCGTTTCTGTCAGCCCAGAGTTTTAGGGATAACTCTGCCATCATCCTTCTGGCGCAGTGGTGCGGGCTGTAACCAACCCTGCCTTCACATCATGACTACAATTTTATATTTGTCGCTAGGTAAGTGTGGAGAGTGTAAAGTTTTGTTATCATATGAAACAAAATGAGCGCCAACCTTTTTAAAAGTCCGGTAATTAGTTTTCTTGTCAGTTTTGTTGCTGTATATTTCATGGGTGTTAAGGGTTGATTTTCTTTCTCTTGTGGTTTTTATTGTAGATATAAATGACCGTGGGACTACTGATTTTTGCTTTTGTTACATCATATTGGGGTGTTAGCCTCAGTAGTCCGAAAAAAACTGCCCGCTTTAGCTGATAAGTTTTATAACGTATCAGAGTTCGATTGTATTCGACTCCTTGACTTTGTCTAAAACATTTTACTAGTGTTAGATTAAAACATGTATTTGCTGATTATTTTATACATACTTGTCTCTCGAGATAGTTGTATATTTGTTGATCATTTATATACCATGTCATGGATTCAGTAAGTATTTTCATATCGTTCAGAAGCTTCTGTTTAAGACTTAGTTGTCATTAGAATATATTGTAAACATTTAAGCTGGATTTATAAACTCTGTTGTTCGTTATTCGTTGTTCGTGATTCCCGCTGCTCGAAAATAAAACATTGATATCACATACATGCGTTTATAAACCGTTGTTGTTGTGTTGTTCGTCGTTTCCACGTCGTTCGTCGTTGCTCTCAAATAACCAAATTTTATATCTTGTTATTCGTGATTCGCAGTTCCACCAATGAAAACTGAGGTTAGTCCCACGGGACTTGATTTCTACCAATCATTTTAAACTCAAAACTGATACTACTGTTTTTACGGTCAGTCAAGAAAGGCGCTACATTCAAATAAGCTACTATTTATTGATGCAGTTCGGCAGCATGAAATGAGGAAAACTATTGGTGCTACCAGCTGTCGAGTTACAAGCACTAATCAGATTCACTCTTGTGATAGGCCTTACTTTAAAGCGCCGTGTTCGCCGCTTTTTCTTAATTGTCATAAGTAAATAAGCGCACGTGGCCAATGCAAAAGCACCAATTAAGTTTAGTCTCCACATATTTTGATAATAGATCAACTGTTCAATAACTAATTTCTATTTTACTTTCAATACACAAACAAAAACAATAACATACATAAATAATCTACCACGTCAAACGCCAATGCTTCTGGCGTATGACATACCTCAGACGTTATCGTTGTGACCAATCAAATTTCAACAACGCTAGCAACGAAAAACCGATATAAATTAATCGACTTGGGAACAACTGTGAATAACGAATCGCCAGCAACTTGGAAAAGACGGCGAGCAACGAACAACGGGAACAACAGAGTTTATAAATCCACCTTAACCCATACGACGTTAACTGTTTGTTTGTATGATAATTCCGGTTATTTTGGCTTTGTACATCAACATATGCGGGGGTACTATGGTACTATTATTGTTTAAAATAATTTCAATAATTTATAATACTTATAAGAATCGTTGTCTTGTTGTTGTTGAAAAGTCTGGCTAGGTTGAATTGTCAATTTGTTCGATGACAGATACGTCGTAGATGGCTACGTTCGTTTGACTTTTCGCACTGGGAGTAGTCGAGATCTCTGTCTAGCATTTGTGGCTTGACTTTACGAGTTATAGATAACTCATTATGCTTACAGTTTTCCTCTCCGATATGCTCGTTGATGACATGCGAACTGTTATTATTAATACTTTTGAGTTTACTCGACTTTTTGTTCGATGTCTTAAGCGGATTGTGGTTCTATGTTCTGTGGTTAAGACGAATTTCTGTCAGCTGGATTGCTATTGGTTGGAAAACTTACTCGAGTAGCGTTGTAGAGAGAAGTTAAGTTACTTGGGTTATTGGCGCATCGAGGACTCTCTCTTCTAATCAAGATTTCGAGATGGCTGCATGAGTTTCAGTTCTCAGTAATATCTTGATGTGTTAATGGTATTTGAAACCATCCCAGTTGGGGATAACAATCAAGATGTTGTAAATTGATTCGGGAAGCTGGTGGTGGCTGTATTTTTTAAAGATTTGATGGATATTGGCCGTTTTGGAAACCACGCTGCTTGACTGAAATCATAACGTAGGAGTTTTGAGGAAGTTTAGGCCCTCAATTAGAGGTATGTAAAAGAGATCTTACATGTATATTTTTTTTGCAAAGTATGTTTAGACATTTTTCGCTCATTTTCTATTAATGAAAAGAATTTAAAGTTGTAACTATTAATAGATATCAATTCGTTGTAAAGTAGTATATATTTTTGTACAGTTCAGGGGTATTTTGTCGTTTTGAACCACAAAAAAATATCTATGTATTTTTTATAGCTACTTTTTCTAACTGTTCTACTTATGATTGTATATTTGATATTCGTCACATGAGTTTAATTCTCATAGTATAAGTATAGATGTCAAGTAGTTTTTAGTAAATTGTTTCATAGAATGATTAGCATATTACTTATAGGATATCGGCACATGTACTTGCAATATTCTTAGTTGAATAGTTGAAATGTATCATTGTTTCATATCTCTACATACTGAAGTAAGGTGTGATCACACATTAGATAATTCTTGGCATATTAATATAATTTTTCAGTTTGTCAATCAGTGCTATGCATAAGATTAATTTCTTGGTTACCGCTTAGATTTTGTATATATTTTATTCACATAGTAGTTATTCAGGTTTACCAAGTAAAAATTTATCTCGATTAGTAGAACACTAGGGAAGAAGCATTTTCTGGTTCCATATGTAAATAAAGTTTTTCTACGCCGCAGAAGCAATACTTTAGTATATTAGATAATAACTCTTTGGGGGAAATGTTCAATTTCACTTTAGCTATTATTTTCATCTTATTTTAACAACACGTCTGGTGTTGATAATAATATAGTCTGGACACATAGCCTTAAGCTGGTTCAGTCGATTAATAGTTTCATCGTTGATGATAACATTTTAGTAAGTCGATGTTATCTGTACATTTAAGGGTTTTTCCTGGAGGGATACCGAACCACCGAAGGCACGTCACCGCAACTTTTCATCAAATCTCAACAACTCATCATATTCCATACACTTTGGAAAAATGTCTCCTATACACTTTTTTCTCGAAAATTCCAAAATCAGTAAAAATTCCCAAATCCTTAATATTTCATAATATCACCTCTTAAAATATCGGAGACATTACAAATTCAGTAAACAACACCCAATTCTCACTAAATAATTTCTGACACCTAGCCATCTCAACGCTTAAATCTATGTATCGGCAACACCTTTTCACCTTTTCTACCCCCAACTCAATTTCTCAGTCAACACGCACTAAACCACCCAACACACCCCCAACCCAGCCCTGAAGAGGAAACTAATCCTACACCAGGGCATCACAAGAAAAGTTCAACCTCTCCCAAGAAAACTCCATTCAACAGAACTCTCTCTCTCTCTCCCTCTCCCTCTCTCCCTCTCTCTCTCACTCCCTCTCACTCTCTCTCTCTCTCTCTCTATCTCTCATATTCACAGATATATCATTGTCAAAAAGTTAGGTATAGATAGATTAGGAAAGGTAAAAGAAATAAAACTGGAATTCATTATGTAAAATAGATTTTTATTATTAACCTGATTGTGAGCTGAGAACGATATATTTTGATTTACTTTTTTTCAATAAACAGAATGTTGTCTGTTTTGATTCCATATTTCAGAAATGTAGACTGATTCCCTTTTATTTTTGTGATATAGGGTAAGTAATTTTTACTGTAATGTACTTATACGTTTTGGGAATGTTTTATTTGATTTTTTACATCTGCAGGATATTTTTTCTTTTATTTATTAGTGATATGATGATGGAAAATACATTAGGTGTATCATCTCATTTATGTTACATATAGAACTTTATTGTTTGGTTTTATTATTTTATGTCTATTCATATTTTAATTTCTTATAAGAAAAATAAAGTTTATATTCGTTATCCCCCTAACAAGTACTCTAGATCTGCCACTGATCGAAAGTCAATTTTTTAGAATGTTTACCATATTTTCAATATATTGTGGAATTAATTATTTAGAGACAAATTCATTTAAAAAAGTAACATCCTCCAACCTAATTTCAAAATGTGCCTAGAGGACATTTTTTAAATGTAGAACGTAGGTTAAAACGTCATCTTCTTGACAGTTTGTCTATGACAAATAAAAGGGAAACTTAAGCACGTCCAATGTTTAATTCTGACAAGAAAAATTGAAATTATGGACTTTATTTTGATAAAATGTAAGCTATCACCTTGTATTTCCAAATTAACCTCATTAAATCTGTTGTACGGACACCCCTAATAACGTTTTTCGCTCACATGAGCCCCTTTATCTATGTATTAATTTAGAATGCCTAGTTAATTAATCAACATAGCAAATACTTATGTATTTTTTTTAACAGCGTAAAATGTGAAATTAGCGAAATCATTAAAACATATGAAGTTTAATCATGCATTGCGGTATTTGAAGGAAATGCACAAGACGGCGCCTCATTTATTATCAGGAAGAATTGCTCCGCGCTAAACTAGGCGCCTTCACGTTACCTGTAAACCCAAGAGCAACTACATTGGCTAGCCACTCCCTCGACTTCCAATCCGGTTATTCAATTGGTTCGAATATCCCCACCGCACCTATAAAATGACAGCGCCTCTCGAAGAATGCCTCAAACTTCATTTATCCTTCGTTCGTGAAGTAGTTTGCTAAGTGTATCTCTCACAGTTCGTGTTTAAGTTAGTTAACAGTGACAAATCACTCATAAAATATGAAAGCTGTAGTCAGTGCTCTGTGTACCGAAAACGGAATTTCCGCTATTAGCGGGAAAATCTCCAAACGGAAGGATATAGAAAACGAGGAAATTCAAATGTACCTTTCGAAACTGAAGGATTTAGTTCCGTTTATGCCTAAAAATAAAAAACTGTCGAAATTGGAAGTTATCCAATACGTTATTGACTATATTTGTGATTTACAAAGTGCTTTGGAAACACACCCCGCAGTTAACGCTTTTGATGCAGCTTCGGCTATTAGTCAGAAAAAATCGCAAGCAGCAGTTAGTCCCAGACAACCACTAGGAGTCAGACCGAGTCCTAACACTATCCTCACACCTTGCGAGGCACCAGTACTCCAAAATGTATCTGTAAGTACTCAAATGAATTATCTTTTAAATATATAAATTAAAATTTTCCAATTCGTAGGCGTAGTATTTTGCCACATTAACATTCACTTAAAGCTTTCTTTTTTGTGTCGTAACTAAGTGGTAAATAGGTATAATAAAAAGCAAATTTAAACAACTAGTCGATGTTGAAACTTGAAGTCTAACAATAAAAATATGTAGGTATTGTAATTTATTTGAGTAGGTAATATCATTAAAATTCAAGTAAATGCAAATTAACAAACAATTTTGTATTAAAATGATTATAAAAATAGTCAATTTCAGAAACAAGTAGGTATGTTTTTATTTTGAAAAACAGAGTAGACATTCAAGTTTCTTTCTAATTTTTTTTGTAAAACAAAATGATTTCGATAAATTGTGGCTATGTATTAATGTACTATTGGATATGATAATTTTGTAATATATATTTCTGAGTTCAAAAAACTTATTTAAAAAAAATGTTGGTTTGTTTGTTAACACGATAACTCAAATAAGCAAAAACGAAATTTAAGGATATGTAGGTTCAGAACATAAAAACCGTTCAAAAATAAGTAAAATCTGATGTATAGTTTTTCGGAAAATCCTATTTTCATAAATTTTCCACAGTTTCCGTCACAAATAATTTTTTCTCGAACAACTGATACATTTTTTTTGGAACCCTCGTGTCAAAAACCTCTTTATGCAATACTTCATCGAAATCTGAATCGATTTTTTTAAATTTTCTTTCTGAATTTAAACAAAATCAGCTTTGTTGTTTTATAACTCTGTTTGTATTGTCGATGGAAAGCTGCTGTATTTTTTTTATAATAGTATAACACTCACCTTTCGATTTTCACCAATTTTAGTCTTTCGATTGCATATACGTACTTACTCCAAATTTTTTGAGGTAACTTTTTACAAGAATGTTTACTTCAACTTTAACAGTGTATATTTTCTACAAATAATAATGGAAGAATTCAAATATGGTCAGTAATTAAGATGTATCTTTCCTCTATCGAATGGCGTGAGAAAGTAATCGATATATAACATAGTTTCGGAGTTTCATAATTTTTTATGGAAGCATGTTTATAAACTTTCAAAAATTTTGCGGTCCTGACCAAAAGATTGGAAGTTTTGGTTTACAAGGAATGTATGGAAAAAATTATATAGTGCCATGTATTTTAAGACGAGAATACATTTTCAGACCGTAGGAAAGTCGTATTTTCAATCATATACCTATGTACACATTTCAGTACCACCTCTGAGATTCTGAAATAGTCTACTCAGCGCGGATAATTTCGAAAAATTGTATTCAGCATTTTCTCTAAAGTCCGGGTTGGCTCTAAACTATTATTCATCAATTTCTAGCCTCAGGATTTAGTTTATTGTCCAGCCATACTTGCACTTTGGTAGAGCACAGGAAACAAGTGTTGATAAGCAGAAGCAGGGAGACTAGATAACTGCACTCTTTTATTGTTCTTTGTAATTTTCACAAAATTCAAAAATCTATACTTACCTATCTATTGATTCCTTTCATTCGGAGCTCCATATAAAACAACGAAAAAGAGAATTTCGTTCGCGAGGATGACGTCTGCTAAATACTTCTGTATCTATTATCAATCAAATCATTACATTTTTTAAACAATTTTACATTCTGCAGTTTTTTGAGGTAACTTTTTACAAGAATGTTTACTTCAACTTTAACAGTGTATATTTTCTACAAATAATAATGGAAGAATTCAAATATGGTCAGTAATTAAGATGTATCTTTCCTCTATCGAATGGCGTGAGAAAGGAATCGATATATAACATAGTTTCGGAGTTGCATAATTTTTTATGGAAGCATGTTTATAAACTTTAAAAATTTTGCCGTCCTGACCAAAAAATTAGAAATTTTGGTTTACAGGGAATGTATGGAAACAATTATATAGTGCCATGTATTTTAAGACGAGAATACATTTTCAGACCGTAGGAAAGTCGTATTTTCAATCATATACCTATGTACACATTTCAGTACCACCTCTGAGATTCTGAAATAGTCTACTCAGCGCGGATAATTTCGAAAAATTGTATTCAGCATTTTCTCTAAAGTCCGGGTTGGCTCTAAACTATTATTCATCAATTTCTAGCCTCAGGATTTAGTTTATTGTCCAGCCACACTTGCACTTTGGTAGAGCACAGGAAATAAGTGTTGATAAGCAGAAGCAGGGAGACTAGATAACTGCACTCTTATTGTTCCTTGTAATTTTCACAAAATTCAAAAATCTATACTTAACCTATCTATTGATTCCTTTCATTCGGAGCTCCATATAAAACAACGAAAAAGAGAATTTCGTTCGCGAGGTTGACGTCTGCTAAATACTTATGTATCTATTATCAATGAAATCATTACATTTTTTAAACAATTTTACATTCTGCAGTTTTTCCCCTTTTGAAAATTGCTGATGTCGTATCACAGCCAGTTATCCCATGTAAGAATAAAATATGAGGCCAACATTTTTGAAGAATATATTTTTATTTGAATTTGAGCAGTGGAGTAACTAGTAACTATGAAGAAGTTCTTTGGTCGTTGAATTAACAATTTTCAAATTTTAACCCCCTAAAACTGAACGCTAGCTTTATTTGTCTGATAAAATTGTAGACTACAGTTCCTAACTTTGAGTACCTACATTTCAATCAAGTAGAGTTGCTGTGACTAAGTTTTAGAATTTTATTTTTGGGGTTCTAGGGAGCTTTTATCCCCCTCATATCCCCCCGTAGTTACGCCACTGAATTTGAGCTTTCCCACGTTTTAAAAATTAAATGATCTTATCATATTAATAAATCTATATCTTCTCTATCAACGATAGTTATATTGGTAGTACTGAATTGTTCTATTGCAGTTTTAATAATGAGAACAGCAGAATCATTATTATCTTGCTCCACAAAAATATTGGCAGCTGTGAGTTATTCACATAACATACTTATAGCTAAATATATATATATATATATATATATATATATATATATATATATACTAGATTTAAAATCATGATAACTCGAGAACCCTGCTTTGAAGGGAAAAAGTATTGATACTTTTCTTATACAGAATTTCACAATCTACACACCATCTCTCATCCATTTTTCCGGTAGCTCTCAGGGCCTTTATAATGACGTATTCAACATCTATACAAAAATCCAGCTTGTTATGAATTAGCATCGAATATTAACAAGACTTGTTATTGTTCGTTGGAATTAGGTAGTGCAAAATGAAATAAAAAGTGTAATATAAGGAGGCACACGTTCCTTTTTTATTTATTCTTACAACGCCACTGATCTAACGGAAAACCCTAATTACATTGTTTATGAATGATTTATGTTTATTTTCTGCCAGATGTTTTGCAAATTTTAATTGGTTTGTTAATATTTTAAAAACAATGTCTGTTGGCACAAATTAATAAAGAAAAATTTCAATATATCGTTCTAGATAGGTATTTATTCTCGTACTTATTTCAGAAATAACAAAGACATCATGTAAATCAAGTGATATTCCTAAAGAAGAAACTGAGTAGGTATATTGTGACAAAGATAAATCGGAGTAATTTTAGAACAGAATTTTTTTAACCCGACTAAAATCTTGCACATCTGTTCTCCTATTCAACAACAGATATTTCTTTCAGTAATCTCCAACTATATATAATAACGGTATTCATTGGAAATCGTAACAAGCTTTGCACGTGTTAGTAGTCGCCCCCTCACAACGTCTTTTAAAAAAAGTTTCTTAATTCTTAAATATATACACATTCAAAGCCAATGTAATGTGATTAAATATATGAATATTATGGAGGTACACAAATACAATGTGTACAGCTGTTTGGGATGTGTCGCCTATAGGGGCAGTTGTTCTATTCTTGTATGAACATTTAATTAATTATAACCCCTAAACATGTGTGCTATGGATCCAGACAGATGACCTTTTTAATTTAACCAGGGACATTTGTCTGATAGTCCAGTCATTCAATAAAAAAAAATGTCACTTCAATCAATTTCAAAGACTACCTATTTTTTCAGTGGACTAAAGGAATTTTCAAAGCTATACCTAGTTAATAAAAAAGATACCCAAAATAACTTGTGTACAGGGGATACTGTAATACTTTAGATTGAATCGAATATTACAAATAAATTGCATTAGTCATAAAATTTCTATAGTAATTATTTTTGTTGCGAAGTATCAGGAAGATTGTCTTTGTCCAATGTCCAATACCACAGTCTAAATTTTAAGTTCTACCTATAGAAATCTTAGTATGAAAACAAGGGATGAAACAAGCCGCTCTGGATCTGTGGGAGGGGAACCGGGGTACTTGCCCTGGACGACAATTTAAAGGAGCCCGAAATACTTATGTAATTTGAAAAGTGGTTCGTTATTCTATAGACAATATATATTTATACTATAATCAGTGTACTATCATAGTTAAATACTGGATTTTTTTTCAAGTTGTCAAAGAACGTACCCAATTTTTGATTTATGCGCCTGTTACCCAATAGTGCTGGGCGATGTTTTTGAAATGTCGATGTTTAGCTGTCGATGTTTGATGTTTTTGCCATCGATGTTATATTTGACAAATATCGATGTTATTTATATTTTATATTAATGGGAAACATTATGAATTTTAGATTCAATAAATTTGCTCGAGAAAATTAGATTTCAATCTTTAACTTAACCGAAGCTGCTCAAAATAAAATTAAATAATTATGTATTTGAATCAGTAACACCGCCCCCTATATTTTGGAATTGCTACTGCAAAGTGCACCCTCCGCGACTACCGAAGGCGAATCCCAGTGTAAAAGCGGTGAATCCCTGCAACTCACTTTGGGAATTGGCAACTTCATTCTTCCATGTATCCGAATTTAGCACAAAAAGCTTTGAAATTGTTAACTGTTCCGATCCGTTCCATTTGAACGTCTTCTTTCTAAGGCAGACGAAACTATGGCCTAAAAACGAAATAGGCAAAGGAAGCGACTCGATAAGTTACTTTTCTTACAATCTATTAATAAAATATTTTGAGACTATTACAATCATCGCAAGTGACCAAATTTATGAATAAATATTGTTCAAGACCATCTCACAGACGAACCCTACAGATTTTCAGCTCACCAGAGCCAGTACAGCAGTTCCTATGAATCCCGATATACTGAATTTTTAATCATTTTTGGAGACATTTCAGTTTTTAGCACGATATAGTCTCTGGAGTGTATACAGATGACCAAATTTTGTGATTGGATATTGTTCAGGGCGTCTTAGTGATGAACCCTATTGATTTTAAGCTTACCAGAACCAGTACAACCCATCCTATAAATCCAGATAAACTACACTTTTGGTCATTTTGGAGACATTTCGTTTTGTTAGCACAATACAGCTTTCGGAATGTAAAGAAGTGACCACATTTTTGGTAATTTTTGCAGAAATTTCGCTACACACAGCCTCCAAAGTGCGGAAAACTTGTTTTAATGTTTAAAACCGTTTATTTGTTTTCCTTCACTTATACTTTGTAAAATTTATTTTACCGTTTTCTCATTACTGCTTAGTATTCGTGAGATAGACGGGATATAAAAAGGATATCAGATTATGGACATGTGAAGAAGAGGGGAGGGAGATCAAAGAAAAAATGGCACGACGCCTTCTGCAGGAAAAAAGTTTCTATATGTATAGATTTACAATATCATTCTTTCATTTATTATTTATTTAATATTGTTTTATTTCACTTTGTGTCACTATTTATTGAAAATCCTTTACAATTAGATTGCAGTTTTCAAACGGTCAAAGTCTGACTATGCTTCAGTTTTCTCCAGAATGTCTCTTTTTAAAGAATGAATATAAACACTCCGGTATATAAATTCAAATTTCTCCTAAAGCGTTCATTTTATCGATTTCAAAAAAGAGTACCTACATTTTCATTAGTAAATAGATTGGAGAATTCATTTTTGTAATTTAGATATTATACAGGCTGTCCGTGTTAAAATTACGGGTTGTTAACCATTGGGCACCAGCCGCCTCTGGATTTCTGTGTGTAATGTAGATTTATACCGTCAATCACAGCACATGGATGTAGGTAATGAATCACTTTACTATACTATTCCTATGTATAGTTTAGAAATTATATGACAAAAATTTATTTGAACTTCTAACATTATTCTGACTAGCTCTCGAATTTTTGGCAATAAGTTTGTGGATACATATTTTATTAAGATGTAAATTCCGGACATACTTATTTATAAATATTTGTAACAACCGACCAGCCTATGATACAGTCGTTTAACATAAACAGTTGGCCAAGTGATAAGAAAGTCTCTTTAGGGAGAATTTCTCTTCAATAACGCCATTATTTCTCTTGATCAATGAAGCGAGTGTTCGAGAAGAAAAATATAAAAAGCCGAACATACACACGTGTTCATTTAGTACACATCTGCATTTAACGGTTATCCCCACATCCCAGGTGTCCTCTCTCCCGGATGCCAGGTCATCGATAAGTTTTTTTTTCAAAAAATATATGACGTACGCTTAATAAGTATGTATCTATATTGTATTTTGGAAACAATGGACCCCGTTTTATGTAAAAATATAGAAGTAACACCTGCCTACAATGGCGAAACCTTTGTGGGAAACATCGGCATGCAACTGGGGCATCTGATAACTGAATTTTAAATTGAACAGTGTGAAACAATTCATGACCCCATTGTATATAACTGAAATTAAAAATCTAAATTGCCGGACAAAATCCAAGGTGTATGTAGATATTATATATACACATGTACGGAGTTGATTTTGTAACCTTGCTCAAAACGAGAATTATTATTAATGTTTGTTTCGTTGAAAACAACTTCGTTATAACAGTTTTAAGGCCATGTCGTCGGCGATGGCAAGGTCGCAGTTGGAAATCCTGCAAACAGGATATGTTAACCTCTTTTATGATTTGCATTTGAATTGTATGAACAGATTTCAACTATTTTTGTATTTCCAAATGTTGAGTTCGAAGCATACATTTTATAAAACGCCAAAAATCCTTAAATATGAAACAAATCCGACCTTATTGTTATATATTATTGCAAGGATTTATATTTGCGTAATATGAACACTCAATACGTCATTAAAATCCTCCAGAAAATCTAAATATGTTTCTTATCTCCAACACACAATTTTCATGTTCAACTCTAGATGTAATTTCCTATGTGTGCAATAATTTAGTCGACAAGTTGAAATTCATTAAAAATAGAGATAAAGCTCCTAAAAATATGTGTGATAGTTCATTGGATTCGGAATTTTTTCTAGAAAAATGTATCGACAGCATTTATTATCATCACACAAAAAATTGCAAGCAAAAGTTATAAACAAATTAAAATGAAAAATAGGGGATTCTTAAATTTTCGATAAAAAACTCCAAACTCCCGGATATCTATCTTTATTATTATTTGACACTGATAGGTTGGTACCTACCTTGAAAAAATTATGTTGTATTCATAAACATTCGTAGAATTTATTCCCTTCGAAAATTTTCTACCAAATTAGGCGAATGAGAAAATTTATGAAAATGGGATTTTCCAGAAAAATTTAATTTTGTTCACTTACGAACTTAGCCTCAGTTTTTACGTTCGGAACCTACATATAAAATTTCAATAAAAAATTCGGTCGCGTTTTTGAGTTACCGTGTTGACAGACATTTATTAAAAATAAGTTAAGGCAAAACTCAACTATATTAAAAAAATACTCTCCTTATAGGGAGCATTATTTTGTAGTCAGTTGTCACTGTGAACCAGATTTGAACAAAATGGTGGATGGCAAAGCATCTCAAAGTATACTTTTTTCGAATTTCGCTATAATTGATTGTAATATTCAACTATTGATGGGTCAAAGACGAAATGAAACTTTTATCACAACATTGCTTTGCTTGAAACTTATTTTTTCAATAAATAACCACCCATATTCAATTCATTTGATATAACTGTCACAAAATGTATCGTAAACATAATTGATTGAATACATTATATTAACGTAAATTTTCTTGTTACAGAGTACCGAAGCATTGACGCCAACAGACAGGCAGATATCATGCTAAAATCGAGTGATCTTCATCGTGATCATGTTCATCTCATTCCAATATTCCCTGGAGCGAAAGAGAAGAAAATCATCATTGATATTAAAAGTTTCTTTTTGGAGAAAATCTAGGGAAACGACTGATATCATCTAATTTATATATTTCCTAAGGATGGGTGGATTGATTGAGGACAATTTGTGAGAAAGGCGAATGTTTAGAGCTGCAGATGGCGACAGTGACGCACCCAGAACAAATTAGATGTAAACAATATTTGATTGTCAACTATTTAAATTGAGTCGCTTGTTTACAAAAACCGACAAGTTTTAACAATAAAATCAGATAATATTTTGACTAATATATTTTATATATACTATCAATTATTTTACATTTCATTTTTACTATGCTGTGACGTCTCAGGGGTGAGCGAAACTTACGGACATTTCCAAACAAAAGCTATTTTCATAATGAAATTGTAATAAGTATGAAAATAATAACAAAAATATTACAATAACAGATAACTTCAATATAGTTAAACCTCTTTTAAAAAGCGTGGAAGCCTTTACTATTTTGATGTATAAATCCTGTAAATTACACTCCCCAAAATGAGCAGCAGTTATTGTTTTCAATCCTGTTTCTGGGTACTGTGTTTTCCTAAGAGATGGACAGAACACAATATTTCCATGGCTGTTTGATATAATTCAATTTAATAACATAAAATAATATTAATGAAATGAATAACGTTTTAAAACTTAATATCTCAGATTATATCAATCTAATTAATACCTCATTGATATTAATACCAAATTATCAAATTAATATTATTTTCAAAGGTTTGAAAATTAGTTATCTAACAATATTTATAATTAATTAAAGTATTGACAACTTATCTGATAAAAAGAAGTGGATAGAAATGAGGCAACGTCACATGTGCACTGCCTCGTTAACAACTGTGTACTTGTGAAACGCTGAAGATAGAGCAGAATAGGGGCAGAAAACTAATCTTTGCGTTCCGACTACTTTGCAGCTCTAATTCTAGCAACGGTAACAAATTGAAGAAAAAACAGAAAATTAAAAAAAATTATTTCAATTTTGCACGCATTATAGATTTGTTTGGAAATTACTATAAGCTTCACCCACCTCTGCGACGCCACAGCTTTGGCAGTCTCTTTTTTTGATTGTTGATAATTAAATTCATTTTCTTTCTCAAGTTTTCTTTCAAATAACTATCAGGGATATGTTTTTCTTTTTTTTGCCATTACGTACTATATATTCTTACGAAAATTAGATTTTCGAGCATTTTCTGATTTTTTTCTACTTTTTTTAATTTGTAAACCAATATGTACGTGAGAATTTATTTTAAAGACATATATATGTCGGATTTTGCATATTAGCGACACATACTTGTATGAAAATGTAAATGAATGTTATGTATTGATGAGAGACCCGGTTTACTATCCTGGGTGCGCCAGTGCAAAATAATGTACCTGTTATGTTGCAATTTGTTAAGTAGATTTTATTTTTATTGTTTTGTACATATAAAAGAAAATAGGCGGGTTTACAACAATTAAAAAACGGCTTTTTATTTCGATTTAAGACTTCTTTCTGTAAATTTTGGTAAACGTGCGTAATGATGATAGTCACAGATTCATTTAGGGAAGGTTTTTTAGGAAGGATAGAAAATGAAAGGAAATATCGATCCTTAAAACTACTCTTTCTTTATAATAATTTAGTTATTTCGTGAGTTTTTTATTCTGTGATTTTTTTAGTATATAATAATTGTGTATAAAATAGTTCCCTCATACGAGGATTTTTTTACGTTGATGGAAAACTGTTTAAAAAGCATTTGATGACTTTAAACAGTGACGAAATCAACTTTTAACGTGTACATTTTTGTTCTAGAAAACTTTTGTATATAGTTACCTATGTAGCAACTTCATGTTGTTGAAAATTTATTATTATATATGAAGATATTTGAAATAAATAATTATGATTTTATAAATTTATCCGTTGTTTTCATTAAAAAAACATTCTGTCATGGAAATACCTATTATTGTCTCAAAAGTTGGGATTAAAATTATTTACCCTTACACTCTCAAAGAAAAAATAATGTCAAAAGAGACAGAGTGAAGTTCGAAGATTATTTTAAGTTGGGGTTTGTAATGTTTTAATTTGTGTTGGAATTTGGCCCTGATATAGGATATATTTCCTCTGCAGGGCTGGTTGGGGGTGTTTTGTTGGTGGTTTGTGTGCGAAAGTGCTTGAATTAAGAGAGTGACTGAATATTTAGTTTTAGAAAGTTGTATGGAATATTTGAGAAAATAGTGTCTAGAAAATTGAAAGTTTTGTTTTGTTTGTGGGTGATTGGTGGTTTTTTGCTAGAAATCAACCGGAGAGAGAGAGGCCGGAACAATCAGCAGCGAAATTGGGTGATTTTTGTGAGAACGTGGTTTTAGAAGTGTATAGGAAGTGGAATTTAAAAGTGACTAGTAAAGGTCGGATATGAATAAGACGAACCACGTTGCGTTGCGAGGTGGGTGTTTGAAATTATTGGTAATTTGAAATATGTTTTTTGAAAGGGTGTCTCCGATGTCTTGAGAGTTAATAAGAAACGTTAGGATTGATTTTAGGATTTTTGAATTTTATTACGAATTTGTTTGAAAAGTGACTAGGAGACATTGAAAGATGTGTGGAAGATGTCTGGTGATGGCGACTGACTTTTTTCGAGTGCTAGGAGAGGAATTTAGTTAGGTGTATATCGTCTGTGGTGAGGTGGTTTGAATGTTGAAATATAAAATTTTGTAAATAACTACTTGAAATGTTGAAATATAATTTTTTGTTAATGTTGATGGCTGATATCGTAATCAAGTAAATCCAAATAACTCGTCGTACGTCGGTCCATTTGGCTAATGAATAAATTCACTATGCTACAGGAAGAAACTTGAGAAACCTGCAGCACCGACGGGGTGGATGGGGCTCGCAGATTCAAGTTGAATTGCTTTCGCTCCTGATGGGAGTGAAAGCGAAGTGAGCACGCCTGCCTACGTTTGTAATAGAGCAGTTGTGTCGATAGATGGACGGATTTAAGTGGTGAACTATTTCGGCTATAGGGCCCCATACGCGGTCAATATTATTGTACAATATATTGTGCAATAGGTTATTGAAGGAGCGACCATACACAGTCAATATTATTCTACAACCCACAGTTCAATAAATTTGCGCAACCCAGAGTTGAGTAGTCGTGCATCTTGGTTTGAGTGACATTAGTTATCATGTGTGATTTGGATGCTGCAGCGTGTGTGGTAGTTGTATTGCTAACCAAGACGATGAAGAGGAAGAAGCGGATATGGATGAAGGAATGGTTGAAAAAAAGGATGAATTTACTCGTGAAAGACTGCTGAATGAGCTTCTGACAAGTCAGCCAAACGACTTTAAGAACTTTGTCAGATTAGACGCAGAATCGTTTGATGAGTTATTACGATTAGTTGAGCCTCATATTAAAAAAGTCGATACTACTATGAGAGATGCTATTTCCGTGAATCAACGTTTGTCAATAACTTTACGCTATCTTGCTACAGGAAACTCTTTTGAAGACCTCAAGTTCACGAGTGCTATTTCTCCACAAGCGATTGGCAGAATTGTAGTTGAAACCTGTAATACGATAATACACTGCTTGAAGGATTATATACAGGTGAATATAAATAAATTTAGTTTGCATAAACGGACATTTTATTTACTTAAATCATTTTTTGTTGTGATTTTGCTTGAAATAAAACTCAAACATATCTGTTTATAAGAACAAAATAATCTAAGTTTTCTGGCAATAATTGTCAAAGTTACACTGGTGGCTGGAAGTTGGCAAGGTAGGCTGCCCACATAACAAGTCTTTTTTGTGATGTTCTTTTTAGAGACTTTTCGTGATGTTTATTTAAAACTTTAATAAGATATCTCCTAGATGTCTTAATTTTATTACCAACTCTATTAACATCCATGTCATGTAAATAAAACATATTTATGATGTACACAGTAATACTTTAAACATTTGTATGTTTAAAAAATCATTTGCTTTTTTAACTGAAAATTTATGGTAGTTGGTGTTTTCATGCTGCGTAAGCATTTCCCAGGCTTTTTTAAACATAGGTAGCGGTTCCCTTACAAGCATTTTAAGAATCTGAAAAATAATAAGCTTAGGTTACGATATAGTTTAGTTAGTTTCAGTTAGTTTTTTAAAACCTTATTTCATTAAAACAATAGGCTCATTTACCAATTTTTTTTATTGTAAATTCTGAAATAACAATAAATTTAGTAAGTATGCAAAATATCAAATTTTTTTAATGATTTTTAATCACCTAAAAAATTATTAAAGTTTATAAAATTAATTAAAACTATGACGTCAGACCATCTTTTTTCACCAGGTAAATCGTTGCCACAACGCATTACCTTTGCTTTGCGTCTGTCAGCCTAACGGAAAAATATTAACACTTTTCGTGACGTGAAAAAGGTAACGACAATGTTTTTCGAAGCAGGTAGCGCAGTTGTTCATGATCGCAATTTGTATGTAAAAAAGATTGTATGACGTCACATTTTAAAATAGCCTTAGATTATTCGAGCTCTAAAATTTTTGGTAACTTTCGTCCAATTGGGCTAATTCTTTTTTTAAAGCTTAAAATAAAAGGTAAACTACAATAAACGTATAAAAAGAGTAACTTTGGAAATATGACTAAATGAGCCTATTATATAACTATTTTATTCTTACTTGGCTACCCATTCCTCCGCCATCTGGTGCAAATAGCACACAAAATTTACAAAATCCTACAGTTTTACTTTCGCTATACGCAAGCCAGTTATACTGTTGTAGCCAATGAACACCGAATTTACGCATTTGCTGTTTTCCTTCTTGTTGCAATGGAGAAACATATTTTGAATCAGGGATTAAAGTATTGCTTAGAAAATTTATTTTTTCATGGACACTTAAAGATTGTCCGACTGCATTCCCAATATCATATAGCTGGCTGCCATTCTTAAAAAAATTAACAAATTTAATTTCATAGTTGTATTGTAAAGTTTTTTTATTTTTATACGATATTTTTGACGTATTGTATTGACGTTACAATATTTAAAAGCAAATATCTTTGACTTTTGGTTGACCTATACATTATTTAACAAATAAAGCAGGTCATAGGTATTAAATTCAAAAAAGTATATTATTTATAATTTTATTTAAATTAAGTTAGAATTATATACCAAATTTGAACTTTACAAATATTACAGAAAAAAAAATAGAACGAATAGTACGAATTCAATAAAATCCCTTTTTTGCCTATGTAATTAAGATTTTAAACTCAAACGCAAAGACAAAATGTCCCACCTCCACAACCGTATTATTTTTTAGCTTTTTTGTAAAAAAAGATGTTAATGTCGTTTGTGAATGAGACAAAAAATAACTTGCATTTGCTATGAACGTCATACACAATCTGAATAATAAAATAAATTTCTTCTTATCTTCCAGAAATATAGATTTATTATTTAAAGCCATTTCACAGAGAAAAAATGCATAAAAACACGTTTTTATTTCAATGTTCTGCAAACCAAAGACGCGGCCTGCGATTGTCTTTCTCTTCAATCAAGAAGCGCCCCTTTTGAGCATTTTGCCGACTACCTATATTCAGACGCACTCGCCGCGGCTGGTTTTGTGGACGTAAAATAAATAAAATTAAATGATTATTTTAATAAAATGATATTTATTTTATTATTTATATTCTCAAATATAGCTTTTGGTAAACATAATATATAATTACTGTATTTATTATTAGTATTAATAATGATGTTTGGCTTTTTATGACATAACAAGTCTTCTTAAAGGGGGTGGGGGCTTGAGCCCTTGTCGGTGGAGAGTTCGGAGGGAACTGGTGGCTTTTCGAGTGAGACTGTGGTGGTTTCTTGAGGGGTTTTCGGTGTCGTTAGCCTGTGGGGGCAGCGAGGGTGGAAGGCGGGGTGAGGACCACCGCAATTTGTGCATGTGGGAGTTTCGGACTTGGGGCAATTTACTGGGCGGTGCCATGGCCTGTTTTGCCGCAAAAAGGGCATATCGGTTTAGACCGACAAAAATCAGCGGAATGTCCGGTTTGCGTGCAGCGACTGCAATATTTAGGGACAGGCGGTAGCGAATTGGCGTTAGATGGCTCGCACTGATGTGGGAGACCATGAAATGAGAGGTCGGAGGAGAGGGCCTGGTGATAGTGGGTTTCGGAAGTGGTGACGATGCGAAACATCAATGTGGGTTTGCTGGTGGCCTTGGCGATGATTCACCAAGTTTTGAGGAATGGAATGTTGTGATCTTGAAGAATATCGGACCAATTATTCACTCTAGCGGCTGCTTCAAATTGTTTGACATAATTGGTCCACGATGTCTTTCCGTCGAACGTTGGAGCTTTGACTCGGGCAAAACTGCTAATATCTTCTGTCTTGGGTTGTGTTGCTGGCTTGCATATCTCGATCTTCTTTTGTTCTGCTGGCGTGTCTTGTGTTGTTAAATCTGTTGTGGAAGCCTCGTCATTGAATAAAAATAATTCTGGATCAAAGCCGTCATTTTCCAGTGCCACTTTAAGTCTTTCTACTAATTCACTGTTCTTACCGGACGTTTCCAACTCACGATCTTCCAATTCTGCTCTCAATTCCGTCACTTTCAGATCACAAAGTCTTTTGGCCATTTTTACGTAGCAATTTATTTATATTATATCACTTCTGACACCAATGTAATGTTTTCCTTATTTATTTAAACATTTTTTTATTATGGGTGGAATAAATTTATACACACGGTAGGTTCACTCACTTAATTTATTTATTCACTACACTATTCACTAATTATATAAACAGTATAATCACCGAAACTAATTTGTATAATAACTTAATTTATATTCACTTATTTACTGTTTATCTCACGATGTCAAATTCTAAACTAAACTGAACTTATCCGCTGGTCGGTCCTTTATATATAAATAAGTGCGTTTTTTACTAGAGAATTTGAGATTGCGGCTTACACAAAAACAATTGGCTCTCGCATTTTCTATATAAGACAGGTCACAAAAACAATGTCGAGATAAGATAGTCACAAGAAATCCCTGCGCATCCGTCATAATTTCAACTTTCATACATGGCTTAGACAGAGTCGGATTCAGGGACTATACCAGTGTGCTGTTTCGTAACAATACTTTCTAAAACAATGAAATCTTCCACTGAATATTTACGGCGTTGCCACTGTGACCGTAAAAGTTAATATAATTTAATTTTAGTCAAATAATTAAAATCTACAGTACTAGGAATATTCTTTGGTCTCATATGCTTAAGCGACAATGTGTTAGAAAGAAATAAATGTAAATTCAGTGTCGTGTCGGTCTGTATCGAAAACCGCTTATCTTATTCACAGTAAAAACCGGACTTTGATAAAAAGCAGTTAGTGATATAAAATTAATTGGAATGAAAAATATACCAGTTCAGTACAATAATGGTTAGTACATTTAATTATTTTGCTACATTACAAAAAGTAGTAAAATAAAGCGATAAAATGGATTAAGTGTTCTACCAAACACCGATTGCGTCAACACCGAACGAGGTGTTGTTAATACAACGATATAACGCATTATTTCAAAAAAATAGTGCTAGATCACAAAATAAACAAGCATTGTACAATGCATGGAAAACATCCGAATATGAAAAGGAGGTTGTAACCAATGAGCTAAAAGCAACGCAACTTCAAATAGAACAAATGCCTAAAGCGTTTAACAACTGTAGAACAAATATTCTACTGATGGAAGAAATGCACGAGAAATGCACAAAGTTCAATAATACAAAATCAAGAACAAAAGTCACCAGAATAAAATACAGATGAGGAAGAATCAGCTAGAGAAACTGAGTGGGTCAGAAAGAGGAACCGTAAGAAGAGACGGATGGATACATCACTAACTCCTCCACAACACAGTTCAAATAACCAAGAAAATGAACAGCAAAGCAAAAACCCAAAAAAGTACACCAACCACCTCCAATAATTGTAGATGGAATTGAAAACTTTAATAGTATTTATGAACTCATATCTAACAGATTGAGACATTCCCAAATAAGATTAATTAATGATAAAAACATCAAGATCAACGTTATGAATGAAGAAAGGTACCAAGCTCTAACCAAGACACTAGCAGAGGAGAACTACTCATGGTACTCTTCCTAAAATAAACACAATAGACCAATAGAGGTGATGACAACTGAATTGCATCATTCTTCATCAAAGAAACCTAGATGCGTAAGATGAACAGGCAAACATCTAACAGCGGAATGTGATAAACCAAAAGATACTATGTGGTGAAGGTCATCCGGTTCACTATCGCGGATGCGAAGTAGCCAAAGAACTACAAAAAATAAAGAATAAGCAAATGAAAAAGCCAACTACTCCTGCTCAACCCCACAGAGAAAATAAAACAAATAAAAATAACAAAAGAGAGGAATGACAAACTAAAAATCATAGAAAAGAACGGCAAGAAGTTACCAGCCTCCTCAGCCAAAACAAAACATATAGTCAAACAACAATAAATAAAGAAAAGGACCCTCATATTCAACAACCACCTCCGCTAAGATCAAATACTGATGCTATGCTACAGAGAATCTTAAATAGACTGGATAAAATGGATAAGCGCATTTCAAACTTGGAGTACCGTGCTCAAGGAGCAATTCCTAAAGTTAAAAATGGCTGACCAAATCAGAATCCTATAGTCTATATAGAAAGGACAAGGAGTAATAAATCATTCATTTAAGTAGATTTCATAGACGTACCAAAATATATTTTAAGAGGGTATACCGTGAGGTACATTTTGTATTGAACGAATGAGTTGCAGCTATGCTAAAGAATATACGATTTAGGTCAGAGGTAACAAGATGTACTAATTTTAATAAAAAAAAGTGATAGCCGTTTTTAAAACCATTATTGGTAAACATTTGGTAAAAAAAAGTTGAACAGTATTTAAAAGTCCCATCCATCAAAATACAATCCGAATTACATTAAAAATTAAGGTTGGAAAAACAGGAGAACACAATAATTTTAAATACCTGGTCTGCTGTTAATAGAAATTCGTCTTCTCGGTTCGTTCGTAATTGTAATTCACGAACACTATTAAATACTTCTTCCTGGTTTTTAGGCAATAGTGTAAGTGCATCAACATCCTTCCCCTAATCCCCTAAATATCGATCAAAACAATCAAGATTTCTTCAAAATATTTAATTCAAGAAATCTTTGAAACCTTTCAGAAATATACATAATTCTATGGGCCTCCGATTTTATCTATTATAAACCCTAATGACTCTAATAGGATTAAACTAAATAGTTGCGGCACAGTTCGAACATTTCTGTAATCCTCAAATTGATACAAGTCAGGTAAAATTTTATTTTGTGGCAGAGTTTGGATATGCCCGTTTATTCATAATATTTTTTATTTGTATTACTCCTATATGTAGTGTTTGGGGAATTTTTCTCAGAAATTTTAAATGGCAAGTGGCCTACTGTAATCGGCTTAATACGATTACACCTATTTACAGATTATTCGATTATTGAGAGGGATTTTCCAAACAACCCAGTTTTCTTAGAAACATTATCGGGAATATTATTTTAAAAGAAAGTAGGTACATTAAATCAGTACTTAGTATTAGTTCTTTGAGTAAAGTTGTATGAAGTTGTATGGTTGTCATATTATTGTAAACAGTTGGAATATATTTAAAACATTTGTTGAATGTTAATTGTGCAAGTACCAAACAATGACGATGAGCCAAGGACCATCTAAACGACCAAAAACAGTTCCATTATCTTTAAATGAAAAAACTCTGATATTGAACTGTTATATATCATTGAAAAACAAGGATCCAAGTGCAAGTGTTGATGATATTGTGGAATTAACGGCTGCTATGTTGTGTGTTGCTAAATCAACAATTTATAGATTACTAAAAGAATGGAACTCTTCAACCCCCTAAAACTCCTTCAGGCCGATAACCAATTGAGATCGATGAGTCATTAAAACAAAGACTAAGGCGTAAAGTCCATGGATTTTACTTACGAAAGGAAATTCCAACACTTGACAAAATTATGACATCAGTGCAAGAAGATACGGACTATCCAAAATTCTCCAGAATGACATTATGCAAACTTTTGAAAGATGTGGGTTTCAGATATACAAAACATAATAGAAAATCTCTCTTGATAGATGAACCGGAAATAGTTCTTTGGAGAAGAGACTATTTAAGAAGCATTCGACATGCCAGAGAACAAAATTTGAAAATCTTCTACTTAGACGAAACATGGATAAATGCTGGATATACAGTTTCCAAATCTTGGCAAGATGAAAACATTAAAAGCGGAAGGCAGGCATTCGTGGAAGGTTTGTCGTTAGGTTTGCAGCCACCATCTGTAAAAGGAAAAAGACTTATCATTGTCCATGTTGGAAGTTCTGAAGGTTTTGTTGATGGTGGATTATTAACTTTTATTTCAAAACGCACGGGGGACTATCACGAAGATATGAATGGGGATGTCTTCGAGGAATGGTTTGTTCAAATGTTGGATCTGATTCCAAAAGGGGCTGTTATTGTTATGGACAACGCAAGTTACCATTCACGGTTACGAAAAGCATTGCCCACAAGTCGTTGGCGTAAAGCAGAGCTTTTGGAGTGGCTTATTTCGAAAAATATTAAGTTTCCAAAAGATCCACTAAGGAAAGAACTTTACAGAATTGCAAAAATGAACAAGAATAAATACAAAACCTACATTGTAGAAGAAATGGCTTCTTCTCGTGGTATATCAGTTCTTCGACTTCCCCCTTATCATTGTGAACTTAATCCCATAGAATTAATATGGGCTCAGGTAAACGGGGAAGTTGGAAAAAAAATACTACTTTTAAAATAAACGATGTTGTGAAATTGTTTGAGAGTGCTGTAAGTCATGTGAGTAAGGAAAATTGGACAAACTGTATCGAGCATGTTATCAAAGTAGAGGCGAATATGTGGAAAATTGACAATATTTGTGATGATTTAATCGACCCTATTATTATTATTGTCAACAACGATTCTTCCTCTTCCGAGTCGGATATAGAATAAAATGTAAGTAATAAATGTATTCCAATAATTATTTCTTTTCATTTTTTATTATATTATAATTTAAAACGTATTTTTTTCCCAAAATACACACCACTGCATTGCGTTATTGCTTATCTGCTAATCCTTTAACAATGAATAAACCCTAAACTTTGCTACAACTGAAACAAATACGGGGTCGATCTACCTGGTTTTTAGATTAACGAAAGAAATGTAATTTAAAGTAAGAGATTTATCAAAAATTTCATGTTGCTCCCTGTAAAGGTTTTGCATACTTAATTAGGGTTTATTACTCCTCGTACTTTTTGTACATACTATAGAACGGGTTACTACAGCACCAGAAAGAACTACAAATAATTCTAGATTTACAAAAAATTGATGTTTGCCTCATTGCAGAAACGCATTTTACAAAGGAGTCATTTATCAAATTCAATGGATATAACGTGTATCATACTATTCACCAAGAGAATACCACAACAGACGGAAGCGCAGTTATAGTAAACGAATCCATATTACATCATAAGGAATTGGGTTACCAAACGATAGAAATACAGGCCACATCTGTTAAAATCAAAACAAAAAGTTATGAGGTGATAATTACAGCTTTATACAGCCCACCGACATGCTATAAAGGAAGAAAAACATATTGACTTTCTGGATAGCCAAGGATACAGATTCATAGTGGGAGGAGATTTCAATGCAAAACACACCCACTAGGGATCTAGACTGACAACAACTAAATGTAAAGAACTCTTAGCAGCATGCAATAATCTTGAATGTCAAACCTTATGAACTGGAGAGCCAACATATAGGCCCACAGATACGAATAAGATTCCTGATCTTATAGACTTTATAATCAGGAATGTATCCTCAAATTATACGAAAGTAGAAGAGGCCTGGGATTTGAACTCGAACCACTCTCCCATACTTCTTACACTGAGTGATAGTGTGATACAAAAAGAAAATGCACCTAAACTAGTAAACAAAGGAACGGACTGGCGGATCATTAAAATCAGTTTTGAGCAGGTAATTATTGATCTCTCAGTTCCACTGCAAACGGAAGAACAATTAGATCAGGAAGAAGAACGTCTGGTAACAGATATTCAGCAAGCAGATTGGGAGAACACCCCTGCGACTAAATACAGAATAAAAGGGAATAATTACCCAAAAAAGATCAGGGATCTTATAACAGAAAAATGAAAAATTAGAAGAAAATGGCAGCAAACCAGAGCACCAGCTGATAAAACAGCTTTAAACAATGCAACACAACAATTAAAACGCGAAATACAGCGTATTAAAAATGATTCGATTGCTGAATACCTGAGTGAATTAACTTATGATAGCAGTACGGATTATTCGCTCTGGAAAGCAACCAAGTGATTCTTCATAACCCACCAATTAGAAAGGAAGATGGAAGTTGGGCACGGGATAATATTCAAAAAGCAAATAGATTCGCGGAACACTTAGAATAAACTTTTCAGACCAACGAAGGTGAAGAGCCACAAGACGAATGAGCCAGAACAGGATGATTCAATTGTTAGACCTACTTCTCCAAAAGAAGTTTGCATGGAAATTAGAACAAACATAAATCCTAAAAGAGCACCTGGATTTGACATCATCACCGGGGAAATACTGAAGCAACTTCCACGAAAAGCTATAGTCAAATTGACCAACCTTATTAATACCTAAGATATGGAAAGTGTTCGAAAAATTGCTCCTCAAGAGATTAAAACATATAATAGGAGAAAATAACTTCATTCCTTCCCATCAATTTGGTTTTCGAGACAAGCACTCAACCATCGACGAAGTTCATAGAACCACAAACGTAATCGAAAAGTCCTTAGAAGAAAATAAAGTGTGCTCTTCAGCTTTCTTAGACGCGGCTATCGATAAAGTTTGGCATAAGGGCTTACCACGCCCATATTCAGAATTAATAAAATCTTAACCACTGTGTTTTTTATAAAATGCGACATAGGGTTTCCTGTACAAAACTGTCAAACGCAAGCTAACTTTTTTACCAAATAGCGTCCGTGAAAAATAATAACAGATTTGAAAAGGTCGTTAAAAAATAAATTCAAATGCACTTTTAATTTTCTTACATTCGGTCTGGTTTACTAAGAAAATGCATAATTATGTTTTTAAAAGTCGTACGCCATTTTTATAAAACTTGGGAATATTAAGCACCTGTGCCGATGTGGCCGAGTTGGTACTCAAAATTTAAAGTTGAACGTAACGGGTCGAGGTTCGCTCCCGCAGTGTATCTGAAATGTTTTTTTTATAATTTTTGTCCAAAAAGAAATTTTAAGTAGAGATATTTAAAATAAGAAAATTTTTTTGGGTTACAAATTTATTTATTTAATTAAATGCTCAAATTGTTTTCCGTTTGCTGCTAAACAGTGTCCCAAACGATCATAAAAGTTCCGCCGTACATTATTAATAACAGTTCTACTAATTTTCCGACATTCATTAATAATAATATTTTTCAATTCATCTTCTGTCTCCGGTTCATATTCTGTTACCTTATTTTTTATGAACCCCCATAAAAAGAGATCGGGGGGTGCTAAATTTGGAGATCTTGCCGGCCAATTTATTGTACCCCTTCGATCTATCCTCGTATTTGGGAAAACAGTATCAAGGTACTTCCCTACTGGAATGAGCCGGCAACCATCATGTTGATACCATACTGAAACATTTCTAGGTGCGGCATTTGCAATTTGGGGTCCTATTTCATTTTGGAGAAGATTCAAATATTCTTGGTCATTGAAGTTATTACTTAGGAAGAGAGGACCAATTATTTTATCACAAAATATGCCGGCCGATACGTTTACTTTTTTCTTGTATTGGGTATGAGACACATTTATTTTACATGGATTTACTGTATCCCAATAACTTTGATTTTGTTCGTTAGTTTTTCTCTTTAAAACAAAACTAGACTCGTCGGTAAAACAGATGTATCTTAAAAAATTCCTATTTCGGTTGGCTTTGTCTTATCATAATTTCGCAGAAAAATTGTATATTAAAATAGTCTTGCTCAAAAAGATCTTGCACATCATGAAGTTTGTATGCTTGAAGCGGTTTTTTCTTAGAACACTGTGTACTTTAAAAATACTAACATTTAAATCTCGTGTCACGCGTCTAATGGTGGTCCTAGGGTTTTCGACAAAAGCCAACAAAATGTTTTCCATTAATGTTGTTCGATTTCTTCGTCGGTGTTCCGGTGTTAGGCACAACGTTGTTTCAAATTGTTTAATAATTTGATGTATCCTGTGATGCGGTACATCAGTCTGACCATTGGACATATTAAATCAAAATTTTTTATTATCGCGACTACTGTGACCGCCATAATGCATACGAACAATTTGCACAGTTTCTTCAGGAGTAAGCATTTTACATCGAGAAGAAAAATAACTAACTGATAAGAATTAAAAACTACCAAAAATATATGCAATAAAATAAAATAAATAATAGGAAAACACGAACAATTTTAAATGAAATTATAACTATTATAATAGATTAAAATTTATTAAAAAATGAATCTAAACTTAAAACAACAAATGAACTTACAAACATATCGACAAACGAAACAAGAAATTACTCACAAGTATACTAAAATAACAAATCTGATCGCTTCAAAAACACTTATTCGCTCCAAAGATTACAAATTGTCAAGAATGAAAATGACATTATTTGGAAGGCTACCTACTATATTTTGCTTTTTAAAATTGATACTAAATTGTCTGAACTTTTCTTTAAATAAATAAATTTTTGAAACAAATAACTTTGCTTTATTTTAAAATTGATGTGTTTAGATAAAAATTGTAAAAAAAAACTAAGAACCTTCTCACAGGGTGGGATCGAACCGTCATCCTCCACAATCAACTTTCAAATTTCGCGTACCAAATACCGACTCGGCCATCTCGGTCCTGGTTGTTTGTGTTCGAAAGTGATATAAAAATGGCGTAAGACTTTTAAAAACATAATTATGCATTTTCTTATTAAACCAGGCCGAATTTAACCTTTATGTGACTGAATAGGTACCCGGGTACCTATTCAGATTTTAGATAATACTTTTTTTGTTTAAATTCTTTGAAGTGTGTGATTTCGTGACATTTCTAATCTAGGTTTTTTCTACACAATGTTACAATAGAAATAATATTTTTACGCTATTTAAGAAATAAATAAGGTCCAAAGTTTTTTCACCCAGAAATAACGGTGTAGGTACCTGGGTACCTCTATCAGTTTTAAATGCAAATAGATATTTTTTATAGCCAGAATGAAAACGCGAAGTTTATCTGCATATATTTATTTATATAAATGGTAACAAAAAAACAAAAAAATCTTACATATAAGGTCAGTTGGTTTTTTGGCAACATTTTTTACATATAGTTTGATCTACAGAGTGTTCATTACAAACTGGCTTACAGCAGGATTTACACGCTTTACGAATCTTCCTTTGTTTGAGCTTTAATTCTCGACAAATTTGGCAGCTACCAACAACCATAACACGCCCAGAAGCATCCCGTCTTGGTTGTTCTCCGGCTGGAGTAACAATGGGCTCGATTATTTGTCGACCAAGAACCATTTCTAGCGACTGACGTGTGAAATAATTACCAACAACTTTTGGAATAAGGGATCGCATTTGTATAGCGGGCAAGCACATGTCATGAGCAAGATCTTTTAGAAATCTTCGACATTGATCAATTGCTCTAAAATTTGGATTGTGTTCCTTGTAAATACAATAAGAAGCCAAGCCACCAACATCTATTGTGTTGAAAAAAAATGCCAATGGCCAACGATTTGTTCTACGTTTTACTACTGTATACTCGCCTAGCATCTTATCCATGGTGTCAACGCCTCCTTTTGTTTGATTATAATATTTTATTATTTCAGGCTTCGCCACGGTAGTATCATCTACTTGGCCTGTAGTGTGCATCGTTGATAAAAGAATAACAGATTTGTTTTTCTTTGGAACATAGGAACATATTGTTGCATCTTTGTTGAATGCGAAAATGGTTGAGTATATAGGCCTGTCTTTAGATGCCTGCATATTTGGTGGTAAAAATGCCTTATTTTTCCTGAGAGTCCCTACCAAAGTCATCTTCCATGAATTCAAAGTACGGGCCAATTGCAGACTTGTAAAAAAATTATCCGTTGTTACATTTCTTCCCGAACCCTTATACTTTGCCACTAGATCCAAAACTGGACGCTCACCGACATTTACCTGTCGTTCACCATCTAATGGTTTTCCAGTGTATAGTTGACCTTGTAAAGGATAAGCATTTGCCGCATCGCAAGCCCAAAAAATTTTTATTCCATATTTTGCGGGTTTCGATGGAATGTATTGGGTAAATTTAGTATGTCCCCTGTAAGGAAACAATTGTTCGTCTACTGTTATACATTCTTTTGGCTTGTAGTTCTTTGCCAAATTTGAATTAGCATAGTCCAAATATCTCGAATTGGGGCAGCTTTATCATTTTTGGCACGTTCGGCACGTGTGTTCTGATCATCAAAGCGAATAAATCTGAGAAACATTTTGAGCCGATCTCGAGACATGGCCGCTCGAAATAGAGGTAAGGACTCTAGTTTCCACATTTCAGATATGTGTTCCCTATTAGACCTGTGTACGCCAGCAGCAATAAGAACTCCTAAAAATGCATCTAATTCTACTTCAGTAAATGGAATGAATACTTTCGGGCTTGGTGTGTTGGGAGGTGGATATTTATCTGCCAATTTTCGGTTCCATTCGTCCGTTACTTTTCTACCTTTTTTGTTAGAATGCCTTAGAATTAAGGTACACATTTCTGGAGATATAATAGACTTGAAAATTTCTCGAGCCGTGTATGAACGACTAAAGGATGATGCGCCACTTTTTTCGTGCAGAATATTACGACCTATTGTTTGCCTTTGTATTGATGATGTGTCACTCCACTGAGTGCCATCCTTGCCAGCCCAAGTTGTTTTTGTAGGCGCTCCTTCTTCGTCAACGTTTTCATCGGAATCAGTATATTCTTGCTCCACTACAGGCTCCTTTTCTATATCAGACTCCTCGGATTATCCACCTGATAACAATTGTGGAATATATTCGTCTTCATCGGACGCAACAAATGGCTCTTCATCAGACAAATGTTCTACTGCTTCTCGTAATTCTGCAGAGGTCAGCCTGAAATAACATATTTCGAATTACCTTTATTAGTATAATTATTGTTCTTGTTTCTTTGTAAGATAAAAAAAAACTTCCACTCCACTGCGGCTCCTACACACATAGACCACAGGTAAGCAAAATAACATGACAGTTTTCATTATTCATACACTACTAAAATCAAAGAATCGTCTTATTTCTTACCTTTTATTTCGCCATCTTGGTTTCGCAATATTGGCTTGGCTTGAACCAGCCTTACTATCAGACATTCTAAAACAAAATTTAACAAATACGCTTAATCACCCGCAGTTGTTTATTCGACAAACTCAAACATGCAACTGACCTGTAACTAGGAATAAATTCAGTTGATGTCGCTGCGCTGTTGCCATTTAAACAAAGTCTTATTTTGTCAAATACAGATAAGTTAGAAATTCATAAATCACGTATTGTGTACCTATAAATACATATATGGAGTTTTTTGATAAAAACAGGTATTTTGCGTTTATATTCCAAATTATTATACAGTAGGTACCCAGGTACCTACGCCGTCGTAAGAAGGTGTTTTTCTTCCCAGTCACATAAAGGTTAAGAAAACTAAAAGTGCACTTGAATTTATTTTCTAACGACCTTTTCAAATCTGTTATTATTTTTCACGAACGCTATTTGGTAAAAAAGTTATTATGCGTTTGACAGTTTTGTACAAGAAACCCTATGTCACATTTTATAAATAATACAGTGTATATAAGACTCTCGTATTAAGTCACAAATCCTGCCTCAAAAAACTTGTGTGCCTATAACTTTTAAATGCTTTCCTTTGCTCCTTGGTGTAAAAACTCGTTGTTAATACCAGATAACTAACAATATCCATATTACTAACGCTGGCAAAGTCTTTCGGGTTAAAACTTAACTCGCTGATGGATAAACAGTCTAACCTCACATGTCTGTGTATTTTTAGTACAAATCTGGCAGCAGCGTCTGGATGCTGAATTTTATTGTTATAATAGTAACTTATTGTGGTCATTGTTTCAGAATTTCCAAAATCACAATACAAAAACTAAAAACTTATTATGAATGTGTACACACTAACAGCAACAAAGGTTTGTATGACCCACAGACGCCTTCAAGTGACAGATCGTCGGTGACCTCTATAGGAAAAAACCAAAACTAACTAAATATTTGTAATGTCAACATAAACAAATCCAAGTTTAGCTGAACTAATGTTCGGTACACAATGAACAACAGAATAACGAATGAAAGCAGTTCACGTGTTGACCGGCGTTCTGTTGAACCTAAGATCATAAATGATTTATACAACCGGTCCTCAAACAAACACTTTCTCATGTATCGATTCTGGGATACTACGATCCTAAAGGTCGGATTCAAGTAATTGCCAATGCTAGTCCGGCGCGTTTGGGTGGCGTGCTCTTACAATTTGATACTGCAGGACCTCGTATTATAGCTTTCGGTAATAAAAGTTTGACAGACTGTAAGAAGCGCTACTGCCAAACAGGAAAAGAAACTCTGGCTTTAATGTGGGTGGAAGAACATTTTCACATCTATCTGTTTGGAAAAGAATTTTAATTGGTAACGGACCATAAACCCCTAGAGGTTATTTTCAACCCCAAATCAAAACCTTGTGCCAGGAATTATTGCTACTGGAAAGTTATTGATTCTGTTATCGAAAATATCGTAGCAAGTTGTCACCCATATTGTGATATAAAATATAAAAAAACCCGTGAAAGCACCTATCCATATATGGGAAACGCCATCGAAAATTGGCAACGAATCCATATGGATTATGCCGGACCATTCCTCAACCATTACTTTTTCATTGTCGTGGACGCTAAATCTTCTTCTTTTTCAAGTGTTGTCTTCGTTCCGAAGGTTGGGAATCATCAAGGCTATTCGTGTTTTGGATACCGCTGCTCGAAAAAAGTGACTGTGGCGTTGAACCATTCGCGAAGATTTTTTAACCAGGAATGTCTTCTCCTTCCTATTGATCTTCTTCCACTTATTTTTCCTTGCACAACGAGCTGGAACAAATGATATTTGTCCCCCCTCATAACGTGACCCAGGTAGAGCAGCTTCCTTTTTTTAATAGTTAGGACAATTTCCTTGTCTTGTTTTATCCTTCTTAACACTTCGGCATTAGTGACTTTCTGTACTCATGAGATTCTCAAAATCCTGCGATACACCCAGAACTCAAATGCCTCTACTTTCTTTACATCGTTCTTCTTTAATGTCCATGATTCCATGCCATAGTACACCACTGACAGAACATAGCATCTCATAAGACGCAACTTGAGTTCCAAGCTGAGATCTCGACTGCAGAATACTCGTTTCATCCTCGTGAAAGTACTCCGCGCTTTTTCAATTCGGATTTTTATTTCCTGAGAGCAGTCCGCATTTTCATTGAAAAGAGTTCCCAGATAATTGTATTTTCTCACTCTTTCAATTGGTTATGTATTAATATATTTCCGATGTTTTGGACCGATTTTGTTATAACCATAAATTTGGTTTTGTTTGTGTTTAGTGACAGTCCATATTCCTCACTAGCTTCCACAACTGCATTAACAAGTCTTGAAGTGTTTCGGCTATCAGCACTGTATCATCGGCATATCTTAGATTGTTGATTGGTCTTCCATTGATTTTAATGCCATATTCCTGATCAGCAAGTGCTCTATTCATGATATCTTCCGAGTATGCGTTAAAAAGGATTGGTGAAAGCACACATCCCTGACGAACTCCTCTTTTTATTTCTATATCTTCAGTTGTATTTTCTTCTATCTTCACTACTGCTCTTTGACCATAATAGAGATTTGAAATAATGTTGATATCTCTAGAGTCTAAGTTTTTTGCCTGCAACAGTTTTATAAAGTGATCATGGCGCACTTGATCAAAGGCTTTAGTGTAGTCAATAAAGCATAGATACATATCCTGGTTCATGTCTAGGCATCTCTGGGACATAACGTTAAGTACGAATAACGCTTCACGGGTACCCAGGCCATTTCTAAACCCGAATTGAGTTTCACTGATGTCCTGTTCTAGTTTCCTATATATTCTGGTATGTATGACTTTTAAGAATGCTTTCAAGGTATGTCCCATTAGACTTATAGTGACAATGTTTAGGACTTCTTTTCTTTGGTAGCGTTATAAAAGTTGATATCAGCCATTCCTGTGGTATGATTCCTGATTTATAGATGTTATTAAACAGATCCACCAAGACATGTATCTGCTCTTCTTCAATAAGTTTAAGAACTTCGGCTGTAGTTCATCTGGGCCTGGGTGCCCTCCTGTTTTTCAGCGAGCTCAGAGCATATAAAACTTCTTCCTTTGTTATTTCTGGTCCTTCGTCTCTGTCCGCGCATTCAAGGTATTCCTTCTGTCTATGGTCTTCAAAGAGTTCCTCGACGTAATTTTTCCAGGCTTTTAGTTTTTCTTTTATATCTGTTATTATTCTACCATCTATGTCGTATAATGTATTGAGTCGCTTCCTTCTTTGCATTCCTGCTAGTTCTTTTACTTTCTTGTGTATATTGAAGCTGTCATGTTTTTGTTGCAGTTCTTCGATTTCTTCACATTTTGTTTTATAGAAATTTTCCTTTGCTACTCTGATTTTCTTTCGTATTTCGACTATCGCATCAGGACAATCAGCAACCAACGGCCAGGCTGAACGTTACTGTAAGACGTCAAAAGCTAAATTGAAATGTATGCTACAAGCACCTGGTACATTAGATGAGAAATTGCACTCATTTCTATTCAGATACGGGGTTACGCCATTATCTTTTGGAAAATCACCAGCAGAAATTTTATTCAATAGAAATCTGATAACAAAACTGGACCTTATTCGAGGAGCGCCAGAGAAAACCAAAGATGAACGGCAACCCAAATTTGATAGACCATGTTATGTCATAAAACGTAATTTTGAGGTTTTGTCAAGTTGCCAAAGAGAGGAAATTTGATAGTTCATTATTTGCCACTGATCACTGGAATAATCAAAAAAGTAGTGGAGCATTGGTTTCTCGAACGAACAATCCACCAGTCGAATTATCAAGGAAGGATAATGCACTGAATAAAATGCCACGTACCGGCTCATCGACAAATAATGAATCTGGAAGTTTTCCTGCTGCTCCTAATCTGCGACGTTCTACAAGAATAATAAAACCAGTTGATCCTTTGAATTTATAAATGTTGAGTTTATTCAGAAATTTTTTTATTTTTATTATTACTCTATTTATGGAGTCGATTTCAAGAGGAGGAAAAACTGTTATATACTAGTATTATATGTTTATCGGAAAATTCTGACAGTATCAAATAAATATTGAAGTCACATCAAGGTATCTCCTTAAATTGTATTGAAAACACAATCTGATGCAATGGATGAGACACAAAAGAAAACTACTTTGAATGTAGCTGCTACAGTACTACGTACTGAAATATGAATATTTGATTATAGTCACACACAGTATTCTCCTGCATGGAATTTTCTTAAGAATGCAATTTCATCAATTCCACCACTATTAACTTCATTTTTTTTGTTAATTTGCTATGCGAAAATGTAATATAAAATTTCACAGGTACATGTTCGGTTTATAAAGGAATAAACAAAATAAAATGAAAAACAAATTTCATGCGATAAAGTAGTTTCAAGTGGATATTGAAAATTTCAAATTGTTATAAACACAATAAAAAAATCTCTGAAATAAAAGTTCACGATGCGCTGGGTAATTAAAATTTTTTTTTTCAAATATATCAGTTTTTCTATTATGATTTTTTAAAGTTGAAATTATCAACTCTTAGCTTTTAGCCACCCTAATGTCACTAGGGGATCAAATGATAAAGACCGTTTCGCTGTAAATTTTAAAGCTGTACAACTTTTGTTCAAAACCTTTTCATGTAACTCCAAGCGTTTTAGCGTTATTTTAAAAAAACGCTTTATTTTTTTTCAACCACTTTCCGGGGGTTTGAAACAGAATCTCAAGTATGTTTCGTCTGTAGACACTTCAAACTAAGTGATGTCAAAAATCCGAGACCTCCGCTCAAATTTTTGATTCAATCAACTTTTTTCTTTGACTAAAAAATGAAATCCATAAGAATGTCATTGTGTTATAAATATAGATATATTTAAATTATCTATATTACTGGGTATTATTCCAATCATTTTTGTATAAAATACTAACTACAAACCGTAAAGAAAATTGAAAAACTAAACTCTGTATGAAGCTTTTCCATAATTCAATAAACCACTTTACTAATATGGGAATGGTACTACAGATAACTTAACGTTTCTCACGATCGATACCAACAGGTACCCCGTACACACCGCAATCAAACCAAAGCAATCGTATTATTCCATGGGAATTATGTGGAGCATTGAACTAGCTAAGGATGTGGTTAAAATAAGGATGTGTAGTAAAGATATACAGAGAGCTCCTATTAGAGAAACTTGACAATTAAAATCTGAAAAGTTGGAGTGTGAGGTTTTCAGAGGTGCCCAATTGATCTGAAATATTTAGAACTTCCTACCGTTTTCAGTTATAAAGGAAGTTGACTAAAACTTACTTATCTTAAATTGAACTTCCTATTTAAGAGAGTGGAAAGTTTAACTGAAACAAATTCTGCAATTTAATAAATAAAAGTTTATTGCAAAAGTCCTGAAGCAAGTTGTTTTATTTTCTATGGGGCATAATACAAAAAGGTTTATTAATTTTTTTATAATCTGGTCTATAATATAATCTAGTCTATAGCAAACCCCAACTTTTTTTTGGAAGGATAGATTGCTTATTTTTTATTTTAAAGCTTCTTCAATTTCGCAAATAACCCGGTTGAACATGTTTTTAAAAGTCAAAGCTGTAAAAGATACTTTTTGAAAGTATCTAAATGCTTTTATGACACTTGAGGCAAAAAGTATCTTAAGATACTAAGTATCTAAGATAATTTTTAGAAAGTATTTAAAGATACAAAATACTGGAAAAGTATTTAAGTAAAAATATCTTAAATACTTTCAAGTATCTAAGATACTTTTGAGTATCTAAGACACTTTTATGTATTTAAGTCACTTTTCTAGTATCTAGATGCTTAGATAGGGGAGACCGGGTTTGGTTGTCTCACGGGTTGGTTGTCACAGCGGCCATAACAGAAAACTGAGTGAACAAGTAACTTCGTTGACCGGCGTCGGAGGCTCGCGGTAACAATACCTCTCTTTAGACTTCACCTCAGTCTACTCTGAGCTTTCGTAACGGAAGCATGTGCATTTGTTTTTTTCCCATTGTGAAAGTAATTTTTGTACATCTTTATTAAGTACCGTAAGTATACCTAAATTTTGGATATTAGTGCACTTTTTTGTATATGTCTGACGTTTAGTATGTGCTTTATAATATGGCTATATAATTTTTTAAATAAATATTGATTTGAACTTATTTTGGGAGAATATTTTGTGAAACGTGGTTTGGGGCCGGTTGTCTCACGTTGCCGAAGGCCGGTTGTCACGTGTGACAACCAGCCCCATGCATGTATAGAGCTTCTTTTTGTTGTCTTTGTAAGTTTTAGCTACATTTACGTTTGTTTGTTCCAGGGCTAGCTAATAATATGCCACGGCAGCATAAAAGAAAAACTGTCAGAGGGTTTGTTACACCAGCAGTAATGCTCCGTGCTGCCAGGGAAGTGAAAAATATTAACAAATCCATAAGGTCAGTCGCGAAGGATTTTGAAATTATTTATCGAACCTTAACGAGGTATTGTAAAAAATTTAGTATCGATGAGATAAGCAATATAGCCACATCAACGCCATCTACAAAAGTGGGCTACCAAAGAAATCAACAGATCTTTAACGATCAACAGGAAGCAGAATTGGAAAAATATTTCCTTCTGACTTCAAAAACTTATTTTAGGTTGTCTCCTAAGCAGATTCGGAAAATGGCATTTGAGCTTGCGGTTTCCAATAACATCAAAATTCCAAAGTGTTGGGAAACGAACAAGCTAGCTGGTTCCGACTGGTTCACGTCATTTTTGCAGAGACACCCTTCTCTGTCCATTAGAACACCTGAGGCTACCAATCTAGCTGGAGCCACCAGATTTAACCCACATTATGTCTGAAGTTTTTTTCGATAACCTTGAATCCATAATTAAGCGATATAATTTCCAACCACACAACATATGGAACATGGACGAAACTGGGATGACTACGGTGCAAAGACCGAACAAAAATGTTGCTCAAAAAGGTTCTAAGCAAGTTGGTGCTATTACCTCGGCCGAGGAGGGACACTAGTCGCCCTAGCTACTGCTGTTTCGGGAGGTGGCAATTCAGTTCCAGCATTCTTCGTTTTTCCGAGGGTGCATTTCAAAGACCACTTCATCAGAGATGGGCCAATTGGCTGCAAAGGAGGAAGTACTCCTTCGGGCTGGATGACAGAAGAGCTATTTGTTGCTTTCCTGAAACATTTCCATAACCATATGCAATCAACAAAGGAAAAACCATGTCTCTTGCTGTTGGATAATCACAGCTCCCATCTATCCATTGAAGGACTAAATTTTGCAAAAACTAATGGCATAATAATGTTATCGTTCTGGCCACACTGCACTCATCTCCTCCAGCCTTTGTACAGATAGGTGTATTGACCTTTCAAAAAATACGTTTACAACGCAATGGACAAATGGATGGTTAATCATCCAGGCCAACAAATGACGATATACGAAATACCAGGAATAATTGCACAGGCTTTTCCAATGGCAGTTACTCCATCCAATATTCTCGCAGGTTTTAAAACTTGTGGGATCTCCCCATTTAATCGAGACATATTTCAAGATCACGATTTGTCACAGATAGTCCACTAATCATGAATCCACGTAACACTGTCACTAAAGAACCTGCAACGAGTCCATGTGAGACGCCCGACCTTGAAGATACTGTATCGGCTGAAAATGAGAGCCCTGGATCTAATGCTCATTCTATGAAGTCAGAAAATTTGCCTGGCTGCTCAAAGTCAGAGCAATCGCTGCAGCATCACGCTACCAAGAAACCTATCGTGATCACTGGTCCTGGTCCAAGTAATGCAGGGAGTTCTCTGATAGTATCGCCGCTAGCTTTGAAACCCCTACCAAAAGCTCCTCCGCGCAACTCGCAGAGAGCTGATAGAAGGAAATGTAAATCAGCAATTCTAACAGGCACACCGAAGAAGACCTATTTAGAAGAGAAAAAACTAGAACAAGAGGCAAGAAAAAGGAAAGTAACGAAACGTGTTTTGAGTGATCGTCAGATGATATTTAGGTAATATCGAAACAATTGTCAATTTTTTAGAATTTTTAACATTTTCTCAATATATTGTGAAGTTATCTAGAAACAGTAAGTTTAATTTAAAACAGTACTGCATGTTTTGTAACTTTTTGAGAAATTTCGGTTTGTTAACACGATACATGCCCCGAAGTGTATACAAGTGACAATTTTATGATAGAATAATAATCAGGGCATCTCACAGATGCGGAAAAGTTAGTTTTAGTCTTTAAAACCGTTTATTTTTTCGCCTCTTCCATCATCTCCCCTCCTCGTCTTTCAGACAGCACATACGACATCCGTAAAAGGTATATGTATTTATACAAGTAAAAATAGTCATAATTACGTTTTATTTATTATTGAAAATAAATATATCAAGAAAAAAATAAATTAAAAAGAGCACATATAGAAAAAACGATTACGAGAAAGTTATGAGAGTGAAGACGAGTAGGCAAACATTCTAACACTGCAGAACAATAAAAGATATAAGAATTTAAAAATATCAATATGTAAGCATTTTTAATGAATACTCTTGATGATCAATAGCTCAATACGACATTTTTATATCTCTGAAACTCATAAGCTTTTTACTGAATTTTCTTTCTAGCTTTCAGAGATATAAATGTCTCAATGACGAATTGATCATCAACCGTATCCATCAGCTCGTGTTCAATGTTCAAAAGCTCATCCCCAATAGAGTTTCTCTGATAATTTTTCTCTCTTTTTAGGGTTGAGAAGGACCTTTCTCCCAAAGCATTAGTTGAGGGCATGCATAAAAATATTCTCAAAATTGTTTCAACGTTCGGAAAGGTTGAAACTATTTTTTTAGTTCTTATCATTTTTAAAATTTCGTGTAGATTTACATTTCGGCTTTCCGATTCCATGTTGGTTTCATTATTAGTTTCAGCATCTTTAAAACTTGTCAGCTCATTTTGGAAACTACTATTGAAATATTTGATCTGAACGCATTCTTCTGGAAAATCGGGACTCAATTCGTCGCTATAAAGTTAAAGAAGATTTTGAGCACTAGAGATTATTTCGTTGTCAGTAGATGTTATTAAATTAGTCAAGAATCCAAATTTTTCTGATATTTTTTCATACAAACATTTTCTTTTGTGCAATTCCGCTACCATTGTATCAATAATGACGTAAAATACATTGATTTTCATATTATTCGAACCTTCAATAAATTCGACGGCATTTCCCTTGATTCTCCACTGACATGTTTCATAATTTTTCTTCTTTTAGTTTTTACTTCATAAACTGAGCATTTTGTCAAGTTCCTACCAATTGTTTCATAATTCAGGAAATTATTTCTAATGAAGTTTAAATAACTTATCAAAGAATTGTATTTCACCACGAGAAGTACGTCCGTCGTTACGTTACGTGTTCATTTGTTTTATCAAATTTAGATAGAATGTCGTTACACGCTGCCAATAATACACCAACCTCTAATTTGTCCACAGTTTTAAGTAAACCACTGGCATGAACTCCTTGGTTTTTGTCATTAATAATTTGGTCAAAGCAATTTTCAAAAGTCATAACCATACAAAGCTTTAACAGCATCTGCTCTTGCCGACCATCGAGTTGTAGATACTCTGTTGTAAACCTGAATACGTCCCAGACATATTTCTGTCATTATCGTGCCCTTGCAATTATTAAAATCTAATTTTAAATAATTCAATGTTTTTATTATAGCCTCTTCCGTATCGGAAACTTTATGTCCAACTTTTTGAGCCACTCACGACGAATATTTTGTCCATTAGCCAGCTGAGAATAAAACATTTTCTTCGATCCGTATCTTGAGACATTTCCATACACTCGCTTCCTGTTTTCAAAATGGACCTCATCCAAGTTTTGAACCAAGGCAGATTTCAAGACCGCATCTACAAGAGATCATTGCCCATCAGTGCCCCACTAGGTTTTAGATAACTTATTTTGAGTTTAATTTAAATTTTACCAGCGTTTATTCCAACTTTTATCACAAATCACAATAGCAACAGTTCCGAGAAGTGGATTGGGAAAACTGATTCTAGAATTCCGTCCTTTTATATAGCAAATTGTAAGTACAATAATTCTCTTGATTTTAATAATCATGAAATTTTTTCGCCACCTATTTCAATTTCGCCCCTGGGCAGTAGCCCATTGTGCCCTGTGGTTAATCCGGCGCTGCATCGTACAGACATAATGGATATCATGTAAGTTAATTTTAAGTTGTCTTTGTTCTCGGACACCATAGAGGACATTTTTTTCAGCTGTAGGCCTGGATATGATTTTTAATGGAGTCGTTCCCTTAATGAGATTTAAAAAGCTACGATTTTATAATAATGACAAAGGTAACATGATATCTACACTAAACTGAAGAAGTATTCTGTTAAATATAACCTGTGTAACATTTTCGGTCTTCGTAATTATTTATCTAATGTTCATTTTCCTATTAGAGGAGAGTTGCCAAAATCGTACCGCCTCCTAAATCCTACCATCTTGAAGTTAATAAGAAATAAAGTGACTACAGCGCTCGTGCGGCGCTACTAGCAACTAGTGCTTGGTTGTCGTGGCGAGGCAAAGTTTGGTGCGTGTGCGGTTACTCTCTAAGTGTGGGACTATACATTGATTTTTGACGGGAGCGTTTTAGCAGGACTCGTTTGGCGGGATAGATAGAACGTATTGTTTTAAGTTAGATCGTCTATACATGTGCGGTACCGAAACGCTGACAGGACTCAACCGCGTCTTGCTGCAGTTTAGCGGGAACCGCATAGCAACAAGAACACATTCTTTCAAACGGTAGCGTTTATACAGTGCGGTTGAACGGGATTAAATTTTCTAGTTAATTCTTAAATTTGGCTTTTTAAATTGACGTTTTATTGCATTAATAGTCATGTTCGACACTGATAAGTTTATTCAGTATGTCCAAGAATACTCAGCAATATGGGAAAAGGGTTGCAAGGAGTATAGTGATCGAAATATAAAAGAAAAAAGCTGGTTCAATATTGGTGGTAATATGTTTGACGACTGGGAAGAAAAAGCAGATCTGGAAAAGCAAGAAAAAGGTTAGTAAACTTATTTATTAACACCCTTTTTATATACAGGGTCTTCCAACGAAAACTTTACTCCCCCCCTCCCTGTCACTAGAGAACCAAAAATTTTTACAAAATTCGCTGAGACCCGTCGATTTTTGTTTTTAGGGGGAGCATTTTTGACTGTCAAGCCAACTTGATATGTTCATCCCCCTAACTCCCAGCCACCCTAACTTTAGAATTTCAAATGGAACTACCCTACTTCCAATACATCATTTGAAAGCCCTTTTCTTTGCGAATATTTTGGCGTTTCGTATTTGAAAATCGGTTAGGATTTGACACAGTTATTAAATAAAATAAAAAACTCTGTATTTTCAATATTAGTGGTATTTCTTGATTAAACATTTGTATATATCATCTATTGAATTTAAAACATGTGATGTTGCTGAAAAGGTACGGCTCCTGCGTCCATGAAGTAGTCGGCAAAATAATCTCTTACTTCACATCCTTGATCCCGTACACTTGGTCCACAATTATCTACTTCTGTGAAAGGATAAGTTTCCGATTCTTCATAATTAACACCATCTCTTTTGCGAACAAAATTATGCAGAATACAAGATGCTTTTATGATGTCGTCAATGAAATCTGGCTCTACAAGTATAGGAGTATGAAAAACTCTCCATTTATTGGCTAGAACTCCAAATGCGCATTCTACAGAACGTCTACATCTCGAGTGTCTGTAATTATAAACTCTTCGACGATGATTAAGCTGTCGGAAAGGAAATGGTCGCAAAAGATTCGTATGAACTTTAAATGCCTCATCGCCCACAAATACAAAAGGTTGAGGATTGGTGTTAGTGTTCGGTAAACACCTAGGTGCTGGCAAGTTTAACGTGTCAGAGTATAACTTTTTCCCTAATGGACTGTCTCTAAACACAATTGAATGTCCTTCCTTTCCATAAGCACCAACATCAATTGCTATGAAGCAAAGATTGGCATCAACAAGTGCCATTAACACAACCGAGAAAAATTTTTTATAATTGAAATACTTGGATCCAGATTTCTTTGGATTTGTACAACGAATATGTTTTCCATCTATGGCTCCCACACAATTTGGAAAATTGGTTTTTTTGTAAAATGTCTCAGCGATTTCGAGCCATCTCTCCTTAGTAATATCAGGCATCTCGGTTTCTTGTAAGCAAGACCATATGGCTTGACAAGTTTCACGGACAATAACGCCAATTGTGCTTTTTGCTATATAAAATTCATATTGTAAGGCAGCAAAGTTGGTACCAGTAGCCAAAAACCTAAAAAATAAATAATTTACAGTGTTTAGATATTACCCTATGCAGGGTGTCTACTATAAAAACCGCCATACTTCAGGAGGTGATTATACAAGTAATTAAAAGAGAAATTATCAATTTTTCGAAAAAGTGTTATATTGCATTTTTTGTTCGAAATTACTTGTTTAATCACCCCCTGAAGTTTGGCGGTTTTTATAGTAGACACCGTGTATAAGAGATTGCATTTAATGTTTGTTTACAGTGAAAGAAATGAAAAATAAGTGGCGACACATTCGAGACAGTTTCGCGAAATTTGAGAACCAGGGAGCTTCTGGAGATCCTGCTCCCAGTAAGAAGAAAAAATATGTTTATGCCGATGCTCTGTCCTTCTTACAGCAAAGCATTGAAAAGAGAAGGTATGTGCATTTATATGTCAATAAGGACTTTGATCATGTAAATTGTAATTTTTTTAGAACTTCTGGAAATATTGTGCACGAGGAAGATAATGATGAGACAGAAGAAATGGAAGAAGCAGCTTCAAATTCTATTTCAAACGAAATAGGCAGTGCTGCTTCAAACAACGAAATAAGCAGTACTCCATCAACATCCATAAAAAAGAACATAAATCTAAAAAAATCAAACAGAGCGCGTAAGTCGGCAGACTGCACGTCTTTCCAGACACAATTGCTGCAAAAATTGGATGCCTCCCAAAACACCGAAGAAGACTCTGACAGAGCATTTTTGCTGTCTCTTCTCCCCAATTTGAAAAGGCTCAATGAGGAAGAAAAACTGGATTTTCGTTTGCATACCCTCCAATTCTTCAGGAACCTACGAGACAAAAATAGGCAGCAACCAATTCAGCAGCTTCCCACTCCTTTCCCATTATTTAATTATTCACAACCCTATCAATATTTTCAAAGTTCTTATCCTAACACAAGCCATCAACCACCACAGAACTCCTTACGTCCTACACAAAACTCCTTACATTCTGCACATTCACGGTGCCCCACTGGTCAAACAACACCCCTGTTATCTCCAACCCCTTCTTCGTCGCAACTGTCACCTCATTCTAATGAGTCGTCCGTACACTCTCAGCTTTCCGAATACCTTAACCTCGATACATAAAATTTTATAATGTTAATATTAAAACTGAAAATAAAAAAATCTCTTCCAACTAACCTGAGTGTTATTGTCAATCTTTCCTCTGCACATATTGGGTTCCTCCAATGAGTTACTTGTTTTGTGATATAAGGACGTAATGCATTTAACAATTCATCAAACGAGTTAATTGACATTCGGTAATATTCAAAAAACTTAACTTCATACTTTCGTATGTCGTTATAAAATATTGAAAATCTTTCACGATTAGCATGAAAGGGATGAACGCTATATCTTCTTTCGATTGGTTTTCTAAGTAGGCCAGTAGCTTCAAGGGCACAAACAATTTTAATATTCGATAACATTATTTTTATCGAACCACCTACTTTACCGAAAGCTACAAAGAAATGAGTCGTACGGTTTTTAGCGGGATAAACGATGGATGTATGTCCCGATGAAATTAATCCGGCTGAACGGGTCCCGTTTAGCCGCTCCCGTTAAAAACGCAATGTATAGTCCCACACTAAGTTGTTGTAACCGATTTTCTGTTTTGGAGCTAGTTGATAGTGTTTTGGAAACTTTTTCGTAATAATGTAATGACTGTCAAGGTAGCTACTAATGTAGTTTATTATTAGTTTGCAAAACTATCCTTAATATAGAGTGTTTTGATGGGCATGTTTGAGCTTCCACGTGTGTGTGAGGTTAGAAATAAGGCTCTGTTTGCCGCGAGTTACAGTTGCCTAAATCGCACCTCTAATGGTTTCTCAAATTGTACCGGTACGATTTGGCAGCCCATTACTTTCCATGTTCCATATTTGTAATTTTTCTGTATGAATAATTTTATATTGCTGACATTAATTTGTTTCTCAAATGAATAAAATAACGGACTTGTTTGTAACACAATTTTTGTATTTCAGAATGGTAAAAAGAAAGTATGGGGCATGGAATGAAGAGAATATGGAGAGAGTTCTAGCTGCTTATAGGAACGGAGATATGGGTTTCAACCAGTGCTCTAGACAGTACGGAAATCCAAAACCGACCCTTAAGCGTCATTTAGACAGTAACAATGTAAAGGCCAATGAAAGTACCAAAGCAATGGTGCGTCACCCTACATTACCACCCGATGTAGAGCAACAGCTTGTAGACCATCTAAAAAAACTAGAAGCGTGTTTTTTGGGCTCACAATAACGGACGCGCGTAGACTCGTATTTCAAATTGCAGTTAGAAATAATATCCCTCGCGCATTTAATGAGGAGAAGCAGATCTCTGGTAAGAAGTGATATTACAACTTCATGAAACGCCACAAGGACATCTCCCTTCGTGAGTCTCAAGCAACATTCTTGGCAAGGACACAAGAGTTTACTAAGGACAATGTCAACGAATTCTTTGAAATCTTGAAAAATACTGTTGATGAAAATAAAATTGATGCTACTACTGTTTTTAATATTGACGAGACAGGCGTAAGCATCGTACAAAACAAATGTCAGAAGGGGATAGCTGAGAAAGGGAAGCGTGCTGTAGGGTCGATATCGAGTGGAGAGAGAGGTGTAAATACAACTTTTGTGTGCTGTGCAAATGCTGCAGGCATGTATATTCCACCCCTGATTATTTTCAAAATAATGAGGATGTGTAATGAATTGATGGTTGGAGCTCCGTCTGGACATTTAGTTGATGTGTCAGAGAGCGGATGGATAAATTCAGATCTGTTTGTTAAGTGACTTCGTCACTTCATTGATATTGTAAATCCAAATAAAGAGAGAAAAGTTATTTTCTTTATTGACGGCCTCTACCCATTCCAAGAACTTAGAAGCATTGGTAATCGCTCGAGACACTGGAGTAATTGTCCTTCAGTTACCAGGACACACAACGCATCGACTGCAGCCATTAGACAGGTCATTTTTCAAGCTTTGCAAAGGTTACTTCGCCCTAGCGGTAGAAGAATTACTGTGAACAAACCTTGGCTTAAGAGTCACTCAATACCAGATTTCACAATTAGTTACTGAAGTATATCGCAAGGCTGCGACGATTGAGAATTCGTGTAGTGGTGTAAGGCCAGTGGACTCCTGCATCTTTGAAGAGTCAGACTCTTTTCCAGCTGAATACCTCAACACAACTTTAGATCAGAATCAAGAAGACAGTGAATGTTTAGATCAAGTGAAAATCAGCCTCTTGGTGTTGAAATAACCTAATAGGTCAACAAGTTTAAGTTCAAATCTGAATGTTCCGATTGAAATAATCTCTCCATTTCCAAAACCAACCAAAAAAAGAAATGGATCTAAACTTGGATCTAATTCAAAAGTGCAAAAAGCAGTAGTATTAACCAGTAGCCCTTACAAAAATGAAATTTAACTAGCTCAGGAGCTTAAACTGGCTAAAGAGTTCATATTCTAACAAAGAAGTCGGCCACCAAGACATCGATAAGAAAAAAACCGAATTACTTTCCATTTCTCTAGCATTTCTGGCGAGATATATCCCTATAATGGTAGTTTTTGTGCTTCACATCCCATAAAGATCTGTTTTCAAAAATTCATCCATTTTGATGATACAGTTCATATATAAAAATCAAATCTGTTCGAACTTCCAACTTGTTCTGACGAATTCGTGCCTAATCTGACGATCAAACCGCATGAAGTATAACCGGAATAATTACCTTTGTATTTTTTTATTCATTCGTGCAAACTCTGACGTGTTCGTCAGAACGATGGTTCGTCAGAACACGCACCCACTATAACCTAAGGCGGCGGTTACATTGGATAAGAATTCGTACGAAAATTTGTTTGTAGGAATTCGTACTAATTTGCAAGAAGTCGTCGGAAGAAAACAAATGCGTATATTGACATGTGTGTGGTTATATTGCTTACGATCATAATTTACGAATTCGTAAGTGTTTTCTATGCGACCAAAATATTTTGTATATTTTTGTACGTTGTTCGTACGACTAGTTGCGTTTTCTTGTGTTTTGAGTATTTTGAGAGCATGGATTGCGAAATACTAATAAGTTTAGTGCACGAAAGAACATCCCTATGGGATCAGAAAAGCAAACAATATCACAATAGAGAATTAAACAACAAATTATGGAAAGAAGTAGCGGCTGCAATGAAACTAGGAGGTAGGTATTTCCATTTTATATTTATTTAAGAACAATTTTATATTTAGCACAAAATACCTATCGTATTTTCCAAATTGTTTTCAATGAGTGGAATTAAAGTATTGCAAAAATGTGTTCCTCATGTCATAGGCAGTAGTAGTAGCCCTGTAAAAATTTCGTGTTCCAACGTTTCTATCGCCTGTTGTTTGGTGGTCTACAGTATTTTGAATGACGACTGGACTACCCTCTAAATCAATAATTATATTATGCAACAAGCAAATACATTTTACAATTAAATCGAATTTAGCAGGAGCAGTTTCAATTTCTGTCTTTAGAATTCTCCATTTTGACGTAATTATGCCAAAGGCGCATTCGACAAGGCGCCTTGCCCAGGAAAGGTAGTAAATAAAATTGTCTTCATTTTGTGACAGATTTTGTCCAGAAAAAAGCCTCATTAGATACTCCTTTAATGTATAGGCTGCGTCTCCTACTAAAATATGTGGAACACAAATATTTGTACCAGGTAATGTCTTCGGTCCAGGTACACCGAATGTATTTTGCTCAAGATGGTGGTAGAGCGATGACGCAGTGAAAATACTACCATCACTTTGTTTTCCGTAACTTCCAACTTCAATACTTATAAACTTGTAGTTCGCATCAACCAAACATTGAAGCACAATCGAAAAATATTTTTTATAATTGAAATAGAATGATCCAGATTTTCCAGGGCATTTAATTCTAATGTGCTTGCCGTCAATGGCTCCTACACAATTGGGCAATTTCCATTTTCTATAAAAATGTTCAGCAATGGACGAAAACATTGACTCTGTTGGAAAAGACATATGCTTTTGGTATAAAGTGTTCCATATAACTTCACAGGTTTCATAAACCACTTGTTAATAGTTGTATGTGACATTCGAAATGAAAATGCCAATGATCGAAACGAAGCTTCAGTTGCAAGATACCTAATAGAAAAAAAAATATAATCTACGTTTTTGTTAAAAAATTTTAGTTGTTTTTTCCATTTTACTTCTTTTGGACAATGAATATATTTCTGGTTTACCTCTCCTAGATATATTATACAGTGCGTATCAAGTCAGGTCCCCCTTAACTTTTGAATCGATTGGTATATTTTCGTGAAAATATGTATTTTATTTGATGTATAAAGTTCTTGACATAAAACATCCAAGAAAAGTAACCCTAAATCTTGTCAGTTTATTTGAAAAATAAATCACACAATTGTTAAAAAAATGAAGGAATAAAGTATTCCAAATTTTCTTTTCAGAAGATGTGCGTCAAAAATGGCGAGGATTGCGTGATACCTTTAGAAAGAAAATTTCTAAACTTGATGAAAAAAAGGAGTGGAGATGCTGCTGATGTTGAACCACAATCAAAGTAGCAATTTTTCAAAAATATGCTCTATATGAAAGATCAATTTGCACCCAGAAAAACAACAGGTAATATTGAAAATCGTACACATGAAGATTTAAAATTGAGTCCAATGAACAATAGCGAGCAGTCCCAACAAGGAACTGAAACTGAAATAGAGCAAGAAAACAAAACTACTTCCATTAATCCATTGTCTTCCAAGGACAAGAAAAGGTCAACAATGTATGAGGCAAAATCGAACAGAACTAACCCTCCACTAAAAAAGCAAAATGTTTTAAAGATGACGCAATTCAACAACTTATGGGTATTGAAAAAGAAAAATTGCAACATTCAAAGCAGCAGTTTGAGCATAAGCAGGATGATGACACATATTTTCTATTAAGTCTCATCCCATACATTCAGCCACTGCCTACTCGTACGTATAGAAAGATATATCTTAGATCCAAATTTATAGAGTTGATTATGCAGGAACATGTCCTTTCCTTCACCTGGAACTCACCTCCAATCGACCTCTCGTCAGTTTATTCCAGTCCCAACTCCGTCACCAGCATACAGTACCACCTCAACAGAGTTTTCACAGCCACCAACTCCTACACAGCAAACAAATGATTCTAACTTCAATACATCTCATTATATTAATAATTATACTGATAATACTGCAGCAGGATATTTAACCAACTTTCAGCCAAATAATTTTGACTAAGTTATGAATAAAAATATGTGTTTATGAAAAAATGATTTTACTTACCTTAATGTTACTATCAGCTTATGCTTTGACGATATACACTCCCGAAAATTCGAGTACTTAGAAATGTGACTCTCCACATTCTCTAATATATAGTCGAATGTGGATTGAGTCATTCTCGTGTATTCAAATTTTCATCATTTCTCCTCAATTCTTCAAATGACCTTCCAAACGCTCCTTTTTTATTTCTGCATAAAAAATAGTTATCAACCCATTTCCTTCTTTTTTTTGCAGTAAAAAATATTTCAGTAATGGTGATGTTTCCAAAAGATACAACTTTGAGATAGAATCCATATCACAAGATAGGCAATTAAGTTGAATTTAGATCGCTACCCTATTCGTAAATGAACTGATCCACACACGTCCTCTTAATTCGTAATAAATGATTCGTACTAATTCGTACATACACATTTTCGTACGAAGTCTTATCCCATGTAACCGCAGCCTAATACGAATTATAACTTCTTAACACCGAAAACTATTTTTAAAAACTTTATTTTTATGATATAATCAAAATTACAATACTTTTGCACCAATTACTTGAAATAATATGACTACCAACTACTTTACTAATGGTTTTAATTATTAACAACAACTTTAATAATTTGACAACGCTATTAAACAACATTTCTGTATAATATATCTATAACTTGAGGGCGGGATGCACGTCGTCTCTCACGCTCTAGCATGTCGGATCATGAAAAAGTATCTATTTCTCAGGTTCTGAATATCTAAGTTACTTTTTTGTATCTAAGATACTTTTAAGTATCTATGATACCTTTAGTATCCAAAGATACTTTTAAAGATAAAAGATACTAGATACTTTTAAGAAGTATCTTAAATAAAAGTATCTCACTAGATAATTTTAGATAGAATCTTAGATACTTTTTTTATATTTCTACTAAAGGAGCTTTCAGCTCTGTTAAAAGTTGAAGAAAATCCTGTTATTCAATTTACGCGTTCGTCCATAGCTCGAAAGAGAATAACGTTTTATTGTCAAGTAAAATCGAATTTTTTTGGTTAAAACTGACAAAAGTGAATTAAGTAGTAAGATACAAAAGTTTTTAAATTGCAAACCATTTTTTCTTGTTATCTGTTGGTGCAAAAACATGGTGCAATTGTACGTTTCTTGCTGAAACTGTCACCTGCTACCTTTCGTTTGTCTTTTTTCATACTGAGAAAATAAATTCCTCTGTATACAGACACATTTAAATGAGAGACTTACATTGCATTTTATTGATTATTTCACTGAATACAAAATACGCGCCTTCGATTGGTTTAAATCTGAGGATTGATATCTGAAACCACCATGTTTTCGATTTTGTATTTCGGCATCTGATTGGATACATGCAATTTTCCTATCTGTGTATTTCGCGTTGTCATTAGTTGTTTTATTCGATATTAAAAATCTAGTGACTGACAGAAAATGTCAAATTAATAAAGACACGTCAGAATTATTGTATCAAGAATGAATTCTAAAAACCGTTTTGGTCTGTTTGATCTAAAAGAGATTCATAGGAAAGTAAAAGAACAAATGCCGCAAAATACCGCGCGATCTAAAAAGTACGTGTGGAAACAATTCATGGAATTTTGCAACGAACGTCATCATAGCCCAATTTTAATTGTTTTCGTAAAATAATCTTGACAAAAACAACTCGTGTAATTAATGATTATCGAAAATTTCTTCTCTTTTTCGAAACAAATTGTTGTTTTAGGAAACCACACTCGCGCTTACGCGTTCGTGCGGTTTCCAAACAACAATTTGTTTCTCAAAATCGAAGAAATTTGTATTTCGATAATCATCATTACACTTGTTGTATTACTATTGATAATACTCGAGTACCTACCTATCGAATACATTTATTGTAAGTGTAATGCATTCTAACAATTTAATCTTATCTCATCTATATCTCGAACTCACTAGGAGTCTCAAATTGTCAAATGTTCTAATTAACGTTGATAAATTGTTATTTAGGTGCAAAATGAGTACGTTCAAATAGATAAAAATAAATAACTACGTAGTAAGTGAAACTTATAAAATGTACCTGATATTCGTTTTATTGCTAAATTAAACAATGATACAAAAGATGAGAGATAATTTTTAATATAGTTAGTTCTTAGTTTCTTCACAAATTTCCCCAAAAAGAAAACTAAAAACTTTTAGTTCAATATTTGCTATCGCAAATGCTGTTTTAGCTTATAAACTGAATCGACTATTAATGTACAGGGTTATTCATTATATTACCCACGCCCTATCATCGTTATTATAGATTGTGTGTGGTTATGACTGAATTTTTCTCTCTGTTCCTAAGTCGTGTGAGCAATATATAGCTCATAGATTTAATAAACTTACACCCAAGGTTTTAAGCAAACTTGAGGACATAATTCAGTTGATATACCTTGGACTTGGTAGAGTAAGTTTTTGCTACACGCCAATGTATGTACAAGCCATGGTTGGTTCTTGTACTCAACACTGTTGAGTTTCGTTGTAAGTACCTATATCAAAATATTAAAAAGAATCAAATCTAATTATAAAAACGAAAATAGTAACGTTTAGTGTTGCCAGCATTTAAACAGTAAAACAAATCTGTTATATCTGAGTGAAATACAATAGTAGAAATAATCTTGCTTCCAGTAGCACTTTATTGAAAGAAATTGAAATATGCCCATAAAAAAATTATACCTGTTTTAAAAATATAGTCAGTACTTTTTTTCTGTGAAAAATGTAGTAAGTTTACTAATAAAACGTTCTATTTCTGACCTGTCAGTGTCTTTCCAACTTATATTATATATCGAAATCAGAGATATATAATCTAAGGTTTTCAATGTGTCAATCTACTTGAACGAGGCATCTTTTTGGTCTGTATACGAACAAAAATCAGTTATTACAATAAAAATGACCAACTCAATATTTTATATCTACCAAAAATAAGTTAGGGACTTATCTAGGGAAGACTCGGGACGTACAGCTCGCAGCAGTATCCACGGGTTTTTGAGCCGTCGGTGTCTGGACTACTCAGGATTCTCACCGTTTAATGTGGTAGAGCTGGATTGTGCGGTAGACTGAACTGTCCGTAGGGTCCGTAAAGGCTGCACAGCAGCAAGGAAAATTAAAATCACACACAAAGTATTATTTAGAAACTGAATGCTGAAATTGCTTCTCAGCGAAGAATAAATAAACCCCAATTAGACTTGAATCGTCGTTTAAATAGATATTTTACGATGGTAAAAACGATGATCGACGCGTTCTTAATATTTGAAATAAAAGGATTTGGAATTAGAGGTTGGAGTAGCCGACGAATAAGTAACGCTCCAAAATAATTCACGAAAATGGAAACATGTCTCAGCGACACGTTACACGTGTTTTGAAAAAACTGCTATCTCAAAATATGCTTATATTTCAGTGAAAATAATATGTTATTTGAAAATTATATTACTAATTCTTGTTAATAAAACGAGATAAAAAGTAGTGTTAATTGTCTGGTGTTATGTTTAAGATGTATTTAATAATTATAAAATTATTAAATGCATTTCAACGATTGTTAGTTGAAGTTATAATATTAAATGAATATATCGTCTAATAAGCATTTTAAATTATAACATTGACTGGACAATGACAGTATTCAAATCAAAGGATAAGCCGAAATTAAATTTCGCACTATATCTCTTACGTGAACCATACCAGGTAGAAGACGTACCGCGAATTGTATTTGAGTCTCAGTGTCTTGCCAAGGGCTGGCATCTGACCTTCAAGTTTCCAACCCTCGTGCGTGTTTGTTACTGGCGGAAATGTTATGTACCAGTGAGTACTCTTCCGGGAGTGTGAACAAATATTGTCTTTGTTCTGTAGTGACTCCGTATCTAGTTTTCCCGGTACCTCCGTATGCGCCCATAAATTCTTCGAAGGCTGGGTCAGACTCTTGTTGTAGATGGTTCACCCCTTTCTCTTTGACATGGTCTCCTTCAAATGGCGCTAGTCGGCTTTGGTGGACTACTCTCGGTTTTCCATTGGGGATCTTGCTTCTACGATAGATAATGTCGTTGAACGTCTTCTTGATTAAGTATGGACCTTTCCTCGATTTCTGTATTTTTTGAGAAAATCATTTTCCCCTTGTCGGGTTGTGCAACCATATTTTGTCCCCTTCGTTGAAACTGCCTACTGTGGCCTACGTATCGTACCTTTTTTTCCTTCTGTCACTGGCAATTTTAAGATTCGTTCGAACCAATTCGTGCACATCGTCCATCTTTCTTCTCAATTGGATTACGTAATCTTCTCCTGCTAGATCTTCGCAAGGCCGACAGCCAAACTCCAGGTCACAAGGAAGCCTAATTTCACGTCCACATCGAATTTTCGCAGTTGTTTCACCCGTTGGTTCATTTATGGCCGATCGATAAGCCAACGCAAATAGGGAAAGGTACTTGTCCCAATCTCCCTGGTGGCTGGAAACTACTTTGGACAAGTATTTTCCAGTGGTCCTCTTGATTCTTTCGACCATTCCATCTGACTGTGGATGCAACGCTGTTCTCCTGGTCTTCTTCATTCAGCTTGTCACAAATTTCCTGGAATACCTGGCTTTCGACATTTCTTCCCTGGTCACTGTGGACTTCCAAGGGCACTCCATATCGGCTGATAAATTCTTTCACCAGTACATCCGCAACATGTGTGGCCTCTTGATTCTTGATAACATAAATTTCCACCCACTTTGTGAAATAGTCCATTACTACCAGGATGTATTTACCACCATTTTCTGTCGCCGGAAATGGTTCGGCGAGGTCTAAAGCAATCCTTTCGAAAGGGCTTCCAACATTATATTGTTTCATAGGTGCCTTTCTCTTACGATGTGGTCCATTACTCGTAGCACAAGTCGTACATTTCTTACACCAGTCCTTCACATCGTCGAAGCTGATCATCCAATAAAACCTTTCACGGACTCGCTGAAGGGTTTTCTTTACTCCTAGTTGACCTCCCGATGGACTGTCGTGTAACATCTTCAGTACCTCAGCTACTCTCGTTCTCGAGATAACTAGCTGTCTCCTCATCTCGGAACTATTGTTGTTTTCAAGGACTCTTTAGCCCTTCTTCCAGGACAAGTGAATTCCACTGAGCCCAATATACCTTGAGTGCCGGTGAAAAAATTTTCACTCCTTGCCATGTAGGTCGTCGATTTTCTTCCTTCCATTGCCGAATCTTCTTTTGATCTTCTCTAATCCTGGTGGGTGACCATTCTCCGTTCACTACCGTAATTCTTGAAACTGCAATTTCCTTAGATTTCGACTTCTTGCAGTGAGATTTGTCTACAGGGCATGCCCGTCTAAGCAGAGAGTCGACGTTTCGGTGATTCACATCAGCTCGATGTTCACCCCTGTCTGATTTCCCTTGTGACTGGAGTTCTTGGGTTGCAGGAGTCCTGAGACGCTCAGACGGGCTACGTACGTGCTCTAGCTCGCCACACTTCCGGCATTTGATCTTCTTCGGCTTCTTGTCTGCCGTACCTTTCAACAAGCTGACGATCTGATCAAGCCTGTCATCGTCACTTTCTTCCTGTATGGTTCTAACTTTGTTGCACCACCATTCGAGACTGATCTATATTTAAGAGGGTCTTGGTTTGCAGAAGTCGTAGGACGCTTACACGAACTGCGTACATGCTCTAGCTGACCACAATTACAGCACCTGATCTTCTTCGGCTTCCTGTCTACCATAACTTTCAACAAGTTGGCGATCTGGTCAAGTCTGTCTTCGTCACCTTTTTCCTGCATTGTCCTACCTTTGCTGTATCCCGAAGCCATCGTGACTGCTTAATATTCAAGAGCAGCAGTTAATGGAGTTGGTCAATGTTTTGGGATAGGCTGCATATCGGGGTCACGTAAGCCATCAATAAAGGCCTACATGTTCTCAGGTGATGATGGATGAGCGAATCGAACTAGTCGGGCAATATCCACTTCATACTCTTGAAGGGATTCATCACGTTTCTACCTTCGGTTCTTCAGCTGGGATTGGTAGAAATATTCTAGATGTTCATGACCATATCGCATGTCCAACCTCTTCTTCAGCTGCTCGAAGTCATCCGTTTTTTCCAGAGGTATCGTCTGAAGTACATCTAAGGCGTCTCCCCGAAGCGCAATAGTTAAGTTCACTGCTTTCTCCTTATCGGACCAATTATTCACTCTAGCGGCTGCTTCAAACTGTTTTACGTAATTGGTCCACGATATTTTTCCATCGAACGTTGGTGCCTTGACTCAGGTAAAACTGCCAATATCTTCTGTCTTGGATTGTGTTTCTGGCTTGCAGTGTTTATGTTCAATCTCCTTTTATTCTGCCGGCGTGTCTTGCGTTCTTAAATCTGCCATATTTCTCTCTAACTCCTTGATTTTCTCGTCTATCGTTGTCATATTATTTTTAATGTCTAATTTTATTTTCTCGTTCATCGTTGTCATCTTATCCTCAATAACCGATTTTAGAGACGAGATTTTATTTTCGACGTCAGCCGCAATGTCGTTTTTCAATGATAAGATATCAGCAGAAATGTCATACTTCATAGCAGAAATATCATTCTTCATATCAGAAATTGACGAGATTAAGGTAGAAGTCTCGTCCTTGAATAAAAATGTTACAGGATTCAAAGCCGTCATTTACCAGTGCCACTTTAAGTCTTTCTACTAATTCACTTTTCTTATCGGACGTTTCCAACTCACGATTTTCCAATTCTGCCTTTAGCTCTGTCACTTTTAGGTCACTTAGTTTCTTGGCCAGTTTTACGTAGCTATTCATTCAATAATATTACCTCACACCTGACACCAATGTCATGTTTTTCTTTTTACTTTAAACGTTTTTATAACGACGGTGGGATAAATGTATACACACAGTATGTCTACTCACTTAATTTATTTATTCACTAAACTATTCACTAATTTATATTATATACACAGTATATTCACTTATACTAATTTATATGAACACTTCACTACTGTTTATTTACTTGGACTATTTAGTTTTCCACTGTTTATCTCAAAAGATCAAATTATAAACTAACTCCTGCCGCTGGTCGGAAGTCTTTATATATTAAGTGCCCTTTTTTCTGGATAATTCTAGATTGCAGCTTACACAGAAACAATCGCGACCCTGGAATTGTCTTGACAAGAATGGAAATGACTAGATAAGAATAGCCAGAAAAAATAATGGTAAACAGTTCGAAGAAATCCCTGCGCATTCACAAAAATTTTATCTTTCATACATGGCTTGGACAGAGTCGGATTCAGGGACTCCACCAGTGTGCTATTTGGTAACAATACATAAGGTGAAGTAAAAATAGATTTTTTGGACTCAGTAACATATGAAACGTGAAGATCAACTCGAATCTCGAAATGTCAAAATCACTCCAATACAATAATTCTCTTATATGTATACACATATTACATATACTCGTACTATACATAAGTCAAAAATGATAAGAAGTCTAAAAAATTGATAATTGTTTCATCATCGTCAGAATGACAGAATTTATTTACATTTCATGTGATGACCTGATACTTAATAATTATTTTTGGCTAGACCAAGAAGTGACCTACCTTGTGATTAACTTAATATATATGAGTAGAAAAAAGAAAAATATATGATATTACAAATATTAAAACTTAGATATTATTAGCCTTTTGGAGATATTCTGGATATCTTTTTCTCATTTAAAAACAGTATAACTGTACAACGATATAGGAAACCAGGAAAATATTTCTGATGATCTTTACAAATATTACTTAAGAATACAGTTTAAAAGTGGAGAACTCGCTAGATTCATTGACAACTTCATTTTGTGGGTCTCTTAAGTGTCTTCTAATTTCTAACTCTTCAATGAAATCCAGTTCTTGTTTCTTATCACAAATATGTTGTACTTCCTGTTCTGTGTTAGGTGTCAATGAATGTTTGGTGTCAAATAGATGTTTAATGCAGTAGGATATCTCTGGTTGTTTTAATCTGTATGTTAGTAAGTATTTACTATATCTAATTTCAAAATTTCTTAGTGTTTCACCCAAATAGACATCATTACATTCTGGACATTTAAGTTTATATTATGTACCAGACTTCTTTAATAGGGATATATGATGGTTTTGTAATTTTCTATTTCTTTAGTTTGTTTAGGAAAACGTAGTTGTAATGTCACTTTTTTCTTTTTTTCATTAATTATATTATTCATTATATGTAATGGATAACCATTGTATGTTGCTATTTGTTTAATTGTATTAATTTTTCTATCAAAATTATAGTTTTTAATAGGAACTTAAAATGCTCTATGTTTCATTGAATTAGACACTGCTAATTTATGTGACATGGTATGATTGGCATTATATGGAACAGCTACATCAGTGTGTGTTGGTTTTCTGTAAATTGAATAATCAAGTACATTATTAACTCTTTGAATTTTTAAATCAAAAATTTTTATTGAGTTATGTTCTTCAACTTCTAATGTAAATTTAATTTTTGGATCTTAACTATTAATATGGTTGAAAAATACATTTTATTGTCGTTCACTACCTATAAAATAAGCTAATGTGTCCAAAATAAGATATTTTTTGAAATGTTACATTCAAAGATTTTTCTTTCTAAACTGCCCATAAAAATATTTGCCAAAATTGATGATATAGGGCTTCCCACTGGTAAACCTTCATTTTGAATATAAACCTTATTGTTAAAAGTGAAATAATTCTGATTAAATACATACATCAAATAAATTAAGTATATCTGATATTCTTCCTGGATTCATATTTTTATCTTTTAGTAATTTTCTTACAAGTGCTAGACAAGGTGCACTTGACAAACTACTATTCCATTTTTAATGAGAATGCAAGATATTGCTGAATTTCATAGCAGTTCTAAATCTATATTTAGCTGAAACACTAAAATTAAAAACCATTATTATCTTTGCAAAGTGGGTCAATGTATAAAACATTGTTTGGTTGCCATAGATTAATAATGTGTTTATAATAACTTAATTGTTGGCTAATTCCATTTTATAGCTACTGCGTGGGTGATTGCTGCTGCTTGAGCAGATCAGTTGGACAAAGTTGCGGAGCTTTGTAAGGAAGTTATCATTTTCGTTTATATATAAAAGAAAGTGCGATATATAAATAGGTGTGGTTACTGTTAATGAAAGTCACATATTAGGTAAAAAATTCCTTGCTATAAAATCACTCTATTTCACATGAGCGTTTTGTATAAATGTCAAAGGTATATTATAGAGCTTTTTCAATTCTAGAAGACAAAGTAATTTTGCTAATAATTTTTACACCAATAGGTACAATAAGCTAAATCAAGTATCTACACTAAATTAAGGAAAAAGGGTACAACAAATTGATTGGACTCAAAGGAATTATTCTTTTGTTAATCTCTCAAAATGTAGGTACATAAACAGATGCATGATTTATTGTAAATTTGATATTGTTGGTGCATTACCATTAATGTTATGTATTACTCAGTTTGAATGTATACAGTCAAAATTATTTATATTGGAGGCACTTTGTTGGATCTACCCCATTTATATTCTATGTAGCGTCTGAATAAGTAAAGAAATAAAAAATATTTGTTTAGTTTCTGGTAACACCGTTATTCACAGTCAACAATAAAGTTAATGTGATTAAAAGTTCTGGGTAAGTTATGCGTATAGAAGGAACTGAAAGAAAATTCTCCTGTGGTCAGATTTAAACAATAATTATGACAACAATTGAAATATCCAAATACTTGAAATAAAACTAATTTTTATTTGCAACTAATGAATATGTAAAACATTGAAAATATCCAAAAATCAAACATATTTCCAGTAAAGTGTTTAACAATTAAAATCTATAAAGATTCAGAGATAAAAATTATGTTGGTAAAATCGCCCAAATACAATATGACAATAAATATAAGATATCGAAATTGAATGGAAAATAGCAATTGCCATGGAAGAAAAAAACTACGCAAATGTCACGTTAACTTCTACATGACATTTTTGTATTTCAAGTCTTGCAATACGTTCGTGAAAGAAGATGCTTACTAACGAGCAAAACATTTTTATTTGCAACCAATATAATCGCTTATACGGAATCGATAGGAACAATGGGCCCAGTATCAATTACGATAAAGTTAAGTTTTCAGAGCAATATGAAAGAGATGTTTCAAACACCACAATAAGGCGTATAGTAATGAAGTTTCAACGTACGGGCAGTGTTCTAGTCCAAAGGAAAGGAATATTTGGCCGGAAGAGAACAGTGCGGAATAATGAAAACCATGGTAGACTCCTGTATCAAATCATGCAGTCTCCAAAGAGGAGTCTGAGAAAGACTGCTATTAAAATGAACCTAAATAAGAAAACTACACGCGTAATATCCAAAAGTTATCGGTGTATTTTCGTATAAGATTCAGACGTTTCATAAGTTAAATACTGCGAATAAGCGGTTACGTGTAGAATATTGCACCCGTCTTCTAGCCACGCAATATAAAGACGATGATGTTCTGCTAAACATATGATTTTCTGACGAATCACATGTGTCATTATCAGGGCACGTCAACAAACAATCTTACAGATTTCTTGTGTTCAAAAGACCACAAGAATGTCTACAGGCACCTCTTCACTATGAACAAGTAACTGTTTGGTGCGCTGTGTCTGGGAACAGAATTTTGGGCCCTTATTTCTTTGAAGATCAACAAGGTCACAACGTAACAGTGAATCAAGAAACATATGGGCAACATATTGAATTATTTGTTAGTGACCTTCTGCAGAGCTAGAAACTTGCCTTATCGAAGACAGTGGTTACAGGAAGATGGGGCAACAAGTCATACCGCTAATACAACTCTTGCGATGCTAGGATAACATTTCTATAAAAGGATAATATCCAGAAGTGATAACTTCGTTTATCCACCACATAGCCCCGACTTGACTCATCCTGATGCCTACATTTGGGGAATCTTGAAAAGTACTATTTTCAGAGGAAATGTTCCCGAATTAAAAAAACTCAATAAAACAATTTTTCCAAAATTTACGTCAGTCTCCCTTTAGAGGCATAGTATCCAATCTTCAGCAACGCTTGGAATTATACTTGCAACAAGATGGTGGTCATGTGGAGCATATCACACATCAATCATTATTACTTTTGTTCATATATAGTTTGATATTTTATTATTAAATTAATTTTTCAGTTTCGGTATCCTTTATTTATTGTCATACTGTAATTATATCTGATGCCATACCCGTTGACTTTACCATACATTTATTCAGACTGGCTAAGATTTTAAGATCACAAATTTGAGGACCATTTAAATTGCTTGCTGCTTGCTTCATAAGAACCGACGAAGAGAGACGCTTCCGATTGTTTTCGTGATCATATGTTACCAGACTGTGTTTTTCGTGGCATATATCTCAACCTTACATCGAACCACTTTTTCCTTCCTGATGGAGTTTTTTCGTGGATGTGTCCAATTGCTACATCTGTGCATTTTCCTATGTTTGTCCAGATACTCTCTATGTCATTTGTATCGTGATCTGTCCGTATAACATAATTATTTATCATTTCTGTATACAGCTTTCTTTCTTCTTTCAATCTACTCCTTGTGTTTTGTTACTTCTCATTCCTGTTTCGATTTCTTTGCTGTGGTATTTCTTCTTTATTCCTACCAAAAAGTGGTCAGTGTCTGCATCTGGCCCTCTATAACTTCTGATATCTGTTATACACTTTTCTTCGTCTTCGTGTATTAATACATGGTCTATTTGATTGGTGTATGATCCGTCAGGTGATCTCCAGTTGCCTTTATATATTTCTTCTTTTGAAAATATGTGCTTTTTATTCGCATACCCTTTTCTTTTGCGAAATGGATCAACAGCTGGCCGTTTTCATTTGTGTGTTCCTGTTTAATAAATCTACCTATTGTGGGCTTGTATATCTCTTCTTTCCCTACTTTTGCATTTTCATCTCCTAGGATTATTTTTAGGTCATATCTTGGGATTCTTTCAAATATATTATCTAGTTCATTGTAGTAACCTTCTATATACGTTTCTTCCATTGGGACGTGTATATTTGTTAATGATATCTTTTGATATTTTCCTTTTAATCTAATCCAGCATAGCCTTTCTGAAACCGGTTTACATTCAACTATGGTATGTTTAATTTTCGTACTTACTAGAATCCAGTACCCAACCTTCTGTTATCTTCTCCACTGATAAAGAATATGTAGTCGTCTATTTCAATAACTTCCTTTCCTTTCTGTTTTGTCTCTTGTAATGCTATGAGATCGTAGCCATACTTCTTCATTTCTCCCGTTACTTGTTTCATTGCTCCCTTTTCATATGTTCCTCTGACGTTCCATGTTCCTATCCTTAAACTCCCTTTTAGTTTATTCCCTGATTTTTCTTTATTTACTCTTTTATTTTCTTTCTCGTAATTATTTTCCATTGCTAGTGTCGTTTCCAAGTCATCCGGTTTTCGTGACATATCTAGTTTTTAGCCTTTTGTATTTCTAAAGCCTTTGCTTTCTTGTTCCACTTCCACACTTCTTTGTCTATTATTACTTTTTGATGTCTCACTTTAATTTCCTTTCCTTTGTTCAATTCTTCTTTTGCAATTTTTCTTATCTCTCTCTGTATTTCTCTTTTCTCTTTATTCATATCGTTGTTAACAAATACCTTTTCTCTTGTGTTATTTCTGAGCTTGAATTTATTTTTCATGGCCTTTAATTTATCATCCAATGTATTTAATTCTACTAAATAGGTTGTATCTGCCAATTGTATGGTATTATTTATTTTTACCTCTACTCCCATTTTATCCTTGATAAAGTTGTTAACTTCTTGTTTTATAAACTTCCTTTCCGTACATCTAGGCGTAGTCCGTGTATATTCTTCCTTCTCTTGTCATCTTCCAATTTTTCGTTTTTGTCATTTGCTTTCTTTATTTCTTTTTTGAGGTTATCTATTTCTTCCATCGCATTTTTGTGTATGTCTTTTATATTTTTAGTTCTTCTTTCTGTTCTATCTGTTCTTTTCGCAGCTCCTTAATTTCTTTTTGTAATAGCTCCATGTTTTCTCTATTCTTTTTTTGATCTTCTTTAATGTCCTTTATATGTCTTGTGAGGTTTATCATCTTTCCATAATCCTTTCCATCATGTTTTCTTGGATGTTTTAAATGATATATCTTCATCTTCACCTCTTTTTCTTTTTCCATCATGGCTATCCATTGTATTTCTTTTCTCAGGTCCCCACGTTAAATGAGTAACTCGGGTCAACCCCTCGGAAGTAACTCACCGCTTAGAGTACCCTGTGATTGTCTTATAATTGTGCTATTTATTGGCGGCTTAGCAACACCGTATATTTCTTTGTAATAACCTCAATTAAAAAACTTTTTTGACAATTATCCATGAGCGGACTTGTGAATCTTTATTAATTAGAAACGAAACTCAAATTTTAGTATTTATTTATTTTACCTATCAAAAACATCGTAAATCCAAAAAAAATAGTATGATTGAATAGGTATTCTAAATAACAAGAGTAATTGAAATGTAGTTTTCTGATGAAATGTTAGGTGATTAGAATCGTCAACAAAATCAGAAATCGTTATTGTTTTTTCAATAAAATTGATAACATTTTTTTCAAATGGCTGATGTGGTCAATTGTGGAAAATTATATTATTTGAATATAATTCGCTCAATTAATAAAGACATTGACGTAGTACAGCTGTTTCATTACACTTCCAATCATTGCATTGAACGGATTCCCAATGTCCAGGCTTCAGTTATTTATCTTATATAGTTGTATCAGTACTGGATATAAGTACTTCATCTACGCATCGTACATTTAATCAGTTTTCTATACAATTTTTTAAAGAAATTTCGTTGTAAAACGATTTTTCCCCACTTGTTTATTGATAGAGCAGTAAATCCGAATGTGTTTTATATGTTTAAACTGAGCACGTACAAAACACATTAAATTTTATATAAAATTGAAAATCACCTTTTGTTCAATTATACTCATTCCATAATGTTTATAACCTTATTGTTAAAACTAATTCCTTACAATGTATTGTACCACGAAGTACTCGACAGAATAAATAATTATCAAAATAAACCGTTTTCAAAATTAAAACACTTTTCCGCATTTATACATGTCGGAGACTGTAAAGTGCTAATAAACCGAACTTTCTCCTAAAATGATTAAAAATGTGGTATATCTTGATTTATAGGACCCGTTGTACTGGCTGTGGTGAGCTGAACATCATTAGGGTTCAATACCCAATCATAATTGGTTACTTGTATACACTCCGGAGTCCGGAGAATGTATCGTGCTAACAAACCGAAATTTCTCCAAAAATGACCAAAAAATGTGGCATATCTGGATTTATAAGACCCGTTGTACTGGCTTCGGTGAGCTAAAAATCAATAGTAGGTTCATTTGTGAGGCGCCCTGAATAATATACAATTTTCAAATTCCAACTTTTTTTGGGTAAATCAACATCAGTCCAAAAACCTCTTGACGAGATAAAAATAGATGATGCAAGTACCCCCTTACAAAAGATGTGATATCAAATAATACGATGTATAGGGGGGCACAAGTACAATATCCACTTATAATATTTTGAAATAAGGGTATACTATGGCTACATATTCACACTTTATTCCTTATAAATTTGAAAGTAACAAATAATATATGTACTTGTGTTCAGTCTTGTTTAAATAATGTTAGTGTTTGTTTGTGCTTTACCCAGTTTCATTTGAATGCATTTTGTTTTTCAACCGGTATTATTGTAGTACAGATAAAAAAAGCTTTTTGTTTGTTTTGTAGTTCTGGAAACTCAAGCAAGACAATTGTGGCCTTTTTCTTTGTAATGCGTTTCCATAGTATAATTCGGATGGGGACCTTCCTTTCTAATGTGTCTTAATAGTATAAATCGGATGGAGCCTTTCTTTGTATTATATTTTGGAAGTATTTAGGCAATGAGGCATTTTCTATACATTGTAATCATATATATTTTTGGTAATATGAACTGAATTCTATTGTGCACGTTGTTACGGTTTTTCTTGTTAGTATAAATCTGTCTCATAAAAAGACAACAATCATGCAGTTTTGGTTATAATAAATAAACCTTCCCACCTTAATATCAAGTCAGACTAGCTTCGTATGTCAACAATTTCTAGTTATACCATTAATTCAGTGATTCAATAGCCTGGCCGTCTATTTGTTTAGCACCAACTGGGTTAATAGTTTAAAGGAAATAATTACACTCAGTAGAATAGTTCCAGTAATCTGAATATACACTTAAAAAGAGTGAACTTTGTTATATTATGTACCATTGAAATGTAAACAAAAACATTCCATTATTCGAATCAAACAGCTGATTTGCCATATGTCAAAAGCCTTGTTCATTCTTCTTTTACAAACGTTAAGAGATCTGTGATTCGTACGGAAGGTTGCCTACCGGTGTACTGTGGATGTACATCAGGGTATAATGTGTGATGTTCTATTTTGTAAATATAATCGTGGGATGTGGTATATTAGTGAATATAGGGTTTATTGTTGATTAGTCAATAATTGTTTTTATACGGGGGGTTTTATTATGCGATGTGCAAGTAGAGTAATTCACTCCGAGGTCATATAACGTATGTGCTCCAAACAGCTAGAGTGAGAGTGTCTCTCGAACGGAAAGGTGGGTTGTCAATGAAACCTGTCGTGTTTCTTTTTTTTCTGATCAGCGTAGTGTCGTATTGAGGTGTTTATTGGGAGCCCCAAAAAATGCTAACGAAGATTCCACATTCATCCAGCATGGGAACATGAATTTGAGAGGGTAGTCAGGTTTGGATGGAGTAGTGTGGGTTAGAGAAGTATTTTGTCCAGACCTCATCTGTGAGATGCAGATGGATTATGCAAACCCAGTCACCTACAACGCCATGTGTTTAATGTACATTTAACGGCTTTTAATTACCTATTAGCAGCACACAGGAGAACCCTGTCCTGGCCAAACAGGTGAGATTTATTTTATTTAACATTTGCTGTAACTAGTAATTGTTCCTCATAGTGTTGCGAATAAGATGACACCACCTAATTATATGTTCAATATAGAGCTTGTGTATAGTATGTTGGGGGTAAAGTACTCGTACTTGTTAGTAAGGGATGGTTGTCTTGGGTTTTGTTAATTTTAGACTTTATAGGGGGTAATATGCTTACGTTATCAAATAGATGGTTTAATTGAAGTCTAATTTGGGATTTTTCTAAAAGTGGGTCGTCCCACTCAGGTAGTAAATGGTTATTGGTAGGATAATAATAGGATTTACACTGGGATAAATGTGATGAACTCCCAGGGTGGGTTAATGTCAATTGAGTATAGTGACAACACTAATTAGTGTTTTTAGGGTTTGGGTTTTATTCATAGTTTCTGGGGTATTGTTGGATTTTTGGTTATTCGGATTTCCGTATTGGATTAGTTCCGGGGTCACTTGGTGTTGGTTCGTATTTATTCTTGGTCATTTATTACTCTAGGCAGAGTAGGTAAGTTGCGTCTGAGCTCACACGGAACGTTATGGTAATTTATATTGTTTTTGCTTTTGGTAAGTTTACAATTTGATATGCGTAGATAAGCCACGGTATGGGTAACCCTTCAGGTTCTCACCGTTTTCACATTGTATGATTGTAATTTTTTTTACAAGTTTCAGAACCAACTTAACTTAGAACTGGTCTCTGTTTCAAATCCTTCTGAGCATTGTGTTATCAATATTGGGGTAGAGGTATATAGGATTTTAAATAATTGTATCATTGTATATATTGAACTATAAGGGATTTCATATCGATCTGTTTATCTTTTTTTATAGTAAGGGTTGATGGACCTTAAGTGTCCAATGTGGGAATAACTACTCCCCAAAATTTTGTAACCCATATAGAACTGTATTCAAACCAAACCACCACCTTAATAAAACATTTCTCTTGTGAGTTGAGTTACGAGTTTGATTTTATGTAATACTTTCCTAATTGGGGGTAAACTACGGTTAGGGAATTGAACGGAGGTATTTACTCGGGTACGATTTACCTGGCGCCTTGGGTTATATAGCTTATATTTTGATGGTTCGTTACCAGCATACGAACCTCCCTTCTTCGACTGATGTCTAGCGGGTAAAATACCTTGTGGCATAGATCGGCCATCGGATCTGCTGGTAACTTGGGGAATTAGTAGTAATTGATTTCGGGGCCACAAGTTCGATCTATTTTCAATAGGTCGCTAACGTAAGTGGGGTAAGTGCATAGGTGCACGGGGTTTGATTTTACGTTACAACGTCCGTTTAAAATATATAGAGAATTTTTCGTGATTTGTGTTAAAATTTAAAGATAAAAAAGTCATCTTCAAACAAACACTAACAATAAAACAGAGCTGAATGTAAGTACATTTAATACATGAAACCTGTCAAATTAATAACGAATAAAGTGTGAATATGTAGCCATAGTAAACCTTTATTTTAAAATATTATAAGTGGATATTGTACTTGTGTCCCCCTATACATTGTATGATTTGATATCACATCTTTTGTAAGGGGTGTGCTTGTGTCCCCTACTTTTACTTCGTCAAGAAGTTTTTGGATTGATATTAGTACTTTTTGACAGCTTTTAAATTCAATTCTCAGATACTTCAGAAAAGTAATATAGATTTTTTCAATAATTTGTTAGGAGTATGCAATATTTAAGGAAACTTTTTTCCTAAAAAATTTTGATCTGATGGGGTCACAAACTTAAATTGGAAAAACTTGAAAAACGAAAGAAATCAAAGGATGAGCCATTTATTTTGGCTATAGCTCCACAAGGGTACACAAAATATCTCAAATATTATATACTGTTGGAAAGGTCTTGAATAGACCTACAAAAAACATGAAGGGCAAAAACATATAAATTGGAAGAAATTTAAAATACCCATATTTTCAAAATTTTAGATGGCCATTAGGAACCCTTAAGGATCTTTTCAGGGTTCGTGGTATGATGCGATCGTAATTACTTTACGAGCTCTATAATCCTGTAAAATTTCATCGAAATCGTTAGAGCTATGTACAAAGTTGCTATAAATATCACAGACAACGGTAGTTGCCGAGTGACGCAAGTACAACTCCATAAAAACCACTGCACCGAACAAGCCCAATACAAACTGTCTACGGCATGTAAATCAAACCATGAAAAGTCGCTCTCTATATACAGTCATTGATTTTTCATACAAAATGTCAATTTTCAAATGGCCGAAAAAATAGGAACACGTTCATCGATCAAAATAGAATTCTGTCAGTTGACTTGGGGCGCTGAGGTGATACTACAGTAAAATTTTCAGCCTCCTAGCTCTACCCAAAGCTGAGATACAGGTACCTAGTTTCAGGTAGTTTGTCGGTATATGTATTTGTGTTAACTTTGTAATGGCTCTGACGATTTCGATGAAACTTTGCAGGATAGAGCTCGAAGAGTTATTCCGATAACATCATACCACAATCCCTGAAAAAATCCTTAAGGGGTCCTAATGGCTATCTAGAATTTCGAAATACGGGTATTTTTAGTTTTTTTCCAATTTATATGCTTTGACCTCGGATAAAGAAAAAACACCCTTCATGTTTTTTGTAGATCTATTCAAGAACTTTCCAAAATTATATGATATTTGTGATAATTGGTATACCCTTGTGGAGTTATAGCCAAAATAAGTGGTCCACCCTTTGGTTTTTTTTTCGTTTTTTTTCAAGTTTTTTCCATTTTATTCGGTTTTTGACCCCAGAGATAGAAAATAGCCCTTAAAATTTTTTGTAGCTCTATTCGAGATCTTTCTAATAGTGTATAATATTTGATATTTTCGGTGTAGCCTTATGGAGATACAGCCAAAATAAATGGACCACTCTTCGATTTTTTTTTCGTTATTACAAGTTTTTCCAGTTAATACGGTTTTCAAACACAGATAGAGAAAAAACATCCGGTATGTTTTTTGTAGCTCTATTCAGGATCTTTCCAACGGCATTGGAAGAATATTCTAGGTTTCTGGTGTATATTACAGGCGTAACGGCCATCTGAGTGGAATAGGTAGTTAATGGAAAAATTTCGGTTTTTTTATTTTTAATGCATTTTTTAGCTATTTTAAATGGACATAAGTGGTCGGAAATGGTTTTACCATGCCTATCATCATTTTTCGAGTGACCCATTGTGTCCACTATCAAAAATTTAGTTTTCAAAAAATATCAAAACTAAACCTTGCTGGTTTCATGAAGAAACGCTAGTACATCAATTATTTGAAACTATTAAGTTAAAAAGGAATAAAGTGTGAATATGTAGCATCACATCTTTTATAAGGGGTATACTTGCATCACCTATTTTTACCTCGTCAAGAGGTTTTTGAACTGATAGGTACATACATACAGACATGATACAATCGTAATCTGTGAACACGTTCCTATTTTTTCGGCAATTTGAAAATTAACATTTTGTATAAACAAAAATTACTGTATATATAGAGTGACTTTTCATGGTTTGACATTTACATGTAGTAGACAGTTTGTATTAGGCTTTTTCGGTATGGGGGTTTTCATTTATTTATTTATTAACGGATTCACCATTTACAAGTAATTACAATAATTAGAACATTACATAACATTACATTACATTATATTACATTTAAGTGAACTAATTTAAGAATCTACATTTCTAATTGAGTTCTTAAACATACTTAAAGAGTTAACAAAAGGATCAATATTATATCTATTAAACCATCTCAAACCTCTAGAATTAAGTGAGTTGTAACCGTTATTTGTGTTATGATTTTTTATTGAAAATAATAGAGGATTTCTAGTTCTATGAGAAGCAACAAGAAGGTTAATTTGATTCAAATGAAATGGTCAATCAACTCTCCCAGATGACATTTTATAAACTAATATCAAATCTGAATGAAAACGACGTGTTGTGATATCAGTAAGGTTTAGAGTGTTTAAAGTATTATGGTAATCGAATTTGAGAAATCTTATTTCAACATTTTCAATTTTTAAAATGTCACATTTATAATAAGGAGACCACACTACAGAGGCATACTCTAAATGAGGTCTTACCAAAGAACAGTACAGTGTTTTGAGAGTATTACAAGAAAATTGCTTGCCGTTTCTCATCAGAAACCCCAACATTTTACTACTCCTAGCAGAGACATTATTCATGTGACTTTTGAATGATGATTGCTGGTCAATTGTAACCACAAGGTCTTTTATTTCGTTGGCATTATCGAGAACCATACCATTGATGTTATAGTCATAGATAAGAAAATGTTTTGATCTCGAGAAACTGATAATATGGCATTTCTCTATATTGAGTTGTAAATTCTTAGTTATGGACCAATCAAATAATGAATCCAAATCATTCTGGAGAACCTGACTATCCAATATATCAGTAATTGGAAGAAATAATTTAAGATCCTCAGCAAACATTAAAAATTTAGCATGTTGAAGATGGTCACCTATATCGTTCACAAACAGGTTGAATAACAATGGACCACAATGTGAGCCCTTTGGAACACATTGATAACGCTGAGTAAGAAAACTCTCAATCCAATTCAAAATGTAAGTCCCAAAGCCTAACGCTTTCAGTTTTTTTATAAGTAACAAATGGTTAACTTTGGAGAAATCCGTATAGACAGTATCAATCTGGATACCACTCTCCAAAGCATCTAACAATTATTGTTAGATGTTGATTTTCCTAAGCTAAAACCATGATGTTCAGGAAGTATTAAACTTCTGCTAAAATTATTGAAATCACTTGTCTGATACTTTTCGAATGGTTAAGTTGACTGTCAATTAGAACAAGTCGTAAGTATAAAAAATGGCCGGAGGCACATGGTTTAATCCATTTATTTTCGGGACTATCGTAGTGAAAAGCCGTTGGTAACAAGGTAATAGTAATATGCCCACATAAAATTGGAAAAATTGAAGTTATTTTTGGAAACTAAACATAAATACAATTTTTAAAGGCTGATTGATGTAAAATTCAGTGTTTCCAACAGAAATTGTCAGGCGATGGCGGAATGGTTCTGGAATTCCTGACAGACACGATACATTAAATAATAATATAACTGAAGCTGAATTAAATGAAGCACTAGAAGATTTAAAAGACCCATACGGAGGGCCAGAACTCATTTCTGGAGTATTCTTGAAGCACTTGCCTCAAAATACCAAAGATTAGTTGTTACACCTGTATGATAAAATCTGCTCTAAACAAGTCTTTCCAGAAAAACGGGGCGAAGCTATTTCTATAACAATACTAAAACCTAGAAAACCTAAAACAATCACTGAATCATAGACCTATCTCACTGTCTTGTTCAATAAGCAAACTACTCGAGAAAATACTTGTCACACGACTTCATTGAAAATCTTTTAATCCCGGAACAAAGTGGCTCCAGAAACCTCAAATCAACCCTAAATAAACCCTTTTAAAGATTTAAACTAACTTTTCCGCATCTGTGGCCCTGAATAAAATTGTATCATAAAATTGTCACTTGTATATACACTTCGGGGGATGTATCGGGATAACAAACCGAAATTTGTCCAAAATTAACCAAAAATGTAGTATATATGGATCTATAGGACCTGCTGTACTCTGCATGTCCATGTAAGCTCACAGGTAACTATAATTTATCCATTAATTTAGGTACTGTAGATCGAATGCTTATTCCTCTGTAATTTGGAACATTTTCCCTATCACCAGACTTAAATATAGGGGTAATATAACTATTTTTCCAGTAGTCAGGATAAACACCACAATTGAGGGATAAACTGAACAGAAAATCAATTGGTCCCGTTAATGTACAACCACAGTTATTTAATAATACTGGTGGTATGCCATCTGGACCACTCGAGTACTTGAGTTCCAAGTTCTGGATGCAATTGAAGACATCAGTTAATCCAATATTGATTTTATTAACGGTATTTATACTGGTGAAATTTGGTATTCTACAATCAGCGCGAGTATAAACTTTGGAAAAATGCTGTGCGAATAAGTTCACTGATTCACTACCATTAGAGCTAGAGATATCATCCAAATACAGTGTTTGAGGATATGATAATGATCTACGCAGAATTAGGACTTTGTTGAATGTCAAATTCTATTTTTCTCAAATATCGTCGATAACACAAAGTACTAAGTTTGTAGCATGATAAAAATAAAATGCTTTTTTTGTATTGTATTATATGAGTAACTCACGGAGGTGCAATAATTCGGTTAAGCCACCCACTGAGTATGCAACTTTATACACACTTCTGTATAGTTGGTTGCATAAGGGAATTAACTATGGGTTTTAAAATTATTTAAGCATATCCTGGAATAACGGGATTTAAATAATTAAATGGCTGTCTAGAGTAATATTTTATTAATATTTTTCATGTGATTTAACCAATCCATGAGTATTTTATCATTTTATGTGGGGATTTTATTTGGTAACACTGATTGTAAACGTCAATGGTAAAGAGAAGCTAAAATTATTGAAATCACTTGTCTGATACTTTTCGAATGGTTAAGTTGACTGTCAATTAGAACAAGTCGTAAGTATAAAAAATGGCCGGAGGCACATGGTTTAATCCATTTATTTTCGGGACTATCGTAGTGAAAAGCCGTTGGTAACAAGGTAAGCTTTCATCTTGTATATATTTTCACGGCTATAACCCCAATTTCTTTTTAGGGTTTTTCTATACACCATAGTTTTTTACAAGTTTGTACAATATTTTTTGCCAAATGGCATGGTTTAATAGTTTTTATGGGTGATGGTAATCAATGATAGGATGATCATGTCCAGATTTTAAGAAGCCTCAAATTTCGGGTGTTTCCTGTATGGGATATATTCTCGTAGCAATAGCTGACAGGCTGTTCTCCGTTCAGGGTTGTAGAGACGTATCGTACCTCGGATTGCGATTAACGTTACAGAGCGACAAGAGCTTTTAACGGCGTTTCCAGTCCAAAGGACGAAGCTGGACTTGGTTTGTTGGTGACAACTGCGGAATAATTCCATTATGGACAACGATTATTAACCGCATGGCTGAATCTTGTTCCATAAGTCAGATGTTGCTTGTCAATTAAGCCAATTGACGTTTAGTAGTTTGGACACTAACCGCAAGTAACATTTGAAGTTTTATTTGTTTTTACCTGAACTTTGAGCAAATTATTCATTTTATAACTTCATGTTTTAACCTTTAATGACACATTAACTTTTATGTTCCACTATTTAGCAACTTCACATTCTTATAAAGACGTCTATCAATTCACAATTTCATTATTACATTCTTTCAACTTTTTAGAGTTGAAATATCAACTTTGTTATTGCATATCGCCCTGAAATTATATTTCAGCGTTATCTTACTATATAAGAGATACTTTTGATCTATTTGGTTATATTTTGTTAATTATTACAGTTGAAAGGCTGTAACTGGTATACCATTTACATGTTACTAAAGATTTAGTATATTGTACATAATAATCTCAGTTAGTTGATAACATTAGAAATTGTTAAACATTTTAAATTAACCAACCATTGATAACTGATTATCAGTTCATAATTAGAGTTGATCACCTCATATTTATTGAGACAGGTTATTACACCATCTGTTCAAGGTACCATCCATTTAATTAAACTGTTTCATTGGAAATAAAATGTGTTTTATTTGATTCACAAACGTAAAAGCAAAACGATATAAATAACATATTTGAAAAGTTACAATAGCTATTTTTTTAATTATTGGTTTCTTGATTAATCCGTAAGTTTCTTGAATGTCCTACTAATCAAGTGGCGCCTCAAAAAAATAATACAGGACAAGCTTTCAAATTTTCCTCACTAACTCATGACCTTATGCTCTCCGGCGAAAAGCGAACCTTTGGCAATGTAACCACACTTCTTGTAGTAACAACAGCAATGTAAGGTTACAAGTTCTTGACATTGAGAACGTAATTGACAAAATTCATTATAAGTGCGTTGATGATTTGTTCCTTTAAATTCTTTATGCAGTAGTTTCTTTTTGAACTAGAGATTTCAACTCATGAGAAAACCAAATAGGGAAATTTGACGTTCTGAAACGCTTAATAGGAACATAAAGATTAATACCATGATTTTAATATCTCATAACAAAATTGAACTGCAAAATTAACATCATGGTATGGTGGTTTTTATGGGTGTGAACTTGGGTGACTCGCCAATTGCCGTTGCCTTTTATTTCATCTTACATAGGGTTGGGCGGAAAGTAAGATCTAGAGAAATGCGGTGCTGACACGTCAATTTTCGGCACTTGAGCAATGCTTTCTGGGTGATCGTTTCTCCCTAAATCTGGGGAAAAATGGCGATAACGGGGCTATAGTGGCTTATAAACTACTTACTTCTTTGTCAATATAATAGCCGTCATAATTGGTGTTTGATAATACCCATCAGCAGACTTGCACGACAAATTGTCAAATAAGTGTCCCTCTTCACAGGCACGGACAGCTCTCGCTTGTATTTTTAGCCAACAAATGAGCGCGAATCGCTGCTAGACTAACAAATCGACTTAAAAAATTATATATCGACATGTCCGTAAAACCGAGCCTGAACTTTAACATTTTTCAGTCATTTACATGGTTAATTAACGTCTAAAGTCGAGTATCTGTAATTATCTCGACGAATCTCGACGACCTAATTAACACTCAACAGTATACCACCTGCACAATGTGACGTCATTTATTTTCAGTCAGTGGTGTAGCAATAATCACGAAATACATTTCACAAAGTTACGAAAGTGTAAACAGATACACACAAGCTAACATTAATGATGAAGGCAAAGACCGTTTCCTGGTTTTTGTTGTGAAGGTAATGAAAGTTTCGTAATAACAGTATGTAGATGATCGTGTCGTTATGTACATTTTGGTTTCATAAACAATAATCACACTTATTAACAACAATACGATAAAACAAGCTAATAATACGCTCTGTTTAAAATCTTTCAAAATGGTTATAAGAGCTTTATAATTTCTAGATACATAATAAAAACCGTAAAAAAGGAATAACGGAGAGAATTTGTATCTTCAGTCAATAGATCCAACCCAATATATGGAAAAATATCAAGAAGATTTCTGGTGAAAACTCCATTAAAAAAATAACATCTTAGATCTCAATGAAATAACGGCACGGATATAGGAAAACAAAATGGATTGCCAGTCCTTATGGAAAACTTTTACTAAAATTATTTTCTGTTTGTTTTTCAAAAAACTAATAGTTTTTTATATAGTAGTTTAAAACGAAGCGTAGTGTAGCATGTTTGTTTTTAATAAATCATCCGCTTTTTCAAGAAAATAAACAATAGATGTTTATAGTACATATTAGATTTCTATTTCAAAATTTTAATTTTGACTTCTAGCACCACATTAAGGTAATTTCGAGGCAGCCGAACCTGTGGTATTTGAAAATATAACATAAAATTTGAAAAACTAGAAGTAACTTCTTAAGGTACTGTTCAATTAGTTTGTGACGTAAACATTTATTTGGTTGATGGATTTCGGAATAGCTCTGAATAATTAAGTTTGAGAGCAGGGTTGCTTGCTATTTACTGGATATATAATACAATGTTTGAGGCACTTTAGCTAAATAAATTACATAGTTATATGTTCATATTCTCTTTTCCATACATTTTACTGTATAGTAGGGATCTCAAATAATGACAAATTAAACTTGTATTAAGTAAAAAAATAAACGGGTTTAAAGATTAAAATTAACTTTTCCGTATCTGTGAGATATCCTGAACAATATTCTATCATAAAATTGTCACTTTATACAATTCGGGGATGTATCGTGCTAACAAACCGAAATTTGTTAAAAAATAAGCATAAATGTAGTATATCTGGATTTATAGGACCCGTTGTACTGCTCTAGTCAGTTGAAAATCAATAGGGTACATCTGTGAGACACCTTGAAAAATATACAATTATAAAATTGGTCACTTGTATTTACTCCGGAGGCTGTATCGTGCTAACAACTCGAAATTTCTCCAAAAATGTGGCACTTCAGGTTCCATAGCACCAGTTGTACTAGGTCTGGTCAGGTAGAGATAATTGAGGTTCATCTATAAGACTCCCTGAACAATACTGAATCATAAAATTGGTCACTGGTATACACTCTGGAGGCTGTATCGTGCTAACAAACTGAAAATTCTCCAAAAATGACAAAAAGTTGGTACTTGGTACTATAGCACCCGTCCTTCTGGCTTTAGTGAGCTGAATATCAATAGAGTTTATATTTGAGACTCTCTGAATAATATGCAATCATAAAATCGGTCACTTGTGCGTACTCCGGAGGCTGTATTGTGCTAACAAACTGAAATTTCTCCAAAAATGTCGTACTTAAAGTACTATATCATATGTTGTACTGGCTCTGGTGAGCTAAAAATCAATAGAGTTCATCTGTGAAATGTCCTGAATAATACTCAATCATAAAATTGGTGACTTATCGCAATCGGGAGGCTATATCGTGCTAACAAACTGAAATTTCTCAAAAAATTACAAAAATGTCGTACTTCAAGTACCATAGCATCCGTTGTACTGGCTCTGGTGAGCTGAAAATCAATAGAGTTCATCTGTGAGATATTCTGAACAATCTTCAATAAAAAAATAGGTGAATTGTTGCATTCCGGAGGCTGTATCGTGCTAACAAGACATGTAACGAAAAGTTGCCGACGACAACGACGACGACATACACACAGGATTTTTGTTTTTAAAACCGTTTTTTCGTGTTGTTCTTGATGAAAAACGTGTAAATAACTTTAAAAAAAATTCAAAATTCCTACTTTTTTACGGTAAACCAATACTTTTCTCGCATATTAGATAGGTTGGGCGGAAAAGTAATACATGTATTGATATTTGAAAGCAACTCACTGAATATATTACTATATAAACCTAATTCTAATACATTTATTACTATTCCGCCCAACCTTTCTATATGCGAGAAAAATATGGGTTTACCCCAAAAAAAGTTGGAATTTTGAAATTTCTTTTTGAGTTACTTTCACGTTTTCCATCAACAACAACACGAAAAAATGGTTTTTAGAAAAAAAATCCTGTGTGTATGTCGTCGTCGTTGTCGTCGGCCACTTTTCCTTACATGTCTTGTTAGTACGATACAGCCTCCGGAGTGCAATAAGTCACCAATTTTATGATTGAATATTGTTTAGGACACATGTTACAGATGAACCCTATTGATCTTCAATCCACCAGAGCCAGTACAACGGGTGCTATGGTACTTGAAGTACGACATTTTGTCTTTTTTTGAGAAATTTCAGTTTGTTAGCACGATACAGCCTCCGGAGTTCAACAAGTCACCAATTTTATGATTTAATATTATTCAGGACATCTCACTGATAAACCCTATTGATTTTCAGCTCACCAAAGCCAATACAACAGGTGCGACAGTACTTGCAGTACCAAATTTTTGGCATTTTTGGAGAATTTTCAGTGTGTTAGCACGATACAGCCCCCAGAGAGTATACGATTGATCAATTTTATGATTGAATATTGTATAAGGTGTCTCACAGATGTAGCCTATTGATTTTCAGTTGACTAGAGCGAGTACAGCGGGTCCTATAAATCCAGATATACTAAATTTTTGGTTATTTTTGGAGAAATTTCGGTTTGTTAGCACGATACATCCCCAGAAGTGTGTACAAGTAACATTTTTTTATGATAGAATATTGTTCAGGACCACAGATGCGGAAAAGTTAGTTTTAATCTTTAAAACCGTTTATTTGAAATAGGAAAATACCAAAGATTGTATAGGTAAGGCTTTTATTGATTTTCATCCAATATTAGTTTTGAATATTTGCTCTCTAATGTGCTATGGACTATAAAATTATTTCATTTAATAATATTTGCATATTTACTTCTTAGTAACAATAAACGCAACGAAAATTAGTCGTAATATGCCCACATAAAATTGGAAAAATTGAAGTTATTTTTGGAAACTAAACATAAATACAATTTTTAAAGGCTGATTGATGTAAAATTCAGTGTTTCCAACAGAAATTGTCAGGCGATGGCGGAATGGTTCTGGAATTCCTGACAGACACGATACATTAAATAATAATATAACTGAAGCTGAATTAAATGAAGCACTAGAAGATTTAAAAGACCCATACGGAGGGCCAGAACTCATTTCTGGAGTATTCTTGAAGCACTTGCCTCAAAATACCAAAGATTAGTTGTTACACCTGTATGATAAAATCTGCTCTAAACAAGTCTTTCCAGAAAAACGGGGCGAAGCTATTTCTATAACAATACTAAAACCTAGAAAACCTAAAACAATCACTGAATCATAGACCTATCTCACTGTCTTGTTCAATAAGCAAACTACTCGAGAAAATACTTGTCACACGACTTCATTGAAAATCTTTTAATCCCGGAACAAAGTGGCTCCAGAAACCTCAAATCAACCCTAAATAAACCCTTTTAAAGATTTAAACTAACTTTTCCGCATCTGTGGCCCTGAATAAAATTGTATCATAAAATTGTCACTTGTATATACACTTCGGGGGATGTATCGGGATAACAAACCGAAATTTGTCCAAAATTAACCAAAAATGTAGTATATATGGATCTATAGGACCTGCTGTACTCGCTCTAGTCAGCTAAAAATCAATATGAGACACCTTGAGCAATATTCAATCCTAAAATTGGTCACTTGATAACACTCTGGAGGCTGTATATTTCTAACAAACTGAAAATTCTCCAAAAATGAGAAAAATTTGGTACTCCAAGTACCATGGAACCCGTTGTACTGGCTTTAGCGAGTTGAATATCAATAGGATTCATCTTTGAGACGCTCTGAATAATATCCAATCATAAAATTGGTCACTTGTATATACTCCGGAGGCTGTATCGTGATAACAAACTAAAATTTCTCCGAAAATGACAAAAATATCTTGCTTAAAGTACTATAGCACCTGTTGCACTGGCTCCGGTGAGCTGAAAATGAATAGGGTTCATCTGTGAGATGTCTTGAATAATATTCAATCATAAAATTGGTGACTTGTTGCACTCCGGTGGCTGTATCGTGCTAACAAGACATGTAAGAAAAAGAGGCCGACGACGACGGCGACGACGGCGACGACGGCGACGACGGCGACGACGACGACATACACACAGGATTGTTCTTCTAAAAACCGTTTTTTTGGGTTGTTGTTGATGGAAAACGTAAAAATAACTCAAAAAAATTTTCAAATTTCCAACTTTTTTTGGGGTAAACCAATACTTTTCTCGCATATTAGACAGGTTGGGCGGAAAAGTAATAACATTGCTAAATTAGAAGGCTTTATTCGTGAGGTTTTCGCGTTGAATCAGAAGTACATAGCCATTTTTTTCGAAACGGTTTGGAGATATCATATATTGAGGACGTTGAGGGAATGATACATACAATGCCACTGTTTGGCTTTTATAAAAAACTTCCTCCCAAAAAGCACTTCTGCTGTGAGAATAAATACATAGATGTCTGAAAATATATTTCAAGAGATTGGGACACCGCAAGGTTTCCTAATAAACCTAACATTATTTATTGTAGCCTTAAAGTAGTATTTTGGAAAATATAAAAGCAACCCTTAGAGCAAGAATATACGCTGACTATCAATTGTTCTCTTAAAAAGTACAAATTTGACAACAATGAACAATTTTCTTCAATTACTTTTTTAAGTGAAACTAACTGTTTCTAAATAATTCTACAATATAATGAAAAAATGGTAAGAATTCTAAAAAATTGACAAGTGTTTCAATATTTAGTAATATCGAAAACATTGTCAATTTCTATCATTTTTTCTTTATATTATGGAGTTATTTAGAAACAGTTAGTTTCATTTGAAACGGTATAAGAGTAAATTCCACAGAGTAGGGTAAAGTCGCCAAAATCGTACCGTTGTTTAAATCGCACCACTGCAATTTTTCAAATTAGACGATAATTTATACGACATGTATCGGACGTCGTTATAGTGTCTAACTTAGTAACTAGGTGTCAGTTGCATAGTATAATCGTTTTGCACCGGTTGTGTTTCGGTAATCGGGAAGTAAAAAGAATTCGGCCATTTTCATGTTAGTTTTGTTGATTTTTTGCAAGGCTCTATCTCTTGGTACGTAGTATTTATAGAGGAATTTTTTTTAGTAGTATAGTCCAGAAAGTTCTTGTAATTTTGAAAAAATTTAATTTAATTTTAGATCTGAAATTTGGGGTTGGAATTTTATTTATTATTTTGATTTACAGTTTCCTAAATCGTACCACGTTGGGCATCGATGACATTTAATGTTTTGTTTATCCTGGGGCATAGGAGAGCTAAATTTATCTTGGAATAAATGAATTTGCATAGGTTTATTCTTTTTTTCTTTTAGAACATGCCTTAAAGGGAATATAGACAATGATCCTCGGAGGACTTAAAAAATGCAATAAAAGAGTATGAAAACGAAAACATTGGTTGTAATGAATGTTGCCGTAAATATGACATTCCCTAACCAACATTGAAAAGGGATATTTTGAAACAAGTTAAGCGAGAGTTGGGGAATGATGCCCACTTAAGAAGAATTTTTTTTTGTGGCGAGACTATGATTGATAAAATAATTTCAGGAACCTTATGAGATGCAACACTTATTCTATTTTATACAAGTAAAATAATATTTAAAGAAAAAATTACTAGATAAGCGCACAATTGCCCACCCCGGCGAGCAATGATGCGCATGGTTCCAAGCATGAACAGTCTGCATGGCTCCAGCAGAGCATAAGACAAAACGGTACCATGATTTTCCATTTCTGCCAATTTCTCCACATATCATATATATATATATATATATATATATATATATATATATATATATATATATATATATATCGTTGGGTTTGGAGGGTTTTTTGAAGAAGGTATAAATCTGAAGTCATCATCTAAGTCGCCTTCGTCGCATATGTCGGACATACCCTCGTCTAACGACTCGTCAGATATTTAATTTTTTTTTACCTTAAAGTTTTTTCTATTTTGTGTTTCTTCATCAAAACATTTTCTTACAGCTTACTTTTTGAGCGATTTTTCTTTTTCGTTCTTCTTAATCTTCTCTTTTTTTCGGATATTTCTAATTCTTCCTTGACAGGTGAGCTTGTAAGTATTTTCGAACATTGTTTCTTTCGATTACTCCTTTTAGCTCTTTTGGTATTATTTTTTATTGATATAGGGGCCATGGAAAAAAAGAGTTCTCGTTGAATATACTTCGTAATCAACCAAATTTTGTTCCGTATTATTAGGCAATGAAACGTTAGCTATTGGTCCAGTATCAGGTAATGAATCTTCAGCTTTTGGTATGGATATGGTAAGATAATCTTTATTAGAAACTTCTAAAGTGTAATTTACTTGATTGGAAGGCGCAAAATCATCCTCAGTGAATTTGTCTGGATTTATTGGATAAATTCCTGAAGTACGATACCCTGACGCTTTCTTCACTGTGGCGACTTTCATAAATAATTCAGCGACGTCATATTCTGTTATTTTCTGATGACCAGAGGAGGATAAATAAAGCTGGTATTCTCTATAAATAGCGTTCTTTAGTAAACTAAAAAATGTTAAATTTAATTGCTGAAGATGGTCTGAGGTATGGGGTGGAAGAGACACCATATGGATATTATTATAAAAATTGTAAACCGCGATTGAAATATGGCTTGAATGGTTATCTAGGACTAAAAAGATAGGGTCAGATGCAGTAGGCTTTGCATGTATTGCAAAATGAGACAACCATTCAATAAACAAGTCAGAATTAATCTCACCATTATTGGAACATTTGTAGGAAGCCCCCATGGGTCCGTTTTTTTTAAGAGTTGTGGGTATTATTTCGCGGAAATAAATAAGCATAGGAGGGATAAAATTCCCTGAAGCACTCATATAGAAAACGCCAGCTATGGTCCTTCCCCTTATAGTGGATATAGCGGAGCCAACTTTTTTTGCTCCCTTGACACCGTAAGCACCGTGTTTGGTCCAAATTTAAACTTCTGCATGAGAATTTCAAGATTAGTGTAAAATACTTTTACAGCTTCTTTATTAAAGGATGAAATCCGATTTAAGCTGGTGCCCTCAGGCTATCTTAGTCTTATCTCAGGAACTCTTTGTAAGAAGCCATAAAGACATGCCTTTCCAGCTAGGCCCTTTTCTCAATTAATGTTATGGACAATATTATATTGTATACCTAAATGCTAGCCTTCTTATCCCATTAGGGCTGAAAGTAGCAAAATATATTCTTTTAACTCATGCTCTATTTGTTCTGAGAATACATTAAGAAATAAGAACCGACATCCCTTGTCGTTTGACGTGATATGCGCAATTGTCATATTGTACTTATCCATAGCACTGATCGATTTAGTGAAATTATTTTGATAGGTAAAATTACTACATGCCCCTATTTATTGGTTCCACATATTTCACGTGGATACATACTGTTTAAGTCAATGCATATATTTCTGAACCAAAAAAACTGTTAATGCAAAATAGTTTTTAAAAATAGATAATGTAATCAAATATATTCCTGTTAAGTACGGCAACGTCGCGAGAAAAATAAATTTTTAAATGGCCGCTTTTCATTCATTAAATGATAATAGTAACGTCCGTCAATTTTGTAGTTGCGATGTTGCCAGAGCGGTTCTGTTGTTGCTCTAAGTGTTTTTGTGTTTATTTTAGAGTATTTTTGTGTAATTTGTGACTTTTTTGTTCGTTAAAACTATTAATAATGGTACGAGAGTGTACTTTGTCTAAAAAAAACGATAATGTGGGTGACGAAGTGTGTTTTCATAAGTAATTATGGTTATATTATATGGGAAACTTTTGCCACAGCATATAAAACACTTCATTAGGCTGTACTTTTGCTTGTATCAGAGGCGTAGATTTACAGCAGCTTTTTGGTGATGGATAAATAAATGCGAAAATATCAACAATAGTTTTATTACAAAACAAAGCTTTTGTAACGTTTTGTTACTTTGTCTGCTTGAAAAATTAAAAAATAATATGTAAAAAAATACTTATATTTTACCAATTTACTATTATTTGAAACCATCATAATATCAGCAACATATTGAACTCGCTATCCTATCTGGGTATTTATTTGAAATAGTTAAAAAGAAGTTATTAATATCTGCAAATTTTGCGATTTTTTAGTGTGTCTTATAATTTTTAGCCCTGACCAAGTAATACAATATTACTAACGCTTTGTTTGTGAAAAATAATCTGTCTTTTTAATCCTTGAAACCATTGTTGATCTATTAATATTTCTTTAAAGTTGGAAAAAATGAATGTGAGTATTCTTAAATTTTTATTTTCTCTTAGCTTCTCCACTGACATGCAAGCAAGAATGAATAAATTCATTTAATGCATAATGCCTTATTCTACTTTTAGTTAGCTCACCCTTAAAAGCGCTGCTTAGCTACATATATATGATATGTTACAGCTCAAATTCAGACGACATTTTTGACAGTCCTACAAAGAAACAAGATGTTGTATCTGCAGGGGCTACAGTAAGAAAGAGCTTATTTACGGATGATAGGTAATTAATTATTATATTAAATAAGACTCCAATTGTTAAATCTGCAAGAAATACTGGTTTCCTCGGATTTCTTATATGTATTGAGAGTCTAAAAAACATGTTCAACTTCTACGTTGAACAAGAAAAAAACTAAAATATTCATTGACATATAAGTTATCCCAAGATCACCTTGAATCATTTTTGGAGCTTTTCGTAGCAACCCAACAGCCAGACAATGTGAGGCTTCCTTTAAAAGACTGTTAGTTCACAGTGAGATATCGGCGCCAAAAACAGGTAAGACTTGCAAAAAACTTCAATCCTCACATGCTGCTCAGGTAATTTAGTGAGTAGGTCAGATGATGGGAAAATTTAGAAGAATCTGAAGACTATAAAAATGTTTAGTCAAAGTGAATATGGACACTGCAGAATCAAATTTTTTTATGTCGCCATCTTGGGAATTAACTTATTTACGGATGATAGGTAATTAATTATTATATTAAATAAGACTCCAATTGTTAAATCTGCAAGAAATACTGGTTTCCTCGGATTTCTTATATGTATTGAGAGTCTAAAAAACATGTTCAACTTCTACGTTGAACAAGAAAAAAACTAAAATATTCATTGACATATAAGTTATCCCAAGATCACCTTGAATCATTTTTGGAGCTTTTCGTAACAACCCAACAGCCAGACAATGTGAGGCTTCCTTTAAAAGACTGTTAGTTCACAGTGAGATATCGGCGCCAAAAACAGGTAAGACTTGCAAAAAACTTCAATCCTCACATGCTGCTCAGGTAATTTAGTGAGTAGGTCAGATGATGGGAAAATTTAGAAGAATCTGAAGACTATAAAAATGTTTAGTCAAAGTGAATATGGACACTGCAGAATCAAATTTTTTTATGTCGCCATCTTGGGAATTAACTTTATATGTCCAAGATGTATCATATATTGCTGGTTTTGTAGTTAAATCATTAAAAAAATGTATTACTTGTTCTAAGTGTGCTAATATGTTGGAACAGGATACAACTTGTTCAAAACTGCAAGTAAGAAAAGCTTATGGTAGACTTAACAATCCAAGTGATATGGTAATTAATATATGTAAGGCTGGAGAAAAATATTTCAGATTTTTTCATAAAACTCATGACATGTTTAATAAAAATATTGAAAGTTTGCTAAATTTATCAGTTCCAAAAACCATTAGCGTTTTACCATCAAATGTATTCGATTTTTTTGGTGAACATCTTTATGATGGTGATGTTTTAGACAACCATGCTATGGAATTAATGAAATTAATTCTCAAAAGTTATTTCAGCATTAGAATCCATCATGAAACAACCAAAAAATAGATTTACTGAGAAAAAACTGATCAAGAAGTATTAATATAAAGCTAATTTTATTTAGAAATGAATAATGTTAATATATTTTTTGTTAAAACTGAAAAACGAGTATTTATTTTACCCTTAGAATAACTCCAAGTTTTTCTGTTTTGTTAACTCCAAAAGTTCCTTATCACTGAAAGGTACCAAATTATTATTTTTTTTTTATGAACAAGTAATATAATTTAATATTTCTTATAAACTGAAAATAAAGAAGTATTCTTCTACTCTTAAAATTGTAGATTTTCATATTATTCAGGCTAAAGGTACTTAAATCCAATAAGTTAAGTAAATATGTTTTATCAACACTGAAAAAGTACTCTAAATGTTAAGTTAAAATATTACAAAGTTATAAAATTACATGTTGAACTAAATTTTAAGCTATAGTTTAAATTTGATTTAAATTAATATTTTTGTTTGTTTTTATTTCTTTCGTATGAATAATTAATTATGCATTATTATCTATTTTATTGCTACTTGTTTTTTACTCACGAATTAATAACCTATACGTATTTAATTTATTGGTATACGCCACTGATTCTGTTAGGAGCGCGCGTAAATCTCCTTCTCTAGGGTTTTGTGCAGCGTTGCAATACTAGTTCCAACATTAGAGTCTCTCTTTATTTAAACCACATGCAAAATATTTTGTTTCTTTCTAAATGTTCAGATCAAAACAAATATCAATTTATGAATGAAATGCTTTATCTAATGTGTATTATATATCTATGGTTAAACCTTAGATCATAGTTGCCCCCGATGGATATTTCTTAGCAATCAATGGGCCGTACTTCGCAGATGCTAGGAATAATGATGCGAGTGTTCTAAATCACGAATTACAAAATGATTTGAATACAATGAGAACATGGTTTCAAGAAGGCGATGTTGTGATAGTCGATAGATGCTATAGAGATTCAATCAATAGTCTACAAGAACTTGGCTTGCATTACTATATGCCACCATTTCTACCGCCGAATCAAAAGGAATTGCATGTTTAATAACCACTACTAGATGGTTTGTAGAAGCTAGAAATGGACATTTTAAGTCAATTTTCAAATTTTTTCGTTAACCCATATCAGCAATATATGCTACGAAGTTACGTGATTATTACCTGATTGCTGTGCTCTTATAGATAAATTCCATCCTTTGATAAATATGCCTGGAACGTTGGATACGGCCCCACAAATGTTGATTCCGATGATGTCAACATTGTTCAGGCACGAGTTGAAGTTGAAAACCTCCGTACTAGGAATGGTCGATGGATTAGTTTGAATCAACTTCACATACAATTGTTCCCTTGCCTTGATATTGAATATTCAAAATCACTTACTGGAACATATCATTTAACACTTGGCTGCGTCATATATCCAAGAGATGGTGAAGTAGACAACATTTTAGAAGTCGATGAGTTACATGGAGAGTCCAATTTTCTACGATTCAGAATATTTTCTCGGTTCAGGAATGCTACTAAACACATGCTTTAGGTTGTTTTCACTGAAAGAGGTGACGAAAATCCAGAAGATCCTGGTCTTCCCATTTCGGGTTATTATTGTACTTGTAACGACGGTGCTAGGACTTTAGGAACTTGTACGCATGTTGCTAGCGTTTTACGGTTTTTGGGGTACGCTAGATATCAAGAAAACATACATTTTCCATGAATTCGTCTTTAAGATTTCATAGCAGATGCTGCAATTAGAATGGATATCAGTCCAGAAATAGTTTAATTATGTTGGTTATTTTCTCATTCATGAATGTTCATAAGAATCTTCTTCTTATTCGTATTCAATATTTTTTGATTATGGAAAAATTTAGTTATCCATCAAGTATTTTCCTTGTTGTGTTGTTGCTACCTCATTCCATTGAACTTCTATCAATTAATGTATATGTATAAATATATACTAACTGATTCCATCTATAGGTCATTCACCAAAGTCTCATCTCTAAGTATCTATATACGGTATCCTCACTACATTCTCAGGATATCTCACCAAGGAAGAAATTAGAAGTCATCCCGAACATACATTCATTAGACATCTCTTTAAATCCCAGGCTCATTTTACAATATCTCTGGTACTTATCAAATATATAAGATTCTTTGAACTTCTAATATGAGCTGGGAGTTGCCACTACCATTTCGTATATCTGAGTAAGAATCCTCATGGTAGGCAACAATATCCAAATTAGAATGATGATACCAAAATGAACAATATACAGATATTATTGAAAAAAACTAGCCATATACATAATTTGGTGTGCTACATTTGCGAGCAGAAAGTAAAAATGGATTTCCACTGTTTGTATAATTATTCGAATGTATTAATGACTGATATGAAACAAGAGTTCCTATTCTGCCATTGATAGACAGTATGGAAAGGAGTGGAGAAGTTTGATGATTTTAATTTCCCAACTGACGTGAGTATTTATTTGTATACTGTAGATAAAGACAAGAGATGTTTGGAACGGTCTCAGACTTGAGAGGATTCGTTTTAGTGACATTGCAATAGTGACATTCCTCTCCACGGGAATGAAAACTAATAATGAAAAATCTATAGAATTTGTTGACACTCCTTCAATCGTGGAGTTTCCGATTGCGATTCTCACATATACGGAATTATAGATTTTCGATTTGATTTGTCTTGAGTATTTATAATAATAATAGTTATGTTAACAAGAGACAGCGGTTGCTAGATAACTGTAATACATATGATTCATGCGTATTACCTGATAACACTAGTCTCCTACGCCATACATCCATACTGACATGTGCCTAGGATTTATCCACTTGGAATGTTCCTTATATCGTAACATTCAACAGATATTTATAGGACATATTACATCCCCACATCTTTATTATAGTCATGAGATATATGTGTGCCATCTGTCAAGGTCATCCAAGTTGTGATTGGTTAATTATCCATATTTCTAGTGGGGTAGGCCTCATGGGGATACCACTATAGAAAAAACTTCTGGGATGGCGTGGAAATGATTTGAAATAATGTTGATTTCACTTCACTGGATTCCTTACTTTTAGGTTTTAAATAAATATCTAACATAAGTATCTTCTCAGTCACATCAGAAGACTTCAAATGGATTGGTTAGTCTAGTCATCTAAGATCCACTCCTACAATCCAGTGAAGTCAAGTGGTCATTTATTAGCGCAAAACAGTGAAAATATATGGACTTTTCACAAATTGTTCGCCTTGTATATGAAAATCACGTCATAGGATTCCGTTGATGTACTATATGAATGAAAGTATTTCGAGTTCTCCCATGAAAAAATATCGCTACCTTTTCGGACTCCCTTATATGATATAGGGTGATGAGAAAATCAAGGTTTTTATTTAATAAAGTATACGTAATTTTTCAAATTGACATCATTCGACTCTGTATACGATGAAACACATCATTTAACATCCCTCACGAGAATTTAGTAATTTTCGGTGGTTTTATTACTACAAGGTGCCCGAAAAACCAAAATTCGTTATTTTTCTATATTCGTGAATCACCTTGTATGAATTGTATCAACTGTGATGAAAGATGAATTGAATTTATAATATTATGTGATAACTCAACCTTTTTTCGCATTTTCTCTTTATAAAACAACAAAATTATGAAAGTCTCAAACTAGCATTATTATCAAGTGAAATCACCCTGCAATACGAAAATATTTGGAAATAATTTCTCATGAATTTTTCATACAAGGATGTGATGATAATACCACCAAAGATAAATCAGAACTAAATCATAACTTTGGAGATACGGAGTGATGAAAAGTGAATATTTCCCATAATCTCGAAAACTAGTCATAGTGTTGCTCCCATTGAAACATTCCACCAGAATGATCAATTGTACAACATATCAGAAATTCAAGAAATTTGACGGAGAGCCATTTTAAGGTGTGCGGAGTCCTTTGCTGCTCTTCTTTGATTACATGTTTTATGCATTTTCGCATCGGACAGATTTGAATTCATCAGATTATTCAATTTCCGATAACTAATATTTCGCGTTCGAATAATATTATTATTAATTGATATTGTATTATATGGCTAGTCTTTGTCGCAATCATGCTTTTCATTTAATAGCATATCTACTGACAGTCCTACCTAAAGGTACGGCTATGCCTTCTATTACAAGCGACCCGAATATGGGATTTTTATTGAATACCGGCGTTGTACAGGGTTGGGAAGGCAGATAAAAGAATAAAGAAGTGAATTATAATGTAAATAGTTTTCTGGAGTCTCAGTTGCCCGCCCGGTAAAGGTTTTACTTGTTCAATTAGGTTTTATTACTCTGTCTATTTCAAACAGACTATAGTAAAAAAATGAACTACTTAAACCTAACCTGATAGTACATGGCCAAAATCTAAAGAACCTTGACTCGTGTAAAAATTTTAGGTATGCACTTGGACAGAAAATACACATCAATAATCTAGCCTTCTAAAGCCAAAAGATATTAATATTTTAAAGGTGGAAGCTAACCAGAAATGGGGCGGTTACAAGAAATTTCACATTTCTCAGTGTACATATATGTCATAAAAAATGTATTATGATTGCATTATTACTAATGGTGTCAGATGATTTAAAATCGGTGCATTTTCTATTTTCACGTGTTCAAAAACATAAAATATCTCCAACTATTTTCAGAGTACTAAAAGTTCACAAATCATATCAACATACCAAGATAATTATTCATACTGAAAACAAAAATATGCCACAAGTTTTTGAAATATTATTACTAGTACGATAAACATAAATTACGACTTGTTGTAACGTAAAGATGGCGACATAATTTATGTTTTAGATAGTTACTAGTAGTACTAACACAGAAAATCTGTCGTGAATGCAAATTATAATATAATTGAGTCTTTACAATCCCATTTTTTACATTACACCAAAGGCTCTGGTATTTTATTTAATAACAGAAGAAATTTTGAAGCTATTAAACTTTTATGAATTTAACTAATATATCTATCCATTATACACTGCTCAAAATAATTATTTACTTCTTTATAATTTTAAAAATATAGAGCATGATACGGATTGTAGATTATAATGGGGGTCATAAAGGCACTGAAGCCAAACAAACACTTCGACCTATAAAATCTTTTATGCATAAGCCTTAATCTATTCGAGGCCCCGGATTCACTATCTGCTTTTCCCATTCTATTGAGGTGATACCTCGGTGATACCAGTGAGGAGTCCCGTTACCAATTTCAAGTCTTTCTTATCGAACTCGAGAAGCTGTTTAGTTTTCCTTGGCGATAGGCTCACCAGTCTTTTCGCTTGCCATGTCCAGGCACTTTATTCCAGTGAGATTTCATCAAATCGTTTTTCCAGCATCGAAGCTCTTCTTTCAAGTGGGCTTTAGAAAGTTCACAGAAGGGTTCCGCGCCAAGGAATTTGGAGTTTACTCCTTCTTGGGCAAGGGTGTCTGCTTCTTCATTGCCTCTAACGTCCCTATTACGTGGCACCCACATCAGAGTAGCCTGGTGGGTTGTTTTACGGATTGTTTACAGTTCCAAGTATCTGATAGTATACATATATATTAATATGGAAAAATAATGCTACACACTGTATATATCTAACACGAGTCAATTACAACTTAAGATATTACCGAGTATAAGATTATTGGAAGAAAAACTATTCGAGAGTCAAAATTAAACTAAAGAAATTCATTTAAACTTTATAATGTACCTTGTACATATATACATGACACCGATATAACAAGAATTCAAACTATTTAAGAGAAAAATTTAAAAAAAACATCACCTTATAAAATGAATGAGTCCACTCTTTTAAATGAAATCGTTAAATGTTTATGCATTATCTTAAATTCCTATGAAACTAAATTCCTATTATCCTATCAAACTATTTAGAAGCCCTAGAAATGTTTCTTGTAATATACCCAAAAGTTGAAATTCCAAATAAAAACATTAGGGTTATAAAATCTTTAACATCCGTTGAAGTATGTGTCAGTTGGGATAGACCAAATTCAAGAAAGGTCGATGACAGCTGAAAAATTTCAAGAATTAATACAATGCAAAAGATATATATATATATATATATATATATATATATATATATATATATATATATATATGAAGTGTTTGTTTAGAATTGTAAACAAGTATGTTTTATAATTAAAAAGTTAATATCTTGAAGAATATAATGAAACCTATTAAATGAACAACTATGGGTTAATTTGATTGGTTACCAATATTTATATGATTTCAATAAAGAGAGGGCTAATATAAAAATGAGGTTTTTTGTTTAGAAAAAAGTTGTTGATTAGAGAAAAAAGAATGTGTTAACGAGTAGTATTGAAAAATCAAGAAGAAGTACATTGTTCTTTAGATAAAAATTAATAAGAATTGATAAAATTAAAGTAAAATAAGAGAAAAGCAGTGATACTAACCTCCAAAAAGCATTCCTGAAGAGAGGAAATATCCTATGTTGAGAATATCGGTTTTCACTATCCTGAAAAGTCTATATATCCCGTATCGTAGGCACAATAATTTCCACGATCTTTGAAGAGAATCTATGCCTGGAAAGCCTTCGAAATTAAATTGATTCGAATGGATTCTTGAATCAATCCCGACATTTTTCGAAGTAGCCTACAAGAAATAGAGAAGAAATTAAGGTGAACAAATCTATTGATAATCAGCGAATGATAAAAGGTATTTAAAAACTGTTTCATTTTAAATAAAACTTACCGTGTGTGTATTGAACATTAAATATTGAAGCTCTGCTGACACATTGTGTTTCTGGCATTCATCCATTCTCTACCGAGAATCTTCTGTGAATGTCAAGTTGTTTTCTATTGTATTTAACGTACAACAAGTTGCATACTTGCATGTATTTAGTATAATTTCATTTGTGTGAATTTATATCGTATGAAAGATCATTGTAGATAAGTTCATTTTTTCAATTGATGATAAAAAAGAATAATGTATTTTTTTATATATAAATTAACACGTCTTCCCATTTGGAAGAACAAATTATATTGTCTGTAGACTGCATTTCTAAGTGTTTAATTTTTATCAGTTAGCAGTATTGATGAAGCGTATTGCAACTCTAGAGGGGGTTTGGAACAGAATGTGCAGGACCGTTCTGTAAGAATTTACAAGAAAAAGAAAATAAGAATTTCATTTCTTTTTATTTATTTGGCGCTTATTGTTAAAAAAATCATATGAACATTTAACCTTATGATCCCAAGATTCTGAGAAGCTGAGTGCTCATTAAAAAATTTAATAATTAAAAGAGATATAAAGGTAAGTGCACTGTGTGGCATTATTGAACCTTGAATAATTTTCTTAAATATAGCGGGTAAATTAAAAAAAACTTTCAATCAATCAAACATATAATAACATATAATTAAATTCACATAAAGTAGACCACAATAATATATATATATATATATATATATATATATATATATTATTGTGAAAAAATAATGCTACACCCTGTATATCAAATAATGAAGAATTAAGATTATGTATTGTAATCTAAAAGAATTTTTTTAAGTCAAAAATTTTTTTTAAACATTTGAATGGAGACAATCTGTACGATCCACTATTCGATAGAGAAGACATACAGAAAGGACAGACTGTATAATGTAGGGATAATTGCGAATAGGTGTGATAAACAATTTATATGAAATAAATTACCTAACGAAACTTTTATCAAAGAGATCAAGTATCAAAATTTGTTCATAATAAGAAACTAATAATGCTTTATTCTGTAAAGTCAAGCTAATCTCGTAATATTTGTTGATTAAGACATTAAAATGAGATAGTGTAGATATTTAGACATAACAGAGCAGGAAAATATAAAATAATGTGAATTTCAGAGTACATGACTTATAAAGAAAACGAATTTTCATTTTGCATACATATTTAAAGGTAACAGCTGTCATCTATTAAAACATTATGAATATTCATTTGACATACATACTTAGAGGTTAGGAAATGTCATTTTAATAATACTAAGAAATATTATTGAATGAAAATAATATAGGAAGTCTAAGCAATTAAAAACCTTAGAATATAATATCATGATATAATGGATGAACATTCCACTGGTTGAAATGAAGAATTTGAGTTATAAAATAAATAGTCAAATTTGATTGGTTAATAAACATTTAAAAAAGATCACATCGGCGACAACTGTGTTGCTAACGAAAAAAAAATCAGAATGTGAAAAAGTTGTTGATTATGGGGGCGATTGACTAGTAGGTTTTCTTTTTGGGAAGAGATTTTTGGAGCAGCAAAATTTTTTTTGGTAAAGTAAATCAATTGAAATCATTTGGAAGACAAAATTTGACTATAGAATTTAAAACAAATACATTATACTTACAAGAGAAATATCAGTGTAAGTAGTTTAGTTTATATAAATAATTAAAAAAGGAATTGTTGAATGTTGTAAAACACTAATCATGAATTTTATTTTATAAAATGGTGTCTTGTGTCTGGTGGAAGTAAAATAGCCAAAATAGTTTTCGAAAAACATTGAATAGTGGAATTTGTGTGAGCTGTTTGGACTTTGAAAGAAATACAGCATCGATTCCTGTTCTGATAGAAGCAGAATGCCAACAGGGAGGTTTTCCAGGAGGAGAATCTCGAACAATAAAGGTGAACAAACAGAAATCGTGAAGTAAATAAGGTAGTACAAGTTAATTTATTAATGTATTAAGAGGTCAAGCGTACTTACTAATTTGTAAAAAAAAACTAAAATTTTGTGATGCATAGACGCTGTTAAGAGTGTATTTCGCCGTTTTCTGAAAGTCAAATGTTTATGAAATTATATAACTGTATTTTAATATTATAATAATATCTCACCAGAGTGCGTGTGATTTGTATGAAAGAGTCATCCTTTTAGATAGTTGATTTTCTTAAAAAAAACACTTGTAAAAGTGTAGTGTATTTATTTTCATTAAATTAAATATTGTTTTTCCTTTTGAAGAACGTTTTTTTAAATTACTTGAGTTAATCATTTCATCTGGTGACTTGTGCACCATCTACTTACCACACGAAGAAGCTCTGAATGAAATCGATTGAACTATGCAGATATTTTTTAAGTAGGACAGGACCGTATTTAATTTGAAATCATTAAAAAAGTAACATATTCTGATTAACAAATTTATTTTTAAAAATATAAAGCATTTATTAACTTTGGCGCAAACATATATAAAATTATAAAATCATTTTATTTAAAATACTTGAACTCTACCCTGAGATGAGAAGTTTTCATGTTGGTTAAATAAACTGTTTATCATACATATTAAATCCTCAACATACCGGGCAAATTAAATTCCCATATAAAATAAACTATAATAATATATATATATATATATATATATATATATAAAAATATTTTTTTTAAATAACGACTGAAAAATGCTATATAGGTGGGGATAACGGGGATTTCAGTCCAAAGAATCAACGCCAAGATCTTTTATTTACAAAATGCCGCCAAGCTTTCGTGTCCTTTTGACACTTCTTCAGGGCACTATAATACATATACAAATATAAATATGATTTGAAAATAGAGAAATAAATATAAGTACTTACATGTAAAATATTTTAAGTAAATTCAATATAAATAATCATTAAAAAATTTGTAAATGTAAAAATAAATATAATTATAATATACTTGATGTCATATTTCACATAAGACAAATCGATACATAATTTGTCTGTTCGTTACTTAGTTATTTTAATTTTTTTTTTTTAGGTTACTTTATAATTATTTAATGAAGTTTGAATTTGAGGTTAGATTATAACCTGTGAAAATGACTTAGACAAATAATTTCTTATATTTTGACCTTAATAGAAGTGAATTTAATTTTAAGAAATAATCATATAAATAATGAAAACTTATCTGTTTTGTTCAATATTCAAAAGGTAGCTATAAATATTACTAAGATTTTCAATGTCACTTTTCTTATTCATACTATTATTTACCTTGTTGATTTCAACCATTTCAAGAAAATATCTTTTAGACATATTTTGTCCAGTATGTAGAACTTTAGCTTCATTAAATAACATTTTATGGCCTGTTTCGATGGAATGCTGTGTTAATGCACATGATTTTTTGTTAAGTTTTATATCACTTTTATGAGATGTGATGCGATTAGTCAAATTTCTAGAGCTGGTACCGATGTAGTTAAGATCACAGTTATTGCATTCTATTTCATAGACTACATTCGATTTTTTTAAGTCAGGTGTAGAATCTTTCAATTTACTATTCAAATTTCCAATCGTTTTTATATTTTCCTGTGTTATCTTTATATTAGTTTCATTTTTGAAAAGTTTTATTATGTTCTTTGATAAATTTTCAATATCTTCTTTCAATGTCTTCATCCAAACTATTGAAAACATCCAGTGCAATTTGTATATTGTTATGAGGTACGGCAAGTATCAAATCATCAACGTACCTCTTTACGAAAGACATCCAGTTCACTGTTGAAACAGAAACAGATCATTATATTCCTTTTATTGACATGAAGGTCCATAGAGATAATCAAGGAGTATTACGCACATCTTGGTACCGTAAACCCATGGCAAGTAATAGATTTCTTAATTACCATTCCAATCACCACATGCAAATGAAAGTTCATTTAATTCATACTATGAAAAGTCGCGTATGCCAATTGTCTCATCCTCAATACAGAAATAGTGATTTGAAAATGCTTTACAATATATTTATTGATCATTCTTATCCTTCTAAACTTCTCAACAACATTATTTTCCGTTCTTCTTTTCCAATCCAACGTCAGTTGGCTATAGTTAACAGTTCTAATGTTGATGATATACGTGAAACAGATATGAAATTTGTTTCCTTACCTTATATTAATGATATGACTCCCAAACTTATTTCTGTTTTGAAGCACATTCCACATGTTAAGATTTCAACGAGGAATGTGAAAACTGTAGGTTCCCTGTTTACCCGCACTGAAACTAAAGTCAAACCTTAGAAAGTTCCAATGTTGTGTATAAGATCAATTTCTAGGATTGTCATAAATCATACATTGGACAAACCTCGAGGCTTTTGCAGGGTAGAATAACATCTCACAAAAGCGATTGCAGATTGGGAAGGCCGTCTTGCGCTCTGTCGACCCATGTTATTGAATCACAACATGATATGGATTTCGAAGGAGTTGAAGTTTTAATTGGAGAAAATAACTAATATAAAAGGGTTTTCTTGGAGATGGTGTTTATTAATAAAATTGAAAGGCCTTTCAACAATAGATCAGATACTCAAAATCTGAGTCTCATCTATAATTACATTTTGGAGTATGAGAATAATAAGAACAAAATTCCTAAAATATTTCCCCTAATACAGCACACTAACAATGCATAACATCTTCGTTAATGTAGTTTTCGCTGGTTTGTATTTTAGTTAATAGCCATTGTGTGTTGTTCCATGCTCACCGTGTTGTTCCATGCTAATTGTCACTTTTACCATTTGTTATCATTTGTTTTCATTTGGAGTTTTATCAGTTAATTTCTAACATCTTAAAATGTAATAATCATTGTGTGTTTAATCCGATAATAATTTCTAAATCAGTACAATGTTATTATTTGTAACGGTTTTTATGTTACTTTTAAATGTTTTTTAAATGTATATATTGTTTATGGAGTTTTTATTGTTTCCAACTTTTATGGTATAGTCGATCGCACAATCCATTTTAGTAAGTACGACTATGTTTTGTAACGTATTGTTTTTAAATATATAATATTTGTAGTTATCCTGAGGAAGACCCCAAACAAGGGTTGAAAGCTTGATGAATAATAAAATTGTTTGATTTCTCACCAACCCCACTATTGACTGCTACACCCAGTTCTGGATGAACATATTCTGTTAATATTCTTCAGTTAAACGTACCAATAATTTATATATATATATATATATATATATATATATATAATTTGAAAAAAGATATTTGCCAACTTATTTGTAATGGATATTTTTGTGGGGATTTTTAAGTGTTCATTCCACCCCATAGCAGATATTTTAGGAGCACAAAAATATTTTCCAGCGATTTTCCAGGGTCATTTTCCTGAAGGTATTTTTTTAAAGTTTTACCATGACTATTTTTTGAAATATGGCCGACAGCCGGCGTTCTTAGTTGTTCACCCTGTATTTGCTGATTAGGCACAGAAACATCTATAGGATGTCATCTAGAATGTTTGTGGTATATTATTTAGATATTTAAGTTATGTCCATACATCTAAGAGAATAAACTGTACCTATTGTTTTTGAAATGTCGCATTTAGATCATTGATAAGATGTTATTTTTTAGACATTGCATTAACATCGACAAGATGTTAAAAGGCATTTCAGAATGTAACAGGAATGTTGTTTTTAGTTCGTTATAAAGACTTCCTTTTGAGGAAGTTCTAGTAAGATCTCAGTAATGTAGAAAGGCAGCGCTTTAACATCGCTGAGAAGTTAAGTTGAAACATCACAAAAATTAACAGCCACAAGCTGGGCATAAGCGGTTGTATATATATATATATATATATATATATATATATATATATATATATATATATATATCATAGAGGAGAAAACGAATAATAAAAAACTAAACAAATAGCCATTTATTTTGACTAACAAATGTCAATTTATTCACTACTTCAGGTTTGGGTCTTGATCTCCTGTCACTTATAATTTGTCCAGTTTTGGAGAAAAATATCTCGGACGGGACATATTTAGCTGGGACACACAGATATTTTCTAATTATTGTTTTCATTGGTTGAATATCTTGATTTTCCTAGTATTCTATTGGATCTTTTTTCCTTGCAAAATTTAGTTTTTACTGGTACTGCCTCATTATAATTATTGTATCTGATGATGTAGTTCTCAATCCTTCGTGATTTTACATTCTTCCATCCAAAAATAATAAGAGATTATCTATCATCATCAATTGCAGGTTCACCTTCACTCTGAGTTCCTTCACTTTGATTCAATTTCTGATGATTGCATATTTGTCCAATCCCATTTTGGACTGTAGCACATGCCTGTTGGGAGTTATTAACAGATCTGAATGCCATTTTTTGAATCTTGGATCTAATATGTTGAATATCCTTGCAACTGTTCTTAATTCATAGTTCAACAATCTTAGTTCAACTGAGTTTTTTGATTTTGGAAAAAAGGCTTTATTTTCAAGTTTCTCGCCAATTTTTGTTATTTTATTATGTAGACCAAACGCTAAAGGAATAAACAGTGAAGGTGTGACATAATTTTCATCGGAAATTTCTTTTGTAATGAATTCAAATGGGCTTAATAAAGTTACAGTTTCTTGTGAAACTTTCAAATCATTTACATCTAATGCTTTAGGAGCATTGTGCAATTTTAATAATGTCCCCATTACATGATCCCAAAGTAAAATTGTCCTCTGTACCACATAAAAAGTGCTATTCTACATGGTTGGAACATCTTGAAGTTTTTTTGTTTCTGTTTGGCCTCGTATCCTCTGTTCCTTCAGAAGCTTCCCTGTTGCAGTAAACTATTCTAGTAGCTAGTAATCTCATCTTCTATACCATCACTCTCATTTTATAATAATAAGGCCTTATGTTTTCGTTTAATGTGATCCAACATATATGAAGTATTGCCAGATGTGGCATATTCCTTTTTGTATAGGTTACAGACAGCAAAGTTCTGAGCATCTTTATTTCTTGTGAAGTAGTCCCATACATTACTGAATTTCTTGTTCCTCACAGTAGACTCACTTGTGATAGTATCTAAAGGTGTTACACTAAAAATGAAATATTTTCAATAAGTAATAAGATGTGGAAGCAGAAGCTATTTCTCTATCGTCATCTACACCTTCCTCTTCAGTAGAATTTCTATTTCCTTGAACAAGTTGAACTTTGAAAAATTGCCTTCTGATTGTCCTCGCATTTCCTTTTGTCTGTGGCGAATAAGATAGTATTACTGTTATAGTAGTACATATCGATAAACATAGACACCTTTTAGTATCAGATTTCATTTAAATTTGTCAGATATGTTTTTATTTTAATTTTGTAATTAAATTTTATTGACAAGAATGACAATTTTCTTCTTCTCTCCGGCTGTGCGCTATTCTCGAATAATACACAAACAGTTTCATACGAATAGAGAAGGATGTATTGATGAAGAACATTTAGTGGAAGAGAGAAAGTATTATTTGTTCGTATACGAATGCAATTCGAGAATAGCACCCTGGATCCGGATAGAATCAACATCTGCGGTTTGACTTTCATCTCTTTTTTCGTTTTGATTTGTTGTGCCAGTACCCAAACCCAGGGGAGCTATTCTCGAACTAAGTGCCTTTTTGCGTATACAAACACATAATGATTTATCTTTTCCACTCGACTGTTTTTCATCGATACATTCTTCTCTATTCGTAATTTAGTCTGAAATTGTTTACGTATGGTTCGAGAATAGCAACCCAGAAGAAAAAAAATAATTCAGTGTGTCTCAACATTTTAAAGCAATCTCTCACTTACTGTTGTTCGATTAATGACGATCTCTGGGAGTCAAAATTATTCGTTTTCGATACTAGTTAAATTTCGAACCGATAGTTTATCGATAGTATCTAAAAACTGTCGATAGTGCTATCGATAGTCCTCCACCTCTAATATGTATGTCCTCCGGGTACCCCTTTGAGGCACTCCTGGGCACAACTTTCTATAGCATGTACTTCTGCTTGTTATATGGTTGTGGATTTACCAAGGGGTTTTGAGAGCTGCAAACTAGGTTCTGTTACGCCCACCCAGCCCTTCTAATAATAATATTAATAAACTTTATTGTTTACTGAATACACATTCATAGCAAGGGTTCGGTTGACAGTGCATGAGTTATTAAATATTGATAGTTACATCTTTGGACTATATAAAATAAGGAAAATATACATAAAAATAAAATAACAAAAATCAAGATTTACATTCTCAATATTTAAAAAAAATAATAAAATAGTACATATAATGGACGCATGTAACTAACAAAAGTATTTGTATCTATTGGACCAATCCGAAATTAAACGAAAGGGCTCGAAAAACATTATTCGTTAAACATGAATGCTCGAAGCCTTAGAATATTCCATATATGTAAGTAGCAATACATTTTGCATCATTACGTTGAGGTTATTTAGAGTTTCTATGAGATATTCAATGTTTCGGAGAGGGTCATAATTGGGTGGTCTCATAGAAGTGCCGGTAACAATTTTATGTTCTATAAATATCGTAAGTACGTTTCCAGAGCAAATTTTATACAGCAATGTTTTTTCTATGAACATTTTTAAAATGTTCCACTTATACAATAAAAATGGGCACCGTCCTATAGAACTTTTTAGTTCTTTAAGTTTTCTGTGGGGTCTGCAGGAAACTCTTATAGAATTGTTGAACGTGATAAGTCTTAGAGAATTTTTATAGCACAGTTACACAGCAATGACATAAAAATCCTATATCAGCTTTAAAATGCTGCTCTCGAACTCTTGTTTAGAACAGATACAGAACTCTTATACAATTATTCTTTAGAAGCGTATATTGGTTTCGTTATACCTTTTTTTATTGCATGGTGTTCTATTTAGAGAACTTAAAATCGTTTAATTGTATATCTTAAAAACAAATTGTTTCTGTATCGCATATGTGAGAAATAATCAAAAATGGACACCACAAAATAATCAACTTACATATAGGACTACTCAATTAATTACTTAGTTGGTTTAAGTTCCAGTAAATTCTATTGCGGAAAAAGCTTTATTGTAAAATATATGGTACATATAGTTTATTTACGATAAAAAGACGATGACGTTGCAAAACAAAAAATATTGTGATGTTGCCAAGCTGTAGTTTTTCCTTTACTTATCGAAAACTAGAAAAGTCAATCTGATGTTAGATTGACAATTCTTCTTTTTTATTGTTCCGTGCCTCGTAGATCATAATTCAAAAATATTTATTAAAAAATAAAAAGGCTTGTATGATAGGCTTAATTAATTTAATATAAATATTTATTCATGAAAAACGATGGATAAGATACAAGAAACAGTAACCAATCATTCTATATTCGAATTAACATTTAATTATTTCACATAGAAGAGGGTTAAATGACGAACTGTAGGTCCTTATACCTTATTCTATGCTCTATAGAACCATCTTCAAGAGCACTGCAAGGGTTTACGCTAAAAGAAATCAATACAAGCTGTAATCATCTTCATGCAAATTTAAATATTGTTTCTCTATACATTATCTATTATATTTATTATAATAAAAATAGAATGGAAAAGAAAAATATAGATACACAAAATAAAATTTTGTTACAAAATCTCCCATTTTATTAGTATTATTTATGTAGAAATACTGTGGTCGTTGTTTTAATTTGTGTATTATAAAATAACTGTACCTAATTAATTTAATAGTAGTTATTAGTGATTTTGAAAAGGTGGAAATAAAGCAAATTGGATAAAAATATACAAAAAATAAAACACAAGATTTCCACTACTCCACAACATACCTGGACTGCAAGACGAGTTTTAGACTTCTGGCATAATATACCAGGATTGGTTCATTAAAAGGCCTTCATACATCCTTCGAATAATGTATCCAAACAAATGTTAGGCTATAACAGACACGATCTACGGTGCCTAACAGGCCTTCTAACAGGCCACTGTCGTTTGAATCATCATATGCTGAAACTTGGACTATCGGACGATCCGATTTGCCGTCTTTGTTCGGAAGATGATGAAACAGCAGAGCATATAATTTGTGCCTGCCCCGCCGCGGCTTGAGTCAGGTATCTGATGTTTGGCAGAGCCACTCTGTTGCCCTCGAACCTGAAATATCATTCACTGGACATATTAATCGGCTTCGTTAAGAAGTTGAATTTGTTTCGTGAAATTTGAATAGGTATGAGCCACAATAGACTCTCGCGAGTCGCAGTGGAGGGCCTCATTGACCCACTCATTATAAACCTAACCTAACTCCACTACAAAATTATCACTATCTCCATCGTCACTGTCAAAATTAATAATAAGTGACGGCACATCCTGTCTATAAAATACTACTTCTCTATCCCACCCATCTTGTATAATTTTTTCAGTGTGCTGTACTGTCTTCGACCAAATATCAAGAGTCACTTTTTCTAAAGACTTTTTCTATACACCTATTACTTGTTCTGTCCAAGAACAATCAGTTCCCACATGATCTCTATAAAAATTTTTAACTATGCCCCAAATATGTTCAATTGGGTTGAACATACAGAGGTAAGGGGGAAGTCGAAGCACTTTGTGACCATATATTTCAGATAATATGTCAGCTTCATATACTGTTGGTGGTTTATTCCTACAAAAATGCATATATTTAAACAAAATAAGTTATATAAGTTTTACCATAATATATTGAAAAATGTTTATATCAACTTACCGTTGTACTAAATTCAATAATTGGGTTTTGAGGAAAATATTTTCAAAAGGAATATCATTCTGTATCAACCAGTTCTGTATATCAGACTTCTTGGTAGCTGTTGTTGGTACTTTATTGATCACTGTAATGTGATAACTTGCATTATCCATTACAATTGTGTCAGGTTCTTTCAAGTTCACTAAAAGCTGGTATTCAAACCAATGCAAATATTTTTCTCGGTTCATTTCACCGTGGTAATCACCATCTTGTTTTTTGAAAGAAAAAACAAGCCCTGCTCCAGGAATAAATCCAGAAGAGGAACCAGCCTGCAATACTATATACCTACAATAAGGCATTAACAACTATTAATAATTATATAGATTTAAATATAATAGTGTGACTAGAAAATATTTGAGGTCTTAAAATGGCAGGAATGTTAGTACATCATAAATTAATTGCTAAATTTCATTATTCAATTACCTTGGACCACCAATTTTGGTTTTTTTCACGCTTCTATGACTAGAATCTTGCCAAGAACGTCCAACAGTACCGTCTTTAAATATCTAGGTCTCATCCTAAAACACAAATTGATATAAACCTTCCCTTTTTATCTTGACATATGTTCGAATTTGATTTAATTACAAAATTCTCCTGTGACTTTTCATTTTCAACTTTTCCTGTATAACACCATTCAAACTTCATTTCATATAAAAAACCACAGATAATTGTATACCAATTTCTTTTCTCCACAAAACTACATGCGTCGGCTGAGTATCAGCTGTCATATGACAGTTTCATTTAAATCTCTATTTTTTCCCATTGGTTACATTCTCACATAACGTTCCTTATTATCACCCACTTAAAACCACACATAAAAATATCCATAACAACATTTATTCAATTTTTCATCATTATAAAAGAAACCGCTGTTAGTCAAGTTAAAAAAAAGCATAAAGAGACATAACACACATCTTGTCATGAATTAATCATAGAAAAGTAAAAGATATCAATTGTATTATATAATAAGCGGTTGTGATATTCTTATTTGTGACGCAATATAAAAAAAATGTAAAACTATACAGATATATAGTAAAGGTGCATGTAATCATCGGTTATCATTTAATAAAACATTCAATTCATCGACGTGTAAAAGTATTTATTATCGTCACATTAAGGCGATTGGTCCTTCAGAGCTCAGTACAATATAAGCGAAAACGACATTCCGCAATATTGCTTTTCCACCAAAAGAGGAAAACGCAAAACATGGTCCTTCTAGCCGGATCAAACCAGAAATAAGATAAACAAGAATTTAATCCTGAATTGAAAACAGATTTGGCAGTACAAATCCACAAGGAAAGTGAAATTCTTCGAGACTGTACGCAAGTTCGCAGTGGAAAGAACAAGACAAATAAGGTATATATGACAAAAAAAAAATTATTACATTGTTAATTTCAAATTTAGTTTGGACATTTAATGACATTCTTTCATCACAACTTTGGAAAATAATCATATAGATCATAAAATATTACTGAAATACCTAACATGACACATTGATTTGAATTTTATGTCAAATAATTCTGTCAAATAATTGAGATCCTTGATAAAATGGATTCATTAAAAAGACAACGTGCTAGTTGTAAGGCAGCAATTACACGTATTCATAACTGGTTTCATAATAATTTGGAAGAATCAGACAAATATGCTTTCAAATCCCGCATAGATAGTTTAGATAAATACTACTCTAAATATTCTGAAATTCAAGATCAAATAGAAATCATAGCTTTAGATCCTGAATTAGAATTTGATGATAGAAGCCAAATTGATGGAAAATATTATGTATTACACTCTAGACTACAAAATTCTTACGATAAATTAAATTTTAAATTTAATCAAATTACTCAATCAACCTTAAATTCTCATAATGAAACACATATTAGATTGCCGTCAATAGAAATACCGATTTTTTCTGGAGACAGCATAAAATATAATGCCTTTATAGAACTGTTCAATGCATTAATAGTAAACAATTCCCGGTTGACATCTAAAATTGAAAAATTTTACTATTTGAAATCATACTTGAAAAGTGACCCGCTAAATTTAATTTCTCAATTACCAGTAAATGAAACTAATTTTGATGTAGCTTTAGACTTACTAAATTACAAATATAATAATATAAGGCAAATTGTTACTGCCCATTTTAACCGTTTAACGGCCTGTAATAATATATTAAAATGTAACGCACAGCAATTAAGAATATTCACATCCGAAACTAGATCTATAGTAAAATCATTATTAAACTTAAACATCAGTAAGGAAGATTTATTCGATGCCTTAATTGTTCACATATTGAAAACCAAATTAGACTATAGTACTAAAAGATCTCTTGAAGAAAAAGAGATTGATCAACATTTAATTACTAGTGATAATTTTTTTGATTTTCTGGAGAAAAAATGTACCGTTTTGGAAAACTTGTTGACCCAAGATCCTAAACCTGATACATCCCACCATCATCGTAATCAGTCTTCTAATGAGATCACTCCACCCAACAGGGTAACCTTACTTTCAAATCAACACTCGCTTCCTAAACAAAACTCACCTCATTACAATGATCAACGCGATCAACCCTCGTCTAGTGCATATCATAGTCCCCCCTACCCATCTCCAACATGCTTATTTTGTAAGGAAATAGGCCACAAAATTTATACATGCCCCCAATTCAGGATGCTTTCCGTTCCTGATCGGAACAACTACATTAGAGATAACAGAATGTGCTTCAGGTGTCTAGGTTCTAAACATCCGTAATCCGTAATTGTATTTCAGCCAAATCGTGCTCCATATGTCAAAAAAGACATCACACTTTACTCCATTTAAACAATTCTCGCCCTAGACAAAACTCTGACACAAGACCTGTCGATAGAAATGACACTCCGATCGTCGCCATGACCCATTCCTTTCATTCCATATTAAATGAACCATGCAACCTACACTCTCTCGCAACCCATCCTTCAACTTAACATTCACTCGCTGATCATTCGTTACCCAACTCACTTAAAAGGGACACCTTTAATCAGCTCTCTTGTAGTACAACTCATAGCTCTAACCCTATCAACATTTCAATATGCTCATTCTGTAACAAAGCAGGTCATAAAATTTATTCTTGCTCACACTTCAGAACACTCTCTACACTTGACCGCAAAAAATATATACTAAATAACAAAATGTGCACAGCATGTCTGGGCTCCAGACACACGTTCACCCATTGCTCGTCTACCGGTGTATGTGCCATTTGCAGAAACAAGCACCACACTTTACTTCACTTAACCCCTCACATTCACAAACAAAACACATCATTGAGATCTTTGAACATAAACCCTAATCATTCACCACCAATGCAACAATCTCCAGAATATTATCGTCAAGAAACGTACTGTTCGGGACAAGACTCATTCACAATACCTTACGGATAACCCCTCTCATACTCATTTTTCAGGTGTGACCACACCACTTTCAAATCACAACTTACCCTCACATACATTCTTAAATCACAAAACACTCTCAAATTAAAACACTCTTAACTCATAAATAGATAATTTTCAAACCAACACTTACACTCGAATAAACGATTCACTTTCTTACTCAACGCTCTTTCAGTGCAGGATAGCACTCATTCATTACTTAAACTCTTTCTCGTCAAGAAAACAAAACCTTTAGTCCTCTTGAAGAGGACAGTGAAACTTATATACTTGACACTTAAGAAAAACATAAAAAACTTTGTGAAAAACTTAAACTTATACTTAGACATTGAGAAACAAATACTTTAACATTTAAAACCCTGGACGATTAAAAAAGCTTAGACACTTTGACATGAAAATTACTCTTATGTGAATACCTGGATGAAGATATTGAGAAGAAGAAGACGAGAACTTGGTTAAAAAGAAGAAGATGATACTTGGGTGAAAAGATGAAGATACTTGGTTGAAGAAGAAGATACATGGTTGAAAAGAAGATTATACTTGGTTGAAAAAGAAGATACATGGTTGAAGAAGATGATACTTGGATAATATAAACACTTGGGTGACGTTTAGAAGAAAACGGCATCCCCCCTTACTCATATGTTACTTGAACAATAGCATTGACGACACTTTGAATTTAAAACGACTTGACAAAAACATTATATACATATCTTAACCTCCTTTTCTTGATGAGAACAGAAATAACTCTCCTTTACATTAATTACAACATTTTAAAAACTCATTCTTGCCCGCAAAACAGTCGGGTCCCCTTAACACAAACATCTATAATCATAAAAACATATACAAAAACAATCTCCAAAGAGTTAGAAAAAACTCTCTCATCATAATTATACACTCGTGGTCACTACATTACATTTACTTTCATGCTAACTCACACTTACATTATTACTTGCACTTGCATACAATTGCACCTTAATCAAACTTATACTCATATTGGCAGTCACATTTAAACTCACATTCGTAATACTTGTTGTTGCATGTACTCGTGCTTGCTCTAGTCTCATGAGCACACTCTCTTACTCGCATATACATTCTTAATATAGATTAATACATTCACAATGAATTCCAATATTACTTACACTCTCACTTGAATTCACAACCTCATTCCAATTATACTCGCACTCGTAGTAGCACTCACTAGTTTGAAATTACAAAGAGAACACATACGTTTAGGACACAGTGGTCCTCAAAATGTTCTCGCCAATATCCGTCTAAAATTCTGGCCCAACGATGGCCTGCGTGAGATCAAGCGCATCATAAACAAATGTCTAATGTGCCATAGGTTCAAGGCCATAACGGCACAGCAAATCATGTCTGATCTACCTGCACGTCGTGTAACACCTTCCCGTCCCTTCCAGACGACTGGAGTCGACTTTGCGGGACCATTCTCAATAAAATCATCTCATTTGAAGCGAGCCCCGGTATTCAAATCCTACATTGCCTTATTCATATGCTTCTCGACAAAGGCAATTCATCTTGAGTTAGTCTCTGATCTGTCCACAGATTCATTTATCGCTTCATTGAAACGTTTCACATCTGTGATTTACAGTGACAATGGCACGAATTTTGTTGGTGCTAATCATTATCTTGCGGACGTATCTCACTTCCTGACTTAGAATTTTTCTCCCATACATGATCACCTACTCACATCATCAATAGACTGGAAATTCATTCCCCCCAGATCCCCACATTGGGGTGGTCTGTGGGAAGCCGGAGTCAAAAGCGTTGAAACTCATCTAATAAAATTGCTTGCTACCTCCACTTTTACTTTCGAACAATTCAGTACTATACTGACTCAGATAGAAGCCATACTCAACTCACGACCCTTACATCCCCTTTCGACTGACCCTACTGACTTACTGCCATTAACTCCAGGCCATTTTCTCATAGGAGCACCTCTAATGGCACTTCCAGACAAAGCTTTATCCTCACTCCCTACGAACCGATTAAAATTCTGGCAACAATGCACTCATGCTCAACAAAACTTTTGGAAACGGTGGTCTGTCGACTACCTCAACCAATTGCAAAACCGTCCCATATGGACTACCCCATCTAAAGATCTCACTATAGGAACCATGGTCTTAATTAAGGACGATGACTCCCCTCCCTTGCGGTGGCTTTTAGCCCGCATAACAGATGTCACAGCTGGTAAAGACGGTAAAATCCGTTCGGTCCAAGTCAAAACCGCTTCAGGAACTTACACTCGACCAATTATCAAAATCATTCCATTACCCATGCCTGATTCCTCAGAAACATAAATAACAAAAGTCGTTTATACCTTGTCAACGTGACAAACCGCTATCGCTGCACAAATAAACAATCTTATACGTAAAGAAGATCTCTCTTACATTTACTCTTACATTGGTGGTCACATTACTTGAATTTATACGATCATGTCACTTCATTAATTATTCACACATTAATTTTTCAAGCATTGAAACATTACTCTCTTACACTCCTCCTCACTCTACAATTCATTCCTCCGCGTAGAAAGGGAGTAGCGCAAGCTACACTGGAGTTTCCACGTTCTCCGAAGAAAAACGTTCCCTTTCTTACCCAGCACCATTCATTCTGATACAAAAAAAAAACCGGAAAAACACCCACATGAGCTTTCCATGCTCTCTCATGGAATTTCACACCCCTTCACAACTGTTACATATAGATCAATAGTTGTTCTATGTGCGATCTTCTAAACCAGTGACAGATGGCTGCTAGGTTATGTGGTTAGGAGGCCTATTGCAGAAAGAGAAGAGGAGGCGGCAATCAAATCAACAATGTCAGAGGATCTGATAAGAACTAGAAAATTACTTATTAATCAATAGTTGTAATACATACAAAATAATAATAAATAAATAGTTTAAAAACATAACATGGTGTCAGGTGAAAACACGCGAATAAGAAAAGACAAAACTATAAAGTAAAATTTAGGTCAATAACCCTAAAAGGACAGTGTCAACAACAAAGAAACTGGGTACAAGTAAGTACTTACTATATAGATAATAAGAAAAATGTCAACGTTTAAACCACCAAATGCTCTGGTGTTTGACCAACACACGGTACAAAATTACACAAAATTCATGAATAGTTTCAAAATATACATGAAACCATCTGGCCATGACAATAAAGATGATGAAACAAAAATAGCTATATTTTTAAATATTGCTGGTGAGGATGCTCAGGAGGTCTTCCAAACGTTAACATTTGATAATGAAGGAGATGAAAACAAATATGATAGAGTCATAGAAAAGTTTGAAAACCACTGCATGCCTTTGCAAAATGAAACGTTTGATAGATTTAAGTTTAATACACGATGTCAACAGGAGGGAGAAGACTTCGATAATTTTTTGATAGCAATAAAAAAGCTAGCAAAGTCATGCAATTTTGGAATGTTGCATGATTCCTTAGTAAGAGACAGAGTAGTCGCTGGAATATTAGACGCAGAGGTGCAAGAAAGGCTTTTTAGGGTGAGAAAATTAACTCTGAGTCAGGCTGAAGATATCTGTAGAGCCGCAGAAGCAAGTAAGAAGCAAGTCCAAAACATCAGAGGAAACTCAACACAGGTTGATGCAGTTAAAAAATATAGTCAAGCTTGTTCCAGCACAAGTGCATATGAGTGTTTTAGATGCAAAACAAAACATGGTCCTAGGAGCTGTCCCGCCTTTGGTAAGACTTGTGCAGTATGCAAAAAACCAAATCATTTTGCAGTAGGTTGTAAAAACAGACAGCAAAATAAAGGTAAGAAACATACTAATAATAAAAAGAAAATGCATGAGGTTGAAAAGAGTGAGGCAGACGATACTACGGGTGACGAAGAATTTGATACACCGTACTTGGACTCCGTGACATTAGATCATGTGAAATTTAAGAACAAAAGAAAAGATATGTGGACTGAGAATGTTTTAATAAATAATAAGTTTATTTCTTTTAAGGTAGATACTGGAGCGAATTGTAATTGTTTACCTCTTAAGTTTGTTAAAAAATTGGGGGTAGAAAACAAAATAATAAAAAACAGCCTATCATTAAACACATACGGCAATAATAAAATTAAAGCTATTGGGTATGTAATACTACATTGTATGATAAAAGAAAAAGGTTGTAAGATTAAGTTTATTGTGGTTGACTGTGACAGTATGCCTATCTTGGGACTAAACACCTGTTCTCAGCTTGAGTTAGTAAAACAAATAGATTCGCTAAATAATAAAAAAACAACAGTTTTTAAGTAAAAACTCTGAGGTTTTTGAGGGTACCGGAAAAGTACCTTATAAATATAAAATAATCTTAAAACAAAATGCAGTCCCTTACTCAAGTAGTTGCAGAAGAGTGCCAGAAACACTAAAACCAAAACTAAAAACAGCACTAGATGATCTTGAAAGAAGGGAGATTATTTCCAAGATAGAGCAACCAACAGAATGGGTCAATAATATAGTAATTGTACAAAAGCCATCAGGAGCGTTGAGAATTTGCCTCGATCCATTACATTTGAATAAGTTTGTTTGTTTAGATCAATATCCGATACCCACTGTTGATGAACTTAGTTTGAAATTAAGAGGTAAAAACATCTTTACTGTTTTAGATTTAAAAGAAGGATTTTATCATGTCCCTCTAGATAATGAGAGCCGGAAACTTTGCACGTTTATCACTCCTTTTGGAAAATATTGTTTCAATCGGTTGCCTTTTGGACTCAATGTTAGTACGGAGGTTTTTCAAAGAATTAATGAAAAAATTTTTGGGGATTTACCCATTGGCATTTATTTTGATGATTTTATAATTGGGGGAACAGATGAAGTGGAACATGATAAAATCTTAAATGAAGTTATTAGTAGAGCCAAGAAATTTGGTATAAAGTTTAATAAGTTAAAGGTACAATACAAAATTTCTGAAGTTTCCTATGTAGGTCAAATCTTTTCTGCTGACGGAATCAGGCCTGATCCTGATTATGTCAAAGCTATTTTGGAGCTTGAAGAACCGACCAACAAAAAAGAGCTGCTAAGGATTCTGGGTATGTTAAATTATCTCTCAAAGTATTTGCCCAAATTATCTGAATTACTATTTCCTTTAAGAAACCTTATTAAACAGAATGTAGAGTTTAGTTGGTCAACAGATCTTTCCCTTACATTTTTAAAAATTAAGAAATTGGTTTCGGAAATAACTACCTTGTCTATTTTTGATCCTAAGTTACCATTAGAAATACAAACTGATGCTAGTCAAAATGGTATTGGGGCTTGTCTTATGCAGCAAGGTAAACCAATTGCATTTTGTTCTAGAAGTCTTACTGAAACGGAGTCTCGTTGGGCTCAGATTGAAAAGGAATATTTAGCGATTTCTTATAGTCTATCAAAATTTCATCAATTTGTGTTTGGCAGGCATGTCACCGTAAAAAGTGATCATAAACCTTTAGTAGCCATTCATAAAAAAGATATTTACAAAGTTTCTTCTAGGCTTCAAAGACTTAAGTTGAAACTGCTTAAGTATAATTTCACTGTAGAATATCTTCCAGGAAAGCTTATGTACATTGCTGACCTTTTATCTAGGTCATTTATCAAATCAAGTGTCGAAGATGATCCCGAAATGAAAGAAATTGTACATTCTCTTGAACTTGACTTACCTATCTCTATTGAGCGGCTTCTTGAATTGAAAAATGCTACTTCTAAAGATTCAGTTTTATCGAAAATTATTGAATTCTGTGAGTATGGTTGGCCAGATGATAAAAAGTCAATTACAAATCCAGAGATCAGATCATTTTTCAATCTTAGAGAAAGTTTGTATGTTCATCAAGGTCTAGTTTTTCATGATTATCGTCTAGTTGTTCCAGATAAGTTGCGACTCAAAATGTTATCAAAACTACATGTGGGTCATTTTGGAATCGAGAAATCTAAAGCCAGAGCAAGAAAACTGTTTTACTGGCCTGGGTTGTCACGAGATGTTCATGATTTTGTATCAAAATGTAAAACTTGTTTGAAATATAGTAAAGGTGTTGTAAAAGAGCCACTTATGCAGCATGAAAGACCAAATGTTCCTTTTCTTAAAGTAGCAGCCGATATTTTAACTTATGCAGGAAAAGACTATTTGTCAGTAGTGGATTATTATAGTAACTGGCTTGAGTTGATTCCCTTGGACAGTAAAAATGCTACAGAAATAATTTTAAAATTAAAATGTGTCTTTGCTACTCATGGCATTCCATCTACTATCATTTCAGACAATGTTCCGTTTAACAGCAAAGAGTTCAAAGATTTTGCTAAGAACTGGGAAATTACTTCAATCACAACAAGTCCCAGATATCCCAGGTCTAATGGACTTGCAGAAAGATCTGTTGCTATTTGTAAAGATATTCTAAAGAAATGCCATGACTCTGGAGATGATCTGTATCAAGCACTACTTGAATATAGGACATCTCCTCTAACGAGTATTGGTGTTTCACCATCTGAACTGCTAAACAATCGCTTACTAAGATCAACATTACCCATTTCTAAGAAGCTACTAACAGACTTACCCGACATTGACCAAGAAAAAATTAGTGAGAAAAGATCTAAAGCTAAAGAGTACCATGACAAGAGTGCAAAACATCGAAAGTCATTCAATAAGGGCCAAAGTGTAATGATAAAGAAGGGTAGTTTCTGGGTTCCAGGTGAAGTAGTAGATACACACTCTACGCCGCGTTCATTTTTAGTTAGAGAAAATCTAGACAGGGTAGTAAGAAGAAATTCGTCATTTTTAAAGAATAACCCTAACCCAGTGTCTCTTAAACACTCCTGTCTTGAATCTACTAATAATGACACTCAAAGTTTAATATCAAATTATGTACCTAGCGCGGAAGAAACAAGTGAAAGCGATAAAATCAAAGAATCAATGTCAGGTGATAAAAATGAAAATCAGAAAAATGTTAAACATCCCATCTCTCCTACTGAGGATGATACTTCCGGATGTGATACTTATATAACACGGTCAGGGCGATGTGTGAATAAACCCTTAAGGTTTAGAGAATAAGCATCTATTGTGTTCTGTGTTTAATATTTATGATTGTAAGTTTATGTTTAGTAACCATTTCTCATTAGATTTTGAAACCTGAATTTTTGTTAGTTGTAGTCTTTATGTTGTCATTCATATGTAATATGTTCCTTTCTTCGTTATGTTGTCATTCATATGTAATATGTTCCTTTCTGAAGGAAAGGGAGATGTTACATATAGATCAATAGTTGTTCTATGTGTGATCTTCTAAACCAGTGACAGATGGCTGCTAGGTTATGTGGTTAGGAGGCCTATTGAAGAAAGAGAAGAGGAGGCGGCAATCAAATCAACAATGTCAGAGGATCTGATAAGAACTAGAAAATTACTTATTAATCAATAGTTGTAATACATACAAAATAATAATAAATAAATAGTTTAAAAACATAACAACAACTTGGTCCCCCTTTTTGTTTACATATGCCCGAGATTCCTGGACCGTTACTCCTTAAACAAACTGGTACCACAATTGCTTTAACCTAGAGTCGACGCTTGGCGTGACGTAAGTCGCTGGGCCCCAATCGGACCGGGTAAGCCTCTGCCGGTGGCGAATTGCGATGGTACATAGATTCAGTAGGCCCGAAAGAACTGCCGCTTGGCCCTTTCCTATCTCTCTCATTACTTCATCTCTCTTTCTCAATGAAACTTAACCAAACCCTTACTCTTATACACCATAATCATGTACTCACTCACTTACGCTCTCTCCTTCCTTTTATATTACATACATTCTTATCGTTTACAACTCTAGTCCATTTTTAGAGTATATTGCATACATTCTTATCGTTTACAACTCTAGTCCAGTTCTAGAGTATATTGCTTACATTATTATCATTCACACCTCTAGTCCATTTCTAGAGTACATTGCAAACTTTCGTACCCTTAAAAAACAAGAACTAGCATACATCTAGACCTCTTGTTCATTCGTCACATTCATGACGTTAGAGTCCTTACACCATTCTAACATCAAAAACTTATCATTTCTTATATTCATGATATTAGAGTCCTTACAACACTCTAACATCAACCCTAAACATTCATTCGTTATATTTATGACGCCAGAGTCCTTATACCACTTTGACACTAACATTAAGTTATTTTTACAACCCTATACATTTATATAATTATTTACAATTATTCAATTTCAATTATAATCCTGTATCAGAGCCCTATACACTCCTCACGCTATCTAATTCTTTCATTAACATCAGTATTTGATGTCTGATATCAGTCATCTCTCACCTTTCATCCATTCTTCCCGCGCCCCCAATATGTTCGAATTTGATTTAATTACAAAATTCTCCTGTGACTTTTCATTTTCAACTTTTCCTGTATAACACCATTCAAACTTCATTTCATATAAAAAACCACAGATAATTGTATAACAATTTCTTTTCTCCACAAAACTACATGCGTCGGCTGAGTATCAGCTGTCATATGACAGTTTCATTTAAATCTCTATTTTTTCCCATTGGTTTCCCATAACAACATTTATTCAATTTTTCATCATTATAAAAGAAACCGTTGTTAGTCAAGTTATAAAAAAACATAAAGAGACATAACACACATCTTGTCATGAATTAATCATAGAAAAGTAAAAGATATCAATTGTATTATATAATAAGCGGTTGTGATATTCTTATTTTTGACGCAATATAAAAAAAATGTAAAACTATACAGATATATAGTAAAGGTGCATGTAATCATCGGTTATCATTTAATAAAACATTCAATTCATCGACGTGTAAAAGTATTTATTATCGTCACATTAAGGCGATTGGTCCTTCAGAGCTCAGAACAATATAAGCGAAAACGACATTCCGCAATATTGCTTTTCCATCAAAAGAGGAAAACGCAAAACAACATATTTATGTAGAAAATGTACACGTTTCAATGCAATATGTGGCAAATCCATTAAACCACGACGAGGATCATCTTTTTGGTATTTGAATCCAATATTTTTCAATATCTTCTAGAGTGATGTTAAACAACCATTAAAGAGTTCACGCTCCTGGAGTGTTTGTCTCTCAAAATTTAAAAGGTTATGTGTTCTTCTGAAAAAATATTGTGTTGGTTAATTGTGAATAAAATAAAACAGTAATTTCAATATACTCACTGTTTCCATACATTTCGTATATAACATTTCGGAAAGCATTTTGATCAAAGTTATCAATTTCAACAGTAGGTTTTATGCGTTGTCTCTTTTTAGGTGGGCTTTTAGGCTGTTCACTTCTATTATGCTTGGCGGCAATACGGTTAACAGTGGTAACGCTGTTGTAAAGCTTCTGCAGCTCTCTACAATATAATTACTTCAATTTATGAAAGAATAATATATTATCAAGTTTAATTAACCTAACCTAACATTAAAAACATTTAATCATTTACATTTAAATATGTAACAATAATATTAATAATGATGATTACAAATAGCGAATACTATTACTTACGTCTCTTACAGCAGTAAGCGGGAGAAGCGGGCCCCCATTTCGTTCAAAATAGCTCAACAAATATGTTACCATCTCTTGACATTTTCTGTTCAGCTACTTCGGAATTTTATTAACCACACACTGAAGATTTGCCTAAATAATTAGTTATGAAAATAACTGTTTACTTAATCTTAAAGAAGCAATGAATTGAAAAGCACCAAAAAAACTTGTAAATATTAGACGGTGATCGAATGTCAATAAACGTCAAAACAAACTGGGGAATTTTACCAGTTGATTTGATAACGTCTTGAAGTTTTGCCAACCCGTTAGCTGTGAATTGCCCTGGCTGTTGAGGATAAATTGTATTCACGGTTGGTAAATTAATATTTATTCTGATAAGCAGGAAACTAACTAAAAATTACATCATAGTCTGTTTCAATCCACAATATCAGCTTCTTAGAAGATTGTAACAATTAATTATATCGATTAACGATCAAAAACTTTATTTGTATCAGTCACAGTCAATCTGACAATCTATCAACAACTATAAAAATTTTTTATGACATTTTTTTGTTTCTGTCATATTAAATAAAATATACAGGAACGTAGATTCTAAAAATATTCAACATTCTCTAACGTCCAGCTTGAGAATACTGTTAACTGGTCTAAGTAAAGTGCCCTCTTGGGTTTTGATTTCCACAGAGCGGATTTGGCCGTCATGTCCTGGTATTTCTTTGGAAACTCTTCCAAGAATCCATCTTTTGCGGCACTTGCTGTCAGGAAGAGCTATTACATCACCTACTCGCAAGGACTTCTCTTTTTGGTACCATTTGCTTCTTTTTCTGAGCGAGGGAATATACCCTTTACACAATCTTTTCCAATATCTCTCCGCCATCAACTGCGCAATCTTGCGCCGATAAATATCATCAGGTCCAAAGACTCCGGGAATATTCGAAATATTCGCTGAACCAATGAGGAAATGCATTGGAGTAAGAGCTTCCAGTTCCCCACATTCACTCGATACAAAGCTTATGGGCCTAGAGTCAACAACGCTTTCAGTTTCAGCCAGAAGAGTTGATAATAGCTCTTCTGATGGATGTTGTTCCTTTAGAATAACATACAAGACCTTCTTCACACATTGGATCAATCTCCCATACACCTCCTTGAAAGGGTGCTGCTGGAGTATTGAATTTCCATTTTATTTTATATTTAGACAAATCTTGGGCGAGTTTCGCACGATCCATGTCCTCCAAACCCTTTTCATTTCATTTTCTGCTCCAACGAAATTCGTTCCATTATCGGAATAAATCTCCAAAGGCTGTCCTCGTCTAGACATGAATCTGTGAATTGCCATCAAGGCTGAATCTGTTGTCAGAGAAGTAGCCAATTCGATATGGATTGCTCGTGTAATGAAACATGTAAAGATTACTCCATACCTTTTTTCTACACTCCTTTTCACTTTAACCAACAACGGACCGAAATAGTCTGAACCACAAAAGCTGAAAGGTCTTGTATATGGTGCGAGACGTGAAATTGGTAGTGGGGCCATCTCAGGTTGGACTGCCTTAGACTTCTTTATTCGACACAATTGGCATCTTCTCACAGTCATCTTCACAGATTGTCGGGTTTTGATGATCCAGAATCTTTGTTTCAGATTATTTATCAATGTCTCGAGTCCTGTGTGCTTCAATTCTTCATGGAGATGTAGAATGAGCAATTGGACGGAAATATCTTGCTTTGCTGTCGGCAAAATGATGGGATATTTCAAGTCATAAGCAATATCTGCATACTCTATTCGGCTGTTCATTCTCAGAATTCCAAATTCGTCCAAAAATTGAGATAATTCAAAGAGTTTTGAAGATTTGCTAGGATAATCATGTTTTTGTATGGTAGTTATTTGTTCTGAGAAATGGTTTGCTTGAACATTTTTCAGCCACAAACGTTCTGCACCATGTAATTCTTCGGGTTGCATTCAGATAACTTCAAAACTACGTCAACTTTTATTCTTCCATTTCTGCTCTTGATATTTTGATATATTGTTTGTCTTCTTTTCTTACTCTCAAGTTCTGGCGATTTGGAATTATTGCAGAACCTCAAGATCCATGCTATTGTACGGATAAATTTCAGCCATTTAGAGAATATGTTAGCATCGGGCAATGGATATGAGGTTTCTTTCAGTACTGCCACAATTTCAGTAGTGACATCTTCTTGCAATTGGTATATCTGCTCTACGGGCCATTCATCTTCTGGTTTCTTTAAAAAGGATGGGCCTTGTAACCACAGTGGATTCATGGGATCTACCTCTTTCTTTTCTTTAGTAGCCAAATCTGCTGGATTCAAAGCAGATGGGACCCATTTCCAGTTTGAAATTTCTGCAAGCTCTTCAATCTCCTGGATTCTGTGCGATTCGTAAGGTTTCAAACGTCTCGAGTTATTTCTGAGCCATTTAAGAACTATTTCAGATTCAGTCCACCAAAAAATTAGCTGAATATGGAAAGTTGACTCCTTCTTAATCGTATTAGCAAGTCTAGCAGCTACAACAGCTCCTTGAAGTTCCATTCTTGGTACTGAAGTGAATTTGTTGAGTGGACCAAGTTTGCATTTGGATGCAACAATGGATGTCTCCACATATCCGTTTCTTGATGATCTGTAGTAAGCCACGGCACAAAAAACTTTATTGCTGACATCAGAAAAGACGTGTAACTCTACTTCACCAGGTGATGATGAGAAGTAACATCTACTGATTTTGAATTCTTCAATCTTTCTCAGCGATAAAAACCATAATTTCCATTTTTCTGCGATGTTGTCAGAAATAACTATATCCCAATCCATTTTCTTACTCCAACACTCTTGCATAATGAGTTTACCTTGGACAACAAGTGGTGCAAGAAATCCAATAGGGTCAAAAATCGACATCACAATTCTAAGAATTTCCCTCTTCGTAGGGGTTTTCTCCCCTCTGGATAATTCCTCCGGAATGTTGTTGAGCCTTATAGTGAAAATTAAAGTGTCTTCATTGGTGTTCCATCGTAGGCCAAGAACTCTTTCAACGTTCCATGAACCTAAGTTTAGCGTCATACTCTCAGTTAGGTAATTCTGAGGGAGAACTTGTGAGATTTCTGGAGAGTTACTGAACCAGTTCACCATCGGGAATCCTCCACGACAATGGACTTCAATGATGCTGTGGATTGTTTTTATGGCTTCTTCTACGGTGTCTGCTGAGTCCAGGAAATCGTCGACGTAATGTTGATGTGTCATTTTTCTCAAAATTCCTGAAAACTCATCTTCAAACTCTCTGCCATTATGGTTTTTGACGAATTGTGCAATAAATGGCGAACAGACAGCACCGAAAATCATAACTCGCATTTGGTAGATATCTGGTGATCTATCTCTGTCCACTCCTCGAAAGAGAAACCTCTGGCTTGATCTATCTTGTTTTCTGATGATGATCTGGTGGAACATATCTCTGATATTACCTGCGAACGCCACCTTTCTCTCATGAAATCTCCATATAAGTGCTACTAGTAGGGGATATAAATCGGGACCTTTCAACAGAAAATCGTTCAGACTCATTGTACAATTCTTTGCTGCCGCATCAAAAACGAGTCTGATTTTGCCTGGTTTATTTATATTTTTCACAGCAAAATGTGGTAGATACCAGGTTCTTCCAATATCTCGTTCCGCTTCATCCTCAGTTACCTTCTCTGCATATCCTTTTGCAAGAGAGTCCTCAATTTTCTTGCAGTATTCTGCTCCAAATTGAGGATCTTGATCCATCTTCTTTTCCATGCATTGCAATCTTTTCAATGCTAACGATTTGGATTCTGGAAAAACCAAATGCTCATGCTTCCACGGCAACCCAACTTCAAATCTATCGCCAATTCTTCTGGTTGAACTTTCCAACAGCTTCAAAGCTTTTCTATCATCTCTTGAGAATGTTTCACGAGATGACAAACCTGAATCTTCTAGTTTGAAGTTGTCTTCAATGATTCTTTGTAGATGCATGTCATCATGGTCACAAACGGATATATTCAGGTATAATTCGTTACCTGGCTTTGAGCAAGAACCATGAATCACCCATCCCAGCTTCGTTTTACTCATTGCAGGTTAATCGAAGTTTGGCTGGATGATTTGCTGGGATGATATCAAGAAAACATTATCTTGTCCTATTAAAACAGTGGGTCGACAGTGTTGTATACTCTTCAAGATTGATTTGTCAAGATATTTGTACCTCTGGTACAGAGCATCTGCATCAAAGTCCACCTTTGGCAAAAGCAGGTTGTCAATTGTTCTGGCATGTTTCACCCTGTACTTCTTGGCAATCCCTTCAGCTCCGGAAATATCGAAATTTACCAACATGGATTCTTCTTCAGCATGGGTGATATCCTTCGTTCACTGTAAGCAAAGTGGGATTTTTGGACCAACAAGTTGTATTGACTTGCATATTTCTGAATCAACGAGAGTAACGGTAGACCCTTCGTCTAAAAGGGCAAATGTTTCGATGTACCTGTCTTGACCGAATAGACGAACTTTCGCGATCTTCAAAAGCGAAGAGGATTTTCCAATTATACCTGAGAATTCAGTCGATCCGATGCCATTTCCTGTTTCTGGAATCCTTTCTACTATATTTTCCTGATCTCTATTTCTGATAACTTCAGCTCCTTCTTTAGGTACAGAATGAAGAAGTCTATTGTGTCTTCCACGACAAAAATTGACATTACAGAAAATCTTTCTGAAACATCTAGCAACGCTGTGGCCTGATAACAAGCACTTGAAGCACAAGTGACTTTCCTGAACATACTTTCTCCTATCATCTTGGCACATTTACAAAAAGTCTTTGCATTGGTACAGTCGATGGTTTTCTTTTTTGCAGAGTTTACAAAGCTTATCTTCCGGTTTGCTTTTGATACTAAATATTTTTTCTTTTTTCATCATCGATTTGTATGATGATGATATCTGAGTGGGAACCGTAATTGACATTAACAAATTCCCCTCAGATTTGAGCCATTCAGCAAAGATTTTCAAATTAACAACTTCCTTCACTTGATGTTTCAAAATTTTGACTTGACCCCAAGAACGTCTTGAAATTCTCGGTAATTTCTCCTCCAACCTCAACAATAGTTCGGGATTATCAAGGTGAGAGTTGTGGGTGGTACTCATAGCAACAACCATATTTGTAACAATGGTCGAGAAAACCATGAAAGATTCAATATTGTCTTCTCGTGGGTTCGCACAACTCTTAGCCTTATTCATCTGGCTCAAAATTATCCATTCGTCTCTGCCAAAGTTTAGTTTCAAAGTTTCGACGATGGTATCCACATTATCGGGACTACAAAAAAGGTCTTTCACAGACTCTCTGGCTCTTCCCTTCAGACATCTGAATAGGCGATTCAAATTTTCTGAATCAGATATATTTTTCTCCAAGGTGGTTCGTTGAAACTTGCTGAGCCATAACGGGAATTCATGAATATCACCATTGAAATCTGGTAAAGATTTTAGTTTCTGCTTAGTTACCAATTTTTCAATGTTCGAACTTAGATTTTCCATACATTTAGTTAGCATTTCAGGAAAGCAATTTGAAGAGCCAGAGATATTAGGTTTATGAGAGAAATTAACATTTTCCGCTGAAGATTTCACACATGCAGAGGAGGTATTTCCTTTGTGTACTGGTTTTCAATTTGAATTCTCCCACTCCAGCGTTTCATTTCTGTGCTGTGCTGCCCTGTTTACCCAATCTGCTACGTATGGTTCATCATATTGATAACTGGATGTAGATCTCGTTCTCAATTCCTCTTGATATGTAGCTCCAGAGTTCTTCTTTAACCCTCTGGTAGATGATTTTCTTATTGATTCTTTCTCTTGTTGGATAGATTCTAACTCCAGAGACAGTAATTTTCTTGGAATCTCTCTTTCTCTTTTATTAAGTCGGTGTAGTTTGTCATCGCTATTAACAGAGCTGTCAGATTAATTTGCAAATTCGGTGTGATCTTCTATTATAACTGGTTCTATATGTCTACCCGATATTCTCCTGGATTCTTCCTCAGTTCCGTATCTTGTAGGAGGAATACCAAAATTGATCCTCGTACTCCTCCTAACCCTTGAAGTTACTGAGAGTTCTGGTAAAGACATATTATCTTCCAATGATTCTTTCTCTTCTCGAAGGACCAATGTTTCAATCCACAATATCAGTTTCTTAGAAGATTGTAACAATTAATTATATCGATTAACGATCAAAAACTTTATTTGTATCAGTCACAGTCAATCTGACAATCTATCAACCACCATCAAAAATTTTTATGACATTTTTTTGTTTCTGTCATATTAAATAAAATATACAGGAACGTAGATATTTAAAATATATTAAACATCGTCTTCTTATCGTAAATAAACTATATATGGAAATTTTTTGAAGCGTCCTCAATTTGCTTTAGATTTGCGATTATGTTATAAAAATGTAATACTTTTTTTTCTAAATTGGTGAATTTTAACATCCATAAAATAGTCAGAAAGTAAATGTAATACTTATTATTGATATCATTTTCACTTATTTTTATGTATATAATTTCAATTATGATTTTTTCTTATTTCTTCTCAATGTGTCGGCAAAAATAAAATTAATAAAATGCTTCTAGTACTTTCCAATATGGATTCTCACTAATACGACACCTTTGTGTCCATTGCAATGATTATAAAGCAGTTATTATAACACATCCATCCCATTTAATATCCACAGTATTGTCATATTTTACGATAATTCTTAAACCATAAGGTTGACTACCATATTTGATTTTCCGAAACCTTCTTATTTTACAAAGATTGATAATAAGTTGACAATTTTGGGCATTTGTTGTCTAAGGAATTAGTAGAATTAAAGTCAATAATTTCATTTTTCAATGGGTGAGGTTATTTTTCCAGTGATCAACGAAAGATTCATTTATAATATATTTAAAATAAGCTTATTATTTTTTTATGTTATTTATCTTCTATTGGATGGAGTAAAATTGGGTTTTGTTACTTACGAAATATTAAATAGGTAGAATAGAATTTTCTGAGACAAGTTCAGTATCAGGAAAATTGAGTTTGGCTTTTAGAAGCTTGATATTATCAAGACCTATTAGGACATCAAAGGATTTGTGGAATTTGAAGAGGTAGAATATGAAATTTCCGTTCTTTTGGAATTCGGAAATATGGGTATGTCAGCACAATAACCATGGGAATAATTTTGGAAAATGGAGGTTACTATGAAAGGTTCATGTTTGATATTGTCCCTATAGTTATGACTCACCTTGTATATTGTTAAAATTAATAATATTATTAAGACATCAATTACTGTAATTATTAATTAATTATAAGAACCAGAAAAGCCACGCAATGAAATAATTAAATTAAAACCAGTTTGATCTCAGAAAAATAACCAAGCGTCAATTGAAAATGCATTAAAAGAAAGAAAATCAATTATTACATAGGAACAAGCGTACCGCAAGGTAATATTTTGGGCCCAATACTAGTTTTCTGCTATTGTATTACTTTTATAGTGTTTGTTGATTTTTATAATTATTTATATACTGTATTCCATGCTGTTTATCTAACGTAACATCTTATTTTTGTGTCAATTACTGATTGAATGTGAAATCTAATATAATAAGTATTGATTATTCATTATATTATTTACCAGCCTCCCTTCAGCTTTACAATCCAAACAACATGGATTATTTTAATCTCTCTAGTTCATTAACAACGAATATTCTAACATTACTGATCCAACATTTACACAACTTTAAAGCTTAATGTAGAAGACATTAATAGGAGGAGGGTGGACAACTACTTCGCCGGATGGACAGGGCAGGACTTTACTAACTAATGAAGATAAAAATATATAAATATATAGAAATTTTAACTTGTAATTTTTGTTCGACAATAAGTAGTGTGAGAATATGTTAAATATGTTTGTATTCAATTTTCTGACTGTTTGTGGCCGAGGCAACGACGACTATGTCTCTTCAACAGTCTTAAACTTATAATTGAGTTAAAATAATGAAATTTGCTGAATTATTTGATTCACATTTCAATGTCAATCTTAGTTTTAAGTAAATTCCTAGAGATATGATGCTAAAAAGTTTAAATTGAAGACTTGGTTTGAAATAGAGTGGACCATAGTTTTGTACTTGGCTCCTTTTAATGCAGACTTGATCTTTGGAAACAGAAAAAAGTCACAGGGTTGTAAATCAGGATAGCATGATTCGTGTTCGAGCACTTAGCATATTTTTTGACGGACGAGTTTTTGGTTAGGGGTCACATTTTTTGGGACCAACTTCGCACAGACTTTCTTCGTGTTCAATTTTTCTTGAACAATGTTTCTGACAGTTTCTTTATCGACATTATCCAAACGCCCCGCGCACAAATTCATTGATTTTGGTCACTGTTTGGAACAAAAACTGGTCGACCTGGACGTTGGTCATCTTCAGGTCTTCGGGAAACCGTTTATACTATTTGAAAACACGCGTACCAGATAGATCATTGTCAGCATAGGCATCTTTCAACAATTTATGGCACTCAGTTGAAATTTTTTTAAATTAAAGACGTTGCTCGTGTTTTTCGGCACAGATTGTTATCTCGTTCGTTTCTAGTCTCTATATAAAAAGACTACTACAGCTATAAAAAGTTGTTTTCGTACTGGAATTATAGATACTTCCAGCTACCCAACTGCATTCGTTTTCTCTCCTACTCTTCCAAGACGTCCTCTGCGGGCGCAGTCTCGTTATTTAATGTCCAAACCTGGTATACTATCTGTTCTCACTTACAGATCCCAAATAAGGACACTTAAAAACAAAGCTCAAAACTAAAGAGCGGAAAAGCACCCGGATATGACAATGTAACTATGGGGTATTAATCGATTATTTTATATTAATTTAATCAAACAATAATTATTCGGTTGAAATTAACAGAACAATATATTAATGGACTATTTAGTAATAACTGTCATCTCTATATACATGCTTTTCCTTTCCTGCTGCTCTCCACCACTCTTCAACTTTCAACGTTCAGCCGTTTCTTGTGACGTTTAGCTTCATTTCTCAGCGGTCTAATGTACGTTTTGAAGTATGAAAATTATACTTTCGAAATCATTCGAAATCAGACTGAAATTGGACCATACCACCCAAGTAGCAAATATATCACTATAATTATCTTATATCATGTTATAAAACAAAATGTAATACAACAGATTTGTTCATAAAACATGATATAGTTCTTTATACGACTTCTACCGAAGCAAAATAGGTCCAGGTTTATACAGCTCTATAGTTAGTATAAGCTTCTGTAAGCATGCTATACATACATTGTACAATAAATATTGATACGCTTATACAGCTACTATAAGACAAACTTTTTCCTGCTTAATACAACACTTATGTTCGATTAAGGGGTTGTTAGGCTATTATTGTAGAATGACGACCAACAGTTTTTAGAATACGTATAAAAATCTTTAAAACAGTTGTAAGAAAGCTGTTTAGGTTGCTATAGAAAACCGCTAGAAACGATCGATATTCGTAATCTTAAAAGAACCAGTTGCTCATGTAAAAATAACTATATGGCAAAGATATTTCCTAACCCCATACCTATACAATTCTTTATATTCTTAATACATCTATGACGATGTCAGAAAATAATAAATGTCGATGGCGATTCAAAATAATACCACTATGATAAATATAATACCTAAGTACTAACTTAAAACAGAAAATAAATTGGTTACTGGTTATAAATTCTCTTGCCCAACAAACTTTTCTGATAAAATATATCTAGATTGAAGCGTTTTCTCTTATATATAATTTTAAATGTATTTTTTTTAAATTTGGAAGAAAAAATATTTGTAAAATTTAACTATATTTTTTATATAATTCACGTATACAAAATTTACTTTTTATAATTCGCGTATAAATGAGACTTCATTAGAGCATTGTTTACAGTGTCACAATGCAATCTCTTTGAACACGTTTTTAGTAATTTTTAGTGTCATACAGTTGGTTATTGTATGTATTTTTATTTGACATCTGATTTTAACATTAACTTGAAACAAATTATAAAGTTGTCTGGCATAGTTCCAGCTAGCAAATCAATAGATTAAATGTTCTTAAAAGTAGGTTGGAACAAATTACATAATTTGAATAAACAAAGTACGCTAACGTTTATTCATCAATGATTTGTCAATTTATTTTGTTGTTTTATATGTATGATCAATACATAGGTAGGTATAAGTAACGTTACAGTTTTGTGATAAATTACGAGATTTCTATGTGAAGATATAGATACTACAGAAATGATTCTGTTCATGATATAATATAAATAAGACCCAAAAATATATGAAGAAGCTCTTTTTTAAACAAATAATCATCCTCTATTTGCATAGATGAAAGTTTGTTGTTGTTTACACAATTGTTTGTTCATAATATAGTTATGTCAAAAGTGCAGAGTAAAATGGGCTATGATCTGACCAATCAGGAATCTACAGAATCGCCAACTTAAATTCAAATCATTCCTCTGAGTTTATAAACAGGGTTAATAAAATTGTATTATATTTAAAAAATTCAATAAATGCCAATTATAAAAAATATTGTGTAAAACTTGTGTCTAAATGACTTTTTGTAGTACTCGTTTTTTGCGTACTGGTACTACAAAACGAGTCATCGCGACACTTGTTTTACAAATAACCATTGTGACATCGAAAACAGCTTCACAAAATAACCAATTCAGTATCGTTTTTGGTAACTTTTTATACAGTTGGATGTACTGTTTAACTTATGGCTGACAGACTGAAGTTTATAGCTGACTTAAACATTCTCTGTGTAATTTGTCACATTGTTTTCTGCACATCACTTTAAGAATCGTTCATATTCAACATTATGGGCAACTTTACTTTAAATTGTAAAAGAATTTGCGTTGTTTTCTTTCTGTCTTGAACTTTGATGTATATGTTCACAGATACTTCTGCATATACATTATAAATTTTGAATTTTTATAATTTTTTTTTATTTTTTAATATCGCGGCCTTCGAATTGGTGTTACTTTGCCATTGCTAATAAAATAAGTGAAAACACAAATTATAACGAATATGCCTCATAAATATGTCATTAAAAATTATATTCAACATATTGTAATGCGTTGTTGCCAAATAAAACACAAAATACTCAATTTGTACTCTTTTATTTGAACTATAAAAATGAATAAGAGTATCTATTCTTAAAAAAATAAAAACATTATTACTAAAAATAAAAAACAAAATTCTTAAAAAATCTTTATTCAAAATCAAGCCTATCTAGTGTTTGATTGTTTTTTTAGTGGAGAATTTCATGGTAACAAAGTCTTCAATTTTAGGTACTGTCATGATTTCAACGTCGCAGCTCTGTTTTTCACTTTCAATAACATTTTCTTCATTCTCCATAACATTTTCAATAACATTTTCTCAATTTTCGTCTTCTTGCTCCACTTCTATTTCCAACTCTTCTAATGTTACATCATCGTCTTCGACAGAGACTGACTTTCCGGGCACAACTTTTAATATCTTTTTCTCCCTTTCTTTACATTAGTAGGCCCTCTTTATTCCTTTAAATATTCCAGAAAGGCATTGTCTATTTCACGACCCAAATTTTCCACTGTTTGATTAGGAAGTCTTTTTATCACCTGCTCTCTATCCCATGGTATGATTCCCGTTGCACGAAATGCAGTTTTAATGTTGTTAATATCGGATGTAGAAAGTGGATCACACAATTTTCGGAGGAGACCAGGAAATGTTGTTTTATTTAGGGCTGACTCTTTAGGATTTCTCATTTTATAATCAGTTAGAACCTTCCTCCAGTGTCTTTTCAAAGTGCCGTAATAACCTACATCTACATCGGCGGAAGGAACACGAAACTTATATTATTTCTGGAATATGCCACCAAAATATCAGCATTAAGGTGCGAGGAAAGATTATAACCCATAATAACCTTTTTACTCTCCTTTTTTCTTGCCCGAGGAACAGCTATGTTAATAAACCAGTCTTCGAATATGAAGGCATCGAACCATTCGGACTTGCTGCAGTTATATCTTGTTCCGGGGGGTCCACCGACTGTCCATAAATCATATAATCTTTTCGCTTTGGATGCCACATGCGGTATTTTATAACCCTTTTAAAGATACATTTTGTGGAGCCTGGATTGTCGCTTAAATTAGTTTCGTCGTAATTCAAAATACTGTTAGGTGTAGTTATCGAAATAAACCTTAATTTCACCTTCTGATTTTGCGGCCCTGGCTTGTTTTATATTCTGACATATTCTTTGCGTCAATCTGTGTTTATGTCTGTCCAGAAAATTTAGACTCCAGTCTTTTCCTGGTAGATTATTTGGAAACTTGAGATCTTTTCGACCGATTTTATCTAGAAACCTCTTAATTAGGATTCGCAAGTCCAGCTGTGTAAGTGGGCTTCCAAATTCTGCGGCAGCTAGAAGAACATCTACAAATCAATTTGTGAAATGTGAGTTTAATTTTAAATCAACACTACAAGTAAGTCGTAATGATTTCAGAAGTTGTTTTCTTTATTAAGTTAACCGATTTTTTCTTTCTGGTTTATTATAGCCTTTGAGAATGAAGACAATGCTCTTCGAAAGCTTAGGTAATGTACTATTTGATTCACTTTATCTCTAACCTGTAAAGTTTTTTTGGCTGCTATCCCCACGATTTTGAGGGTTTTTAAACAAAGACCACTCTTTGAAGTTTTATATATATATATATATATATATATATATATATATATATATATATATATATTGAACCAGCTATCATATATATTAAGAGAGAATTCAGTTCTGTAGGAATATTTTGCTTATATGAAAATGGATTGAAATGATGTAATATAAGAAAACATTATAAAAAGAAAACACTATTCTTAATAAAAAGCATATAAAGTAAAGATATATTAAATAATTAGTATACAACAATTTAATAAATAAAGAAATTACCTTAATAACGGTATAAAATTAGAAATTGTCTAACAAATGTAATGGAGAATAATGAAGCTGCCTAAGACGATGGATTATTTTCTATAACGTAATCAGCTGTTCATCTGAAATAAAACAAATCTTAGTATAGTCAATTCATGATAATTATCAATTTAAGTAGTAAATTATAAAACATACACATATTTAGTAGAATAAGGAGTATAAATTTCATAGATAAACTAATAATAACATAGAGAAAAATGATATATCGTCAAGTGAAATAAACATAGAGTCAATAAATAATAGTTTGTTAATGAATTAGTATAAATAATTTAAAGAAAAAATTAGAGAGAGGTTACATAAAAGAATTTATGTTTATCAATTAAGATGATTGTAATAGTAATAGACTGTCAATAACAATATTAGATATTGGACTATTTAAATGCTATCATGTATATAACCAACTATAACTCATTTGTGTGAAAAAAACTCAAGGAACTCCACAAGTAAACTTATAATGTCAAGGGGAATTTATATTAGTATATGTATGAAACAATTTTGCCAAGTGAAATAAGTAAAAATAATTCGACTGCATAAGACAATATTTGATTGGTTATAAACAAAGTGACAGAACGAATTTCAATCAACAAGGAAAGAAACAAACTTTTTAAATAGTGACCTGGAAAAAACAAAATACTTGTTTATTGAAAAAAGTTGAGAATCAGCAGGGAAGCGTTGGTAGTTGGAAGCTGGCGTCGAGATAAGGGGAGCTTGTGTAAAAGTGTTCCCGAAATTCCATGAAAATTCCCAATTAACATGACGAAACTTATTAATTACTATTAAAAACAATACTAATAGTACTCACAAATATTTACATCCAGTTTTACTGCAAAAATTATCAAAATTTCTCCTAGTTATTGGTATTGGAACTTCAGAGGAGTATTCCTGGGTCCAGAGGTGTTCATCCCAAGTCCAGAACAACAGAGGTCAGTGTTTATTCAAAATATTATTGGCCAATAATAAGAGTAAAAAACTCTAGAACTCAATTCAGTGCATTATTTCATAAAATTTATAAACTTTGCGGCAATGATCGATCTAAAAAATAAAGAAAACGGTCTTTATATAGTTAATCAATTAAAAAAAATCATTAATAATAATTAAAAAGGCATAATTCAATGTAAATAAAAGCTTATACTTACGCCATTTTCTCATCTCATAAGATAAATGCATCATCAATTGTTCATATAATATTTCCATGTGTATATAAATCCTATAATTCTATTTCTTCCACAGCAATTTGTATTTTATATGTGTATATTTTCAACATAAATTCTTCTATGTGACAAATCATTTAATTATATTCATTGACAACAAACGATGCTTATAAAATGAGCACATCTATGCTGTGTATCATATTGTAAAAGTTATGTTCGTTTCACGCTTTAAACCACATGACTAGATTTTAAGCATGCGCACATGAGAATATATAAAATCAATAATTTCGTATAGGAAATCCATAGGCGTCCATAAAAAAAATTTGTTTAAAAAGTAAAGTGTTTCTTTTTATTTAAATAAGTGAAATATATCTACGAAGGCCAGGACTCATAGAGTAGACAGAGTTCCATGCTCCCGAATAATATAATAATACAATAATATAACAGAATAAAAAAAATATATAATTATGAGCTAGCCACATCACATAAACAAATTCAATAAACAATTAAATATCTGTGTTTTTAAATGAAACTCAAGGTCTCTAGTTAATTCCACAATATAATACAAGTTATTGAAAATTCTAAAAAATTGACAATTGTTTCGATAAATCAATATCATCGTCAGAACTGACAAAAAGGAAATGAATAAAAGCGAGCCAATAATGTTAAGATTTTCTTCAATGTATTTTAAAAATTTAATATACTCTAATAAAAGGCTGCTCAAGAGGATATTACACTCGAACTGCTTAAAATAGTTAACGAAACTATAAAGAAAGTTGGGCAAGATGGGAACTGTATGGAAAAACTGGAAGGATTTTTGTCAAATTAAATAACCAGCATAATTCCAGAAGGGTCACGACTTTGGAAGACGCTACGAACTTATTATAACTTTATTATTGTTAATATTTCAAGTGCCTATTTAATGTGTATTTGTTTTGCGGCATTTTGTGCAATTGGTTTACTCCTTGTTAAACTCTACCACTATCAGTTGAAATAAAAACTTTTGATTTGAGTTTTCTACGAAAAAGGTTTTATTTATAAGTTTAATTTCGTTATTTTAGCGCGGGAGCGTATTTTGTTGATACTTGTGAATAAATGAATGTAAAAATAGGATGTTGTAATGCTAGATCTTTATTGCCATCTTTGGATGTTATAAGTGAACTTATTTTGGTAAATTCGTTGGATAATACTCTTAGTATGTGAAACTTGGCTGGATGATTGTATAAGTGATTAATTATTCATTATTGACCATTTTAATGTATACCGGGCGGACCGAAATTCTAGAGGTAAAGGTTTATGCATATGGCTCAAAAATTCTCTCCATTTTAGTGTTATTCAATCAAGGCAGGATTTTATTTGGGAACACTTATGGATTAGAATCACCATACGAAAAAGAACATTTGCAATGTTCCTACAAGAGTTACAGCTACTTCAGCGACATTATTAGATTATGTCATTGTTCAATTTGATGCAGAAGTGGAAAAAGGTGTAATTCGTAGTAACATATCAGATTATTCCATTGTTTATTGTAAATTTAATACATATAGTAATAAGCCGAAGTTTTAAATATTTTAATCAAGATGATTTTCAAATACATCTTCTAGATACTTCATTTTTTTCGAATATATCAAGAAACTGTTGACGCAAAATTATCATATATTATTAACTGTTTAAATAACTTGTTCGATAAACATATTCCTTTAATTACATCTAGATTCACTTAAGCAAAAGCACCATGGATAACATATGTTATTAAAATACATAATGATGAAAGAGAGGTGGCAAGGCTTTAGTTAAATTTAAGGCAATAACATTACAGAGACATTTAAATTTTTATAGACAAATGCGGAATTTAACTAACCACACTATTTGCAGAAAAAAAGCATATTTCTTATATCAGTTTAACAATACTTCAACAAAAGAAATGTGGAGCACACCTAGAACACATACATTCATTCCTGATAAAAATAATAAACTACCAGAAACTTTATGCAAGCCTGAAGAACTAAATAATTTTTTTATAAATGCAATTCCTGATATAAAACCGTCAAAGAATGTTTCAGAATTTTACAATAATAACAAAATAAATAATGCGAATTTTCAATTTAAAGAAATAAATTATTGCTTTATTGTGTGCACAGTTTTATCACAAATTAAAACAAACGCAAAACGGTGTGATGGTATAAATATAAAGCTTATTAGACTTTGTTGTCCCCACACAGTGCCTTATATAACTCATATAATACATTTTTGCTTGACAAGTGATGTGTTTCCATCAGTGTGGAAGAGTGCAGCTGTGACAGTGTTACCAAAGAAACAAAACTCAACGGAAATGAAGCACCTTAGTGGTATACGTATAATATACTTACTATGTAAAAATTTTTTGAGAGAGCAGTAGAAGTACAAATATAAGTAACAATATTCTTTATTACCTGAGGTCCAATCAGGATTTCAGAAAGGTTACAGCTGGCTACCGCGCTTTTGCATATTGTGGACGACATCAAAGCTGCATCTGATGACAATATACGATTTTGATTTTGTTAGATTTCAGCCAAGAATTTGATACCATTAATTACGATTTAATGATAAACATTCTTAAATTTATAGGGTTCTCTCCAAATGCGCTGGAATTATTTCAATCTCAAATCTGGTGTACCACAGGGATCAGCACTAGGGCTTTTGCTATTTTCAATATATACGTCTCATTTATTATTTACTATTCAGTCATATCAAACTCATCTATATGTTGACGATACTCAGCTTTATTTCAGTTTTCCAGTAGAGTTAACAAGAAATGCTTGTAACCTGATTAACAAAGACTTAAATAAATTTGTTACTGCTGCAGAGGAACATTGTTTATGCATAAACTCAAAGGAATCGAAGGTCTTAATATTTAAGCCAAAACATCATAGGGAAAATGTATACCAGTCTGTAAATATAAACATACGGGGAGAATATTTGGCAACTGTGAGAGAAGCGAGAAACCTAATTAAATTAATACAACGCGCATATTATACTTTCAAAAACATTTATGGCAATAGGCACCTTTTACTGTTTCATGTAAAGAAATGTCTATGTGAATCATTTATCTTATCAATTTTCAATTTCGCTGACTCAGTCTATGGCCCACATTTAACTATCCAATCTAAAAATAGAATTCAAAAGGTTCAAAATTCGTGACTTAGGCCAGAGAATTTCGCATAAACTCCAATTAATTGGATGGTTAAATATGTATAACAGAAGAATACATCATGCGTTATGTCTATTTCATAAAATTATAAGAAGAAGAAGGAATTATTACGTTGCTAAGATTTAGAACTGAAGTCTACAAACGGTCCTTTAAATATCAAATTTAGTATCAGTTTCGTAGGGTCTTCTAATGCCAATCTTTTAAGTTCCTGTTTCAAATTTATTTCAACAAGGTCGGATGTAGATATAACTAATGGATGTATTGTGACCTGATCGAGCTGATAGATAGTTTTTATTTCGTGAGAAAGATCTATATATTTTGTGATCTTTTGGTTTCTTGCTTCTCGGAGATTGTGATCATTAGGTACTGTAATGTCAATTATTCTTGCTACCTTTTTATCTTTTTCTATCACCAATATGTCGGGTCTATTGTGTGACATTTCCCGATCACTAATGATAGGCTTATCCCAATAGATTTTTATCTTCTCGTGTTCCATATGATCCCTTGGTGCATATTTGTAGTACTGTGTTATATCTTTTATTAGCTCGAATTTTTCACATAGCGCTTGATGAAATACCTTTGACACGTTGTCGTGCCTTGCCTTATGGTCACGCGGTGCTAGATATGAGCACCCTACTGTTAGGTGCTGAATGGTTCTTGTTTTATTTCGACATAGTCTGCATCTGTCGTCCGTTGTGTCCTGATGCAGTATAAACCGTCGGTAGTTTCTTGTACAGATAACTTGGTCCTGTATGGCTAGTAGGAATCCTTCTGTTTCCATCATCAATACACCCCTAATTACAAATTGTGTGGATAAGTTCTTGTCTGCTTCTTGACTGTTTAGTATTGCCGCATAGCGTCCATAAAATTCTTTATTTTTCCAGGTTTCTTCCAACTCTGTATAATAGTTTTTATTTCCTTCTACTGGTGGTGTCAAGTTGTTGTCTAACGTTGAAATTGCCGCATACGTTGGATGAGTTCTAGATTTAAGGTAAGTAAAAATGTTTTGGCATTCTTTGTTATGTGCCTCCCTGAGGTTCCTCAGTCCTCTTCCCCCTCTATTCCGTGGTAAATACAGCCTGTGAATGGAAGCATTTGGGTGGTGCAATCGGTTATTTGTAAGGGCCACTCGTATAGATCGATCTAGACTTCCTAAGTCTGTGGTACTCCATTCTATAATTCCAAAACTATAAGTAATAGCAGGTATTACCCAAGCGTATATTGCTGTTATTTTTGCCAAGGAGTAAAGTTTTGATTTATTTCAGTATCAGGTAGAGTCTATTTTTACGTGTTTTTTGAATTAGCTGCTTACTGTGTGTTTGTTCTATACTGAGAGTTTGTTGGATTCCAAGATGTTTGTATTTCTCTTCCAGGGGTAGCGGTGTAAACTGGTTGTGATCTAATAAAATTATGTTTTCAGTTTCCTGAGTTTTTCCTGCTTTAACGTGTACAAAAGAACATTTTTCAAGTCCAAACTCCATTGAGAAGCGACCAGTTCCAGGAGGGCGGTAAGTTGTTCTGGATTAGAGGAGACATATAGAGGAGATGGGAAAGTTTAATGCTTGGCCTTTTAGCTATGGTGCATCCGTAACTGCTTTCTTCCAGCATATTACTGAGAGGATTAAGCGCAAGACAGAACCACAGAGGACTAAGATTCATCTTTTAATTTTAATTCCTTCAGTAGTATAGTGTGTGTTTTCTACGCTGACAGATAGGTACGTTCTACGCTGACAGAGAGGTACGTTTCCCAGTTATGTTGTTTTGAGGAATTCAATTAGGTCTTTGTTTATTTTGTAGACTTGTAGTATTTCCAACAGCCATGAACGCGGCACCGAATCAAATGCCTTGCGGTAATCGATCCAGGCAACTGAGAGGTTCCTCTTTTTAGTTCTTGCGTGGTTCGTAACTACTGAGTCCAGGATTAACCACTCTTTACTTCTATTTGCTTCGCTTTTACATCTATTTTGTTGCCAAGATAATATTTGGTGTTCTATTAGATGTTGGTTAATTTTTTGTTCAATTATTCCAGTGAGAATCTTATAGACAATAGGTAAACATGTAATCGGTCTATAATTTTGTGGGTTTTCCACGTTTTTATTTTTTGGCAACATGTAAGTAATTCTCTTGGTGAAAAATATAGGGATCTGTGTTGGATCCATTATAGCGGAATCAAGTTGATCTGCTAACGTTTCATGGATGGCGGTGAGGTTTTTCCACTAGTATGCATGGATTTTATCAATCCCTGGGACTGCCCAGTTAGATTGCCTTTTGGTGGCATTCTCAACATCTTGCACCAATATGTGTATCCTTTACATTTCCGGGGTCGCTGCCATTCATTCCTTCTCTTGATTGATCCAGTAGGCCATTCCATCATGTTTTCTGGGTATTTCCCACAACTCTGACCAATATTGGTGCGTTTGGTTTTGGTCCGCAGGTGGTGCTTCATAATTGTTCGACTGTTTTTCTAAGAGTGAGCGGTAATATAGTTTTTGGTTTTGTTGGAATAGGTTATTTTCTTTCTAACGATTAACGCGTTCTTTATTCTACTCCCCAACATTTTTATTTTTTGTTTTAGATCTTCCATGTACGACATCAGCTTTTGTTTGAAGTTAGGTAAGTTGTGTTTAATTTTTTGTTTTTTGCACAGCTTTTTAATTTGTTTATTTAGGCGTGCTGTGGTTTTAGTAGTTTGAAGGTAGGTATAAATTTGCCCTATTTCTCTTCTTATGTTATTGATTTTGGTTTGAATTCTCTTAGCCCATGGGGGTTCTTCCTGATTTTGTTTTGTACTTCTTTTAGCTCTGTCGAGTGGTATTCCCAGCATTTCCAATGTTGTCAGCGCAGCGCAGTAGACTAGATGGCATGTGTCTTCCAAGTTGGAACAGGTGGGTAGCTCTTCCTTTAAGTCATTGTTTATTTTGTTTATTTGGCTGTCTTTGAGTACCTTATTTTGGGTTATGGAAGTCGATTTCTAAGCGGATACCATCATACTTTAATATGTTTTCATTGAAAGCATTTTAAATTTCAGTAGGGATTTCTTCTGGTCGGATTTCAAAGAATGTCGATCTTCTAGTTACGGCGATAGGCTCTCGTTGTTCAATGTCAGATTTTCGTTGTTATCTAATAGATGTAGTTGTCGTCTCGCTTCACTCTTCAGTTCTTCTATTTCAGCCTCCGAGAAGATTTTTCTTCGAACTATGGACCTTACTTGATCTGAAAGTTGTTGCGACTGGCGTCGAAAATCGGGTCGTACCGTTTGCCATCTTTCGTGAAGTCTATTTCGGTAATTAGTTCTATCTTGTCCGGCGTTCGTCACAAAAAAGTATACGCGCATAAGATCAAGATTATCTTGTCTGTTCCAGCGTATACGCCTTCTTTGGACTTCTGGAGATCGAGCGGGAGTATCCTGTGTCGGGTGTTCCAAGCTGCATTCTCCATTGCCGTTTCTAGTGTCCAGAGGTGCCGGCCTTGTGGTTTCGTTTGGGGGGACGCGCCACGTGCTCCCCGATGTCCCGCTAGTGACTGTACAGTCGCGATAACCGGTGCAGTCGCACTACCAGTAGCATACGAGGCTTGTTTCCTAGTAACGACAGGAGCGGATTAAGATCACAGCATTGGGTTGCTAGCCCTAATTGCTGGTGTTCTCCTTCTCGCGTTAGCCCATCTGCTGTTGCTCCGCCACCGGGTTACCTGATCTTGTAGGTGGGTGGTAGCGGTTTCTACCGGACGATGTTGTATCAAGATATAAACCTACTTAATTAGGGGGTTAGTGTTCTTCGGACAATTGCAGTTGTTCCCAGAATTACTGCTTTTTGCATCAAACCACAGATAAGTCGAGGAATGCTTAGCTCTTCTAGGTGTTCAGTTACTTTAGCGTATACTAAGCCATTTGCAGAGATTATAATGGCTGGATCTTCACCTTTCTTAAATTCCACAAATCTCTTACCTTATCTGCTAGCGGACGATATCGTATTATCTTGTCTTTGTAACATTTTCCCAGATTTTCTTCCAGTGGTGCCGAAAAATCAATAATGATCTCAAATTTGCTGTTTTTATCTAACACAATCATATCCGGTTTGTTGTGTTGAACTTCTCGGTCTGTTCTTATCAGAGTATCCCAATAGACTTCACAGTGCTCATTTTCAACTAGACTTAACGGTTGATGTTTATACCCTGGTCGTTTTTCTGTTTTTAGATTTAATCTTTGGGTCACAGCGAGATGTAGTTCCTGTCCCATATTATTGTGTCTGCTCAGGTACACGGTAGGGGCTAATTGGGTGCAGGCTGATATGTGCTGGATCGTCTCCTGTTCCTTCTTATAACAGAGTCTACAGCGGGGGTTTGGAATGTCCATTTTAATTATATATTTCTGATGGCAACGGGTTGCCGCCACTTGGTCCTGGATTACATGGAGTGCGCCTTCGGTTTCCGCAAACAAGTACCCCGTCATAAGGTAAGCATTGGATGCTCTGAAATATGCATCTTCCTGGTGCAGTGAGTTGTAATATCGGCCATGTAATAGTTTCACCGGCCAAGTTTCTTTCATTTTTTTGATGTAGTCATTTTCCTTATCAAGTTCCCCGTCGGCGAGTTTTAGTGCCGAGTATCCATCATCAACTGTGACTAGGCATCTGAAAAGAGGTAAGTTCTTATTTTTAAAATATCCTCTTAGTTTTTGGGCTTCGTCAACTAGCATGCTCTCGAGGTTAGTCAGTCCGCGGCCACCTTCTTTCCTAGATATATACAATCGTTCCATCGCAGATTTTGGATAGTGTAGGCGAAATTTAATGAGCGTTGTACGTACTTGTCTGTCTATTTGTTGTATTCCTGTATGTGTCCAATCTATTATGCCAAATGAGTACGCCAACCCGGGTACTGCCCATCCATTGATTGCCTGTATTTTGTTTTTAGAGTTCAATTGTGTTTTCAAAACTGTATTAATTCGACGGACAAATTCTGCAGTTGTTCTCTCTTGATTACCTTTCTTGTCGATGCTTAATCCTTGCTGAAAGCCTAAGTATTTGTATCTGTCCTCTGGGCCTAGGGATGGGATTGCTGTTATGTTATCCATCAGTGTCATATTTTGGGATTGTGTGATCTTTCCTCTATCCACATGGACCATTGCACATTTTTCTAGCCCCATTTTCATTTTAATCGCATCGCTGAACGCATTAACAAGCTCTAGCAAGCTTTGCAATTGTTGAGGGTTTTTGGCATACACTTTAAGATCGCCCATGTAAAATGCATGGGATATTTCTGTCCCTTTGTCAAGCTCGTATGAGTTTCCACTTTTTTTTAACATGTCGCTAGGGTTAAGTGCTAGACAGATTGGGCGTAGGCTGTCACCCTGGAAGATGCCTCTATTGATTTTTATCTCATCTGTTCTGTAGGTTTCAAGATTCAATGTCGTTCGCAATGTTGCCATTAAATGTCTCCATTGCCGAAAGTTAGATGTGGATTTTATATACCTCTAGTACTTTCAGTAGCCAGGAGTGAGGAACTGAATCGAAGGCCATAGATAGTACGAATTGTATCCGTTGAATTTATTAGCAAAAAAATATTTTTGTGTTCCAGCTACCTCGGTGGACAGTGAGAGAGTTTTTAGTTCTACGGGGCTAAGTAATCTCAGACCGGCGATCGAGGCTGAAAGCTGACAAAATCAACATTATTATGTTTTTGCACAAAAATAAATAACCGCTATGCTTTAATTTGTTATTTTTTTTTCAAATTCAATGATCTGGAAAAATTTTCTCTGACTATCGAAAACTATTGATAGTTATCGATAGTTTTAGACCTCTAATATACAGTAAGACCCTGAAGTAACGTAATAATTTTCTAAGTAATTATTAATGCAAATTAAAAATCTTGAAACTAGACTTTCTGAATAAAAGTATACACCTTATTTGATATTTGGAAAACACTTTTACTTTATTTCAAATACTGCAAATGCATTACAAGCATTGCAAACTGGCGTAAACAAACAAATGGTTGCCTAGTAATTGTGGGTCAGTTAAAAATATTGCGTGAGGCAGTGTTTGACCCACAGGTCAAAGGATCGCCCTCACTGCTTTAGGACCTCAATGTAGATCACGTTTCCAAACTTTAAATGTACATGATAACAATACTGAAATCTTTAAATTTTTTTAATATTTTATTGTCCTCAATATCTGTTTTCTATGCCTAGTTATGGTTTGCGTATTCTCTGTTGTTTCTTGAAAAAAAATAATATCACAAACATAATTTTAACCATATACCTCAATTTGACTCTAGTTTAACTATACTGTTTAAATTTAGAGTAGTATTTAGATTTTTGCAAGCTTCATAAACTATTTATATTCCCGACATCAATTTCGCTTTCCCTTTTCAATTTTGTAACCCTTGTGCCACTCCTGACGATTCTATTTGGCCTATTCAAATATTAAACAGTTGCATTCGAAACGACGTGAAATGTTACATTGATAATATCTCGTTTCAGATCCCATTTAGTTTTCAATACGTAATAACATTGCAGCCAACTGTTCAAAGGGAGAAAAATCATGCTTTTACATTGACGCGTCGGTGATGTTGGGTTGCCTTTCTTATCATAACAAAAGAGACTGATATGAAAATTAGAGAGAGGAAGAGGTTAGTATTGTATGTACTATTGTATGACGTGAGAAATGCGTTTCATTATTTGAAAAGTTTGTTGTAAGTGATAATGTAATTATACACGTGGAACAGCCCAATGAAATAAATTCAGGAGCTGCGTTTTTTACATTTTTCTAGAAAATTCTGAGACACGTCAATTCTAATTCTACGATGGTATTATAACAATTTACCATTACACTCAGTGACGAAACGCAAAATAATTGGACCCCGTGGCGATATCAAGTTTGGGCCCCTTTATAATAATTGCGATTATATGCGCTTAAATTTTATTACGAGTACTACATCAAAAATAGTTACCTATTTTTTTAAAGTTCATAAGAATGGAGGAAACACAATAAAACTAAGTGTATAACTAGATAAAACCTATTATTTATATAAATGAAATAAACATTACACATTACTACAAGAATCTTGAATGGCCTCTCATATTTTTATTATCAAAATCGTTTATTAAATCTTTTATTTCCCATTTTCTTGTCTCTTGTTGTTCAATACTAATTAGAGATAAATGTCTTTCGACATTGTACTTCGCAGATAATTTTTAATTAGGTTTAACTTAAATCCTCTTTCTGCTGTTTCAACAGTAACCGAAGATTCGAAAATAATAGAATCGCATTACAAATATCAGGGAAATTAGATGCAACGCACTTATTTTTAATAAGTAAAAAATCACATAATTCAGTTATCAACAATCATGACTATAACTTTTTTTTGAAGATTATTGGCACTGGCGTCATCTCGTTTGTAATTCCTACAATATTTTTTGGTGAAAGAAAATTCAATTTCTTGCTTGTACTACTCATAATCTGAAAACGATTTTTTGACTTAGTTGTAATAATATCAATGCAGGTCTTATATATTTCTACTTCCAACAGTCGCTCATGCAGTATTTGCAGACTTTGGTTTCATACTTTCTTTTTTCTCTTATCTTCAAATTGTGATGTAGATTTCACGTTTTAGCTATAGTACTGGCTATTTTTTTCATACTTACAAAATTATCACGAAGTTAAACTTGAATTGAGCATCATTACAGCTTGTTCGAAATCTATTTCTCTCCACATTAGAAGTTAAATTTATACGTTCTAATATTTCACATTGAAATACCGCTAAAAATACAAATAGCAACTTTTCCATCTGCTTTTTAATGGCTTGCGCTTCATGTTTCTCTTCTAGTTTAGTGCTAGTGCTAAATATTAGACAGAACTTTCAGAGTGACTATAAAATTGTACCGAATCGATTTAACAGAATCGAATAGCGAGGACCACTTTGTTGTTCATAATGATTTTATAGTTAAATGAATATCCTCTTTATTCTGTTCGATTTTTGGATGACTACTCCATCTTTTTATGCTGTGCTCAATAATTGTGTAAATTTTTTGACAACGATCATAAAATTCTCTTATTAAAGGTACGTTAATGCAAGTATCATTCAATACAAAATTCAAATTATGGGTTGTACAATGAATGTAACTTGCCGTTGGTTGTCTTTTATAAGTTTTTGTAATCCCCCATATGCCCCACTCATATTAGCTGCACCATCGTATCCTTGTCCTCTACATTTTGTGTATCTAAATTATACAGGGTGATTCATAACTATTGAGACATTGGCTAAGGGTAGATTGTTTGGAATAAAATATGGCGATAGGACCAAATATACCTCAATAAAATATTGCTATGGAAAAAAATGAAGGGCGTTAAATTTGAATTTTTTTTTTCGTTTTTGCTAATAATTTCACTGTATAATTATCGAGTGTTATCAAAATCGGCACAGAGGTATATCTTTATAGAGGCAATATTATTTTATGTATTATTTGACATTTTGTTACAGTGGGAGCCTCGTGAAGGATTTCTGATGATGAAATTGACTAGTAACTTTTTTGACGGAACTTTTTAGTGACTTTTATTAAAAAATATGACATAAAGATCATTTCTACGTAATATTGGTACACGATATTCTCATTCGTTTTCGAGAAAAACGCAATTGAACAGTTCAGAGTATCGGAAGGGGATTTACAATATTATTGCATTTATGAAAAGTGTGCTTTGGACTGTCAGATAATATTGTTGCTGGTATGACATTTCTTGTCAGTGAATATTTTTTGCTACGAGTTTATAGTCAATTGTTGCATTTTTTAAAGCTATCATATCATATACTTTTTAGATTGAAATGCCTCGTCACAATCATTTTACGAATGAAGAAATGCGGGATATGATTTGTGTATACGCACAAGAACATTTTTGCGGGCGCTCTGCAGCCAGAAGGTATGAACTGTTATATCCAGGTAGAAGGCAACCAAATCACAAAACTTTTTCAACTATTTCATCGTTTGGGTAAAACCGGGTCATTTCACAATAAAAATCAAGGTGGTCGTCTGAAACAAATTTCACCTAATCAAGAAGAGGAAATTTTGGTTCGAATAGATGAAAATCCTACACTAAGTTCACGTCATTCGTCATCTGCAACTGGAGTAAGTCAGTCGTCTATTATTAGAATTCCAAAAAAAGAAAAGTTCCACTTCACTCCTGTTCAAAATTTGCTGCCAAGAGATCTCCCACGACGGTTACAGTTCTGCCAACGTATTCTCAACAAGCATAATGATGACCGAAATTTTATTTAGAATATTATGTTCACCGATGAAACGACTTTTACCAGACGAGGGGTATTTAATAGGCGAAACAAAAAAATCTGCATGCTCTGAAAGAAAGACATTTCCAGCATGAGTTTAAATTGATATTTGATGGGGAATTATAGGCGTATAACTACTCGGGGCATATTTTCTGCCTCCAAATTTAAATGGAGCTGTAAGAAAAAAAATGTGGTTTATGCAAGATGGAGCTCCACCTCATTTCCCTTCAGCTGTTAGAAATCATCTAAATGACATATTTCCTCAACGATGGATTGGCAAGGAAGTGATTTTGAATGGGCACCAAGAAGTCCTGAGTATAACCCGCTTGATTTTTATGTTTGGGGACATATGAAGTCCTTAGCTTATGCCAATGAAATTAACTTGAGAGACGAACTCTGGAGGAAAATACAAAATGCGGGGGACAGAATAATATGTTCTTTGAAGTTCGAAAGTCGTTTATTAAAAGAATTAGAAAAGGCATAGAAGTCGGAGGAGGCCACGTAGAACATTTAATTTGAGTTTGCTCTTTTTATGTTACATTGTTTTTAATTATGCTTTATCGTCGAAATAGAAGCCTTAAGATACAAGTTTTTATATTGTCCGTTACTTGAAATCTCCTTCCGATACTCTTGAACTGTTCAATTGTGTTTTTCTCGAAAACGAATGAGAATATCGTGTTTGAACAAGAGTACCAATATTACGTAGAAATGATGTTTATGTCATATTTTCTAATAAAAATTACTAAAAAGTTTCGTCAAAAAAAGTTATCAGTCAATTTCATCATCAGAAATCCTTCACGAGGCTCCCCCTGTAACATTAATGTTATGTCAGCAATACATAAAATAATATTGCCTGTATAAAATTATGCCTTATTAGCAAAAAACGAAAAAAAATTCAACTTTAACGCCCTTTATCTTTTTCCACAGCAATATGTTATTTGATCGTATCGCCATATTTTGGTCCAAACAATCTACCCTTAGCCTATATCCCAATAGTTATGAATCACCCCGTATAAAAACATTATAAGAGTGTTTCCAGGCTTTTAGCTGTCTGACTTGTTATTTCAAAAAAGCCCAAGAACGAATATCACTAATTTTAATTTGACTTGGTTCAGTATTTTCGTCGAGCTCGATCTTTACGTATCTAATTATTGCAGTTAATTCATCCTTTCTTGCAATATATTGAGTAGTATCTAGTAGTATCTAGTATTATCGTTAAAAACGGGCATTTATTAATAGTTTTAACAATATTTTCTATTATTTTGGAATTGATAATAAGTATAAAAAATTCATTTTGAATTTTTGGATAAGGTATTCAAATCCGTCAGTTTCATTTTTTTGGATCCAAGTGAGCATTTAGAATAGGGTTATATTAAGCTAAGAGATCTATTATATTTAAAAAATTCCCCGTTGTGAGTGATCAGAATTATTTTCTCGATGCCCTCTAAAAGGTAAATTGAATATTGCAATTGTCATTATGACATCTACAATCCTACGTAAAATCTGCCGCAGTTTATTAAACTATTCCATACATCTGGAATCTAACAACAAATCTACTGTTTTATTTTGCTTCCAGATGTCAAATGCACGAGAAGCGGGAATATGAACCTCGGAAATTTTCTTGGATATCCCTTGCCAGACCTTCACGCTTTGCACCAGACTTATTTGAAATAAATATTACTTCTATCAACAAAGACCCAACATACCTGACAATAAGCGACATCTAAACGTGTTGATTAACACAACCATTCTCGTTCTACCTTTTACCCCTCTTGCTAATGAAACTGTAATAAGATGAAGAGAAACTTCCTCCTTTGATATATGTTTCAATGTTTTCACTTGGCTGACTATTGTGTTTTCAATACAATTTAAGTAGATACTTTGATGTGACTTCAATATTTATTTGACACAGTTAGAATTTTCCGATAAACATATAATACTATATCCTGTTTTTAAACTAGGAGAGCCATTTTAAGAAACCTTAATAACACCACTAGAAATCACTAAAAAAGTTACTAGATTGGGAGTCAGGAGCGTATAATTTGAGCCAAAATAATGTTAGTACTTCATATAAACTTTTTCCATGCAGGCCCTCGTTTTATAGTTATAGGCCTCCACAGTTTTAATTTTGAATTTGGTTTTTATTTTTTGTACTAGTTAATTGATTTTCATAAAATTTACTTCAAAGCTATAATGTACGTTTATGTTCATTTTGGAAAGGAAAACAGATTTACAGTAGTGCCTTGAAGCCAGGGACGGACTACTCGCAATGGTTAGTGATCCAAAAATTTTGCAGGGATGGCACACCCTATATGAAATTATCGAAATTGACTTCCCCACACATTAAGCTAACGAAAAGGTTCTCTTATGGAATTCGATAAAATAAGCTGTTTGGCTAATATTTACAGTTTTATTAATGCACTACGTACCAATTCACGCATTCACCATTTTTATAAGTACACAACGAGGTAAAACTAACTTATTCATATTAATACGATGTCCAAGATTTACCTACAGTACTACAAAAAAATAATTTAACGATAGCAGAAGATGAAAAGCATGAACGATTAATTCGAAAGTTGGTAAAAACTTTTTACAAGTGTTTTTACCGTTTATCAAGTAACTATAGGATTATTTGTCCAACGTTGTGTAGAATAGTTCGTAGTCAGTACTTGTCAATAATTCAAACTCCTTAATTAAACAGTTACAATGGCAGAATTCATTTCTATTGAGTACGCAGATATGAATTTAATGTATGGACTGGCTTCTCGAAACTGTTTAGAGACCACAAGGCTTTATGCAGAACATTTTGCAAACAGATCATTGCCAGACAGACGAAAGTTTGAGCGTATTGATCTCAGGTTACGAGAAACAGGTATGAATAAGTAAATGTAATTTTCCATTTATACAAAACAAAATTTTAAATTTTAGGAAGTTTTTTGCCAGTCCAGTACGAAGCGTACGTACTGTGGCAGTTGAACAAGACTTGTCAAATGCAGTTGATAATGAACCATCAACGAGTTTACGAAAATTATCAAGAAAACATAACGTCTCGAAATCAGTTGTTCATCGCGTCCTAAAAGAACAACTGTTACATTCTTTTCACATGAAAAAAGTACACAGTATGACAGTGGCTGATTATACTGCACGACTTGAGTATAGCCAGTGGTTTCTGCGACAACAACAAGCAGACAATACATTTATTAGTAACGTTCTCTTTACGGACGAATCCGGTTTCACCAGAGATGGAGTCATTAATGTTCATAAAATGCATTTATGGGATGATGAGAATCCACATGGCATTATTCAAACTAGGAACCAGCATAGATTCATGGTTAATGTTTGGGCAGGAATAGTTGGCAATCATTTAATATGGCCATACTTTATTGACGGTACTTTGACAGGTCAGAGATTGGGGTTTTTGCAAAATGAGTTATGGAACCTGTTTGATGACGTGCCACTACAAACATTTCAGTTTAGATGTACGACAGCATTTACACACAAGGTTTCCTAATAGATGGATTGGTCGTGGAGGCCCTTTTCAATGGCCACCGCGATCAGGAAACGTTAATCCTATGGATTTCTTTCTCTGGGGTTATCTCAAAAGTAAGGTATACGCAACACCTGTGCAAACAAGGCAAGATTTAATAGACAGAATTGTGTTACACTGCAATGTTATTAGAAATAATATGTGATTGATCTTTCAAGTGCAAAGAAACAACCTTCGTAGACTTAGAATGTACGTGGAAGTGAGAGGAGCTCATATTGAACATTTATTAGAATAACGTTAGTTTTTGTTGTTGTTTAGGAATTAGTTTTAGTCTAATGTTATTGTTTTTATAAGATCATCCATAATCCTAACTAACTTGAACATTTCATCTTCTTTTACAACATGTGCAGCACAATTTTGCCAGTGAATATTGTAAAATTTTCCAACACTTGCATTAGAAGCTCCTGTACATATTTTAGTTTAAATGTAAAATTTTTGGGTGCTACTCAAAATCAATTTCTTTCATAACTTTATGTCATAATGAACGAGACATTTGTAGTAAATCTGGGCATATCTTTAATTCTGTCCAAATTTTATCCAAAGTTGGGATATGATTTTTAAAAAAGACACTTTGAATGATGCCTCAATTATATTTTTAGTTGTGTTATCGAATGTTTTAACAGTTTCTGGACAACATCCACGGTGGTTACAAGATATAATTGTTCCAGAGTTTCTATATTTTTTGATAGCACATAGATTTAGCAAATGCTTAAAAGTAATATTTGTGCACGTTAATTTGACACAAAACTGCTATTTTCTTTAACTTACCCAACGTTTTTACAATTTAAACACTATGCCAGTAATCTTTGTCTTTGTCTGCTAGTACTTGGAATAGTATCCGAGTCCATTTTCAAATTAGTCCTGAGACTGTTTTTATGTTTTAATAGAATAATAACAAGAAACCAAGCACGCCATAAATAAAAAATGGACATTGTTTGTTCACAATTTACACAATTGATCGATCATATGGCAAAAGTGCTGAGAAGAAACCGACTGCGATCTGACCAATCCGGAATCTACAGAATTGCCAATTTAAATTCAAATCAGTCCTCCTAGTTTAAAAGCAGGGTATAGTATATAATAGTATTTCCGCCGCTTGAAATCGGCTGGATAAAAACAATAACAATAACAAATTTTTTGAATAGACTAAACATTCATAAATTCAGAAGTTCAACTGGTTTTCTTATTTTTGTAGAACGACGACCAAATAATGTAGTCTTCCAAGTTTCTCGATAATGTTGCCGTATTTCCACAAATTTAATCCAGAATAATTCCGTGATTGAACTCTACCTCCTGGTCTAAAAAACTTATCAAATTTGGGTTGTCGTTCGTCTTTGGTTTTGTCTGGCGCACCTCTAATTTTGTTCTCATATTTCTATTGAATTAAATTTTTGCTGGTGATTTTTCACAAGATAACGGCGTAACCCGGTATCTGAATAGAAATGAGTGCAATTTCACATGTAATGTACCAGGTTCTTGTAACATACACTTCAATTTAGCTTTTAACGTTTGACAGTAATGTTCAGACTGGCCGTTGGTTGCTGGATGTCCTGGTGCGATAAAACTTTGAGCGAATCCATAACGTTCACAGAATTCTTGAAATTCGATTGACTTGAAAATTGAAGCATTGTCACTGACTAAAATCAATGGCAAGCCCTGACTACTAAATATCTCTCTCAGTTCATTGAAGAAGTAATGGTCGAGGAATGGTCCAGCATAATCCATATGGATTCGTTGCCAATTTTTCGATGGCGTTTCCCATTTATGGATAGGTGCTTTCACGGAATTTTCTATATCACAACATAGTTGACAACTTCTTACGATATTTTCTATATCAGAATCAATACCTTTCCAGTAGCAATAATTCCTGGCAAGTGTTTTCATTTTCACAATACCAATATGGGTAGCATGTAGTTCTTTCAGTATATCGACTTGAAATTATTTACCGTCATAAGCAGATTTTTTGATTTTTGAAAGCTCAAGATCTACATCAGTTTCGATCGCAATTTCTCGATATGTTACTGTATGTGTAGAAATTTCTTTTGCCGTTATTAAATTCAGTCTGTATATACCATCTACTCTATCCTCTTCTTTCTGATCCATTTTCAAGGGATTTCTGGAAGAATTATCTGCGTTAACATGTTCTGATTATCTTCGATACTCTATTTCATAACCAAATTCAGAGAGAAATTGACCATAACGTAGCATCCTTGTAGCTGTTAATGCTGGTTATTGTTTTAATTGCAAAACATCGTGAAAATCATTCAGCGATTCTTGTATTGATCAGTGACGCTGATTTAGATCTTCAAGTTGCCATTGATTCAAATCTTGATATATCCTTTGATGTTGACATTGACATTAACGGGTAACAGATTTTTTTTTTAATTATATTTTTATTTTATTTATATTTAAACGGATACAATGTATATATGAAGATATAAATAAATTTTGCAGAAAAAAAAACAAATAAGACATTGATATACAATTTAAAAACTAATAAGAAAAAAATTATTAAACTTAAAGGTGGGATTTTGTGTCATCTTGTTCATAGAAGAGAACATATGCTTCTCCACGGACTAAAGATTTCCACGATATTAATAGCACTCTTGAATCGTTATATTCGGCAAAATGCTGTGTAGTGACCATTATAAGTGGTTCCACAGTGATTACATATAGCGTAGAGGTTGTACATACAAGGTACCACATTATCAGCCGCGTAATGGTTCATATCAAGCCCTTCTATTGGAAAATCTATTGAATCATTAAGTTTTCCACTAAAACTTTCTGTTTGCGAAAAGCGCTTCAGGTGAATAACCAGTATTTTCGTAAATTTATGAATTGAGAATGATTTAATGCATCGTCTTCGTTCTTTACATTTCGAACAAGTTGGTTTCTCATCACCGTCGAGTGTTTCTTCTCTTGTAAACGAATCTAAACATTGTGAAAGTCGTAATTGACCTGTTCTTTGTGGTATCGGAAGGGATAAATCCCAAAAAGGATCGTAGGTAACTGAACAGTGACCACAGTGTGTGCACTTGATTGTTGATTTTAATTGACCGACAAAGTTATCCATAATCTTGGAGTTCTCGCATATCTTAACCAAAATTCTTGTGCTTTCTCGATATCACTAAATTTGTCATCAATTTATGTTAATATGGTTTTTCATATACCTTGTTGACATCTTCGTGAAGTCCTGCTAATAGGTAACGAAGAAACTCATGTGCATCATGTTGAGTGTATCCCATGAACCTTGAAGTAAATCGCTGAGTCTTACTTTTCAATGATACTGTTTTAACCACTCTGTCTGAACCGTATTCAGACCAAAGCTCTTGAATGACTTGAGCATATGCTTTAATTAGTGTTCCTTTCATGCTAGATATGTTTATGTTAATATCTCTTATGTATGCGTCTTTCTTTAGATATTCTAATAGCCACCTTGTGTTTGATAGGCATTGAATAATACTATTCATTATTAATATGGCGCCTCTTCTCTTTTGTATTATTGTATTTTCACAAAAATAGACAATTTACGGTGTTTAACACAATCGACTCGACACACTCAACTAAACATAAAACAAATTCAGGAAAACTGATTGGTAGGTACCTAAATAAAATACTTACATCTGTGGTCATTATATTTTCCAAGTAATGTTCATAAAATGTTGTCCTTTCTTCAACATCTGCATTAATGCCCGTATAATAAAATTTCTAATTTTATAATAATACAGAACTTTTTTACTATTCTGTGTTGGTTGAAAACTAAGGATTGGAATTTCCAAATCCCTCAGAGTCTGGAATGGAAGTGTGGATATAAATATAATTAAATTATTAATTCTTATCTTAGTGCGATTATGACGGCACTATTGTAAACAATATCCGATAGGTATATACGGTTCGGTGAAATACAACCCCAATTTGGAATTACAAAGCTTGAATATTTTGCAACGGACAATAGGTACAAAAAATATTTTGGAAAAATATTTATTTTATTTTGTGATTTCATAAAAATTGAGGTCAGCCCTCTGAGCTTGCCGGTCCCCTGAGACAACCGGGCCCGGGGATGTACTTTACACCACTAATTACACTATAAATAACTTAAATGTTTTGTGGACTGAAGTATCATGTACAACAATATAACAGAGCACAAGAGCACAACAATTTTCATGTCTCCCCAATCATAATTTCATTATTTAGTTTTCGTATTAAAAAATCCCAATGGCACAAGACCAATTGAACGGCTTATTTCAGTAAAGTTTTTGCATCCGATTCAAAACAAAAAAAAAATTAAATTTTCTTAAATACATGTTTTCATGTACGTTTTAGAAAAAAGTCTTTCATACAAAAGTTGTAGAACGTCTTAAGTTCTAAAAAAAAATCTCAGTAACTTTTTTGCGTCAGATCAAAAACAAACGAAATACGATTTTTTTTCAATTTTGACAGGCCGCCACTTTGTTTCTACTATGCCAATTTGGCCCATTATCGAACTCGTCCAAGATTTTGGCCAAATCAATTTTTGTAACGAGCTTGGTTTCGATCCGTCAAAAAATGTACCCTCAATCGTGCTTACAAATTCCGTTATAGCACATACATATGTATACAGGGTGTCCCACGACGTTTTGACTGTCCAAATTCAAGAAAACTGTTCATATGACATGTATGAAAATTATCAGATATAAACAGTCGAAACTGATGCTTATATTTCTTATAAAATGACTTTCGTTTTTCCTGTCATTTCGGGTCACGTGAGCCCAACATAATTTTTTTTAATGGGACAACCAGTATAATATTACAATTTTGGATATATCTTTCAAAAACAAATTCAACGGTACCACACTTGTCATCATTGTATTGTGAAGTAATGATAATAAGGGCTATTTACTTTCACTAAATTTATTAAAGCACTCAAAAATGTAGCTGGCTATGAAATAGATAACTATAGTAGCAACAATACAGGTTGTCGTTCATTATTGTTAGGTGAAGTTTATTCAAGAACTGTCATTAACTATTAGTCGTAATCTTGTGAAGACACTGTAATAATAAGTAAATAATGACTTCAATTTTTACTTACGCTTAATTTGTTGACATGCTACTTATTTATGGAAAATATGGAAAAAACAAAACTCATGCTCAAGGTTTGTACAGAAATCGTTTTCCTCGTAGAATAACTCCAAACAAAAATACTTTTGTCTATGTCGAACAAAAGCTAAGAACTGGTTCTTTTCCAAGCGGTAAAAATCAATTTCCTCGTCAAAAGACCTCTCAGACAGATGAAAATGTGATACATATTTTGGCTTATCTTCAGGTAAATCCACACACCTCAATACGATTTCTTAAACAAGAATTACAAATACGTAGAAGTACAAAGATTATTTAAAAATCACAAATACCATCCTTATAAAATACATTTAACTCAAGGTTTATACCCTGCAGATCTTGATAGGAGAATAAATTTTATTGCTGAAACGTTCGTACAAAGTAATGATGACCCTTTAGAAAAAATATTATGACAATATAAATGGAGGTTTCATAACAATGGTATTATTAATCGCCATAATTATCAATATTGGTCGCAGGAGAATCCAAAGTGGATAAGTAAAACCAATTTTCAAACAATATGGGTAATCAATGTTTGGTGCGGTATATTTAACGGTCGGTTTATTGGTCCCTATTTTTATGAAGGAACATTAACGGGGCAAATATACTTAGATTTGCTTCAAAATACTCTCTCAGAATTACTTCAAGATACTCCCTTACATGAAACGCAAACAAAGTGATGGCAGCAAGATGGAACATCTCCTCACTTCTTTTGGCCAGTTAGCGGATATTACACCCTTAGATTTCTTTCTCTGAGGTTACTTATAAGGTCGAGTTTATGCCACACCCCCAATTGATTTAGATGATTTAAAGGATAAATTGGAAGAGGCATGTCGAACAGTAACATCCGAAATGATTAAAGCAGCACTTACAAGAAATCTTTTAACAAGGTTTGAACATTTTGTCAATGTACATGGACATCATTTCGAACATTTTCTTCAATTCTTTTAATTACTTGGAAATTCCCTATGTTACGTTTTTCAATAAAATAATTTATAAAGATGTTCATTTAACTGCCCCTATTATCATTACTGAATAATACAATGATGACAAATGTGGTATCGTTGAATTTGTTTTTGAATGATATATCCAGTTGTAATATTATACCAGTTGTCCCATTTAAAAAAAATTATGCTGGTGTCACGTGACCTGAAATGATAGGAAGAACTAAAGTCATTTTATAATAAATATAAGCAGTAGTTTCGACTGTTTATATCTGCCAAATTTCATACATGTCATATAAACAGTTTTCGAGAAATTCGACTCCCAAGTTGTACACCCTTTCTTGGTTATACCGTGCCGATGACGGCTAATGAGCTAGAAACATGCATGTCCACGGTTACCACTCATTCTCTGTAACCTATTTTGCGTGATTTACCCATTTAATTCTGTATCTGTTCTATACTCCACGCGTTATTCTTTCATTTCTTAATTGGTTATTTGTCCATTTCCAGGGTCGGAAGGTTCAGGCAGGAGAGCTATAAACGCCTCCGTGTCTCTGTTGGTTGTTGTCCTGAAAACTCGGGATCTTCCATTTGAAGGCACAAATGTGTGTTTGGTTATCTTGTTGAAATCCGTTGTTTGTGTTTTCTCATGTTTCAATTAACATCCTTGCTCCCAAGTTGTACAACCTTTCTTGGTTATACCGTGCCGATGACGGCTAATGAGCTAGAAACATGCATGTCCACGGTTACCACTCATTCTCTGTAACCTATTTTGCGTGATTTACCCATTTAATTCTGTATCTCTCTCTCTCTCTCTCTCTATATATATATATATATATATATATATATATATATATATATATATATATATATATAAATAAAGAAGATGGAATATCGCGTGATATGTTAACAACAACTACAAAGAGATTCATGGGTAATTCACGCAAAATAAGGGCTACTGAAATGGAGTGGTAACCGTGGACATGCATGTTTCTGGCTCTTCAGCACGGCATAACCCAATAAGGTTGTGAAATTTGGGAGCAAAGATGTTAATCGAAACATGGGAAAACACAAAATAACGGATTTCAGCAGGGAAACCAAACGCTCATTTGTGTCTTCAATTGGAAGATCCCGAGTTTTCAGGACAACAACCAACATCGACACGGAGGCGCATATAGCCCCCCAGCCATGAACCTTCCGACCCACAGTAAATAACAAAGAAGATGTAGGAATATCGCGTGATATGTTAACAACAACAACAAAGAGATTCATGGGTAATTCACGAAAAATAAGGGCTACTGAAATAGAGTGGTAACCGTGGACATGCATGTTTCTGGCTCATTTTGCCTCTTCAGCACGGCATAACCAAATAAGGATGTGAAATTTGGGAGCAAAGATGTTAATCGAAACATGGGAAAACACAAAATAACGGATTTCAGCAGGGAAACCAAACGCTCATTTGTGTCTTCAATTGGAAGATCCCGAGTTTTCAGGACAACAACCAACATCGACACGGAGGCGCATATAGTCCCCCCCGCCATGAACCAAATGAGCGTTTGGTTTCCCTGCTGAAATCCGTTATTTTGTGTTTTCCCATGTTTCGATTAACATATTTGCTCTCAAAATTCACATCCTTATTTGGTTATGCCGTGCTGAAGAGGCAAAACGAGCCAGAAACATGCATGTCCACGGTTACCACTCTATTTCAGTAGCCCTTATTTTGCGTGAATTACCCATGAATCTCTTTGTTGTTGTTGTTAACATATCACGCGATATTCCTACATCTTATTTGTTATTTACTATTGGTCGGAAGGTTCATGGCGGGGGGGGGGCTATATGCGCCTCCGTGTCGATGTTGGTTGTTGTCCTGAAAACTCGGGATCGTCCAATTGAAGACACAAATGAGCATTTGGTTTCCCTGCTGAAATCCATTATTTTGTGTTTTCTCATGTTTCGATTAACATCTTTGCTCTCAAATTTCACATCCTTATTTGGTTATGCCGTGCTGAAGAAGCAAAACGAGCCAGAAACATGCATGTCCACGGTTACCACTCTATTTCAGTAGCCCTTATTTTGCGTGAATTACCCATGAATCTCTTTGTTGTTGTTGTTAACATATCACGCGATATTCCTACATCTTCTTTGTTATTTACTATGGGTCGGAAAATTCATGGCTGGGGGGGGGCTATATGCGGCTCCGTGTCGATGTTGGTTGTTGTCCTGAAAACTCGGGATCTTCCAATTGAAGACACAAATGAGCATTTGGTTTCCCTGCTGAAATCCGTTATTTTGTGTTTTCTCATGTTTCGATTAACACTTTTGCTCCCAAATTTCACATCCTTATTTGGTTATGCCGTGCTGAAGAGGCAAAATGAGCCAGAAACATGCATGTTCACGGTTACCACTCTATTTTAGTAGCCCTTATTTTGCGTGAATTACCCATGAATCTCTTTGTTGTTGTTGTTAACATATCACGCGATATTCCTACATCTTCTTTGTTATTTACTATGGGTCGGAAAATTCATGGCGGGGGGGGGGGCTATATGCGGCTCCGTGTCGATGTTGGTTGTTGTCCTGAAAACTCGGGATCTTCCAATTGAAGACACAAATGAGCGTTTGGTTTCCTTGCTGAAATCCAATATTTTGTGTTTTCCCATGTTTCCATTAACATCTTTGCTCCCAAATTTCACATCCTTATTTCGTTATGCCGTGCTGAAGAGGCAAAATGAGCCAGAAACATGCATGTCCACGGTTATCACTCTATTTCATTAGCCTTTATTTTTCGTAAATTACCCATGAATCTCTTTGTTATGTATATATATATATATATATATATATATATATATATATATATATATATATATATATATATATATAAGTAAAAGGTGATGATTGTCAGGTATGCGGTCAGTATAAGAAATAAAACTCTATATTCTCATGCTCAATATTTCGCTATTGTTCAATAGCATCATCAGGAGACACTACAATAATTAAAATATAAATAAAATGACAAAGATAGGAACACAAATACTTACAGATGTTAAGAGTCAGTAAGAGTTGATGTACACCACATTAAGGTACTAACTAGACTAATTGCTGATGATTAATTTGTAAAAATGGTTGTGGTGTGAATTGATAAAAACAAGAAACAATTTGAGTTGAAAACAAAACAATAAAATAAATAATCTGAAACGTATGAATAACTGGGGTGACAAAACAACAATATTAAAATGAATTTAACAGGTGACAATAAATATCACTAAGTTTATTGGTGTCAGATTTAAGGTTGATAGCATCTTTTTGTTTGTTGATGTGATACGTTTCAAAAAATAAACGATTCCTGTATTGGTCAACTTTCTGCAGAATCTCTGTATCGTCATAATTGAACGTATGGCCCGTCTTTATAAAATGATCCACCACTACACAGTTATTCTTGCCTACTCGACTATCACTTCTATGTTGGGTAATACGGTTTTTTAACCATTGAGAAGTTTGACCAACGTAGCATCCCGGACACTGCGAGCAATTTATTTTGTAAATCACGTTGGTTTGTAATAATAAAGGTGTTTTATCTTTAACTTTCGAAAAAAGGAGAGAAATAGTTGTCAAATTGTATTTGGCAACTCTGAAATTGGTGAACTGTTTGAACAGTGGTAAAATCAATTGAGTTAAATTATTGATGTAAGGAAGTCTTTTGTACAGAGTAGCCTGTTGATTGAAATTGTCAACCTGACCATCGTCTGTGTTATAAATTAATTTTTTTAAAATGTGTTTAGGATAACCGTTGTTAACGAAAATATCAAATAACGATCTTAAGTTCTTATTAACAAATTTTTCATCACTGACGTGTAGAATTCTATTTCTCATTGTTAATAATAAGTTGTACTTCTGACTCTTAGGATGATAATTTTATACAACATAATGGAATCTAACCTCAACTCGGAGGTAAGTTCACAGTATCTTAATGCTGAGTTTCCATTTAAGTATTCCTGATGATGAGGACAACCATCCTCAAAAGCTTGAAAATTTTCCGTTAAGATTACACTTTTTTCCGTTTCTCTTGCTGCATACCCCAATATTCACCAGTTTTATATATATATATATATATATATATATATATATATATATATATATAATATTATAATATTCCTAATTTTCTTTAACCATTCAAAATATTTTTGATTTCGTGTTCTTGGGTTTAGGTCATAAATAAATAAAAAACTAAATATCGTCTACATACTTTGACGTTTCGCTTCTTGTTGGGAGCTTTCTCAAAAAGATGTTATGTCTTATTTGGACAGAATAAAATATTTACAATTAATCGATATACAATTTTGGAACGTGTACAAAAAGGACACTGAACATATAAAAACATATATATAAGTTTACTCTCTACAATAGTCCTATTTCATTCTGAAATAAGCCTAAAAACCGAGTAGAAACACAATTATTTTCATAACTTGAACGGTCCGTATCTCAGAACGTACCTATTAATACATATTTCGTCAGTAATGTTTCAAATTAATTGATTTCTGTTCTAGAATCATCAGGTTAAACATTTATGTTTTGTACTTTTTAATTTACTTTGTATATCGACTTCAGTTCGGTAGTTGCTACCGAATCGTTACATATCAAAGGAACAAGCGTATATTTTAGTAAAATAGAGCCATTCTTCAATCAGCCAAAAATCTGTACACAGTATGTTACCCATCGCATTTTTGACTTATTTTAAGTTGAGTTATTTTGAATTCTCACAATCTGCTTACCATATTTCCCCAGTTACTTGCCAATGATACCACATGGTACAATCAGTGTACAGAAAACAGATTTCTTTTCGTTTGTTAAGAAAAATATCGCATTAGACACATTGCCTCTTAACGAGGACGGGTGTTTTGCTTTAAGACGATTTGGTTTTTGTTACTTTGGAATATTATTAACGGAACATGTTTGTTTGTTACCAGAAGCTACTTTTTCTGTCGTTTCTTATTACATACAAGGACCAATAATAAAATTAGAAATAAGTGTGTGTTTTTTTTTCAAAATTATCAATTAAACTATTTTTTAAATAACAAAAGAAGAGAGATCGAATACCAGTGGACCTCAGCAAATACTATCAAAGCGGTGGTATGAGAGTTAGTCGTCAGAATCACAACTTGAGCAGACATTTTAAAAAACAAGAAAATAATTGTCAGGTTAATTCACGAGTTTGAATTCATTAGGTTTGGATCGTTATAAAAGTGTGTGTTTTTTTTTCAAAATTGTCAATTAAACTATTTTTTTAAATAGCAAAAGAAGAGTGATCGAATACCAGTGGACCTCAGGGAATACTATCAAAGCGGTGGTATGAGAGTTAGTCGTCAGAATCACAACTTGAGCAGACATTTTAAAAAACAAGGAGATAATTGTCAGGTTAATTCACGAGTTTGAATTCATTAGGTTTGGATCGTTAAGTCATTAATATCCTATGAAATAAAAACGTGTTTTTGTTATCATTAAAATGTGATAATAAAAATTTGTAAAAGTGCTGTTTTTCTAATCTAAGCTAATCTCGCGTATTACCCTCGGAAGTGCCACTCGCCCCTTCTTATCCCGTAACTGGCGAAAAATGACCCCGCTCAAATGACAGCTCAAATGACTCTCCGCAGTCTACATCACCTTCCATTACTTCTCTCGCAAATCTTAACCCAATACCTCCACCGGAATAACTACTATCCAATTAAAAAAAACTGCAAAAAAAAAGAATAAAAAGATCTAAACTGACTGAAAATGGCCGTCACAATATAAGCCTCGATTCACGTTTTATTATATATGAACTCTTTGAAGAGCCTCCTGAATCCTTCTCCCTTAATAACATCCAACTTATTGCGTTTCTCGAAAATACATTAGGCGTCAACGACCCTCTACCTAAAGCCAATCAATTTATCTCCGATACTGCCTGTCGGGGAGCGAAGACGGGCAGTAAGCTAAGTGGACTGTATTATTTTTTGGTGAGGTGGTTGTTGACGTTTAAGTGCACTATCCTGTCTCCGCTGACCACGAAAGGTTGAACAATACCAATAAAAATTCAGTTTAATTTCAACTGATCTTTAATGATACCACTTAGAAAGTAGAAAGACCATATAAGACAAAATAAATAAATATGGGATGCATCTAGGATTTGCATATCCCAGTCAAGGTGGGACATCCAAATTTTCTGCATCAAAACCTTACCTGCTACAATGATAGGGTTTACCAAACTTAATGGGTCGAAACATGAGCTAATTACTGATAAAACTTTTCTTTTCGTAAGAGGGTGGATATCTAACACTGAGGGTACTGAAATTCTAAATTCATCAAGCGAGGGATTCCACTTAAGACCTAAAATTTTGCATGCGGATTCATTCAAATTCAAATCTTTTTCTGATGCATTAGTATTAGCGATATCTTTTAAAAATTCTGTAGAGTTGGATTGCCATTTATGCAATTTGAAACCAGAGTTATTTAAAGCTGTGTTAAGCTGCATATAAAGAGTTTTCAAGTCGGAGAGGGTTTGTGCACCCGAAAGAATATCGTCAATATAAGTTTGAGATAATAAGGCTTCTGAAGCCAAAGAGAGATGATTGTTTTTGTCGGAATATCTTTGATGACAAGCTAAAAAAGGGGCAAAGGTTTGCCTAAAGGAAACCGTTTGCAGTTCGACGCATTGGAGAGACTCTTTTGGAGAATTTCTCCACAATATATTTTGTAAGAAATTTTGATTAGGGTTAGTTTTAATCTGGCGGAACATTTGTCTGTTGTCTGCAGTTAAAACAAATTTAGGAAATCGAAAACGACACAAAATGTCATACAGATCAGGCTGTACCGTGTAGCCTTTGTACGATATACAATTTAGAGAAAGAGAGGACGATGTCTTGCACGAGAAATCGAATACCACCCTGATTTTGGTGGATGCGCTGTCAGGCCGGACAACGCAGAGATGTGGAACAAAATATTTATTAAAACCTCGGCTACTTGACGGTGAAGGTACTGTCCCTTGGGCAGGACTAAGAGAGGTGGTATGCGTAAGAGCTAGGGGTGTCATTTGGGCATGACCTAGAGAAATAGATTCATCAATAAACCTTTTATATTCTGTAAACAATTCAGGGTTGTTGTGGAGCCTTTTTTCCAGTGAGAGAAATCTTCGTTGAGCAGTAATAAAAGAATCGCCTTTGAAAATTCAAAGGGGGTGCGCAGGGGCATGTCGACCTGATAAGTACCGTTTTTCAAAATCTTAGTAGTAGATAAAAAGAGATTTTCGACGTAATCGCATTCGGGTGAGCATGAAGAGTGCTCTGAATCAGAAATTTCCTCCTGATTCCAAAATTTGTTTAAAAGCGAGTTTAGAGTTGGTGGTTTATCTAGTCATAAACCGTTTACAGAGCCGCGAGAGCAAAAACACTGTGATTGCGAAAGAGTTTGTTTTTCATTTTCTTGAGCATAGGAGGGTATTTCCCCTGCAATTACCCATCCTAAATGACTATTAAAGAGAACAGGGAGACCTTTACCTAGATGTAAAGAACCCTGCGTAAGTAACGCGTAAAACAAATCTGCCCCCACTAAAATTTCCGTTAGAGAGGGAGTGGAAAAAGACGGATCTGCAAGGTGATTCAAGATTTCTTGGGGTATGTTTAATTTACGGGGATTGATAGGAATCTGAGGTATTCTTTTTGTTATATTTTCCAACACAGAGCATGGAAAGGGAAAAACATTTGTCAGGGTTCACTTTCGAGTGAATAATCAAATTGGTATATTCCTTTGAAACAACGGAATCTTGTGCTAAGATACCTGAAATGTGCAAGTTTTGTTTCCTGGTAGCCAAATTTAAACGCTGAACACAATCGCGAGAAATAAAGCTGCTCTGAGAACCAGAATCCAAAATGGCTTTAGCTACACAAGGGTTACTATCAGAGTCGTAGATTACAACTTGAGCAGTTGCTAACAATGTATGCGAGCTATTGTGTGAAAGGGAGTTCAAGCTTTGAGTTTGTGTACTTGGCGCTTGTGCAGTGGGAGAATCATCATTTGAGGAGTGAGAACGAGAAGTACTAGGGATCGGCGTATCGTGGTGAGGGTTGGGAGCGTTCCTAGTTCTAGAGAATTTCGAATACCGATTTTGTTGACGAGTATCCCTATTGAATTGAGTAACGACTCTATTAGAATTTGCATTGGTTTGCGAAACCGGCCGATTATTGTTAGGACGCGAATCTAAATGCAATAAACTATGGTGCATACCTTGACATGCGCTACAACGATGCGCAGAAGAGCAATTGGTTACCGCGTGATTTTTTCATAAACAATTAAAGCAAAGGGCTTTGCTTTTTACGAATCTGTGTCTCTTTTGCGGAGAGAGTGTACCGAATGCCGAACAAGAGTAGATTCTATTTGATTGCTGACATTAAGCACAACTACTCCTCAGGTTTGGAGAACCTGGAGGAAAAACTCGTCGGTTAGAATCGTTAGTCGCGTGCAAATTGACTCGAGTATGGGGGAAAGTAGTATTTTTTTATCCTGATAAGCAGGTTTACGATCCTGCAGCGCATCAAAACTAGATAAGTTTTCCAAAATAATGCTCCTCCGCTCAGCGAAGGTAATAAAATCTTTAAGAGTATCGTTATTAATTCTCTCTTCCTCAAATATTTTACGAGATAGAGGGTCCAATTTCCTTTCAAATATAAAAACTATGAGTGCTTCAGTAAGCACTTTTTCACTGATACCTAAATTATTTAGACACTCTAGCTCCTTACTAAGAGTATTAGTCAAATCTCTTAAATTCGCTGCGTTGGCTTTAACAATATTGGGGCAACTGAACAGGTTAGCTAAATGCTCATTAACAATGATAGATCTATTTTCAAACCTTTTCTTTAGGGTACTTATAGCTACATCATAATTTGAATCAATGACTTTTAAATTCTCTATTATCTGAAGAGCTGAATCTTTAAGCAAAGTGCGCAAATAATACAATTTTTCAGCCTTCCTTAATTTGAGATTTGAACCTATTAGAGCTTCAAATATATCAAAAAAGGGAGCAAAATCGGACGGCTTAGATCCGTCAAAATTGGGTATTTTAATTTCTGGCAATCTAACATTAGATTTGTGACCAGAAAAGGGGCTTGGACCATTGCCAGCGCTGGAGGAAGTAGGTTTACGCTGACATTTTGAATACAATCTTTGTAATCTCCAAGAGTGTCGTAAAACTTTCCTTCAAATACTGCTCGGTCTTCAGTGTCAGTAAGAGTGGGGTTAGATGATATTAAATCTTCAATTTGGTCCTCTACATTAGTATGATTAGCAAAACTTTCATGAAGGGTGTCTACCCTTGTTTCGAGTTCAGATACTCGCTTAACCGTGGCAAAATGACCTGTAATCCAATTAGATAATCTGTTCAATTAACCCACGTAAGAGTTACGTTTTTTAATTAAATCAGCAAATTGTTTTGCAGCCATTATTACAAAAACAATACAATATTATATAAAAATATACTAGTGATAATCTAAAGAGAAACAATAATAAATGTATATGATATAGCACTGAACTATTTTTCTACTAATTTATAGAGCGATGAAAGTTCAATAACCTATTCAAATTAAAAATCGATAAACACTTCAATCACCAAATAAATAATATTAAATAAATTGTCGCAAGTATTATAAAAAAATGTCAATAAACATTTCCTAATTAGACCCACAATATTTACTAATATCGGTAAAAACAGAATAGCAAAAACATCAGACGAAAATCAATAATTTTTAAATTTGAAATAGTAAACACATGTACCTGCTTTAATGTTAGTAAAAACGTGAATTTGTAAAAAACTTCTTACTGAATATCCGTGAAACTTGAAATAGTTGCTATGCTGAATGAGAGGGTGCTGGCTATATGCATGAAACAGCGCTGTAGAGAAAGATGCTAAAAGCTTACTTCTTTTAAATAAATGAAGACGAGTTGGACTTTTGGCGCTGTTGCCACGTCGCTGAAACTTCTTGTAGATAGGGAAATGAGTTGGTTTTTCGTGGAAACCAAAAATTCTTCTTAACACTATAACGATACTTATACGAAAGTTTTGTTTCGCGCACTGTTTTAACGGTACGGCACAAGTTAACGGCGAAAAAACGAGAACACTTGAGAGAAACCAATCACGTGATGGCTGGAAAGTTGGAGAAAGCACTAGAAAAATGAAACTTCACATCCGTAGGATCATATCCTTGGCTCGATGGACCATGTCGGGGAGCGAAGACGGGCAGTAAGCTAAGTGGACTGTATTATTTTTTGGTAAGGTGGTTGTTTACGTTTAAGTGCACTATACTGTCTCCGCTGACCACGAAAGGTTAAACAATACCAATAAAAATTCAGTTTAATTTCAACTGATCTTTAATGATACCACTTAGAAAGTAGAAAGACCATATAAGACAAAATAAATAAATATGTGAAAAATGATCCACAAAAATTGTTCTTGCCAATATTTGGCAACACTGTGATTTTGGCGATTAACATGAAATAATTATCACACTAAAATAAAAAATATATCATAAACCTGATCAACGTTTTAATACAGAGCAGGGAGAATTAACAACGTGCGAGTGATGCAATTGTGATTGGATGTAGAGCTACTAAAAACTGAACTAAACACTCAATTTGAACATCGGGTGGTCACAGCGTGTAGACACACATACATTCGGTGTGCTTCCGACGAAAGTTACTACTGTTCTTTTTAAAAATGAAATTGCGCGCGCAGAGATTTGTTACTGCTAGACACCCAGCGACATCTACGCCTGTTCCAATACATATGTACAGGGTGTCTCGAAATATATAATTAGAACCGTTGGAATTAGTGTAAATTCCAACACTGCCTCCCTACTGAAATAGTTGTCCTTACTTTATTCTAACATCAATCAAATATCTTTAAAAAATCGCATTACATGTCTGATTAATAAAATTAAATTTAAACTCCACCTTGAACAAAACAATCCTACTGAAGAACATCTTTCTGATGACGGTAACTTCACTGACTCCTCCAAAATATCTCAGCAAATAATTTCTTTCCCTGTATCTTAATTAGTCCCATTCTCTATAATACAATGCAACTACCATTATTTTTATCGTCGCTTAGAAAGAATTCAGAAAATTATCTCCCTCCATAATTCTGACTTTCTCTGCATCCAGTAAACTAATTTCAAAATTGATCATAAGCGCCATCTAAAAAACTTTGAAGGTTATCATCACATTCGTACCAACTGTACGAGAGGCGGTGGCGATACTTCAATATTTGTATCTAGCGATGTATATTCATCTCATCTCCCACTAATCCCAAATTTAGAGGCAATTTCTGTCACTGCTTGGTGCCCTAATAAACTTACCATTTGCAGTATTTGCATTCCACCCCCTTAATGAAGAAGACTTAACCGACGTAATAATCCAGCTCCCCACCCATATATTATTTTTGGTGCCTTTAATAAACATCACACCATGTGAAGCTTGGCTCGTGGTTGCAGTAGGTGCAAAGTTATAGAAAATGTCATAAACTCCTCCGGAAAAAGTATTACTTTTCTTTTTTAAAGTAATAATTATGAATTATTGTTTATTTTTTGAAAGCCTTTTAAAAGAGAAAAAATACAAAGAAACAATATGTAGCTTGTTCCAAAAAAGAAAAATAACATGTTTGAATCATAACTACAAACCTTCTAGGAAAATATAATTACACACCTGAATTCTAAATAAAAATAAATGGTTTTAAGGATTAAAACTAACTTTTTCGCATCTGTGACATGCCCTGAACAATATTCTATCATAAACTTGTCAGTTGTATATACTTCGGGGAATGTATCGTGCTAACAAACCGAAATTTCTCCCAAAATAACGAAAAATGTAGTATATCTGGATTTATAGTCAGCTCTAGTCAGCTGAAAATCGATAGGGTACATCTGTGAGACACCTTGAAAAATATTCAATTATAAAATTAGTCACTTGTATTCACTCTGGGGGCTGTATCGTGCTAACAACCCGAAATTTCTCCAAAAAGGACCAAAAATGTGGCACTTCAGGTACCATAGCACCCGTTGTACCAGCTTTGGTGAGCTAAAAATCAATATGGTTCATCTATAAGACGCCCTGAATAATATACAATGATAAAATTGGTCACTTGTATATACTCCGGAGGCTGTATCGTGCTAATAAACTGAAATTTCTCAAAAAATGACAAAATGTCGTACTTCAAGTACCATAGCACCTGTTGTACTGGCTCTGGTGAGCTGAAGATCAATAGGGTTCAGTCCTTAGCAATATTCCATCATAAAATTGGTGACTTATTGCATTCCGGAGGCTGTATCGTGCTAACAAGACATGTAAGGAAAGTGGCCGACGACAACGACGACGACACAGGATTTTTTTCTAAAAACCGTTTTTTCGTATTATTGTTGATGGAAAACATAAAAATAACAACAAAAAATTTCAAAATTCGAACCTTTCTTGGGACAAACCAATACTTTTCTCGCATATTTCATAAGTTGGGCGGAAAAATAAAACGAGTTATAAGTCTATTTCTTAATGTCTGACAGCACAGTAGCCTCATTAAATATTCAAATAAAAAATTATCTCTTACAGAGTGATCCTAAAATTTTTACAAGTAAATACTACAATTCTAATGCAAAACGAGTAGGTGTATGTATTGGTTATCTGTACATCCCTGTTTCAGCACTAATTACAATATGTAATAAGACTGAACAAGGCCAGCAAAAGGATAAACCCTGCGGCAGTGGAGGAGATTACGATATTAGTTCATTTTGCTTATTTAATTAGATTCGGTCAACATTACAGTTGAAACAAAATTCATTCGTTTAGGCCTATTAACAAGTTACATTTTCATTTTTATTAAATTAATTAAAGAAAATATAGTTTAATTTTCATAATTCAAATTTATTGACAATGAATTAATGTATATTAAGTAAAGTAAACATACCATTTATAGGAAATATAAAATTCAATCTATAGTATCATCCTCTTCGCTGGCCATACAAGAATCATCCGAAGACTCGTCGAGAGAGATCACTATCGGTTCTATAGTTTGTTCTATGAGGTTATCTAAAACCCACATTTTCTCTTCGTCTTTAATTACATGATTCATAGCATATCTCCAGTTCTCTTCAGTTATTAGGTATTGTCAATGAGTACTTCATGAGTTCACGAACATCTTTCATTTTAGATGTTTTATTATGTCTAGCTACATTACCTTTCATTTGGGCACATATCAACTCTATCGCATTTAATTCACAATGGTATGGCGGCAAACGAAGCACTGTTATCCCAGGACTCTTGGCTATTTCATCAATAACAAACTTTTTAAATTGTAGCTTGTGATCTGAAGCAACCTTTGAAAGTTCTTTTTACAACATATCATCTTCAAATGGTGTATCTTTTACGATTAACCAGTTTCTAATATCAGCTTTTTTCCAAGAGGTAGATGGAAGATTTTCTGTTAATCGCGAATGATAAGTGGCATTGTCCATAACGATTACAGCATTATTTGAAATTAATTCGACCATTTGTGTAAAATACATCTGCAGTCATTTCTTGATGATAGTCTTTGGTTGATGTTAACTGAAACTCCAGTAAACCACCTTCAACGAACCCTTGAATGCATCCAATATGCGTTATTATTAGTCGGCGACCTTTACCGATAGGAGTTTTCAGTCCAGTAGATAAACCTTCTATGAAAGCTTCACGACTGGTTTGAATACTTTTGTCCTGCTATATTTTTTTCACTGAATGTCCTTCATTGAGCCATGTCTCATCTAGATAGTAGGTTTGTCTTCCCTCCTGTCTGTATTTTCTGAAATCTCGTAAATACTGGCGTCTCCAACATATTATTTCTTCGTTGTCGATTAGCACTGATTTGCGACTTTGCTTCTCCCAACTAAAATTTATTTTGTGTAATATTTTCCACAAAGTTTTTCGCCCTATGTCAGGCAAATTCTCGTCCTCCTCCACCATTCTTAGAATTCTGTCAAGGGTTGGGATCTCTTTTTTAAAATATAATTCATGTGCTTTTCGTCTTATTGTATTTTGCATATGTTCATCAAGGTCAAATGGTTTTCTTCTAGTTGACTTTTTAGGTGGAGATATATTTCCATTTTTCCTCTCTCTTAGAAGCCTGTAAATAGTAGATTCACTAACTCCTGTCATATTGGAACATGTCGAAACTATATTTCTAACAGTAGCAGCCGGCATTTGATGTACAACAGCATCATGCACATTTAACACTTAAGTCTTCGTTTGTAAGCTAAGCTCGCTCTTACACTTTACTGTGGTAAAACTTGAAGACACTTTTCACAACACAGTTAACACTTATGGAACATAAGCGACTCTAAGCAAAACAAATTATACAAATTTGGGCGAGACCTAGTTTCACCGTATATACCTGCAAAATGTCTAAGTAGTCATTGGGAAAATCCCTAGTAGGACCCTATTATAATGTTTCTTGTAAATGTTATTATCAACATTTCGAAAATCAGGAGAATGGAGAATGAATTGATAAATGGTTTGTTAATATGTCTCCCAAGAATTGACCTGCTTCAAATTCTCAAGATAATTAATGAAATATTCAGTCAGAATAGTTGCGTTACAAGATTATTTCAAAAATAATTTATTGTTTTAACTGTATGTACTCTACAAATGTATGAAGGTTAGTTAGTTGCTTTAACTAACCGAATTCACATCTATATCACCTTTATATATCAGATCGGGTATAAAATTAAATAGTAAATAAATTCCTTAGATGAACTGTGACGCTTATGGTTTACTACCTGACTATCATCACTGACCTTTTCGCATGCTGTCAGGCAATAAGAAACAGACTATATGTCCATGAATATAGTTTTGCTACAATGTATTATACTGTAATTTTTTTATATTAAAATTTAAAGAAATTGATAATTTTGTTGTAGTGTCAAGTTACAAGACAAGGAATGAATCAATTTTAAGCCAGTTGAATTATTTAAAATGGCACGAGAAGTAGTGTTATATTTATTTATTTATTTTAAAATGCTTACATTTATTTCCTCCTTCAACTTAAATTTTGTCGTTATAATCATAATTATCTTGATAAATATGTCACCCGGTACAAAAGAATAAGCATTGATAGTAATAAGTTAATTAATAGATAGGAAGCTTCAAATCCATGTAAACCTACTGGATAGTCTGGATATTCAGCATTATGTTCTAAGAACGAAAAACTAAATCAAAAAGACGAGTTAAAATCGTGGATAATTTATATTATGGGTTCTTCTTCATTCTCAGTTTCCTACTTAGCTACAAATGGAATTTTATCTAGTTCCCATTTTTTAAAATTTACTCACGATGTGCCTCCAATAACCTTTCATAAAATTCTTGTTCTAAGCGTAATAATCACAGGAAACAATTTTTGTTGTAGGTTAGCACCTGAGCGGATATCGAACGATACTGAAAATGTAGGTAATTGTCGGAGTTAAATGACTTTGTAAAAGTCAATCAACAATTATCATATATTAGAAAAATAATCAAGTCAGGAAGCACCTGTTTCGAACACGTTAAATAATCACAAAGTCGTTATTTCCGGAAAATAATCTGAACATCCCTTTCATGGTAGAAAGATTTTGCTGTTAATGGGTGTAACATCCTAATGGGTGTGTCAGATAGAAGGGTCGAATTGTAAAAAATGTTACTAAATTAATTATTGTAACATTAAAATAACTTGTTAAATAGTAATATACAGGGTAAGTTTTAAATATGGAACCCTTCATTTATCTCGCTAACGACTTGTACGATTTTTATAAATTTTGGTTTGTAAGGGTTTTCTAATATGGCAGATATTATAGGGTAAATTTGGGATATACGCCATAACCTTAATTGATGCCACTATATCATTGAATATATTGAGAATTACTCACTGGATTATGTTATGGTTGCAATGAATTGATGTTCACAACAAAATGATATAATGGTAAACAGGTTAGTTAAGTCGAAAAACGACTGAAAAAAATAATTGAAAAATTTTTCAAAGTGGGATAAACGCCCTACCCCAACCGAACGCGCACACAAACCCCAAATAAAAAAGCCTTCAACCCCGCCCTGCAGAGAAACCGCATCCTATATCAGTGCCTTATCTCGAAAACCCCCAAAAACCAACTAAAAACCAACAAACCTTCCAAAAACTCTCTCGAACTTCTCTCTCTCTCTCTTACAGCACTAAATCTATTACAAATCGATGGTTTTTTTAACATTTTTCATTTTATTCTGTTTCTTCTTCAATCGACCACAGTTATTGCAACTGTTGCCATACATGGTACAGGTTACGTGCAACCATTTTTGGCAGTCGATACAACGAATCCAGTCCACAGGTTCTTTTGTGTCATAATAGTTTTCCAAACATTCTACGCAATCTGCATCATCATTACGTTGATCTTCACCTGATGAGCTGTCATAATTTTTTAAGAGTTTGATTCGTTTAATATCAGAGTTTTTATTAATTTTCTTTTTTTTTACCATTTTGGCTCTACTCGAACATGTAGGTACGTTCTCTTCATCTTCTTCTCATTTTCTTGCATGTCGTGCATTTGACGTCTGGAAACAAAATAAAACAGTAGATTTGTTAATGAAATTAACTGTCTCAACCCTTACTTTGTGGAATCTACTCATATTAGTGTTTTAAATTAAATTTACTGTTTCTAGTTAACTCCACAGTTTATTGAAAAATGTTAAAAATTCTAAAAAAATTGAGAATTATTTCGATATTACCTAAATATCATCGTCAGAATGACAGGAGTTACATTTCATTTGATGCCTACCTGATGTTTCATTATTTTTGGCTAGTCCAAGAAGTGTTAGAGTTGTGTGTGTGTGTGTGTGGGAGAATGGCCTTAGACATAGTCTATTAGCCACAGAAAATTAAAAATGAGTAAAAGGTTGAAATATTAAAAAGACTGTAAAGGAGTAAAGATATAAAAATGCTGATTACTGGGCATAAAACTAAGCATATATCTAAATAGACAATTTAGACTTATTTATGAAATCCACTATGGAATCAAGTACAGACTTCTCAGTATTTGCCAAAAGAGCGGTTATATTTGTGGGAAGAGGAACGTTGAAATTGATAAGAAAATTGTAAAGTTCAGTAGTTGCCTTTTTGTTTTCAGTGCATTCAAAGAAAATATGATTCAGATCTCCTACTGATGCCTTGTTACAGGAGCAAGCTGGAGAATTGACAATAACTATTTTAAAAAGATGAGCTGGGAAACGACCGTGATTTATTCTTGAACGTGATATGATGGAAGTATATTGTTTTCTATAATCAAAGTTAAAAATATGAGGAATCTTAGTTGGTATAGTAGGATGCAAAAGGAAATATTGGCTATTAGATGTTTTAGCGAAGTCGGCGTAAGACCGCTCCCAATTAGTTCTAATATGTTTCTTATAATAATTTAAAAGGTCTGAGAAGACATAAAGATTGGTATAATAAGTCATTTTGCAGGCTCTCTTGGCTTCCAAGTCCACGTACTCATTTCCTTCTAAAGCGCAGTGCCCTTTTAACCACATGAATACAATACTTTTGTTCAGGGTTTTTAATTCGCTTGTTAATCTTTTAATTTCTAAAATTATATTTTGTCTGTAACCCTTGAATGGAGAACCTTCTATAGCCTGTAATACTGACTTGGAATCACACATAATAACAGCTCTTTGAATCGGATTTAAAGTACACCAAGTTAACGCTTTTGATATGGCGAAAGCTTCTGCAGAAAGAACAGAACATTAATTGGGAATTCTAAATCTTTCCACGTAATTAGTATTTGAAACAAGAAATGCTGCCCCAGTTCCTTCATCACATTTCGATCCATCAGTGTATATTGTGGTAACATTGTCGCCTATATTGTTAAGTTCAGTTTTCAAAATTACTTGGTTGATACTAGTAACTTCGTAAAAGGAGGGGTATATGATGTTAGGAGCAGTCACTAAAGATTCATAATTGCATTGAAAATTGCTTTACGATATGATTTTCTTTGCTGTTGGTATTAAGAAAAGCCTCAGCTAATGGAGGACTGGTTTTTATTCTCCAGTATGGAATAGTCAGATTGTTAGTGTTTATTGCTGAAATCTTTTGAACCATGTAAGTGTTAAATGTTCGGTATTTAATAAGAAGCTTTTCGGCTAGGTATTATGCGGGGCGTATCAGATATTAAGCTGATAAGAACAGATACTACACTTTGATCTTAGCCAGAGGCCGAGAAGCGATAAAAAGTGTTAGAGATATTGTTAATAATTCAAATGATCTTTTCAGTGATTTCGAAAAGAGGTCCATCATAAATAAGAATCCTCATTCTCCACAATTATATGGAACCGTTAAATTACATAAAATAACGAAACCAATTAGACCTGTAGTTTCTCATGTTAATACTCCTAATAATATATTGGCAAAGAAACAACAATATACTCAATAGTAACGGATATACTTCTAAATATTAAATTAGAAATTCAATGGAACTGATCAAAAAATTAAAAGCATTCAACTTGCAAGATAGCTCTAAGCTTATTTCATTTGATGTTACCAATATGTTCACTGAAATTCCTCCTAAAGAATGTCTAATACTTGTAAGAAAGTTACCAGAAGATAAAAATATTAATCCAGGAATAATATCAGATATACTTAATTTATTTGATGTATGTATTAATCAGAATTATTTCACTTTTGACAATAAGATATATATTCAAAATGAAGGTTCACCAATAGGAAGCCCTATATCGCCAATGTTGGCAAATATTTTTATGGGAAGTTTAGAAAGAAAAATCTTTGAAAGTAATATTTCAAAAAATGTTTTATTTTGGTATAGATATGTAGATTACATATTAGCTTGTTTTATGGGTAGTGAACGACAATTGGATATATTATTCAACCACATTAATAATTTACTCTCAAAAATTAAATTTACATTAGAAGTTGAAGTAAAAAGTTCAATCAATTTTGTTGATTTAAAAATTCAAAGAGTTAATAATGTACATGATTATTCGATTCACTGAAAACCAACACACACTGATGTGACTATTCCATACAGTTCCAATCATCCCATGTCCCATTATCTAGCGGCATATAATTCAATGATACATAGAGCATTTTCAGTTCCTATAAACAAATGTAATTTTGATAGAGAAATTAACACAATTAAACAAATAGCAACATCCAACGGTTACCCATTACATATGATAAATAAACTAATTAGTAAAAAAGAGGAAAAAGTGCCATTACAACTAATATTTCCTAAACAAACTAAAGAAATAAAAACTTATAAACTTATATGCAGGAAATGTTTCTAATAATATTTCAAAGATAATATATTTAGCAGCCAATACAACGATTTCTTTTAAAACAGAAAGTAGCATAAGTACAAAATTGTTAAATGTAAAAAGAAAATATCACCATTAAAGAAATCTGGTATATATAAACTTTCAACATAAATTATTTATTTGAAAAAGTAACAAAAGATAAATTCTGAGAGAAAAACATTATTCTTGTAGGTACAAAAACAAAAGCTGCCTACTTCATTGCCTTTTTTCGCAATATTCACAGGCGTCCACGAACTTCGTGCAGCCTTCGTACATCCATCGACTGCATGTTGTGCATTGGATCCAATCATCCATTTTCTTCGTTTGGTTATAGTTCTCACCACATCCTACACAAACATCCCATTCATCTTCAAAACTTGACTAATCATCGTAGACAACACTCAAGTTTTCCTCTTCGTCACTAGATGATTCTGCAAAGCACTTCTTCTTTGCAGGTTGTCTTATAGTTTTTGTTGTGGTTTTTGCTTTTGCTTCACTGTGTTTTGGTTTTCTAGCCTTTTTTCTTTCACCGCCAACTTTTGTTTCTTTTCCGAGATGTTGTCATTGTCTGTTAAAACAGAAGCAAGTTGTCTGCTAAGTTTCCGTACAGTTTCGACTGCCTTGGCAATGGGCACAGGAGATATTTGGTCGAGCATTTTTCCAGGAGTAGGACCTTCTTCAGGAAAAGTGAAACGAATAGGCTGAGGTGAAACTGACATGTGTCGAGTGCTGATGTCGATTGCAGCTTCATCTGGTGAGGGGTCTGTTTCTGGAAAATTTGACGTATCCATAACAACGCCAACTAGGGCGTTTGCATGTGTCTGAAGATGTTCTTCAGGATGACTTGCTGTTGTTTGAGCTTTTTGCTCTGTTAGGTGAGCATAATCAGGAATGATCGATGCATCGAACGGGACAATGCCTGTTGCTTTAAACCAGGACACTGCATTTTTTATCGTTGTGGATTTTTCCCAAGCAGTGGCAAGTAACTGTCCGAACTGGAGCCTGTTAAGTTGTCTTCCGGGATTTGTTCGTAAAAATATATTGACAGCATTGTAATAAAATGCTTTGAAAGCTTTGAAAAAGCCTCTATCCAAGTGCTGCAAAAACTGAGTGCTATGACTTGGCAAACAAAAGAGAATGACTTCATTCTCAGCAACATATTCGAGCATTTCAACGTTGCTACAATGTGAGGAGTGTCCATCTAATAAAAGTAGTACCTTTCCTGCAGGTTTACGCGGACTAAACTGTTCTTGCAGCCAATTGAAAAAAATATCGCTGTTAACGTATGCCGATTTCTGCGACATAATTACGAGGACATTCCATCTTCGTATTCGGGCTTCTTGTTGTTCCACTTGAAGATACATGTTGGAGGTATGTAGGTAGCTTCGGCATTGAAGCAAACGATGATCGAGATGGTTTCCCCCTTGCTAGCTAAGACGTGTTCGGGACGGTTGTTAAGTTGTAATCCAGTCTCATCAATGTTGTAGATGCGTCCAGGTTTATTCATAAATTCGTTTTCAATCAACGTCTGTTCGAAGAGTGGAAAATAATATGACGCCACATTTCCCGTGTCATTGCTAAAGCTCTGGCAGCAAAAACTTCTTCAGATTTTCGTATGCTAAGATGTCGGTGCCTTTCCAAAAAGGAATGTAACCATGGATACCCAGCCATACGTGCTTCTCTGTTAAACTTGTGCGGTAACTGCAATCTTTCGGCTAACTCGAATGCCATAGAACGCACCTGAGACTGTCTAGGGGCAAATCCGTCCTTTTGTAATTTATGAATATGTGCCACTATTTTGGCTTCCTTATGATCTCCTAGGGTAGATGTAGGTACCAAGTTTTTGCTATGGACATTCCTGTTCTTCCTTCGACGCCGTAGAGTAGCTTCTGGGATGCCATAGACGCGGCCCGCTTCTCGTATGCTCATATTTTCCGTGTCGATTGCGTTAATTACTGTACGGAGTTGATCGATATTCCACTGGCCTCTTGCCACACTGCCCTTCCTCTTGTACTCGGTTGGCATGGCTGTAAAAATTCAAATTGTTATTAAAATCATTTATGATGAATGCGTCAACTCTGCTCATATTAGGCTGCGTCAACTCTCCTTACACTATAAGGAGAGTCGACGCATCAAATCTCAACAAAGCAGTTTAGAGGAATTCCACGGATTGAGGATAGAAACATGCACTGGGTTATTAATAACAAGAAAAAACTGAGAAACGTCGCAAAGGTGCGGTGTAACATACATTTGTGATCTTCTATCTTTGGTATTCCAAAAATTGTCGGTAGTAATCGAAATATATTGGCTCAAACAAATCACAAACGACGAGCCTAATCGGGTAGCACTACTACAACCATGATTCAGTAGTTCAAAGCCACGAAGGGGTGTTGCCATATTTCTCTTAGAAGCGGTAGCAACGGAGAAAACATGCCCGCGTCATCTCTCCTAGGTTTACCCTATGTCTTTGTTTAACAGTACAAGTATTTTTTTTCTAATTTTTTATTTATTTATTTATTTTTTGTTGATTAGTACATAAATATAAAGCTAAAAGAGCAATGTAACGTATCAAAATTGTATTCGAATTCTGTTAAAAAGAAACAAATTATTAAAAATTGAACTTCTGCCAAATCTTTATTTGCCTTTTTCTCGACATCAGTATTTTTTACACGACGATATATTGCAAAAAGGATCAATTAACTACAATACTTAGATATGTAAAGATCGAGCTCGACGAAAATAATGAACCACGTCAAATTAAAATTAGTGAGTCGTTCTTGGGTTTTTTTAAATAACATGTTTCTAAATAATTTAGATATTGACTTGACAAAAAGTAGAGGACAAAGATACGATGGTGCATGTAATATGAGTGAGGCATATGGGGGATTACAAACACTTAAATACAATGCACTAGAAGGATCAATGGGGACTTTTCACAATTACTTTATAATAGTATTATGTAAACATTCATGCCAATTTTTGGCCCTATGGAGTGTTTGTTCCTTTAAAATTCCATTTTTTAGTTTCTGTGTCTCCTCGAAATGTGGTCAAGTTTTTCTTAGTACACCTTGTATCTGTCTAACCTGAAGTCTACTAGATATTGTTTAATCAGTTCAAATTATACACACGTTAAACATTTTACTTCCTGATTTTTATTACACCACGTCAGCGGATACAGTAAATAATATTTTAACACAACTTTTTTTATGTTTTGATGACTTCATCTTTATCATATCCTGTTGGTTAGTATCTATTGAAGTAAAATGACAATTTTTATGTAAGTTCGCAAACGAATTATAAAAACTTAACGACATTAAAAAAATTTACTTGATAATCATTTTCAACATCGAAAAACCAAACGAAGTTTCTCAAAATAAGTTTCTTTCCTTATGTCCCATAAATGAATTGGTGAGCCGGGTCTTTGGTAGAGTGTTGAACAAACGAAAATGGTGATTAGATACAGTCATGTGGAACATATTTACCTGACTCAAAATTATTAAATTAAAATCAAAAACCGACTTCTTTCAAGGATTTTTTCATATTTCTATTTATTTGGTTAAGAAGGAATTTATAAATGCACTGTATATCAAATGATGTGTTTGTTAATACTGGTATATGCCACGTGGCACCTTATGCCATAAAATTTGATGCTTGATTTCTCAAAGGACACTAGTGAATGTAATAAGGTTAAACAGGGGCACCGCTTTGCGTTGTTTCCAATGTGGCCTATTACATTATTCATAAATGCTGTCAGAATACGAACAGCATTCTGTTTAATGATATACAACAGACTTAACATAAATCGACATGAATATTAGATTATGTTTTCAATATACAGTGGAAATGGTATAGGTTTTAACCCTTTATTTAAAATTTAGATAAAAAACACTACGATTTGTTTTTGACCGAGGCATCGATAACATGAAAAATCAACCACCCACTGAAAATCCTGTAAATAGTCCAGGAGGAATCAGCGCATGAGTACTGAAAACTATTCCACCCCAATTTTTCTATGCGATCCTCTTCAAATTGCCATACTGATTATATAAATGCATATTGCAATGGGGCAACCTAGTGCCCTATTGTTTAAACCGAAATTGTTTAAACAATTGGAAGGAATTGTTATTTTTCAACCGGACAAATTTTTTTTATATTCTTTATTGTAATACAAATAAAAAAGGTCCTATGACTTTTCACGATAAAGTTAATATTTTTAGAGATATGAGTTTTTAAAGGTTCGAAAAATCTCAAATTTGAGTACATTTGACCCATGAAAAATATATTAAAAAAATAAAATTGAATATAAATAATAATTTTTTTAAATTCTTTATACAATAGTTAATAATATTCTTAATAGAGATTTAAGAAAATTTTATTGTTTATACCTGTTTTTTAATTGTTAATTTCGCGCGCTCACAAGTTTGTGTCGCTACCTTTAAGTATCGCCGTCTCTCTCTGACTCATGCGCTGCATCGACCTCTCTGTGTCCCGAATCATTATTTATCATTTATCTAAGAAACCATTAACTTCATCAAGATTGGTAAAGAGAGCAATGTTATTAATAATTAAATTGTCTACAATTTGTTTTTAACAAAATTAATTTAAGTATGAATCGGAACATGTAATTAAAATTACTTTTTGGTTATTATCATAGTAATTTATGCATTTTAATCAACAATCATAAGATATAATGGTATTTGAAAAATTTTTGGAATCACAATTATATATAAATAATAAGCTTTTGCTCAAAACATACATTTGGATAAATGCATTGAATCCGGAATATAAAACAATAGATTTTCCGAATTTCGGATACAAACTAGAGAATGATACTTTGCTAATACCTTTATTTATAAACAAAAGCCCATTTCCAACTGATCAAAATCTAATGTTTTATATTCCGGATTCAATGCATTTTTCCAAATGTATGTTTGCGCAAAAGCTTATTATTTGTATATAATTGTGATTCCAAAAATTTTTCAAATACTATTATATCTTATTATTGTTGATAAAAATGCATAAATCACTATGATAATAACAAAAAAGTAATTTTAATTACATGTTCCGATTCATACTTAAATTACTTTTGTTAAAAACAAATTGTAGACAATTTAATTATTAATAACATTGCTCTCTTTACCAATCTTGATAAAGTTAATAGTTTTTTAGATGAATAATTAATAATGATTCAGGACACAGAGAGACCGTATGCAGCGCATGAGTGAGAGAGAGACGGCGATACTGAAAGGTAGCGACGCATACTTGTGAGCGCGCGAAATTAACAATTAAAAAACAGGTATAAACAATGAAATTTTCTTACATATCTATTAAGAATATTATTTACTATTGTATAAAGAATTTAAAAAAAAATATGATTTATATTTTATTATATTTTTTTAATATATTTTTCATGGGTCAAAAGTACCCAAATTTGAGATTTTTCGAACCTTTTAAAATTCATATCTCTAAAAATATTAACTTTATCGTGAAAAGTCGTGGAACCTTTTTTATTTGTATTTCAATAAAGAATATAAAAAAAATTTGTCCGGTTGAAAAATAACAATTTCTCCCAATTGTTTAAACAATTTCGGTTTAAACAATATGGCACTAGGTTGCCCTATGGCAACATGCATTTATATCATCAGTACGGCAATTCAAAGAGGATCGCATAAAAAAATTGAGGTGGAATAGTTTTCGGTACTCATGCGCCGATTCCTCCTGGACTAAAATCCTAAATAAATATTAATAGGACCAAAAATAAAATAACAAGAGAAGTTGTTTTCTAGAAGTAAATTGTTCTCCGGTGTTGCACCTGCGGATATATTTCAATTAACAGTAATGAAGTCTCATTGTCTAAAGTCAAATGATTAATTTTTTCAAGTGTTGATTGCAACGTCTGCTGGTTGTCGCTTCGTTGGTAATAAACGTTATGATAAGGTCCAGCTATGCAGCTGCACATATTTAGCACAACATACATTATATGTAAATGTTATTAAAGTTCCCACGTGTCTAAAAGTGTTATAAATATAGCAGAAAGAAAAAAACGATCTATCACCATAGTATAGTAGAGAATGTATCATTTTTAATAAAGCAGTTATTATAAATAATATTATTGGCAGGAACTTAGAATGTTTGATTATAATGCAAAAAAAAATGTTTACTATAGACTCCGTACAATACAAATAAATGTTAAACTTATTGTTGTCGCCAACAAAAAATTAAATATTTTTGGTAAATGTGTTTTTGTGATGACTGACCCAGTATTTACCGCAAATAGATGTTCAGCATATGGTCAATGTTTATCACAACGACTATTTTCGATTTATTCATAGCTAAAATACCAGGAAAGCATCGACAGATGCTCATAATGTTCGTAATGTGTATGAGTTATTGCAGAATGACCAGATGGAGAAGATGATAATAGCTATGGCTTTTATACACACACAACCAAATTTATATGGAATCACACTGTATTTAGGACTAAAATGTTTTATGTGGAAAAACGTTTATATGGCAAAGATAAAAATTTTATGTTGTCAAATATGAGATAAAAAAATTTAAAAAGATCATTACTTTCGTAAAGTTATTTATTATTATTATAAATAAGATTATATATACATTATTGCTCTCATTCAATAAGGAATAGTCCAAACAGACGTAGCTGAGATGCTAGGCGTTTCACAGAGCGCTGTATCAAAAACGCGTGCAAGGTATACGGAATTAGGAGAACAGGATAAGTTAAAGTCGGGGAATAGTTATAACTGAGCAACAGAATCGCTTTTGTGCAAATTGCTAGAAGAATTCTTAACGTTTCTCATCTAAAGATAAAACGAATGAATGAAAACCATTCGAAAAAGATTTTCTGCTCGAGAGTTGTACAGGAGAAGACAGTTACGAGTTCCTGAGTTGTCCAGGCAAAACTGGACAGTTGAAAATTGACGAAATTCCCCTTTTTCAGATGAAACCAGAGTGGGTCTTAATTCAAATGACCGTTGATTTCAGGTTCTTTGGTGTAACAACTTCAAATAGGCATGTATGTTGTATGTTTAACGAACATAAATCCCATTGAAAAACTGGTGAGACCAGCTCAAAAGAAAGGTAAAAGAGATCGTCGAGATAAGCCAGGAGTTGTGACATAATTCATCTAGAGAGCATCGGCAGAATGGGGAAAAGTAGATAATGGGACACTTTGCAACACTTTTAGGAAGGGGGTTTGACGGCATGTAGAAGAGGGCGCGACCTCATGTAGGGCACAGACAAATAATAGAGGTAAGACGGGCAAATCACTAACAAAAAATGCCTCGGCAGATGTGCTGCCGTCCTTATTTGTCACCAAAAACTAAAGGCTTCTGTCGTCGATTCTAGCTTTTAAATGGTGGTAAATTTAAATTGTGTGATATGGCGGAAAATTCAAATTCGATTGATTTATAATTTCTAAGAATGGGGAAAGGTTACAACAACTTAATTCAAATTTAGTTTAGAGTATAATTCTACAAAAAATCGTATTACATACATATCTAACGGATTTTATAATTATTGTCATACTTCTTATTTTTGGAGGAGTTGCAAGCACATTTTGTGGTTTAAGTGGAAAGGGAAGGCAACTTTCTTCTAAATTATCCCCAGCAATGAAATCTACAAAAACAATATACATAGTAGTTTAAAATGCTTACCAGGTAAATTTAAAACAGGAAGTCCAAGTTTTTTTAGTTTTCCCCCTTCTTTACATACATCCAAAAAATGGTTACCACAAACTACTTTCCCACTTGAAATGCCTCTTGGCTGGTTAAATAAACTGGAATTATTGATTCGTTCCAACCAAATGTCTTTTATACGCTCGTCCGCGGGAATAAAATAACTGTAAAATATTAATATAGATTACTCATTTTAATTATGATATTTATAACCTACCTTGGAGCATCTTGAGGAAAAATTTGAGAATCTGTAGTAGCACGAATTTAAAAAAATTTTTTTTACAGTGTAAGACATTAATTAACTAACCTGGACAACCAAAAATTTCTCCGCGGAAACACATATCAACAGTAAAAATTCAATATGAAAAGTGTGAAAATTCTAATAGTTACGTCAAGTTTTTTAACAACGTTGCCAAAGTTGACAATAGAAAAATTAAAAAAGAAGAATATATCAACTACTGCTTCTTATTTTAAAGGTCTCAGCTGACAAAATTATTCAGCTCAAACCTATTAACAAATCTAGGTGTAAATGAGTAAATGATCTAACCTTTATGGCTTAAACAGTAAACATATGTTTTAAAGATCCCTCCCGACACCTAACACATATCAATGAATAACCTATACGCGTATGTGGTATACCTATTTGAGCCCGTATTACTGAATAATATGCCGGGTTAACGTTTCGCAATTCGTGCGCGCGAAAATTGCGAAACATCAACCCAGCGCTTTTTTTGCAAACTATTGATAGTTGTTCATAAAAAATTTTGTTTCTTCATATTGTGCATATATTGCTAATAACGTATGTGGTATACTTATTTAAACCCGTATTACAGAATAATGTGGATTGAAATCGCGAGCGAAGCGAGCGCGACATGTCGACGTTTCGCAATTCACGCGCGCGAATTGCGAAACGTCGATCCGACGCGCTTTTTTTGCAAACTAACTTCATGGAATTCCGAAATAACCATAGATAAAAAAATATCGATGTAACTGCATACAAACGAAATCGAGACTTACATTTCTCGTAATTTCATAACTTCATAAATTTGGCAACGTCGCTAATGTCAGTGATTAGCAAATGTCAGTTGAGATTGTTGTCAAAGCATAACAGAATCATTTTGAAAAAAACTAGTGTTTATCGTAATGATTCAGTCTACAATTATCACATATCTATTAAGAACAAATTACATATTATACTTCGAGAATATATATGTATATATACAACAAGAAAATATGACAAATATCCATTCGAAAAGGGACAAATTCGAAAATGAAAATCCTTCTACTGCGCTTGTTAAGTGTTTCCGCAGCAAAATTTGTGGTGCTATGTGTTTGTTAGTAAGTGCCTTACATAATTAAAAAATAATTTTTCGAAATCGGTGCTTCAAATTTTACCCATCTTGATCTTGGTTAAAGCAATTGGGAACAACACACTCTCGAGGGGCACATAACTAGTTTTTTATTTTATATAATCAATAAAATCGTACAGAAAACAACATTTTATTCTCTCGATAATAATCTTTTATTTATGTAAAATAAATTTAGAACTTTTCTAATAACTGCCAATTGTAGTATCATACTGATTATACACAAAATAATAGTTCATAAAATGTTTTAATTACAACATTTTACTTACATATGGGTTTTTACTGCATTTATCCATTTTTGACGTTATCCACGCAGTATTCAATGAACTTTCGGGGAAACTATAAAATTTCAACTGCGTAGTATTTTTATACAGCATATTTGAACAGCCATGAATACAGAAAGATACTTTTGGTGACGACATCACAAACATTTAATATCAGTTTTAAAAAATGAACATTTAAAAAAGCTGATTATAGAAAACTACTAATACTACTAATAGTGTTTACATCACATTGTTTATGGTTTATCACGGCAGATGGCATAAACGCCAACTTTCTCGGTCCCTATTGCCGTCTGGGCCATCTGCCGTCAATAATGTCTACCTACATAGCCGTCTAGGCCATCTGTCAAGCTGGATGGTAACAGATCATCTCAGGTCACCTCAGATCGCTTCAGGTCACATCAGGTTACGTCAGGTCATCACAGATCACGTCAGGTCACCTCAAAACGCTTCAGATCGATTCAGATTACGTCAGGTAACTGTTAACCTAAATTGCCGTCTATGCTATATGTCGGTAAATACTGTATATCTACATTGTTGTCTACACCATCTGCTTTCAAAACTGTTAAATTACAAGGCCCTCTACACCCTCTGTCGTCAATACTGCTAGCGTTACGTTAGAAGTCAATACTGCTTACGTCAACGTCAATAAAAACAACAACATATCATCTTCCAGTACCATAGCACCCGTTGTACGGGCATTAGTGAGCTGAATATCAATAGGGTTCAGCTTTGAGACGCTCTGGATAATATCCAATCATAAAATTGGTCCTTTGTATATACTCCTGAGGCTGTATCGTGCTAACAAACTGAAACTTCTCCAAAAATATCGTACTTAAAGTACTGTAGCACCTGTTGTATTAGCTTTGGTGAATTGAAAATCAATAGGGTTCATCAGTGAGATGTGCTGAATAATAATAAATCAAAAAATTGGTGACTTGTTGAACCCCGAACGCTGTATCGTGCTAACAAACTGAAATTTCTCAAAAAATGACAAAATGTCGTACTTCAAGTACCATAGCACCTGTTGTACTGGCTCTGGTGAGCTGAAAATCGATAGGGTTCGTCTGTGACATGTCCTTAACAATATTCGATCATAAAATTACTGACTTATTGCACTCCAGAGGCTGTATCGTGCTAACAAGACATGTAAGGAAAAGTGGCCGACGACAACGACGACGACGACATACACACAGGATTTTTTTTTCTAAAAACTGTTTTTTCGTGTTGTTGTTGTTGGAAAACGTCTAAATAACTCAAAAAAATGATTCAAAATTCCAACTTTTTCTGGGGTAAACCGATACTTTTCTCGCATATACATAGGTTGGGCGGAAAAGTAATATCATTCTTGGCATTCTTTATTCGAAACAACTGTTTTCATCATTTTTCTGACACCGTACTTGCAGTATGTATAAGCTAAAACAAAATTTTGTTTTCTTTTTCATCCTTTTAACGATTATTCATGCTTCTATGTAAAGGTGTACAAAAGTGTACGATGTTTTGAAAAATATTATTTGAGATCAAAGAGATGCTTTCGAGTGAGGTCATATTTACTTATCTGCTATGTTTATTTTGAGTTAAAACTTAGAAACTTAGAAATATGCGTAGTAGACAATACTGTTACTCATTTATACCTGAACTACCCTTTAACTTTACAAATAGTTGGATTTGTTTACTATAGCAGAAACCGCAGTTCTAGAAATATAAGTAAGCCAATAATTTCACGCGGGAGAAAATTAGTGCAATTTGCATTAGCTGCTGTTTCAAAATTGATGTGTTGAGGAAAATGCTTGTGCAAAATTTTCAACAAGTGTGTGTCCCGGGAGAAACGGTATGTGTTGAGGAGAGTTTGTTTCCTTTCCGTGGTAGACTCCAAATCCGTCAATACATTACAAACAAAACACACAAATATGATATAAAAGTATTCAAACTTTGCTGTGGACCGGGATACACATGTAATATGAAAATTTATGCTGGGAAAGAAACAGAAGAATGTGTTTCTGTACCCACAAATGTTGTGATTAGTCTGGCGGAAAATCTACTTGGTCAAGGAAGAACAAGTTCAGAGTTAGCAGAAAAGCTGCTAGAAAATAAAACCCATTTATCGGGCACATTGAGAAAAAATAGGAAAGGACTACCCAAAGACGTTGTACAAAAGAAGCTGAAGAAAAATGAAGTTACGAGCGAAGAAAACGAGAAATGTATAACGATACTAAAATGGAAAGATAAGCGTGACGTGTTAATGCTCTCTACAAAGCATGCTAATGAGACAGCAAGCATTGACAGACGATTAGGAGTAATTGTAAAGCCTCGAGCCTTAGTAAACTATAACAAAGGCAAATCTTGTATAGATCTGTTTGATCAAATGGTAAGTTACAACACTTGTTTGAGAAGGACATTGAAGTGGTACAGGAAAATTGCTATTGATCTGTTATTTGATACATCAATGGTAAATGCTCATATTCTTTATAAAAAAATAAGACAAAAGTATATAGCAATTACTGATTTTCAAGTCAGTGTAGCAAAGGAATTACTGAAGAAAGAAACTACGGATGTTGCTGATCAAGAGATTCAAAAAGCAATAAAAACCCATTGGCTAGAGAAAAAAGAAGGTGAAAGTCACAAGGTGAGAAGAGATTGTGTAGGGTGCTGCGAAAAAAAAAATAAACGGTTTTAAAGACTAAAATTAACTTTTCCGCATCTGTGACCCTGAACAATATTCTATCATAAAATTGTTACTTGTATACACTTCGGGGGATGTATCGTGCTAACAAACCGAAATTTCTCCAAAAATAACCAAAAATTTAGTATATCTAGTTTTATAGGACCCGCTGTACTTGCTCTAGTCAACTGAAACTCAATAGGGTACATCTGTGAGACACCTTGAACAATACTTATCCATAAATTTGATCAATCGTACACTCTCTGGAGGCTCTATCGTGCTAACAAACTGAAAATTCTCCAAAAATGACAAAAATTTGGCACTTCAAGTACCATAGCACCCGTTGTACTGGCTTTAGTGAGCTCAATATCAATAGGGGTCATCTTTAAGACGCTCTGAATAATATCCAATCATAAAATTCATCACTTGTACATACTCCGGAGGCTGTATCGTGCTAACAAACTGAAACTTCTCCAAAAATGACAAAAATATCGTACTTAAAGTACTGTAGCACCGGTTGTATTGGCTCTGGTGAGCTGAAAATCAATAGGGCTCATCAGTGAGATGCCCTGAATAATATTCAATAATAAAATTGGTGACTTGTTGAACTCCGGAGGCTGTATCGTGCTAACAAACTGAAATTTCTCGAAAAACGACAAAATGTCGTACTTCAAGTTCCATAGCACTCGTTGTACTGGCTCTGGTGAGCTGAAAATCAATATTCCATCATAAAATTGGTGATGTATTGCACTCCGGAGGCTGTAACCTAACAAGACTTGCAAGGAAAAGTGGCCGACGACAACGACGACGACGGCATACACTCAGGATTTTTTTTCTAAAAACCGTTTTTTCGTGTTGTTGTTGATGGATAACGTAAAAATAACTCAAAAAAAAATTTAAAATTTCCAACTTTTTTGTGGGTAAACCAATACTTTTCTCGCATATTAGATAGGTTGGCGGAAAAGTAACATTTTCAATAGATTTTTTGTTTCGTTTTCCAATGATAGATACACGTGTTTCTTAAAATACAGACATTTCTTCATCACTAAAATCGTTTTAGACTTCTGAACACGAGTCGACAAAGTCGACGAAAAGATCGAAGTCTTGCATTCTGGCTTCTAGTGACCATCCGTTTTAAATTTGAACGGACGTACGGCGAGTCCTAGAGCTTAGGTATGAACAGATTCGGAATCAGTATGGTCTGACTCCTCTTCAATGGAAGAAAAATTTGATATGCGACCTTCATTTATTTATTCACCTGTTTATTTTAAATCTCAAAGCAGACGTATGTAAATGGACTGAGCGATCCGCATTCAGTTGGGCAGTGGAAACAGACCGAATATAACGAGAGAGGCAAACCGTTATATTGGCAGGTATTGGTAGCGTTGTCCCTCTCTAAAGAGCGGTCACTTTTGTGAGAATATCGCTCAGTCCATTACTATAGTGCTATTCAATACTTCGATCTTGATTCCGATTTTGTTTATAATCGAAATCTAAAACGGATTGATGTTTGTTGAATGATAAAAAAAATTGTCATGTCATTTTACAAATCAAATAAATCAATAGTGACATAACCTCATCATTATTTTAGTTTATGTCACGTGTATTTCAATCTTTTCACAAGTTCATTTAGATTAATCACGTTTAATTTTATAGATGCTGTTCTGTTAACTAAAAATGTAATATACAATTGCAAAATATCACTCACATCACATATTCCATAGACAAACGGTAGTTTATTCAAATTTTTCGACCAATCACACGCTTCCGATTTACGATTACTTTCAATAGCATCATAATTTCAGACCGATTATAATCAGAGTGATCGATTGATATCGAAAATGTATTGTTGAACATGTTGTTTTTTAAATGACAGGAAATGATTGTAATCGATTGTCGCGTTGAATAGCACTTATGTCTATGTTATGTCAACATCAGGTTATTTGTCACTGGATTTTTTTAGCTTAGTTTGAGTTGTCACACCTACTTTTCTTTTCAAATGCTCTTTTCAAATGCATTCAAATACAGTTATTATGACCTTATAATATCAAAAGAGACAGCGAAAAACAACATTAATTGAGCTCTATGTATAAGGATATATTTTGACCTCTTCTGGCAGCTGACATTTTGAAAAATCTTGTCACTGACATATTCAGCCAAAATTTTTGTTGGATAGGGAGTGTTTATGTTTCAATGTTTTGTTATTGCATTAATTATATTAGACAAATTCGGTAATTTAATTGTTCATTAAACTGAAATTACTGTTCAGAAGTCTTAGTATATGCCACACTCTGACGTTTTCCAACTTGTTAGCATCCCTGAGGAGTTATAGGATCTCATAGTAGTGCCGGAAATTTCGAAAAAAATTAATGTCTTTGCAACCCTTTAACTTAAAAGTATCAAATTTGGTATACTGTATGATACCGTTAAGGACATTAAGTAATGGTATGTAGAAGGCGATCGAATCATTCTGAGGGGTTAATTAGGAGTGACCTAACCATAAAATTTCACAGAAGATTTTTATGTGTGAGTTGATTTGAAAAGTTTCATTTTCACGCCATGGACAATTTAATTCTAAAACTTTTTTTACTCTTGTAATTTTGCACAAAACTTTGTCATTTTCAAGGAAAAGTCGAATAACCAAATACATGTTTTCAAGGATGTTATTTAAAAAGTTACAAAAAAGTCAAGAGTTGGCTATGAATTTATACATCAAATTTGACAATTTGCAATTCAATTCTTGTAGTAAGTAAATTGTTATAATTTTTTTTCAAATGAGTGAAAAACTCTCATTTAGCGAACAATTGGATACAATAATAATAATATTGGTGTTAGGTTTTTGTGAAGGGAACTGTAGAAGAAATGTGGAAAAAATGTATCTTTTAATTTGTTAAATCTGAAATAAAATTCATGATATGGATGGAGTAAATTACCTCTAATGGTTATTCGACTTTTCCTTGAAAATGACAAAGTTTTATACAAAATTACAAAAGTAAAAGAAGTTTTAGAATCGAATTATCCATGGTATAAAAATAAAAATTTTCCAATCAACTGACAGATAAAAAACTTTTGTGAAATTTTGAGGTTAGGTCACCCCTAATTCACCCCCCAGAATGGTTCAATCGCCTTCTACTTACTATTACTTAATTCTCTTTACAGTCTCATACAGTGTACTAAATTTGATATTTTTGAGTTAAGGGTTGCATAGAAACTAATTTTTTTCGAAATTTTGGACCCTACTTTGAAATCTTATAACTCCTCAGGGATGCAGCTTGGTATAGAGGTAAATTGCCCCCAATCGTCATATTTTGGGCTCCTCTATACGCATCTGCTCTGCGTCGGTTCTTATGCGGGACACCCTGTATATATCCCACGTCTTTTCGCTTCCTAAGAACATATATAACATTATCTTCATTTATTTTTTGTAATATCCTCAATTTTTTATCCTGACACTTCTCCTAAGTATTATTATCATTATTATATTCCTATACTTTGATTTACATCCTTGTCTTATATATCCTCCAGACTCTCTATGTGCATCTGTTAATTCCAATATTTGTTTGTAAAGTTGATGGTTTAAAGGTGTAAAGTTTTTAGGGTTTTTGAAAATATTAATTGATATGAACAATCGGTTGCCGGAAATACTTTGTCATTTACTATTACGTTTTCTTTATTAAATGATAATTATTTATTGCCCAACTGAGTCCCAAGGTAGTGTGAACAATAATCAAGTTCTGCCAGTATTTTGTCAAATATTCATCTTGCTGTTCTATCTTCATTTGAAAATTGCTTCCTTCACTGTTCTTTATATTGTTTTCCACAATTTGAATTTTTTCTATAATCACACACTCGCTTTGTCAATTTTTTGTACTTACTTTTGGTCTCTTTATAAACCTGAGGAGACCTGACATGACCTGACGCGATCTGACGTGGTCTGAAGCTATCTGAGGTTATCTGTCGTAACCTGAAGCGATCTGAGGTGAACTGAGCTGATCTAACGTGATCTGAGGCGATCTGACGTGGTCTGAAGCGATCTGTGATGAACTGACGTGATCAGAAGTGATCTGACGTGATCTGAAGCGATCTCAGGTGATATGATGTGTTCCGAGGTGACCTGAGATGATCTGTTACCATTCAACTCGACAGATGGCTATGTAGGCAGACAGTATTGATGTCAGATTGCATAGACGGTTATGTAGATTAACAATTTTGACGGCAGTTGGTGCCGCAAGGTAGGTTAACAGCTTTTACGGCTGATTGCGTAGACGGTTATGGAGGTTGACAGTATTGACGACGGATAGCGAGCAATGTAGGTTAACAGTATTGACGACAGATAGCTTATACGGCTATGTAGTTTAACAGTATTGATGACAAATGGCGGGCAATGTAGGTGGACAGTTTTGACGGCAGAACACATGTGACAAACTTTGCACAAGATGACACATTTGACACAAGAAGGATGACGCATATCACAGAACCCTAAATGGATAACGCATGTCACAGAATACAAAATGGAAGGACACATATAACGGCTTGTAGCCTCACCTTTTATCCTTAAGTATACTTACTTATAGTATTTTAAAATAATTTATTTATTTAAAAAGAAATGTCAGAATTAAAGAAAAATATTTATCTACTCGGTTACAGAAGTGTCAGTTGCTCCGGATGGCAACCTTAGGCCTTCGACATCGCTCAGACGGAGATGGGGGTGGTTCCCTCTGCTTGATCTTCCGGATAAAGTTTTAAGAATCTCCTGTAAATGGGCGCCAGCTGAGTCTTCCACCTAGGCCAATCACGATAAGTTACCCCCCAAAACCCAGTAGAATAAGGGGTAAAAATAAATAAAGCAAACATCAACTTATGCCCGATTATAATGTCACAAAAGTGGAAAAAAACATCCAATGACAATTTTAATTGAAATCCCAAAAAGCATTTACTGCCCCCCATAAGATCAAATCAAGCCGGAAACTGATATAAAATAATAACTCAAAGAAAAATGTATCACTCTCATGATCAAGTGATTAACTATCATATAAAAAAAACTATTTTAAACAATGTAAAAAAACCTAGTTAGTAGGAAATTAATATGGCTGTCTTTACTCTAAGACTATCTTATAAAAAAAATTGTACGAGTTAAATACATGTGAATTTGGTGAAATACACAAACCTGGAATAATGTATGCCACAATAAGTGACACTACAGGGCTGGGCGTTGGTACCAATGCGCAGGGGGTAGAATAAAATAAAAAATTATCCATCATAAAATGCTACTCACCACATGATATTAATTTCCACCAATACATTAATTAAAAAAAAACATGAAAAAGAAGGTATATATTTTGTTTAAAACCAAAAATGTAAGGAAAACTTAACTTAGCTCTACATGTAACCACCCCAGTCTCAGAGGATACTCTACTAGTTGTTGTGATTATTTAAAAAAAGGAAAACTAAGTTTACGGAAAAATAAAAATAAACTAAGGCCGGGTTACCAATGACCTCAGGTCTTCATCCATGACGTGGGATTCAGCCAGTGGAAAACCAAATGGTGATGAATCCAAAGATTCAGGACAATTCTTGTTCTGGCAGCTGTACGAACACGAAGCCAAGACGTAGCTCCACAAATCGAACCAACAGCGTCCAACTCCAAAAAGTAAATGAACTGCTATTCTTATACCAGTGACAAGGCTCAAGCTTAACTCGATAATAAAACCCAATTTAAGATCCGTGACTAAAAACCCTAAAAAAAATACAAATCTATCAACCGAAAGTTGGCCTAAGCCACTAGACTATATTTACAATGTTTATCCCTAAAAATATTTCCCCCTCCATAGACAAATAATTGCCCTGTAACTAACTTATCTAAAAATTTTGTCTAAACAAACTTAAATTGAATATGTTCTAGCAACATCAAAGTGCAACCGATTTACAATAATTCTAGTCTGAATAAACTAAAATGAATAAAATATTTAATATGCCTTATTAAGATCAAAGTGTAACCTAATTTACCAAATAGACCTACCTTTGACAAGGGTTTTAGTTTCTTGGCTCCTTCTTAGGATCGTTAAATGTAAATTTGGGGCCACAAAGGCATCAGCTTCTTCAAAAACTCCAAATACGGTGTGTAATAAATACCAAAATAAGACTCATGGGGAGAACCATCCTGTATAACAAATTACTTTTTACTTTGTAACGTTTAAACTATAGAAAGCGGTCGTTCACAATGATAAAATGAAAAAACCACTTATCTAAGCGTCTGTCTGGGTGCAAGAATTAAAAAAATAATATTTTAACCGGAAATAATAATTGCGTCAAAATAAAGAAATTTTGCGGAATCTAATAAATTCAATTGTTAATCGAGGTAAAAAACCTATTACACAATTACGTCGAACGATAAGTTCCACCAATCAGAAGCTAACAGGTACAAAGAAAATAAAGGATTGCTGAGCAAGGAAAAATTCCGAAACTTCGAAAAAGTAACAAATGAGGAACAGTTGGTAAAAACTCGCGGTCGGGAACGGTCAAGTTTTCTTTTGGGGTTTCGCGAATAGCGGTTTTTGAGGAGTCCTGAGTTATAGTAATTTATAATTAAAGTAGTGTTTTAGCAGTCAGGTATAATTATTTTTTTTCTCGAAAAGGGAAAGCAGATTACAAGGGAGCGTCTACTGTACGCGCTCTAAAAGGGTTTCTTTTTGTTCGAAACGCGAATCGTGTCCGTCGGCGTTTTGTGAACACCCAGTCCGGGAATTGGTAAGTCTGATTTCAAATTATACTAACAGTGTTTTTTTCTGTAGTTTGGTCAGGTTATAAACATTGCCAGCCCGCTTTTTATGATATTATGTTTATATAATTTAATTGGTGTATGGTAGTTCATATCGCACACGAATATTTAATGGTGATATCTCACCGTATGAATTAGGAATAGGGAGCACATTTGAGGTTGAATATTAAATTGTTAATATCAAAATTCATATTTAGGGTACGCGAAAATATTAGGTTCTGACGATTATTTTTTTAAAAAATAACAAATTTCTTTTATTCTGCGAGTCATTCGCGTTGGCTTAAAAGGGATATCTCAAGTTTTCTCTCGATCCTATCACTAGTTTTATTCAATTGTAGACACGGGACTCTATATACGAGTATTCCCGACGTTTTGTAAATTTGGTGTAATTATTTTTATTTTTCTTATATTTTTTTATTAAACTCGTTTAAGAAATCATTGTCGGGTAATTTATTTTCTCAACCAGGAGAGCAGGGATACCTAACATATACACATAAGATCCACACCTAAAATTTTCCCTCAACACACCGCTCTTACTGACGTAACCACATAATACAAGACCTCTCATTACCAACGACAACTGGTAGCAGCGGAGGCCGAATCCAGCTCTTTCGGACATTTCTTACAGGAGCCGTCGACTCCTGTTTCCCACGGAATCGTGGGTGGTGACAGCCAGCTACGCTGCCTTCTCGGTCCATTCGGGACATTTTTGGACAGCAGAGTTTTTTTTGGTTATTACAAGTGGTGATAGAATTTTCTTTATTTATGTAGGATCATAGTGGAATCTATTGATTGATTATTACAGGCGCTTGACTTGGGTGTAATAAATCCCTTCACAAGGTGTGGTGTGAGCCTCAATCCAACAGTAGAATATTTCCCAAAAACCACTATGCTACAGAAAATAACCACAGCCCACAACTCCACTATCATTAACAGACAAGAATCATAAAAACGCGCTAGGGGATGGCTACAAATGGCCATTAGAAAACTACGATTCTCCTCGATCACCCATTAGCACTACTGCCCTACTTTTTCCAGCAACCCACAAAAAAAAGTCCGTCCACAGAACACAGGACCCTGTCACGATACCAACGAACCGAACAGTCACCACTAACATGAAACGCACTCTGAACTACACCAACGTCAACACGGAGCAAGTTTCAAACAGGGAGTAGGGGATCTTTATGACGCCAAAAGGTAGATCAAAACTCTACTCAAAATATCAACAACCCTACTTATAAATATACGCTCAGCGCTCGAAAACCGATGTTAGTAGCTCGTAACAGTCATCGGTTACGATATACAACTAACCTCTAACTACAGATATGAACGTTACACGTTAAACCCACCACAAACACACTATAAAACGCCCGCAACTTACAACACGACAGAAATTGACATAATCCACACTCGACTAACGTCTGTGTTTCCAAGTATGACAGATGGGCTATCAAAACAAACACTTGTTGATTCCAATAATAAATAATGAGAAAAACTAAGTAATGAGAGGCAGATATTTCACCAAGGAATTACGAGAAAACGAAATATAAATTTAGTGCAGTAATACCACCTATACCTAGTAGAAGAGACCACTGTACTTGCAAGTGGAATCTCTATAAAGTACAGTTATACTACCCATATCAAACTGAACGAACCACCGCACTTCACATTTTGGAAAGACATAAAGAAAACGGGGAAAAAGAAAATGTTTTCAAAGACATCTACCAACAGAAAAGATCTCTGTAATATGGTAGTTTATTTTATTAATTTTAGGTGGAAAAAAGCACAAATTAGGCAAGCCTAGCTGGTAGACCAAACGATGGACAACAGGACTAATGATAATCTATCAGGACAACCATAAGGGAACCAAAAGATAGCAACCATACATTCCAAACAGGTAGATAAGTAATTTAATAAAAAAATCAGGGAAAATATAACCTAGAGCTAAATTTACTCGTTACAGGCTCTGACAGGTGACACATATCACAGATGACACATCCCCACCATACATAACGTCGCGCCCCCTCCTACATGACGTCACATCCCCCTCCTAAAAGTGTTGCGAAGTGTCCCATTATCTACTGAAAACATTCCGCAAGAAAATGTTGATAATTCAATCAGAACCATTACAGCTCGAATTCAAGGGCTAGAAATGACAATACGGATTACTAAAATTATTAATTTTTCATTCTTTTTCTGGTTTTTTATCATGACTACTCCTAATCTTATTTACTAAAAATTGCCATTAAGTTTTATTTTGTTAAAAGCAATTTAATAAAAACCTAATTTTAATTATATATTTTCAAAATTTCCCGTATATTCCAGAATAATAAATGATAGGTGGTGATTCCATATACGTTTGGTTGTGTGTATAGTGTGTATATACATAAACATAGACACAAACAAGCAGGATTGACCAGGCAAGAATTCAGAAAAACAAAGGAACACGCAAGGCGCAAGGAGTATTATCACACATTTGTTTACTTCAGTCTCATTGGAAATATCATACTTTGTTTATAAACAAAATTGTACCAACAACGTTTATTTGTATCAAATATAGCGAAAATATCATCCACATACCTACATAACTTATTGGGCAATTTGTGAGGCTGTAATCAAAATGAATAGGACCTCAAAATTATAAATTCTCTATTTTGAGAAACCAAATAGAACTATTTTTGTTCTTTTGTTTAGTGAGTCCTGGACAACCCGGAAGTCTTACGCCCATCCTTTCTACAACTGTGTCCTTGAAATATCCTAATGAATATACATGCCTACATAATAAAATTGGGCCAATAAAATTTATGATCTTCCATCCATATTTCTGCTCTCCTCATAAATTTCATACGTTTCTTATGAAGCAACTCCCCAAAACCGACTATTACAATCTGATCAACGTTAGGATCAAATAGTAATTTTCAGTAAGCTCAATAGATACTGTTTAATTCCAAAATTAAAGTTCTAAAGGTCTTTCATTCACATCTAAATATTTAAAGTTCTTCCATTCACAATTGAAGAACAAATTTCGCAATCTCGAGCGACATCGATTGGGCAGCATGGACGGAGATTATTAACTTTATTTAAGTACTTAAATATACAACCGCCGGAGTGCATATGACTCACCAATTTTATGTTTGGGTATTGTTCAGGGCATCTCACAGATGAACCTTATTGATTTTCAGCTCACCAGAGGGATCCTATAAATCCAGATATACTGTGGTATACACTACTTATAAAAATTTCAGAAAATGTCCCACAACATTTAATTCAAACAGATAATATTGAATATTAAAAGAGTTACGCAAAGAATAACTAAAACATTAGGAAAAATTAACATAAAATTTACTGTTTTGACCCTTACTCCTTGGAATCTACTCATATTACTTTTTTAAATGAAACTAACTGTTTCTAAATAATTCTACTTTATATTGAAAAAATGATAAAAATTCTAAAAAATGAATAATTGTTTCGATATTACCACAGAATTGTGCTATTTTGAAATTCTTTTTCTAAGTACGCATGTCTGAGTCAGTGTCAGTTATCTGTCAATGTCATGTGATTTTATTGTTTACATGTTTACCAAAGAATAGTCTTTGCTGTACGGTTTTTCCTTATTTATAATATAATATATATATATTTTGTTTGTGTTTTCAATTGTTTAAAAAACTATTATAATAATTATGGCGCCAAGAACGTGTGCAGTTCATGCGTCTCATTCAAGAGATGGAGACGGAACAACTATGTTTAGATTTTCTAAAGATCCTGTAAGGTAAGAGGAATTGTTTCTTCCATTACACCTATACATTAATATAATAATAATAATACAATCAATGAATACACTACAATAAGCGTCACTGATGATGAGATCAGCTTCAATATGCTGAATAATAATACACAATATTCAATATAATTGGTAGTAGTTTATTCCTTTTATATACATATGATAAATAAAAATATAAATATATAATTTATTTACGATAAAAAGACGATGATGTCATTGTTAGTTACTTTCCTGCTTATCAGAATAAATATTAATTTACCAACCGTGAATACAATTTATCCTCAACAGCCAGGGCAATTTACAGCTAACGGGTTGCCAAAACCTCAAGACGTTGTCAAATCAACTGGTAAAATTCCCCAGTTTGTTTTGACGTTCACTGACATTCGATCATCGTCTAATATTTACAAGTTTTGTTGGTGCTTTTAAATTAATTGCTTCTTTAAGATTAAAAAAACAGTTATTTTCATAACTAATTATTTATGCAAATCTGCAGTGTGTGGTTAATAAAATGCCGAAGCCGCTGAACAGAAAATGTCAAGAGATGGTAATATCTTTGTTGAGCTATTTTGGAAGAGAATGCCGAAATGGGGGCCCGCTTCTCCCGCTTACTGCTGTAAGAGACGTAAGTAATAGTATTCGCTATTTGTATTCATCATTATTAATTTTATTGTTACATATTTAAATGTACATGATTGAATGTTTTTAATGTTAGGTAAGGTTAAATAAACTTTATAATATAGGTATTATTCTTTCATATTTTGAAGTAATTATATTGTAGAGAGCTGCAGAAGCTTTACAACTTAGCGTTACCACTGTTAACCGTATTGCCGCCAAGCATAATAGAGGTGAACAGCCTAAAAGCCCACCTAAAAAGAGACAACGCATAAAACCTACTGTTGAAATGGTTTCTGAAATGTTATATACGAAATGTATGGAAACAGTGAGTATATTGAATTTACTGTTTTATTTTATTCACAATTAACTAACACAATATTTTATCAGATACACATAACCTTGAAAACTTTAAGAGACAAACTCCAGGAACGGGAACTCTTCAATGTTTGTATAACATCACTCTGGAAGATAGTGAAAAATATGGGATTCAAATACCAAAAAGATGATCCTCATCGTGGTTTAATGGAGTTGCCACATATTGCATTAAAACGTGTACATTTTCTACATGAATATGTCAAGATAAAAAGGGAAGGTTTATATCAATGTGTGTTTTTGGATGACACCTGGATACTTAAAGACGGTACTGTTGGACGTTCTTGGCAAGATTCTAATCATAGAAGCGTGAAAAAAACCAAAATTGGTGGTCCAAGGTAATTGAATAATAAAATATAGCAATTAATTTATGATGTACTAACATTCTTGCCATTTTAAGACCTTTTCAAATATTTACTAGTCACACTATTTTATTTGAATCAATATAATTATCAATAGTTGTTTTGAGCTATGCAGTCTATCTAGAAAACCTAGTAGTAATTTGTTATTTCGTTATTGTAGGTACATAGTATTGCATGCTGGTTCCTCTTCTGGATTTATTCCTGGAGCAGGGCTGGTTTTTTCTTCCAAAAAACCAGATGGTGATTACCACGGTGAAATGAACCGAAAAAATATTTTGCATTGGTGTGAATACCAGCTTTTAGTGAACTTGGAAGAACCTGCCACAATTGTATTGGAAAATGCAAGTTATCACAGTACAGTGATCAATAAAGTACCAACAACAGCTACCAAAAAGGCTGATATACAGAACTAGTTGATACAAAATGATATTCCTTTTGAAAATACTTTCCACAAAACCAATTATGGAATTAAGTAGAACGGTAAGTTGATATAAACATTTTTCAATATATTATGGTAATACTTAGATAACTTATTTTGTTTAAATATATGCATTTTTGTAGGAATAAACCACCAACAGTATATGAAGCTGACATATTATCTGAAAAATATGGTCACAAAGTGCTTCGACTTCCCCCTTACCACTGTATGTTCAACCCAATTGAACATATTTGGGGCATAGTTAAGATTTTTTATAGAGATCATGTGGGAACTGATGGTTCTTCAACATAACAAGCAATAGGTGTATGGAAAAAGTCTTTAGAAAAAGTGACTCCTGATATTTGGTCAAAGACAGTAGAGAACACTGAAAAATTTATACAAGATGGGTGGGATAGAGAAGTAGTATTTGAAAGACAGGATGTGCCTCCACTTATTATTAATTTTGACAGTGACGATGAAGATAGTGATGATTTTGTAGTGGAGTAGTGGAAATGTTGTGTTTTATTTTTTGTATATTTTTATCCAATTTGCTTTATTTCCACCTCTTCAAAATCACTAATAACTATTATTAAATTAATTAGGTACAGTTATTTTATAATACACAAATTAAAACAACGAACACAGTATCTCTACATAAATAATACCGATAAAATGGGAGATTTTTTATATCTTGTAACAAAATTTTATTTTGTGTATCTATATTTTTCTTTTCCATTCTATTTTTATTAGGTATAATAAATATAATAGATATTGTATAAAGATACAATATTTAAATTTGCATGAAGATGATTACAGCTTGTATTGATTCCTTTTAGCGTAAACCCTTGCAGTGCTCTTAAAGATGGTGTATAGAGTATAGAATAAGGTATAAGGACCTACAGTTCGTCATTTAGCCCTCTTCTATGTAAAATAATTGAATGTTAATTCGAATATAGAATGATTGGTTACTGTTTCTTGTATCTTATCTATAGTTTTTCATGAATAAATAGTTATATTAAATTAATCAAGCCTATTATACAAGCCTTTTATTTTTAAATAAATATTTTTGACTTGCGCCCTTCGAGGCACGGAACAATAGAAAAGAAGAACTGTCAATCTAACATCAGATTGACTTTTCTAGTTTTCGTTGAGTAAAGAAAAAAACTACAGCTTAGCAACATCAGAATATTTTGTTTTGCAACGTCATCGTCTTTTTATCGTAAATAAACTATACTTACTTAGCTTTATTTACATTTTAGAACACAGTTATGGTTGGATGCATGTAACCGTGGAGATTTGTTTGAAAAATACCCAGATTTTTTACATAACCATTATAAGTTATGTCAACTCCACTTCGAGGATAAATTTACTTCCAAAAGGGAACGTAAAAAGTACCAAGCTGTGCCTACAATATTCCCATGGTTAAAACGCAAGGGCCATGTTCAGTCTGGTAAATATTAAATTTAAGTAAGCATTACAATCAGTTGTTATTGATATTTATTTTTGCCACCTTAGTGCAGAACTAATTATAACTTTCCGACAGGATTCATTAATGCCTTATTGGCATTTCGTTTATTACAATTATTTTAATAATTACAGATACCATGCCGTTTGAGCAAGTGGGACATTCGTCTCAAGCCGCCACAAGACATATTGGTGATGCTTCTCCATCTCTTGGTAAATAAAATCATCATTTAGATTCACTTCTGTAAGATAATATGCATCAAAATAGATGGCTTTCTTATAATTAGATTGCATTTAGCCTAACTGTTTTGTTTTTCTTATACAATAATCTTTTTTTGAAGTGAAACTTTTTATGGGACACTACAGAGGTTTTGGTTACGAGGTAATCTCGTAAAGGCTAACAAGTTTTGTGAAGCTCTAATTATCATTTGTACTTAAACTTAGTGAGATAAACGCAGCGCTGTTCTCCTCTTCTGTCATCACTCGACTCGATTTAAAATCAAACGAAAAACGCGGGTTCGATACCCCCATGGGCGGCCAGAACTTTTCTTAGGTATTAAAAAGGAAGGACACGTAATATGCATTCAAATTTCTTAAAAAGAATATTTACTTTTGTTTGTCTTTTATTGTAAATAGTTTTTTATAGTCTATCCGAAAAATTATTGTTTTTATTTTGGAAATAATTTTTGTTTTAATTTTTTTAAATTATAGTTTTTTATGTTGTTGATATTTATGAATTCTCTTTGTACACTCATTGGCGGTTATTGCGTCATAAAACATAAAAAGTTTCACTTCTGACGCTGTTAGTTTTCGACTGACGCATAAATCTTTTATGGTTTTGTTAAAATGGAAAAATGTTCGGTTATTCATTCCAATTTCACTTGCTATCAATGTAAGAAAATGTTCCTACTGGTCTTCAGAAAATAGACACTGGAAAATGTGATGGATGAATAAAACAACACGTTGTCTATAATAAAGCCTGTGCATATAGTCTCTATTTTCCTTTTTTGTTTCAGATAATGGATTTCTAAAATTCTTATTGAGATTCAAGTACTATACGTATTGTAATTTTATATCATCATTTACAGAAATTATTTCTATTGTAGACTGGTATTCTAAATATATAATCTATATTATTGTATTGGTTTTTATAATCACCCTATCCTACATACAGCGCTACTTAAATACATACTTACACATATAATTTCGATAACAATATAGAAAATAAAAATTATTTGGTTAAACAATAGCTCGTTATGTTTAATAATGGATGGAACTTCAAAAACAGAAGCTAAAACTTTATGTATGAAGAAATGCTAAAGCACCGTACATATAAAAGCATAGTAGCGACACTCTCGACTCGTCCCTTTGAAGTCTTTGTGGATAATTTCGCCGACAATGTTCTAAGAAGTCGGGCAATTGTTCACTGGCCGGCGGATTTACGAGGGACTGCTGTCGTGCTACTTCTATGGAAATATATACTGTATACTGCAGAGCTTCGTGTCGTATGCTCTAACGCGAACCCCTGTATACTAAGCAAGCCGACGTCACCTGCTAGAAACCTGCTACTCTATAGGCGGGGTAAAGCGGATTCGCATATCGGCTTCCGCACAGAGTGTCGCTACTAGGCTTTTATATGTACGGTGGCTAAAGTATATCTTTCACATTGTTTGTTTAGCTGTTAAATTAACTTCAACAATTCATAAATTAAGTTTAACAGACCTATTGTGAAAATTATACTTTGATATTTCTTCATATTTAATGAGTTTTCACCAATTATCAACAAACATTCAAAATATTACACGGTTGAATGCTTGAATCTTTCTTTGATAATTAAAAATTTGTCGAAACAAGCTATAAAAATAAACAATTATTATTTGAGATTCTTTGGTTTCACTTTTTTGCGTGTAGGTAAGATTTAATTTACATTTAATGAACACTTTTCTTAGTGTAAAGTGAAGTAAAGATGCTTAGTTATCTGTCAACGTCAGTTTGAAAGTCACGAAATTTTCCCCCAAAACATTAAAGGATTTACGCCGGCCTTCGTTTCATATTGGGCTGGAGTATTCTGTGATATTACTGTGATCGTCAGAATGACAGAAGTTACATTTCATGTGATGCCTACCTGATGTTTAATTAGGTAGGCATTACATGCTTTTGTCATACTGATGATTATAGTAATTTCGAAACATCTGTCAATTCTTTAGATATTTTACCATTTTTTTTATATTGTGGAATTATTTAGAAACAGTTAGTTTCATTTAGAAATGTAAAAATTAGCATACTTCTACATATTAACAACGTAACTTTTGAGCACAGTTTTCATGTCGTCGATAAAAAAATTCTGATACCAACTAACTGTATTGTAGGCAGAGTACTTGTATAATTGTGTCTTAGATTATTCTCAGTTCGAGTTGCATATAAATTGCAGGTCTAGAAACAGTTGCAATAAAAAATTTCGATAATCCAGAAAACTATATATTAGCTACACCGCCTAGATGTGAAGTATACAGATTAGTAGAAAATTTTAGGAACTTCGGTAAGACAAACTCTTTGAACAACAAGAAATTTCTCCAGGAGTATTCATAACTAGAACCAGTGGCGTGAGTAGGATGAAGTTCTGGGGATAAATAACTACCGAGAGGTCTAGGTACCGGAAATTTTTTCAAATTTGAAGCCACTAAAACAGCATTTTAGCATTGTTTTTCTTATAAAATTGTAACCTACAGATTTTTGTTTTTTTTAGTCACGAGTGGTTTAGGTTAGGTTAGGTTAGGGTTTGGGTGCCCTAATGGTTGCCGCTCAGCCATTAATTAGGCTTATTGTGCACCCCCATTCGCAGATATTGAACAGAGTCCCATCCTAATTTCTCAACGAACAGTGAGATTCGTTTGACTACACTTTCCTGCCGTCCCTCTTGATTTGTATCTGAACAGAAGGCCCTCCTTCTGCACAAGGCAGGACAATCGAAGATAACGTGCTTTGCGGTTTCCTTTACATCTCCACACATCCTGCAATGGGGGTTTGTTGCGTCAATCTCCATCTTCGCTAGGTGTGCATTGAAAAGCCAGTGGCCAGTTATGAGTCCTACCACTTTTCGCAGTTCTTTCCGGCCCAGTCTGAGAGCATCAGCTGCATTGGAACTCGATGGTCCTTTGAGCATTCTTTTGGACTGAGCGTGTCCCGCAACTCTGTTCCAGTGCTTTTGGTGTTCATCCGACACCCAGTTGGAAACAGTTTTTCGTACGACGCTATATGAAACGCCGTATGCTGTTTCTGGTCCCATGAGGATGAAATCTGCTCCTTTCTTGGCACACTTATCAGCACCCTCATTTCCAGCTAGCCCTGTATTGCTTGGCACCCAAGTGATAATTACCCTATTGGATTTTGCCAAGGTTTTCGGGGTATTATGACAGTCTCACACTATCTTCGACGTATAGCTTGCTAAGGCCATAAGAGCCGCCCGACTGTCTATGTTTACATAGATAGTATTTTTGTTATATTTCCTATCTATGCATGAAGAAAAAGGAGGATACGTGGTAATTTCACTTCCCTGAAAAAGAGGACATCAGTGTCGTAGAGAGAGAAGACATCAAAATGAAACTGCCGGCACCTGATACTTCTGGGGGAACTGAAAGAGCTGCTTCTTTACTATCATTTAAGGTCGACATCTCTAGTTTTAAGAATGAAGTAATGTGGCTACTATTTCGTTGTTTTTTTTTGTATTTAGAGGTCGTTTTAGTTTATGCAAAGCGATTTTTTAAGTTTGTTCAAAAATGCCCGACAACTGTTCAAATCTGCCCCAACTAAGGGATAGAATTGAACAAATGCAGAGGTTGAAATTTTTTTTCAAGTTATCGTGTTTGCGTTTCCAAATTTGTTGGTTAATTTAGATCCCAAATGAGTTCCACTTTGTGCTAAAATATTTAAAACTCTTTGGAAAAAATTACATTTGATTTTAATTGGACTAAATTAGCTTTTGTTCAAATCTACCCCAGTCTCCCCTACTCATCAAAGTTCACGAATTAAAGATTCACTAATTCACCGGTGTTTATAGCTTTTAAAAAACATGCCAACTCGAATAAAAATTTCAAATACGGATTAAAATTGAGAAACGTGTCACTCACATTACGGAAGAAACAACTGTCCAGTTGTGGTTGAATTATGTTGAGCGAATTAACTAGAGATAGTCTTCATAGATGACAGCACCATTCGCTACGAAACTTGATTATAAATGGGATATACTGCACTTGCCCCAAAAATTCTCTAGCCCCACCTTACCTTATCTACTCCTAACAATTTCATTTATTCTCGTTACAGTAACAATTTACGCTTTTAAATTTCGCGCGTTATTACCACCAGAAATGCTTTTATAACAACCGATCTTGAAGCAGCCAATAGGAAAAGACAATTTAGTCTCATTGGTGTAGGTCTGTAAAGAGTATTAAAATACCAACGGGTCCTATAAATCCAGATATACCACATTTTTGGAGAATTTTCAGTTTGTTAGAACGATACAGCCTCTGGAGTGTATACAATTGGCCAATTTTATGATTGGGTATTGTTTAGGGCGTCTCACAGATGAATCCTATTGATTTCCAGCTCACCAGAGCCAGTGCACCGGGTCGTATGAATCCTAATATACCACATTTTTGGTCTTTTTTGGAGAAATTTCAGTTTTTTATATAGCCTACGGAGTACATAAATGTGGAAAAATTAGTTTTAATCTTCAAACAAGATTATTTTGTGTTCAAAACCACAACTTATTAGAACTTTACGCAATGTCTCCACGCTGGATAATCTGATAATTTTTGCAGTATAACTTTCCATGTCGCCACCATGTTCTCCTTATATAAATTATAAATAGTTCTACGTATAAACTATTGTGCAGCTCTATCAATTTTTATAAATTTTTCCTTGCTCGTTTTTCTATTTTCAGTATGATCCACAACAACAACTTTCGTAATAACTCGATAACTGCAATTCTTACTATGATTGTATTATTAGATTGTTGAATATCAAATATATTTAAAATAACTTGTTGGGTTTTTATGTGCATGTCGTTGTTGTTAAATTCTTATGTGATAAGATTTTCACTTACCTGTGCAATTTGCAATTTCATTACTACTTTGAGTAATTTCGTTTTTCCATAGTCGAAAAAAACGATATTTTCCCTATCACAAATTACTACCCACGCCTCGAGTTTCCACATTTTAACTGATATTATAGTGGCCGTTAACTCATACATTGATGGTTCGACTAAAAAAATTCATTTAGAAACGTCAATAATGTGTGACCGATTTTTGTTAACTTCACATTAGAATATTGCAGTATTTCTTTAGGTAATTAAGAATAAAATTTTTGTCCATTTTTCTAAAATAATATTATTTCGCTATCCACATCTTTTCTAGTTGGATATAAATAAAATAATTTAATCGCAGCCGACGATACACTCTTTCCAGTAATTTTTTCGTTTTAGTTGTCCCAAATATTCTTCATAAATATCTGAAACGTCTGCGTTGTACATATATTTGTTGTATAATTAATTAACATTTCAGTTGATCAGGAAAAGAGTTAGATGCAGCGGCTGTTCGCTAGCAAAAAATGTCCAGCCAGGTGTGGCAGCTGATGTTGGTTTATTTCGGGGTTGTACTGACAAACAAAAACGGCAGCGGTGCGCCATGTGCGATCGTCTGTCATTATTCTACCACATGGGGAAGCACGTGCTAGAGCGTCTTGACGCCGATGACACATATCATCGCATCGCCACACGGATATATGTACTCAGACTGTTCGTTCTGTTAGCGATACAAAAAGGCGTCGGCCGCGTCGGTCGTAATTAGTATGCTATGGAAATGTTTGGTTGCACGTGTTATTGCTTCAAATAAAAATGTAATTTTATAAATTCACTAGCTACTCCTTCTCACCGATTCATCGACACAAGAGAAAATTAAAAAAAGAATAGAAATTAAATGAAATTTTGTTTTGATTATTTCATCTTTAGTAATGTAACTACAAAACTATGGTATTTTGATAAGGAAAACAAAACATTAAAAATATTCAGTAGCTTTCAAGGATTTGAGAAAAAAATATATAAATGTCTTGTTAGCACGATACAGTTTCCGGAGAGCAAGAAGTGGCCAATTATATTATAATAAAAACAGAAGTAGAAGTATTTCGGCTTGTGCGTGGGTGAAGGTCTTTTATTCTCAAGAAGCTTTGTTGGTCTGTTCTGTTATGGGTTAAAAATATACTAATATACAACATGAAATAGGTATAGTTGGCGTAAAACATATTGGGCAGCAATATAATCGTATATCCCCTTTAAGTTATGGTTTGGAGCTAAACTCTGAAAAGAATTAATATTTTGTTTACTTTTCCTAATACCTATATTGTATTTGATGTTACATAATTGTTGAAAGGGCGTTCGGTTTAATCGGGACACCAGACGTGAACTGAGCCTTTTTTGTATCCCATTCGATGTTTTATGGCCAAACTAAATTCTATGAAAAAATTACAAAAAAAAATTATAAAAATGAATAAAACTACTCTTTAAAAATAAATATTATGTCTAACTCCTGTTTGTCTCTACTATGTAAGTAACTTGAAAAATATATTAAACTTAATTAATTTTCTTCTTCCAAAAATTCTATTAATTCTTCCCTCGTATTATATGCTTCACTGTCACTATCGTCTTGTAAATCAATAATAAATTTGTTTCTTCCATTAATATGAAGTTGCCAAATATTCTTATACTCATTTTTACTTTTGATCATTTTTTAAATCTGTTTTAATTGTGCCCAAATTACCTCGATGGGATTGAAAATACAAAAATAAGGAGAAAGTCTCACTATAGAATGTCAATGTTGTTCAGCAATACTCTCTAGGGCGTATAATTTCTTTGTCTGTAAAACTTCAATCAGTTGTTGTTTTGTATAATAATCTTCAAAGTACAAATTATTATCCATTAAAAAAAATTGTTATTCGGTCTTCTTGTAGCTATTATTTGTTATTTTATTGAGCTGTCATGAATGATAAGAAGCGTTGTCAAGAACTACAACATTATTTGGCTATAATTTTGGGATCAATGTGAATTCAAACCATATTCTCATGATAGTCAACGTTGTATTTTTTTCCACATATTATTAAGGCATTTGGAACCCATCCTTCATTTCCGCGGCAATGCACAATAATAAGTCTGGATCCTTTGTTTGTAGGCAATGTTGGCATACAAATGTTTGACCTATCAGTCCATCCTTTCTTAACCGTGTCGTATGTATCATATCAAGTTTCGTCCAAATAGACAATTGGCCGGTTTTCTTCTAAATACTAAGTTACCTGTTCCAAGTATGTACACCGGATATCCACTATTCTTCTGCTTTCTATGACTGTTTGACGTTTATTAGTTGTTTTGAATTTGAATCCCAATTTTTTAATCCCGTTTTCAATCGTTTCCTTACAGTCATTTACATTACGGCCGGTATTTGTCAATTTATTTCTTATTATCTCAATCGTGGGTAACAGTCATATATGGTGGTTTTTAATAATTTTATTACAGACGCATATAAATGTAATAAGCACAAATATGGCAAGGAATTCGGGAACACCCTATAAATAAAAAATTATAACCAAATACATTTCAAACCAAAAAAACAGTGTTTAAAGCGACCCAGTTTTCTGTTTTTGTAGGCAGTTAAAAATCAAACAAGTAATTAGGAAAACAATAAACAATAAGTCACAATTTTGTCACGCATATATGTTCGACTACCAAAACATCGATGTTTATGAACATCATAAAATGCAGACGAGTTATGAGATTATTATAGAGAAATTAGAACAGCAATTAAAGATATCCTTCCACAATCAAAAACACAAAACATAGACAAACACGGACGAGTTAGGTGACACATAGTAAAAACAGCAAAGTGTGCTGAAATGGCATAACACCCATCCCAGAGACCCCGTGATGAATACAAGAAAAAACGAGGCAGAGCAGGCAGTAGGGGTCTCCCAGCGGTTGTTGATATACGACAGCACGCGTTTTGACAGTGCGTTTCAGTGATTTTCGCGGAGTGCTGGAATCAGAGATAGCCGATCATCTGAATGCTGTACACTATTTTAGTGAAAAATCATACGAGAATTTCTAGCCTTCATACTTTCATACAGCGTATACCTGGAAGGTAGTGGCTCTTAGTCTAATCCGTGGATTTCCTTACTATTGTGAACTACCGAACACGAATAGTTTAATTTACCTAATTCACTATTTTCTTAGTCTATATTTAAAGTTTTCCTTAAAATTCCGTTAACTTAAAAGTATTTATATGTTACTCCCACATTTCCTTTTATTTGCTTTCTTATGTTTAGGTGGCATTTAAAATTAGAGTTTGTGTGATTAGAACCACATGTGTTTGGTTGCTTAGTTGGTTGGTAAGCCTGTTTTTCTTTGTCAGATGAAATGGTCGAAATCGTTTTTATTTATCTGGAACGTGCGGCTAATAAATTGTCTGTTTATTTCGCGAGATCCAAAAAAGTGCGTAACAATGGTGTAGATTCGAAAAGGGTAAAAGGATTTGACTTTTCCTTTTACGGAAACGGGTATTTAGTCGAAGAATACGTTTTTATTTGTAGACTTTTTTAATAATTAGATAAATAATAGAAAAATTCAAACGAAAAGATATTAACTGAAACGTCAAAGTTGTAGTAGTATTAGCTATATTAACTTATTCGTCGATGAAAAATTCAATAAAATCAACAAGTATGCAGAGCAAATTTTTCAGTGTGCAGGTGTAACGGAAACGTTTAGAATAACAAGGCCCGGTTGTACAATATGACGATATACTACCCGATAGCGTTATCTTGCCGACAAGTATTTTTTGACGTATTACAATTTATGGATAGTTTTGTTGGTCACTGTATCAGTTGAATAACCTGTCGGGTACTGGAAGCGGCCGATAATTTGTTATCGGAAAGATAAATCCGAAGAAAAAGAAGAATATAACCTATTCACTTCTCATGTTTGCTGTTTTATTCATGTTCATATTTTTTCCTTTTGTGTTGCAAGTAATTAATTTAAAGTTCAAACTTTAAGTCTAAAATGAAGCGGACGGCTAATTATACAAAAGAAGAATGCTGTCGATTTGTGGAAATTATCGAAAGATTTGCTCATGTAATTGAAAACAAAAAATCCCAATGGCACAGGACCAATTGCACAGGCTTATTTCAGTAATATTTCTGCATAAAACCCAAAATAAAAATTAGATACAAAAGTAATAGAATGTTTTGAGATGTACAAACAACCAAAGTAACATTGTGGCATCAAATAAAAAAAATTCTGGTAAATTTGTGAATTTTCCTAAATAAATGTTTTAATGTGCGATTTAGAGAAAAATGTCGAATACAAAAGTTGTAGAACGTATTAAGGTCTATGAAAAAGCTTAGTAAGTTTTATGCGCCAAATGAAAAACAAAGGAAACACGATTTTTTTCTACTTTGACAGGACGCCATTTTGTTTTTACTGGGCTGATTTGGTTCATTAACAAACTCCTCCAAGATTTTGGCCTAACCGATTTTTGTAGCGAGTTTGGTTTCGATTCGTCAAAAAATACGCCCTCTATCGTGCTTACAAATTCCGTTATAACACATACATATCTCTCTCTCTCTTCTAGCCGTTTTCTATCCTTTGGATATAGGCCTCTCTCATATTTTTCCAGTTTTCCCTGTTCTGTACCACTTGGTTCCAGTTAAGTCCGGCTGTTTTTTTGATGTCATCATACCATCTTTGCTGTGGTCTGCCGGTGCTTCTTTTCTCCCCCCAAGGTCTCCATCTTGTTATTTTTCCGCTCCAGTTGTTTTTATTTCGGGCAACATGTCCGGCCCAGTTCCATTTAAGACTGCCTATTCGCCTCACTATGTCCTCTACCTTGGTTCTATTTCTTATCCACTCATTGGTTTTATGGTCTTTAAGCGTTATTCCTATCATTTTTCGTTCTATTGATCTTTGGTGTATCTTTAATTTATTTAAGATTTTCTTTGTTAGGACCCATGTTTCACATCCGTAGGTTGTTACTGGGAGAATGCATTCCATGTAAGCCTTGGTTTTTAGTTTGAGGGGTAGGTTGGAGTTGAAGACGTGTCGCATCTTCCCGTAGGCCGCCCATCCTAGATGTATTCTGTGGTTAATTTCAAGTTCTTGATTGGCTTTACCCAATATTAACTCTTGACCTAGGTAGACATAAGAGTTCACCTTCTTTACCTGTTGTCCTAGCACATTTATACTCTCTATGTTTGTCCGTTGGTTTGTCATGAATTTGGCTTTAGAAATGTTCATTTCTAGGCCTACTTTTCTTGCTTCTTGTTGTAGTTCTATAAGCATGTGTTGTAATTCTTCACTGTTTGGGGCAAAAATGGCAATGTCGTCAGCAAATCTTAGGTTACTTAGTTTTTCTCCCGATATATTAATTCCTCTGTCTTCCCAGTGTAGGCTCTTGAAGACGTCTTCTAGCATCAGTGTAAACAATTTGGGTGACACAATGTCTCCTTGTCTAACGCCTCTTTTAATTGTGATTTCCTCGGTGTCTTCATATAGCCTTACTTTCATTTTTGAGTTGTCATTTAGTGTCAGTATAATGTCAATATATCGTTGGTCTTTTCTTGCATTTTTCATTGCCCAAAATTCAACTGTGTCGAAGGCCTTTCTAAAATCTATGAAGGCGATCCATAATGGGATGTTATATTCCGTTACTTTTTCGTTCAGTGTCCTTACGGTGTGGAGATGTTCTATTGTACTCATGCCTTTCCTGAAGCCCGCCTGCTCATAGGGTTGGTATGCGTCGAGTTTGTATTCAAGGCGGTTTGCTATTATTCTCATAAAAAGCTTGTAGATCTGTGATAGTAGGCTGATTGGTCTATAGTTTTCTAGGTTGCTTGGATCACCTTTCTTATATATCAGTATGACTATCGCGGTGTTCCAATCCTGTGGTATTCTTCCCTCGGTTAGGCATGTATTAAATAATGATTTAAGCTCCCTTATCAGTAGGCTTCCACCTTCCTTCAATATTTCCGGTATGATGTTATCGTCGCCTGCCGCCTTTCCGTTTTTTAGTTGATTTAAAGCTTTTTCAATTTCTTCCTCTACAATCTCTGGTAGATCCTCGGAGCCAACGTTACATATCTTGTTTTTCTGGTCATTGTTTGCTCTTCTAACATCCTCATTGTCTATTTTGGATTCGTACAGACCTGTGTAGAACTTCTCTGTTATCTTGAGTATCTCTCTTCGATCTTCTGTTATGTTACCTTGTTCGTCTCTCAATTTGATCATTTCTTTTTTATATGCGTTTTCCTTTTTAAATATGTTTAGACCTCTGTTTTGCTGTATCAACTCCTCTATTCGATTCTCTTGATGCTTTCGTATGTCCTGTTAGGCCATTTTCCTTGCTGTTTTGTTTAGTTCGGCATACTCTACTGTGTTTCTTTTGTTGTCTTTAATGAGCTCTCTCCTTCTTTCCAGTAGCTGTTTGGTTTGTGTTGTAAACTTTTCTATTCTTTCAGTTTTTGATGTTACTAAACTTGCAGTTGTTTCTTTCAATGTTTTTACTAGCCTATTGTTCGTTTCGTCCAAGCTCTCGTGTAATGATGTTGTTTCCTTTGTTAGTCGTTTTGTCAATCTTTTGCTATATATTGACTTGTTGTCTCTTATTGTACCAGGATCTAGACGGTATTGCGTGCTGTTGAATTTTTTTGCTCTTTCCAATTTTGTGTTTAATGCGATCCTGCACCGGACTAATCTGTGGTCGCTGCCCGTAGTAAAGGAGTTCAGGACGTCAACATCTTGGACGATATGTTTATTTGGTGTTAGCACGTAGTCTCGTTCGTTTTTTTGTAATTCCATCCGGGCTGGCCCAGGTCCATTCTCTGTGGGGTCTTTTTTTGAAAAACGTATTCATTATGTATAGTTGTTCTTTTTCCAGGAAATTTGCAAGCAACGTCCCTCTTTCATTCCGTTTCCCCAGACCAAATTGTCCAACATACTGCGAGCTATTACACTGCTCTCCTATTCTTGCGTTAAAGTCTCCTATTATCAGCGTGTATCTTGTCTTATTTTCTGTTAGGCTCTGTGTGATTTCATCATATAGCACCTCGACCTCTTCATCCTCATGGCTACTTGTTGGAGCATAGATTTGAACGATTTTAATTGTTATATTGGAGTTAATCTTAAGTGTTATGTATATTACTCTATCTGATATGGCTTTAAGTATTTGAAGATTTGGGGAGATTCGTTTGTTGATAAGAAAACCCACACCACCCAAACTATTGTCTTCTCTTCCTTTGTAGAATAGGATATGTCCTGATCTTAGTCTAATGGATTCTTCACCTCTTCTCTTTGTTTCTGATATTCCCAGAATATCCCAGTTTATTCTGTCCAGTTCATATTGTAGTTCCGTTAACCTTTCCTCGTTTCCAATTGACCTAGCGTTATAAGTTGCAATGTGAAGTTGGCAGCCTTGTTTTACCCAGGGATTCTTAGCACCCCCTGCTCTACGACTGGTCTGACCGCCACCTTGGCCAGGGTCGTACGAGCCGCTGGGCACTGGGGGCCTTTGGTTTTGGTGTGTCTTCATATGAGAGGGGTTTAGCCATAAAACACCACGTTGGCCAGACGTCTTGGTGAGTGTAGGTTCAGCCGCCCCTAACCTGGGGAACCGTCGCTGTTTGCAGCCGCCCACTCTGGGTCAGACGCTGCAGAACAAATACATATATATATATATATATATATATATATATATATAACAAAGAGATTCATGGGCAACCGTGGACATGCATGTCCACGGTTACCACTCTATTTCAGTAGCCCTTATTTTGCGTGAATTACCCATGAATCTCTTTGTTGTTGTTGTTAACATATCACGCGATATTCCTACATTTTGTTTATATATATATAAATATATATATATATATATATATATATATATAGGTGGGGATAACGGGGATTTCAGTCCAAGGAATCAACGCGAAGATCTTTTATTTACAAAATGCCGCCAAGCTTTCGTGTCCTTTTGACACTTCTTCAGGGCAATGTAAAATATTTTAAGTAAATTCAATATAAATAATCATTAAAAAATTTGTAAATGTAAAAATAAATATAATTATAATATACTTGATGTCATATTTCACATAAGACAAATCGATACATAGCATTTTTCAGTCGTTATATAAAAAAAAAAAATTTTTTTATATATATATATATATATATATATATATATATATATATTTATATATATATAACTGCAATGAAATTTTTCCGAAGTCGCGTCATGCTACTTTCTACAATAGCCCTATTTCATTCTGAAATAAGCTTAAAAACGGATGCATCAACTTGGAAAGACAAGGTAAAAACGCTATTTTTTATTTATGTATCTACCTACTTAATAAATATTGTTTTCAAATTTAGAAAACTGCGTGGCGACAAGTTTGTATTCAGTTAAATGTAGTTGTAGTCTAAGATCCGGGATTAGAGAAATATACCCTCATCTGTTATATAGATGAAACATTTTGTTATAAGCGGATTCCAATATCATGAACTTATAAAAACAACCTCTGCCATCATAAGCCTGCTGCAATTAATAGTAATTAATTAATTAACAACTAATTTATTTTTAATTTTTACTTTCTCATGTTAGTTACATGTAGTAAGTTAAAACCGTCAATATTTTATATTATATACCTCACTGTAGTTGGCACCCATCTCTATGATTGCTATACTTACCTGCAGCCAGGTGAGGAAAGGTAGATAAATGTAGCATGATAATTAAAAAATCCAAGTACAGTAATAAACGGCGTCGAATTCTAAACATAATAATGTTTGGCTATCTTATAAAAGGCTGATGCAGCCAAAGATAAATAATAAAAATAAAAATTAGCGGCAGCTATGGGAACTCATTGAGAAGAGAGAGATAGAATAATACATATTCCTTCAACGAACAAAGACAGCGTAAAACTCATGCGCGCGCACCACAGGCTCATTTAAACGTACTAGAATAGAGAGGGAAGATGAGAATTGGAGTATAAGAAAGATAGACAGAAAGATAGCTCCAAATTTCTACGAAATTTTTTGAATTTTCGGAATAGTGTGCAATATTAAAGAAAATATACTTTTGAGAAAAATTACCGAAATAGTTTACACTTACCGTGAAGTTTTCTTAATGCTTCAATTATTAAATTTCTTTATAAATTTCCTTAATTATAATTTTTATGCGCCGAAATTAATTTGAAAAAAAATTTTAAAACAGAAGGTTTAAAATGTTTGTTGTATTTATTATTATGCAAATATTGTATACAAATGAAAAATAGAAAATTAAAGCAATTACATTATGTTGAAAATAATTGTAAGTCAAAAATCAATTATTTAATCTTGGTCCGACTCATCTGAAGTAGCAATTCAATCGTCGAGATCTCGGTTATTGCACGGCGAATTTTCTCCACCATCATCATCTGAGTTTTTTGCTTCATTTTCGTTATCATCATCATTATTTTTGCAGGTATCTTGTAAAATATCATCAATTTGGAGCTTCATTTTTAATTTTTAGGGTGATAATATAATCAAAATGTAATATTTTAAATATAGTTTGAATAATTTCTATTTTATTTTTATAAATATAACAATATTTTCATCATCCAGTCTGTCACGATGCCACTAAAATTTCTTGGTTATGTTTTGACACGCGGTATGACGGACGGAGCAAGCTTTGGAATTTACGACTACGCGCAGTGTACTCCGGGACGCATGCGCAGCTACGCTGTTGTATCCTTGTCTCTTGCACAAAAAATCAGATTGTCTGTCTCTTTTATCTCTTTTTCTTAATTTTTCGAAATTGAACTTTTTATTATAAAGGCTGCAGATGATTTCAAGGTAACTGCCACATCTAAACATCTAAATAAATTCAAATTTTTTTTAATTTTCAAATCATGCTCGTAATTTTTAATTAACATGTGAGGGAAATAAGCTACATTTATCTACCTTTTCTCACCTGGCTGCAGGTAAATATAGCAATCATAGAGATGGGTGCCTACTACAGTGAGGTATATAATATAAAATATTGACGGTTTTAACTTACTACATGTAACTAACATGAGAAAGTAAAAATTAAAAATAAATTAGTTGTTAATTAATTAATTACTATTAATTGCAGCAGGCTTATGATGGCAGAGGTTGTTTTTATAAGTTCATGATATTGAAATCAGCTTACAAAAAATTGTTTCATCTAAATAACAGATGAGGATATATTTTTCTAATCCCGGATCTTAGACTATTGGGACACAAACACGAACATGGGAACAACTAAGGAGTAAATATGATGTAATGAAAAAATAAACAAGGAAAGCTGCAGCTAAAAGCCGAACCGACATAGTTCGTACAGGTGGAGATCCATATGAAGTTAATATCAATCCAATATATGAAAATATTAGTGATAATAAAATTAAGTGCTGAAGCCATTTGAGATAAATACTCAAGCCGGTACCAACAATGAGTGCTTGTTTGAAGAAGAAAGTTATACATTCAAAAACTAAAGTGGAAAATGCAGAAGTAAACAATTGGAGTAGTTATTGTCCTGCTGAGTTAAAAAGACTAAAACACCCAGCTTGGCAAACTCCAAAGAGGAAACCTGAAAAAAAAACATATCTGCAGCTGATCAAAAAAGTATACCATGGGTCGATGCAAAAACTGAGTATACAAATTTAAAATCAAAACTAATCCAGGAAGAAATTATTGTCAAACAAAAAAGAGAGGCATAACTACACGAGCAGCAACTACAGTTAAACAGTCAACAGATAAAGATTTATGAATTATTAATTGAAAAATATAAATTAGAAGTTAAAAATTTGGAGAAATAATACTTGCCTATGTTGTTTTTATAAAACTAAAATATGGTTAAAAATATTTTTGATTATAAGTAAATAATACCTAATATGCAGTTAAATAAAGGAAAAGGACCTTAAATATTTGAATAAAATATTGCAAATAAAAACTATTTGAACACTGTTACAACTACAATTTTTGATATTTTAAAAAACAGACATTTTCACTTCTGCTCCATTATTACATAAGGTAGTCAGTTGGTCACCTATTCTGATCTTTTGTAAATAAGCAGTAATAGAAATGACAAACTTGTAAGTTCATAACTTTTGTATTTCAGAAAATGAGTTTTAATAAATTTAACACAAATTGCTATTTATAATAATGTTGAAAAATATTCAATTGAATCTGCACGCACCGCCATCTTCAACGTGACCATTGCCCAATCCATTAACAATATTTGCTTCTTGTATACCTTGTTAAATATTATCCCGAACAGCAGGATCTAGCGGTGGTTCGTTTTCATTATTTAAAATGGCAAAATTATGTAACACAGCACAAGCTACAATTACGGCTTGTACTCGTGTATAATTTAATTTAATGCCCAATGAAAGTATAGGGAATCTCCGCTTCCATACACCATAACTTCTCTCAACAACGTTTCTTGTCCTAAGCAAAGCTTCTTGAAATAAATTCTCTTGTGCAAGTATAGGGTTTGGTAAGGGTGTAATCAAGTCTAAGCCAGGTATAAAAGTTAAAATTATGGCGGATACGCAGTTATAAAAAAAACTGTTTACGACTCTACGACTATCTTATGTAAATATTGTTTTTGTGACCAGAGTTATCTAGAAAGGGCCAGAATCAATTGTCCGGAATTTACTAGTAAAAATGGGTTTAATATATAAGGGGACTGATCAGGAAGAGTTAGTTAGTTTATAATTTGACATCGTGAGTTGAACAGTAAATAAGTGAATATAAAGTGTTTATATAAATTAGTTTGAGTGAATATACAGTTAATATAAATTAATAATTAGGTGATTAGTTAAGTATATATAAATTAAGTGTTAGTGAGTTAGTGTTTCCATAAATTAGTAAGTAGCCATACCGAGTGTTTAAAATTTATCCCACCCGTTTATTGTTTAAATAAATAAGAAAAACATTATAATACATACAAAATTATATATTTGAAATATTTCGTATAAATAAAAATAGCATGTGAAAATATTACTGTTATTTATAATTTAAGTTGCCGATCTGTGGGGGTTTCTAATATTTCTCTAATTAAATCTAATAGTTGTCTAACACTCTCTTTTGTTAAACGAAAACGTACAAAAAATTCGTCTTCATCCCAATAATACATGTGGTTTACTCGTTCTCTAATCTGCTTCTCTTTTCGTCTATTTAGAAAAATATTGGCAAGTAGTTCATTTCCCTCATCACTGCTGCTACTAGTTTCATACAAATTAGAAATTATATTCAAATTATAATGAATTCTCTACACTTTCCAAAATATTAGATTTAAGACAAATAAACCACTGACTATTAGCCTATCCAAGCGAGCGAGTGGTTATTACCGGCGGTAATGTCAACAAATACGTCACTGTTATACTGGTAGCTTTGATATAGCAGTATTTACCAATGTCTTTATCTATTTTCTGTGCGGTCTAAAGGTTTGTTTAGTCAATTTTTGCTATTTTGATTCGTTTTTCAGTGCTCATTATCGTTTTCCTACTTCGAAACTTAAGAACTTCAGTTTTAATGAATATGTCATAAACAAATTTGAAATTTCTCATCTATCAACCGCTATAACTCTGGTGGTTTTAACCGTGACGTAATTTGACATCAAACGATGACGTAACGGTTAATACCAATCCTCGCTAAGACGCTACGGTATTTACTATTGGTATTAACCAACCCTCGCTTGGACAGGGTATATGTATGAAAACCAAAACATAAACATTAAAGTCAAATGTCAAAAATTTATAGGTCGGGGTTCTCAATATTACTAATATAGGGGAAAACATGTGTCTTAAAACGTAATATATTCACTATATCTGGGGGAAAGTTGTTACCAACTTAGTTATATTTTACCGATAGTAATCTCACCAACAACTACCGTTCGTAATACAGTTCACGCACTTACCCTTCCGACAAATATATCAGCCGGATAGTTGTCGGGTACATGTATAGAGATATTGTACAACCGGGCCTTGTATTTTTTGTCTTTTATTCCATATGGGAACCACAAATATAAATCGTTCGCATCATTATTGGAAGAAGAATCGTTTCTTTAGTTTGCCATTTTTTCCGCAAATATGAGTCATGACAGGTTTATGCTCATTATCAGATGTCTCTATGAGAATCCAGCAAAAACTTAGCCATATCATCAGGATAGGAAACTAACTACCCCAATAAAAACTTATCATTATAAGTGATTCTTTGGAGAGGAAGGTTGTCTTTTAGGCAATACATTAAAAAGAAGTCTCATAAATATGCCATAAACATCTATGTACTTAGTGTTTTTAAATGAAACTCAAGGTCTCTAGTTAATTCCACAATATAATACAAGTTATTGAAAATTCTAAAAAATTGACAATTGTTTCGATAAATCAATATCATCGTCAGAATGACAGAAGTTACATTTCATTTTATGCCTACCTGATGTTTAGTAGTTATATTTGGCTAGACCAAGAAGTAACCTAACTTGTGATGAGTTGTAATATATGTTTATAGAAAAAAGAAGAAGATGTGATATTACAAATATTGCAGCTTAGATATTATTAGCCCTACGGTGATATCCTGGATATCATTTTTCCAATTAAAATCAGTATAACTGTGCAATGATATAGAAAACCAGGAAAACTATATCTGCTGATCTTTACAATTATCACTTAAGAAGACAGTTTATTAGTGGAGAATTCCCTAGATTCAACTGTTCATTGACAACTTCATATTGTGGGTTTCTTAAATGTCTTCTAATTTCCAGTTCTTCAAGGAAATCCAGTTCTTGTTTCTTGTCACAAATATGCAGTACTTCTAGTTTTGTATTAGGTGTCAATGAATGATTGGTGTCAAGTAGATGTTTTGCGTAGTGGGATTTATCTGGTTGTTTTAATCTGTAGGCTCGTAAGTGCTCACTGTATCGTATTTCAAAATTCCTAAGGGTCTGACCCAAATAGACAGCATTACATTCTGGACATTTGAGTTTATATATACCTGACTTCTTTAATAGTGGTATTTTTGTTTTTACATTTAACAATTTTGTACTAACGTTACTTTCTGTTTTAAAAGAAATTGTTGTATTCGTTGCTGAAGATATTATCTTTGAAATATTATTAGAAATATTTCCTGCATATGTGATGGTTTTATAAGTTTTAATTTCATCAGCTTGTTTAGGATATATTAGTTGTAATGCCACTTTTTCCTCTTTTTTACTTATTAGCTTATTTATCATATCTAATGGATAACCGTTAGATGTTGCTATTTGTTATCCATTAGATATGATAAATAAGCTAATTAGTAAAAAAGAGGAAAAAGTGGCATTACAACTAATATATCCTAAACAAGCTGATGAAATTAAAACTTATAAAACCATCACATATGCAGGAAATATTTCTAATAATATTTCAAAGATAATATCTTCAGCAACGAATACAACAATTTCGTTTAAAACAGAAAGTAACGTTAGTACAAAATTGTTAAATGTAAAAACAAAAATACCACTATTAAAGAAGTCAGTTATATATAAACTCAAATGTCCAGAATGTAATGCTGTCTATTTGGGTCAGACCCTTGGGAATTTTGAAATACGATACAGTGAGCACTTACGAGCATACAGATTAAAACAACCAGATAAATCCCACTACGCAAAACGTCTACTTGACACCAATCATTCATTGACACCTAATACACAACTAGAAGTACTGCATATTTGTGAAAAGAAACAAGAACTGGATTTCCTTGAAGAACTGGAAATTAGAAGACATTTAAGAAACCCACAATATGAAGTTGTCAATGAACAGTTAAATTTAGGGAATTCTCCACTAATAAACTGTCTTCTTAAGTGATAATTGTGAAGATCAGCAGATATAGTTTTCCTGGTTTTCTATATCATTGCACAGTTATACTGATCTTAATTGGAAAAATGATATCCAGGATATCACCATAGGGCTAATAATATCTAAGCTTCAATATTTGTAATATCACATCTTCTTCTTTTTTCTATAAACATATATTAAGCCAATCACAAGTTAGGTTACTTCTTGGTCTAGCCAAATATAACTACTAAACATCAGGTAGGCATAAAATGAAATGTAACTTCTGTCATTCTGACGATGATATTGATTTATCGAAACAATTGTCAATTTTTTAGAATTTTCAATAACTTGTATTATATTGTGGAATTAACTAGAGACCTTGAGTTTCATTTAAAAACACTAATATGAGCATATTCCACGAAGTAAGGGTCGAGACAGTCAATTTCATCTATGTACTTAGTGAGCCGAACGGAACGTTATTAAAATTTTCTATTTACACCGGAAGTTTAGACGATTTTCGCCGGTAAAGGTTATTTAGTTAAGGTGGTATTGCATTTGATGGAAGGAAGATTAGACGTTGGGCATTCTCTGTTCATCGACAAATATAATAATATAACTGCTAAAACGGAAGACTTATTGTACGGGCACATTGATAATTGAACGTAAGAACTTGAATCCTATTTATGTAAAGCAGAAAAAATTGAAAACCTGGGAAACTATTGCTCGTTATTCAAACAGAATCATGGTGGAAAAGTCAAAGGATAAACAAGATGTGCATTATATTTGTTCAGAATATAGAAATAGGATGATTCAAACCAAAATAAAAGAGAACAAGATAAACAAAAATCAGAGGCATTTTTATGTAGTACATGGGCGGAGTTGATCGTTAAGACCAACCGTTAAGTTACTATCCTTTTGAACTGATCTTGGTTCAAAAAGCTTGAAATCCATGTCTTACAGTTATTTAAAACTCGTATTCGCTTATCAAAAAACACACCATATCTAAAACATCATAATACGATTTTAGAGTAGAAATAAAAGAAGATTTAATATCCCCTATGTTGGAAAATATCCCCCAGATGGCGGAGTACGTTAGAGCGCCGGAACTTGGGTTTTCTCAACCTGAGGGACGGAGGTTCGAATCCCACTCTAGTAAGGGCTTTTCATAAATAAAAAGTTCCACTTAAAAATCTGGGGGTACAGTGCCAACCCGCACTGAGGCAGCGTGGTAAGGTACGCCTCACAACACCAGCATGACAGACAAGGACAAGCTACGGCTCTCTTTCTCCGTAAGTCCGATGGGCCCTAGGAGGGGTAGATCTTGCGAACCAGCCACGAGGGCAGAGGGTGCTAAGAATCTGCGGAGTCTAAACTACTACCCAATAACTACATTACACCTAGCAACTTATAACTGCCGTACACTCTCTAATCAAGCTAGGATTATAGAACTAGAAACAGAGGCAGCAAAAATAAAGTGGGACATCATGGGCATTAGCGAAGTAAGACGAAATAATGAAGAACTTGAATCAGGGAATCTTCTATGCCACCAAGGGACACCAACAGAAAGAACAAGCGGAGTAGGATTCCTAATTAAGAAAACCTGGAAAAATAAAATCATAGGGATAAGAAGCACCTCTGACAGAGTAGCCAGCATAACACTAAGACTCTCAAAAAGATATACTATCCAGATTATTCGGGTAAACGCCCCAACAATCAGCCATAGTGACGACGAAATAGAAGAATTCTATAATGAAATAACCCAAGCGCTCATCAACGACAATAGTCACTTCAAATACATAATGGGAGACTTTAATGCCAAAGTAGGACACAAGAAAGACCGAGAAAAAGGAATGGGGAAATATGGATTTGGAGAAAGGAATGAAAGAGAAGAGAGATTAATACAGTTCGCACACTTTCAGAACATGGTTGTGGCAAACTCCTTCTTCAGGAAGAACACTAATAGGAAATAGACGTGGGAAGCCCCCGGTGCAACTATCAAAAACGAAATAGACTTTATCCATCACCAATAAAATCAACACAGTAAAAGATCTAAGCACATTCAACAAGTTCACTACAGGAAGCGACCATCGACTAATTAGAGCTCCACTGGTCTTAGATATAAAACTAGAAAGGTCAAGACTAATCAAAACCACCACAACGAAAAACATAAACAACGAAAGACTGAAAGAGAACTCTTACCAATATGAAGCACTACTCGAAGAAAGACTACAAAAAGTGGAATTTAACAACCCTGAACTGATGGACCCAATTCGAAACTGCGCCGGAGAAGTGGGAGGTCTGCAACAACGGAGTGAATACAAAAAACTGACTCCGGAAACAAAAGCACTATTACAAAAACGAAGAGAAATAAACATGAGAACAAACATTTAAAGAATTGAGTACACCGAACTGTGCAAGACGATATGAAAGAAAATCGCAGAAGATATCATAAATTACAACGAGAAACTGGTACAAACAACAATAGAAACCCGTAAAAGCTACAAACATGCAAAAAGAGCACTAATGATAGGGAAAAGACAGATAGTTGCATTAACTGATGTAAACACAAGAACCACAGACAGGAATAAAATAATAGACCTAGTAGTCAAATTCTATGGAGACCTATACAAGGCCCCTGAAAATTTGGGAGAAATAATAGAACGCTCAGAAGAGGCCATACCAGAAGCATTGGTGGAGGAAGTAGAAATGGCACTGAAAAGCATTAGAAATGGCAAAGTAGCGGGAAATGACGCCATCACGACCGAAATACTCAAATATGCAGGAGCTAAAACATGGAAGTACCTTGACAAACTATACACGAGCTGTCTAATGTCCAGGAGCATAACTAAAGAGTGGAACAGCGCCCTTATAGTGTTGATCCACAAGAAAGGCAGCAAAGAAGACTTTAAGAACTACAGACCAATAAGTCTACTACCAGTTACGTACAAGGTATTCACAAATATCATTCACAACAGAATACAAAACAAACTAGACTCGGCCCAACCACGAGAACAGGCTGGATTCCGCAAAGGCTTCAGTACAATAGACCACATTCCCTCAAAGAGGTTATCAGTAGAACCAAAGAATACGACCAACCTCTAGCACTAGCCTCCATTGAATTTGAGAAAGCATTCGACTCTATATATCCCAGAGCAGTAATAAATGCCCTAACAGAATAAGGGGTCGACAAGCCATATATTGAGACCCTAGCAAATATATATAGGAAAGCGAAAGCGAGAGTCAGGATTTTCATTATAAATATTCGGGACGATAGCAATTTCCCTTTTGTTTTAAATTTCAATTGAAGTGAACTGTAATTTAATTAATAGTAATTAATTAAAGGCTGACATTTTAACTTTTACTCATTCCTGTCGGAGATTAACCGGCCGGCGTTGTATAGCGATGTCGTTTCAATCACACACCGTTGTACTCGTGCGCGGTGATTGTCTTACTGCTACGATAATTTACATACACTCGGTACAAAACTTTGACGAGGTGAAAATGTCAACGTTGCGCGATTGAATTTAAAATATATAATGCATATCTGGATTCAATCACGAACAAATAGCTTTAGAAAAAAGATCCAATCATTCTTAGCTGATCATATATTTTACAGTGTAGAGGAATTCCTCAATTTATAAAAATAGTGTTAGTCCAATATATGTCCTATGTACTATAATAATTTTAGATATATTTATATTCCTCAATCATAGTTGTATTTCATGTTTTTATGTGTTGTTATTTTTTTGATCATGCTTTTATTTCTATGTAATTGACTAGTCGAATAGGTTTGTTCACTGTATATGTGTATGAGTATGTAATGTATAAGTCTCACGGATGAATAAATTTCTTTCTTTCTTTCTAAACGAGTTGTGACTTTTCGCATTTTAAACACTAGTCGTTTTGCACATATCAAACCAGTGTTGTGAATGCAGTTTTAGTAACGGAAGTAGACAAAAATTACTTCCTAACATAGTTTTCATTTTCACTTTTATGACCAATCAAGAGATGTGAGTTATTGCAGCATTCACATTTTTCGAGATCGAGAAATCTCGGAAAATTTCTCTATCTTTCAAAATCTCGAAGTGTTATTCTCGATCCCATCTCGAAAAAAAATCCGTCTAGTCTCGATTTTCGAGTCTCGTGAAACCCTAGGGAAAGCGACAATGAATATATTTGTACATCACCATAAAGTTATTTACGGCAACACTAGAAAGTATCTTCAGAAAATTAGACTGGAACAACACAGGTCTGAATATAGATGGTGAATACTTGAACCATCTAAGATTCGCTGATGACATCATCCTGATAGCGAGTAGCACTGGCGAATTGCAACAACAGATAAATGAATTAAATACAGCAAGCAACGAAGTAGGCCTTAAAATAAATCTGAGTAAGACCAAGGTAATGTATAACGAACAAATAAACGCACAAGAAATAATAATTAATGACACTGCCCTGGAAATAGTATATATAATATAATACATAAACCTGGGTCAACTAATACACATATTAGGCTCTCTACTTCCAGAAATAAAGAGAAGGACCAAATTAGCATAGAGAACATTTGGTCAGAACTCTATCATCTTCAAGTCTAGAATGCCACTCCGTTTGAAAAAGAAAGCGTTTGATCAGTGCGTACTACCAGTACTAACATACGGATGTGAAACCTAGACCCTGGAAACTTATCATTAGAAAACTCCAGGTAACACAGAGATCTATGGAACGATGCATGCTTGGAATAACAAGGATGGATGGATCAGACAGAAAACCCAAGTGATATATGTCATTAATAGAATCAGATCCCTAAAGTGGCAATGGGCGGGGCATCTGGCTAGAAGGACAGACGATAGATGGACCACAAAGATAACGCAATGGTATCCCCGAGGCGTGAAAAGACCAAGAAGACGCCCCAACTTAAGATGGTACTACGATATAAAGAAACTCGCAGGATCAACTTGGGGCCGCATAGCTAGCAATAGACAACAATGGGCCCAAATGGAAATAGAATATATAAATATGTAACGGGAAAATGGTTGAATGAGCTGCATATTATGATGATGATGATGATGATAATGTTGGAAAATATATAATACTTTCCTTAAACCTATTATTGAATCGAGTTTGATTCGATAATGTAGTTAATGAAAAATTAATTTTATCAAATAAAATAATGAGAATTGTCAGTTTCAGTTAGTTGTGTTTTAATACGTTTTTTCTCCTATCTAAATATGAGTTTGTGTTGTCTACTGAATCATCTAAAACTGATCTATAGACTTTTATTAATCTCCCAACATACAAAATTACAAAACCCTACACCAAAAGTCAAGGCTAACCCACAGGCAACCAGACAAAAATAAAAAGATTTAAAGATTAAAACTAACTTTTTTGCACTTATACACTTCGGAGGTTGTATTGTGAATCATGGTTTTCACTTGCAAAAATTACTTTTCAAAAAGTTTCTTTAAACCAGTTGACAATTATTGATTACAATGTATAGTGTTTACACCATGACTTTAGTAAAGACAATGTGTGGATATCTGAGGCCAGGTGATTTTTATATGAGTACTTTATCAATAAGGAACATCATCTAACCATAAAAGTACACTTTAGATAGTTTAATGAATACTTTAAACTATATTAGTGAGGAATTTTAAAGTTATAACTCCCCCCTTCTCAGAGCAGAAAATGGGGTTCATCTGTTTTCTGGGTGTCGTCTTTTTCTTGGATGGTTAGATGTTGGTGTCGGCGGCGCTGGTGTATTTTTAAATAGAAGTATTACTGTAGCTGCTTGAATAGTAATAATAATTATAATAATTAGTGATATGTTGATCCATAAATAGTCCGGTAGATTTCTTCTGAATTCTTTTGTTTTTATAAGTTTGCTTAAGGTCTTAATTTGGTATATCTCCTTCATGTTGACATTCTTTAGGTGCTACGTTTCTTGTTCTGAGTTTTCTTTTGGTTGGTCTATTTCTATTGGAGGTAGTCGAAAAATAAATTCTTCGTGAGTTGTTTGCTCTGGTTGAAAGACTGCTTCATCTATAAAGATTTTACAGGTTCCTAATTGTCAAGGCAATGTGAACATGCAATCTACTCATTCTCCCTCGCAGGAGAAGATTCCATTGGAGACATAGTCTTCAAAAAAGCTTTGGAGGTCTTCTGTTTCTTTTAGGTCGATCTTCATACGTTCTTTCTTGACCTGGGGTAGGAGGATCTTGAATATCTGACCTGGAAGGCCCACAGAAAGGGGCAGGCGAACAAAGAGGAACAGGTGGCTGAAAGGCCTGTGCAAGGGGCGGAGAAGGTGGTAGGTCTATTGGATCCGGGCGTTCCAAATTCAAGTCTCCACTAAGGGCCAGTTGTTTGAGAGAGACTATAGATTCACGTCCGTCATCGAATCGGACATGGGCATATTGAGGATTGGCCTCGATCAACTCGGCTTCGTCCACAATGGGGTCATATTTACTGGTTCTGTTGTTTCGCCGGACAAGGACAGGTCCAGATTGAAGTAACCAGGCTGGAAGAGTCGTGCCATTAGGAGATCGTCTCGGATGAATGAAGAACCTCTCGTGTGGAGTACAGTTTGTACTAGTGTTCAGCAACGATCTTATTGAGTACAAGGCTTCCGGTAGAACGCTTTCCCAATGGCAAATCTGCAAGTTTTTGGTTTTTAGAGCAAGATTGATCGATTTCCAAATGATCCCGTTGTATCGTTCAACCAGACCATTTCCGGCTGGATGATATGGTGTGGTCATGCTGGTGGCAACGCCACGTTTATGGAAAAATGAAATCATTTACTTTGAAATAAATGAAGTTCCTCGATCTGAATGTATGTAGCTAGGTATTCCAAACATCAAAAATAGGTCAATCAGGCACCGTATTATAGTTTCAGAAGGCATGTCCTTGCAAGGGTTCGAGAAAGGGAAACGAGAGTATTCGTCGACAATGTTGAGTAAATACCGATTGTGGCTGTTACAAGGTAAAGGGCCCTTGAAGTCAATATTAAGCCTTTCAAACGGCGATGTTGCTTTAATCAGATGCTGGTTGTTATTTCTGTAGAACCTTGGTTTGACAGCAGCGCAAGTAGGGCAGGCAGCGCTGATCTTTTTAATTTCATCTATTCCGTAATGTAAATTTTTGCTTTTAACCCAGTGGTACATCCTTGTAATACCAGGGTGGCACAGTACTTTATAGAGCTCATAAAGTTTATTCTGAGTGTGTAAGGAACCGCAGACGCATGAAAGAGCGTCGGCTGAATGATTTTCAACACGAGGCCTATACTGAATGTCGAAGGAGTGGGGAGATAATTCATGACGCCAGCGGTGGATCTTGTCATTCTTTATTTTGCTTGTAAGTGGGGAATTGAAGATATACGACAGAGCTTCTTGGTCCATGAGCAGCTAAAAGTGTCTACCTAGTAAGAAATGACGCCACTTCCTCAACGATAGAACAATCGCTAAGGCATCTCTCTCTCTCTATAGCAGAATGCCGTTCTTCATTATCGGATAAGGTTTTTGAAAAAAACTCAACGGGGCGCTCATTCTGACTAAGAGTAGCCGCTACAGCAATGCCCGATGCGTCAGTTTCAACTGTAAGTGGTAGATCATCTTGAATTGTCGTGAGTTATGACTTGGCTATGTCTTCTTTAATTAGCCGAAAATTTTCAGCTACAGGCGAGTCCGGTAGAATAGGGAAAGATCTGCAGTCAACCAAACTCCTTATCTTGTCGGAATATCTTGGGACCTATTTTGAGTAATGAGAGAACATCTCTAGTGCGCGTTTCATGGCTGAAGCGTCAGAAGTAAGAGGCAGCTCCTGTAATGGTTTGAATCTATCTGGGTCTGGACGCATAGACTTGTTAGAAATTTGATACCCAAGGAGAGTTATTGTATTCTGAGAGAATCTGCATTTATCTGCGTTCAACGTTAAATTATGTTTCTTTGCTGCACTTAGAAATCGTTCAAGGTTCCTATCGTGATCATCTTGCCCCCTTCCACCGATCGTAACTTCATCAAGATATGCATATACTCCATCAAGACATTATTTCCTTATAATATTGTCAATGGTCTTCTGAAAACAGGCTACTCCATTTGTTACCCCGAAAGGAATGACACGAAATTGGTAAAGAGTTCCATTGGCTTCAAAAGCCGTATACTGTTTTTCCGAGTATAGTATCGGTATCTGATGGTATGAATTCTTCAATTCAATCGTGCTGAATACATTGTAATTTGCTGTAGTTGAGACTAACTTTTCAATATTTGGTAAAGGGTAGGCGTCTAGTAAAGTAAATTTGTTAATAGTCTGAGAGTAATCCATTACTAAGCGTTTCTTGTGATTTTCGTTTCTCGTTATTAAAACCTGAGCTCTCCAAGGTAATGAACTCTCCTCTATGATCCCTTCACGAACTAGTTTCTCGACTTCAGATTTAATGAATATTTCATCAGCTTCGGAAAAACGGCGAGATTTAGTAGCTTCGGGACGGCGGCCGTCAACTAGGTGTTCAAATAGTCGAGGGGGTTTAACTTCGGCACAAGCGACGTTACAAAGAGAAAGAAGGGGTTTGGAACCACCGAATTGGAGTCAAACTGAAGAGTGGAGTTCCATAATGTCATGCCCTATAAGAACGTCCTAACATAGACTGTGTATTACTAAAATCTTAGTGTTGGGGTATGATTCGCTTTGAAGATGAAGGTTTGCCAAAGTGTACCCATTAATTTTAGATTGGAGGGAAGTGGAAGCCATCTTCACCTCTCGGTTCTCAGGATGAATTATAATTTATTCCTCTTGGCATAAGAGTAGTCAACAAAGCTGTCAGAACTACCAGTGTCTACAAGGATGCTGGATGGGATATCATTTAGTCGTCCAGAAACGACTGCTCTGGAGAGCCCTCCTGGAGAAGCGGCTGATGTGATAGTAGCTAGCAACGTAGAAGCGGATGTCGACTTACCCTTTGATCTGGATTGGCATACCTTCTGGAAGTGGCCCTTTTCATCACTAGATTTGCAAATCGCTTCTACAGCAGGACATTCATGTCTGGGTCCACCACAAAAGTAGCATTTTCCATGTCGAGATTGCTGAAAAGTAGAGGCTGAATTAAGTGTAGATTTACAATTATCTAATCCGTCAGAGGCTGGAAGAGATGTAGGAGTTTCCAAACTATTACAGTTAGAATCGGAAATATAGGTTGCTGTTTTGTAAGATACTGCGAGTTTTGGGCGGATTCTAGGGAACGCGCTATCTTATCCACTTGCTCAATATTCAGCGTGACGTTTTCCAAAATGGATTGTCGGATTAGAGGAGAGTTAATACCGCTTATGAATGCATCACGTAGATACTCATTACAGTACGTCAGCGCATCTACAGATTTGAAGTTGCAGTATTTGCTTATTGCTCGGAGGCCCTGCAAGTATTGGTCAACCGACTCTCCAGTCTGCTGTCTTCGATTCACTAATAGGTGCCTAGCAAACAGTTCATTGGGTTGAGACGTCAATGGCCTCAGTAATTTTCGAATGATAAAAAATTAACCAATACCTTGAGCTTCTTCTCTTCGGGTAACTTGGATTCCTCAATGAAACTTGTCAGTGTTTGAAGGAAGTATTTCCATTCCTTAGCGGAAGTTGGCGAATCAGGCGATCCGTTGAATTTTTCTGGCTTCAAAATTCGACTATCCATCACGAAGGTTGTATCGAATACAACATTTGCTAAATAAATTGTAAAATAATAACCCTCAGAATCGAAAGAAAAAGGCTTTATTTAACAAAACAGTGACATTACAATTAAACACATAACGTCAATGGTTGTCAAGGCAATGTGAACATGCAATCACCTCACTGATATTATGCATGATTTTATTGTTTCATATATTCCTTCAGTATCACAAGAGGTCTAGATATTAGTTTTCTTGGCTGGTTTGACAAGGACGCTATTGTAATATATTTGTGTTGCTGTGGTTTCTGAATAGTAAATTTTCGTTTGAGTACAAGAGTTCTTTCCAGTATTTATAAGTTCTGCTAGGCACGGTTGATGTATTTGTAGCTTTGGTTTCAGTCATAAATACCAATTTTCAATCTCTGGGCATATCTCTGAGGTGGTCCAGAAGTTTTCGGTATTGAGTAACATATAGGTAAGGTTGGTCAGGAATAATGGTATAATTGGATGGGAAATAAATGTAATAATTTGTATTGCGGTTTAATTAAGAAAGTGTGAATTTGAAATAATATTATTTTATTTTGAATTATTATTTGTGTTGAAAATAAGGAGTAATAATTAAGTAAATGTTTAAATTTTGGTATTTGGGTGTTTCTATATACTTGTTTTAGGTTTACGACCATTGATTCGATGTAACTATGTTCAATTATGGAATTGTGTAAGATATTCTGGTTTCTAAATTATTGAGTATATGACTAATAGATTGTAGTTGCATTAATAAGTTATCTATGATTTTGGAAAAGGAAAAGGCTTTTTCTAAGCTCACGAATGCTTGAATTTCCTTTAATGGATTTTAAATTTGGATTTCTAGCGTAATTTCGTTTTCATCTAATTTCCCTAAGTTATAAGTGTCCGTAATTTCTTTTATGAGGCTCTGTTGTGTTTTTAAGTCGTTCTGGAGAGTTTCTTCGTTTCAATTTAATATTGCCAAATATGAATCTATACATTTCTTCTCGTCGGGATCTAAGGTGCCGAATAGCCATTTTTGTATTTTACCTGCTTTATTAATTAGTCCTCTTTTGATCCTTCGATTTCTTGAGAATGCATTAATTTTATCAGACATTATATCGGTAATCGTTTTTGCATTAATAAGTTTTTGCTTAAGGAAAGTTGAGAAATGGTTGATTGTGGGTGGGTTATTAAAGGTGTTTTCTAATCGCAGTATTGATGCTTTTATTAGAGAAAGCGAGTTTTCGGGTTAAGTTAACCCTTTCGTGGGCGCGAGCGTAATATTTTGGACATGTAACTATTCTTTGCTGCAATGGGCACTTAAAGAGGTCCTTTTGATGATCGACCCTTAAAATTTTTAGAAAAATCAACCCCCTCTTTGGTATTCTTAGTGGGAATTATACTTCCCACCGCCCACCTAGATTGGCATATTTTTTTTATGAATTTATTGAAAAAAGACATAATATTAATTTATAAAATATTTGTATTTTTAAGAAAGTTATAATAAAAACAAAAATAAATCTCTTTCGCACAGTTTAAAATAGTTTTTATGGAAAACCTTCTATTTTCCATGGAATCTGTTGAAACACGGTTCAATACACAAGGCTACTTGACAGAACGAACATATGTATCTTGTCCTTTTCTCATTCGCTTTCGTGCTACAAAGCCTGCACTTTTTGTATGTTGCTTGCTGATTAGGTAGGTGTTTACCAACTTCAGATAATCGAACTTCATCTCGCACAGCACGCTTATTCGATAGAAATATCACAGGTTTATTTCGGCGTTTCCTAGAAGTGAAACCATCTATGAGTTGTCTCGCCAAATTAATCCTAAATGACAGCTGATCAATTGCTCTCTTTTTGTTGGTATTCATAAGGATATAGGAATTAACAATAGACATATCTATTAGATAGTATAAAATACGGTGCCACCATTTCGTTGATCTACGACCAATTGCATACCTCTCATGTAGCTGATCAAATTTGTCTACGCCACCCATTATCCGATTATATTCAGCTACCACTTTGAGGCAATAAACAGTCACCCTAGTACCGTCCTTGTTCTTCCGCATTACAGTTGCTGTATCTTTGGGAGAAAAGTAAATAGTAAGAACATGAACGTTTTTACTATCCATCCATTTCACTGCTGACAAAGTTCCTTTCGTTGCAAACATAAACTCTCCGCGTTGAAGTTTGGTTCTCTCTTTATACATATCTGTTGGGTCGCACTGTACTTACAGCAAATATTCCATCATGAAGTAATTTCTCCATTAGAGCAACTGAAGTAAAGGAATTATCAAAAGCTACTAAAGTTTTCTTATTCTTCAGAGAAGAAGTGAGATTTATTACTACTCTTTCTCCTAAACCGTAATTATCTTTTTCTGCATCAAGAGATTTGCCTGTATATATACCAAATTTCCATATATAACCACTAACAGAGTCAGCCAAGCACCAAACTTTGTAACCTCTTTTGACGGGCTTCAAAGGCATATATTGTCTTAGAGATGATCGTCCTTTAAAGGCAATCATTGACTAATCCACGGCCAAAACGGAGGAATGTTTGTATGGTTTGGTTATTGATTCATTGAGCATATCAATAAGTGGTCTCACTTTATGTAGCTTGTTATATCCTTTTTCGCCGTTCGGCGCAGCCTTGGTATTATCATTTAGATGAATATTCTCAATAAGTTTTTTATACCTTTTAGATGACATGATTTGAGCCACGGAGGGAACTGCCAGAAATGGATCACTCGACCAATAGTTTGCTAACTGAGGTATTTGATGTATTTCCATTATTATCATAATTCCTATGAGTGCTTCGATTTCTTCTTTGGAAGTATCTACCCAGTTTTTAGATGGGCCTGGTATGTTAGTGCCACTCCGGAGAAGATTTTTGCGTATAAGTCTGTTTGTTCGATAATGAGATTTATAATATCGTCATTGAATATTTCGTTGAAATATTCAATTTCCTTAGCACGTTGAGGAATTTTGGTTGTAGCTTCTGGATTTTTATCAAATTCTATATTCATATACTCTATATTCTCGTCGTTCTGCATCCAGATAAAGGGCTCTTCATCAATCTCAATTTCGCTCTCTTCATTGACTTGCGATTCTTCCGGTATGGGTATCAACTCTGGAGGAACCGCCCTGATGAGGTAATTTTCTGAATTAGGTGGAATGGGTGAAGATACGTGGCTAGTTGAGGGGGAATTAAAACTGGAATTTGGAGGAAGGGGTGAAGAAGCATGGCTAGTTGAGGGGGAATTGAAACTGGAATCAGTCGCTGTGGTGTCTAAAAAATCCAATTCTTCATTTGCTCCATCATCTGGTTTTTCGTCCGAGTTCTGTTCGTTGTCTGGAAGACTAAAGAGGTACTCAATGGCCTCGTTCTGATCCTCACGTTTATCAAAGTCCCACATAACTGCAAAAAAATATTTAGATAATAGGATTTTTTATGGGCAGTGGGAAGAATACTTCCCACCTACAAAAGTCATTTTTTTGACATTATGAAATTCTGAATAACGATAATATAGCGTTATATATGTTGTCAATATATAACTCCACCTATCTAATCACAAAAAAATCTTATATCTCACCTGATTGCAAAGATTGATCAAGATTCGTCGAAAAATCACAAAATTTGTATCTCAAAATGAGCCAAACACGTGTTCTCCTGTAGAAAGTCATAGAACAACTGAGGTATGTTACACTTTGACAATTATTCATAGTTTGTAAGCATTTCCACATGTTATAGATAGATGGGGACACCAATACCGTTGCAAAATATTTAATACCGTCTTTCATATAAAATATTTTTGATGATGGGAGTTTATCTTCCCACCGCCGATGAAAGGGATAAGTTAATGTGATATAGGAAAGTGTGTCTAGAATCAATTACGTGTGATTGTCATATGTGTACGGGTAGGATTGGATTGTTCAGTTCCTTTATGTCCAATGCTTGTATTATAGTCCGTCTATAAAGTATCCGGAATTTAATGTTTCTCCTAATTTTAACATATTTCTTTTTTGTAACATCTTAAGACAAAAGTATTGCATCAAGTAGATTGTGCCGATAGTAGGTCATGGCCAAAATTATAGGTCAATACCATTTGTCACATATTGTTGATTGCAAGTAGGCTTAAGTTTTGTGTAATAATATAAAAAAGAAAATTTGCGGAATATTTATATAGAAAAGGTGTTTAAAACGTTAATGACTTAGTGGAATTGACGGAAATCGAAAAAAGGACAGTATATGAGACAATAAAGAGGATAAAAATGGGAGAGATATGAGGCATGGACCAGTTTCGGGAAGACTGGGTAAAATTAGCGGAAACAATTTGAACGCTTTTGTGGCATTATGACGACAAAATCCGCGTCTAGGGTTTCGAAAATTAACGAAAAATAAATGTGTGTCCAGAAACCATCCGCAAGTCACTGAAAAGACAAGGCTATATATCAAGGCAACCAAAGAAATTCCCTGCAATGACACTTTTACGAAAGAAACGAAGAGATTTTTGTCAAGGTTTTTAAGAAGATAACTTTGGTAATGTTTTTATATCCGAGGAAAGTTGTTTCCAGCTTGGTGTCAATCACCTAACAATCCTATCAAGGGAACAAGTTACTGTGCAAATTTCCAAATTTCCCACTAAAACAATGGTTTGGGGAGCAATATCTGTGCGTGGTGCTACACTTCTTTGTATATGGTACCGTTAATAGTGAAAAATATTGTGAAATTCTAAATGGTCGTCTTCTTGAAGCGGTTCATGCTTTATATCCAGAGGGCTGGTGGTTACAGCAGGATAATGGAAGATGCCGTACTTCTGCATGCACTGCAGCTTGGATGCAAGAACAAAATTTGACAAGAATTCAATTGCCAGCAGCCTCCTCCTGATCTTAGTCTCACTGAAAACATATGAGGACTAATGAAGATCGAAAAGGAACGAGCAGCGTCACGAAATAAAAAAGATTTGTTTGGCTCAGTATTACAGGCGTTGACCTAGTTTCGGGTTTGCTTGAAAGTTTAATTAAATGTTTGGAGTTAAATGGAGGTTGTATAAGTAAATGAGATGAAATATTTGTTATAATTGTATTAATTCAAGTGATGAAAATATATACCGAAAAATTATAATCGTGCTTTCTGTTTTCCGGATACTTTCTAGACGGACTATAGTTTTGCTACAACTGTTAGGACGATGAGCTAATTCATTTTTCCTACCTGGAACATTACGATTAGGTTTTAGTAGTTTTTTGTGTTAATCTTTGGTTTTGGCTTTCATTTTGATGTCATTAATAATGTTATAATTCACTAATCTTTCATAACGATTAGTTGTTTTCTTTTGTGAAGCGTTTCTGTTTTTAGTTTTATATAAGTTTTGTTTAGTGTCTTATTTATATCTGGTTGTCTATTCTCGTTAGGTTTATCTGTTGTCTTTTGTTGTTTCGTTTCTAATTGTTGTTTTATAATTAGATTTAGGGTCTTTTGAGTATGGTCTTGAATGTATTGTATGAACTTAGTTTTATCATCTACTTCGAAGTGGTTTCTATAATCTAGTCTTCCGCGGATGATTTGGAAGGGTGTATACCCAGTAGCGGAGTGCGGGTGTGAGATGCCCTGAATAATAGCCAATCATGAAATTGGTGACATGTTTACACTCTGAACACTGTATCGTGCTATCAAACCGAAGTTTTCCAAAAATGACCAAAAATATAGATATCTGGATTTATTGGACCCGATGTACTGGCCTTGGCGAGCTGACAATCAATAGTTTTCGCCTATGGGATGTTCTGAACAATACTCAATCATAAAATTACTGACTTGCATACAATCGGAGGCTGTATCGTGCTAAGAAAACCAAATTTCTCCATCAATTACAAAAAATTTGAATATCTGGATTTATAGGACCCGTTGAACTGGCTCTGATAAGTTGAAAATCAATAGCATTCATCTGTGAGATGCCCTGAAGAATATTCAATCATAAAAATTGGTGCCAACAAACCGAAATTTCTCCAAAAATGTATATCTGGATTTATAGGACTCGTGGTACTGGCTCTGGTGAGCTTAACATTAATAGGGTTCATCTGTGAGGCAACATGAACAAAATAATGTCATAAAATTGGTCAATTGTATACACTTCGGAGCTTGTATCGTGATAACAAACCGAAATTTCTCCATAAATGACAAAAATGTAGTATATCTCGATAGGACCCATTGGACTGACTCAAGTGAGCTAGAAATCAATAATGTTCGTCTGTCAGACATCCAATAATAAAATTGGTCACTTGTATACACTCCGGAGGCTGAATCGTTCCAACAAACCAAAATTTCTTCAAAAATTACCCAAAATGTAGTTTATCTACAATTATAGGATCCGTTGAACTGGCTCTGGTGCGCTGAAAATGAATAGGGTTCATCTATGAGACTCCCAGAACAAAATTCAATCATAAAATTTGTCACTTGTATACACTCCGCAGGCTGTATCGTGCTAACAAACCGAAATTTCTCCAAACATGATCAAAAGTGTAGTTAGTAAAACTGGATTTATAGGACCCGTTGTACTAGTTCTGGTGAGCTCAAAATCAATAGGTTTCATATGTGGGTTGTAGTGAACAATACCCAATTATAAAATTGATGACTTATATACAATCCGGAGGCTGTATCGTGCTAACAAACCGAAATTTATCCAAAAATGACCAAAAATGTGGTATATCTGGATTTATAGGACCCGTTATAACGGCTCTGGTGGGCTGAAAATCAATATAGTTGATCTACGACATACTCTGAACGATACTCAATCATAAAATTGGCAACTCTTATACAATAAGGAGGCTGTATCGTGCTAAACACTAAATTTCTCCAACAATTACAAATAATGTAGTATATCTGGATTTTTAGGACCCGTTGTAGTGGCTCTGGTGAGCTGAAAATAAATAGGGTTCATCTACGATACTCCCAAAACAATATTCAACTATATAGTTTTTCACTGGTATACACAGTCCCAAGCCTGGGGCCTCACCACGCAAGAGGTGAGGAAGTGTGGAGGGATCGAGGAGTAACACCGCGCAAAAAAACTTGGGTTTAGCTGGCCCCAACGTCGAGAAAGGCGTAGAGGAAGAATCCTCAAAATGGTAGAACCGCTGGAAGGGGCAATCCTCGATTTTAGGAATAGTATAAAATCAAAAAAGGGAAGATGGATCTCTTGAATCGTAGAGAAGACAATCTGTCTAGGAGAGAGACACTCCGAAATCAAAGCTCTGGCCTTCCAGGATGGGGGTTGAGGCAACGGGTCAACCCCTCGATACTCGTCAAAAAACTGAAAGGTTAAAAATTCCAGTAAAAATTGGCCTCGGAACCTGCGGAACAAAAGAAGACGACCCAAACTTAGAAAAACGGACAATGAATATTGGTACTTGGAACGTTCAAGTCATCTCCCAAAAATTAGACGATGTAATATCCGAAGTGAAGAACGCAAAAATGGATATAGTGGAGCTGGCCGAAAGAAAAAAGGAGTATGCTCAGAAAATCTAGAAGAATATGACCACTTTTGCTCAGGGGTATCAAAAGAGCCCAACAAGGAGTGTCTATACTTATTCGTAAAAATCTGAGAAGGTGCATCACATCCTGGGAAGCAATCAGTCAACGAATCATGAAAATGAACCTAAGTTTACACGGAAATGAAGTTACAATCATAGGAGCGTACGTTATTAATGATGATGCCTTAGTCAATGATAAAGATGAATTCTTCGAGCAACTGTCATACGAAATCTCCAAAATTGGAACATCCCGAGAAATAATACTGGTAAGAGTCCTAAGGACGTCGGAGCCTATAGAGGCCCGGCGTGTGGAAGTGACCACCATCTTATCAAATCCGAAATACTACCCTTCCGTGTAACAAAGGAAAAAGAAAAAGACACAAGCGAACAAGAACAAAAAACACAGAAATCAGGTACAACTAGATAGCATTAACCAAGATAGCGTAAAGGAATTTTACAAAAAACGACTTGATGAAGAACGCATACAAGTAAGCTTTGAAAACACAAAAGATCAATACGAGTATCTTAAAAGTTGCTTGAAAAACGCCGCACCGGAAGCCCTGGAAGAATACGCAAAGCCCAATCGAAGAACACCATATTGGTGGGGTGAAGAAATAGAAGAAATGGTAAAAATAAAGAGAGACAAATACAACAGATGCCTCAACACAAAGTGGGATCAAGAAAAAAAGAATACCAAACAGCCCAAAGGAAGGTACGCACAGCTATAACAAAAAAGAAGAACGAAAGGTGGGAAAGAAACTGCACAAGACTCAATACATACCTGGGAGGTAGTAGAAGTACCGAAAGCTGGAAAATGTAAAGATCTCTTCGTCAAGAAAAGACAAAAGATATTATTTCACCAATAACGTTAGAAGAATGGGATAAATACTTATCGAAACTGCTGACTGAGCAAAGGACACAATATCAGCAACTACATTAGCCACAATCCGACACTCAAATACGAACCACAGCATCCCCACTTATAATCAACACCAAAGAAGTAAAGCTGATTTGTCAAGCACTGAAAACCAGAAAATCTCCTGGCCCCGGTAATATCCCTCCGGAGTTACTCAAACACGGTAGAGAAAAGCTATATCGACAATTAGCCTGCCTGTTACAGAAATGCATTAATGGAGATAGTTTGCCACAAGAATGGAAAACGTCATACATAACAACGATACATAAGAAGGGAAGTAGAGACGTGTGTGATAGTTATAGGGGAATCGCTGTGCTTGGTACTATTTCGAGAGTCTATGGTCAGCTAGTGAAAAAGAGAATTGAGGATGAATATTGTGATAGTGAGGCCGAAGAACAAGCACGGAATCAAGAAATACACCTCCTGTACGTAGATCTCAAGAAAGCGTACGATAATGTACCCCAGCTAAAACTCTGGGAGGCTCTCGAGAAAACCAATATCAGCATAACATTGATAAAAGCTGTTCGAAAACTCTATCAAAAGAACACAAGCCAAATAAAGAAAGGGCAGACATTATCAAAGGGGTTCAACATTAACAAGATTCTTAAGCAGGGCTGTTGCTTGTCACCAACTTTGTTTAAAATCTATTTAGAACAAGCTCTGAAAACATGGAAAAGAAAGTGCGAACAGATGGGAATATCACTGAACGATCACATACTATATACTCTCTGCTTCGCTGATGATCAAATAGTCCTAGCTCAAGACTACGACGACTTAGGATACATGACCCGTAAATTAATTGAAGAATACGATAAGTGGGGGCTGGAGGTAAATCTGCAGAAAACGGAATATATGTGCATTGGTGGAGAACAACAGGACCTTATCTTGGAACAACAACATCAGATAAAACACTGTAAAAAATACAAATAACTTGGAACACACATCACTAATGACGGTAGTTTGGATGAAGAAATCAAACACAGAAACAACCAAGGAAGACAAGCAATCAGACAACTCAACAGTATTTTGTGGAATAAGGCAGTATCAAAACAAAATAAGCATAGAATTTACAACAGCATTGTGAAAAGTGTCATCAGCTGTGGTAGAGAAGTGTGGCCTCTTAAGGAAAAAACTCGTAAGTCTCTTGAAGCAACCGAGATGGATTATTGGAGACGAGCCGCCAGAAAATCAAAACTGGAAAGAGTGAGAAATGAGAGAATTCGAGAAATTATGCATGTTAAACACAAAATGGCGGAAGACATACAAATTAACCAACTTAGATGGTATGGACACGTTCAAAGAATGGCGGAAGACAGAATCCCAAAGAAAATACTAAATTGGACACCACATGGAAGAAGAAAGAGAGGAAGACCCAGACTGAGTTGGAGAGAAGGAGTAGATAGAGACATCAGAGAAAGAGGAGTAGATGAGAATCTCTGGACCGATCGAGACCAATGGAGACTGGAAATCAAAAGACGGCGGAGAACGTTATAAACTGATTTGTATATATATATATATATATATATATATATATATATATATATATATATATATATATATACACTCCGGAGGCTGTATCGTGCGAAGAAACCGAAATTTCTCCAAAAATGACCAAAATTGCGGTATATCTGGATTTATTGGACCCGTTACACTGGCTCTGGTGAGCTCAAAATCAATAGAGTTGATCTATGACATACTCTGAACGGTACTCAATCATAAAATTGGTAACTCTTATACAATAAGGAGGCCGTACCAAATTTCTCCAACAATTACAAATAGTATGTCTGGATTTTTAGGACCCGTTGTAGTGGCTCTGGTGAGCTGAAAATAAATAGGGTTCACCTATGATATTCCCAAAACAATATTCAATCATATAGTTTGACACTGGTATACACTCCGGGGGCTGTATCGTCCTAAGAAACCGAAATTTCTCCAAAAATGTAGTTAGTAAATCTGGATTTATAGAACCCGTTGTACTAGCTCTGGTGAGCTAAAAATCGATAGGTTTAATCTGTGAAATCTTCTGAACTATCCCCAATCATAAAATTGATGACTTGTGTACAATCTGGAGGCTTTATCAAAACCAAATTTCTCCAAACATTACAAAAAATTTATAGGACTCGTTGTACTGGCTCTGGTGAGCTGATAATCGATAGGGTTCATCTGTAAGATGCTCTGAGCAATATTCAGTCATAAAACCGGTCACTTATATACACTCGAGATGCGGTATCATGCTAAACAACCTAAATTTCTCCAAAATTGACCAAAAATTTGGCATTTTAGGTACTACAGCAGTTACAGCACCCGTTGTACTAGCTCTGGTGAGCTGAAAATAAATTGTGAGATGCCCTGAACATTACCCGATCATAAAATTGGTGACTTTATGCACTCCGGAGACTGTATTGTCCTATCAAGACAAAACGTGGCCGACGACAAAAACGAAGACGACATACACATAGGATTTTTTTTGTAATAACCCGTTTTTCGTGTTTTTCTCACTGAACAACGTAAAAATAACTCAAAAAAAATCTTCTCGCATCGCAGATAGGGTTGGCGGAAAAGTAAAATCAAGCCTCCGCCCCCTAACTAGTTATCATAAATCATGATTACTGTACGGTTGGTTAACTCAGCAAACATTTCTGCAAATTTTTCCACAATAATTTTGTTAGGAAAAGCCGATTTCCGCTGAGAAAAAACGTACAAATACTGTTAGTCTACTTGAAACCCCCTTTTTAAAAAATATAATTTACGTCCTAGTGTGGCAATAATTTATTTAAACTCAGGTGAAGTTCATCTAAACTGGTTATTATGATTTCGCAGATTTCTTAGCTGTTTTGTATTCATTGCAGGCCAGTAAAAGAAAAATATACCAGGTGTCAATGAGTTATAAAAAACAGTTTGCTGTTAGATGTGATGTTTTGCAGGATATTTCTTGTTGGTTCTAATACAGCTATTGAATGAATCTGAATTTGAAACTAACTTTCAATAACATCATAACCTTGGACAAGAGACAGTATTTTGTTGTTGTTCACTTATTGTTTTTGTTAATTGTTATTTGTTTTTTAAAGTAAAAGATTAACGAATAATCTGTATTTTCGTTACTATCTTTATTCACGTACATTTTACATATGACATTACTTGACCTGATATTTTTGACATTGCCAATTTACACTTCTCAAGGCACTCCTTCAATAAAGACAATAACACATATTTTTTAATAATAACAGTAGATAAAATTGAAACAAAACATTATCACAAACACTCCCTGAAAAACAGCAGTACGAGTGCTTGAACGAGTAAAATCGTCTGTGTTTTGCTCTTCTATTCTCGTGATAAATAAGTGAATTTATTTTGTACTTTGGTGCTATTAATTACATGTGTATGTATTATCAATAGTAGATTTTTTGATTCAGTTTCTTATCAAACTATTTTTTACTGAACAATTTATTTACATTGTTAATTACCTGATTCAAACCTTCTCAAAAAACAGAGGCGTAGGTGAGCAGATTTTCGATATGGATAATATATTATTCAACGAGTTCACATAAACCCACAATAAACATAGTATACTGCTTTTGAGTACAAGGGCAGGGCTATTCAATATTTTTCCAAAATGTCACTCAACAATTCAGTTCAAACATCTTACGTATCAGCAGTTAAGACAGCACCTAAACAATGCTTTCCAAAAAAATATCAAGCTATTGTGATGCATGCAGAAGACAATTTAAAGTTATTCGACTACGTTCAAGGGATAGGTAATGTTATTGGTCCAAAAAATATCTCGTTTGCCTCCAGAATTTCAAATAATCGAATTTCTATATATCTTGCTAACTCCGAAGTTGTAGATAACCTCCTCAAATCACACCCTGCAATAACAATAAATAACACTACCATAAACATTCGTAGACTCGTCTCTCCTACTAAAAGGATCATCATATCTAATATTTCCCCCTACATTCCTCATGAACAGGTCGAAAATAGAATAAAAAATCTTGGGCTACAACTGGCATCTCCGATCTCTTTTCTAAAGGCTGGAATACCATGTGACGAATATGCCCATATTCTCAGTTTCAGACGTCAAGCTTACGTTTTCCTCCCTTCTAACAACTTTGAACTCCAAACTTCCATAGACATTTCATTTGATGGTAACGATAACAGAATTTTTCTATCAACCGATAATATGAATTGTTTTATCTGCAAGCAATCCGGACACATCGTCTCAAATTGCCCAAATCCGCCACTCGACGTTATATGAAAGCCTACACACTCTACACCTGAAACTACCAATACATCTACAAGAAAAAGTGATTCTCCCACCAATAAGCGAAGTTCTCTCTAACAAAGATACAACCCAATCCAACCCTGCTCCATTTATTGCAGAAAAACGTTGCCATTCCGAAATCTCAAGTGACAAAGCCAGTTCTCCTGATGCTGACGATCAATCCAACGAAATGCTTCCCCCTCCTCCTAAACCTGTCTCCGACATTCAGAAGAAAACAAAATAATAGAGCAAGGTTGAGCTCCTCTGAAGAAGCTAATTTAACAGAGATAACAAAACAATGTTTACAAAAAGCATCCAAGCTAACACTGAGACATATATCCTCCCAATAGACAATCTTGAAACAAACTTGAAAAACAGCTTTGGAGCTTTGGTAGTCGCAATCCTTACCAGGAAGCCTTAAAGTATAATAATGACATTAAGTCTCTTATCTCTAATCTAAATATACTTCATCCAACTCTTACAGAGAGATCGATTAAAAACAGAATAACCCGAATAACAAGAAATTTAAAATACCAGCTTCGATTGGATTTAAAGGAACAGGAAAGTGGATCAAACGAAGAGGATTACAGTTCTGACGGTTCACATCAATCACAACACTCCACAGACTCACAAAATTCCACAGTATCACAGGTATCCCAAATATCGCAACAATCCTCTTACTAATCACATAACTCCTAATATTTCATTTTCACCCTAATTCAATGGAATTGTAACGGGTTTTACCCCCGTTTAGAATCTCTACAACAACTCATTAGTGATTACTCTCCTGACTTTATCTGTTTACAAGCAACGCATTTCCGAAATTCTCATAATCCGTGTCTCAAAAGTTACACTGGTCACCATTTTATCAGACCTAACCTCTCACGCTCCAGTGGTGAAATCTCAGTTTTCATTTCTAACGATATATTTCACCAATAATAGCATCTGATCACTGAATTAGAAGTTACTGCTGTAACTGTATGGTGCCCCTACAAAATTGTCGTATGTAGCTTATACATTCCTCCCAATTACGCTTTGAAAGAATCTGAGCTCAGAAATCTAATTAATCAACTTCCTTTTCCTTTGATATTAGTTGGTGACTTCAATGCTCATAACCAGATGTGGGGCTCCGAAAGAACCTTTGGACGAGGTAAATCTGTTGTAAATGTTCTAAACATTATAAATGCAAACATTCCTAATACCGGCAGTAACACATACTTTCATGTCCAATCTGGTTCCTTCTCATCTATTGATTTGAGTATTTACGACCCCGGGCTAGCTTCTTCGCTAACATGGAACACCATTGACAGTTTCTATGACAGCAACCACTTTCCCATCTTAATTTCCAACAACGATCACAAAACCACAACCTTAAACTGCAAATGGAAAATAAAGAATGCAAATTAGGATCTCTTCGAGGAAACTGTCAAGGAACAATTGGATGACCTTACCCACCATGATAACAAAAATGAAGCTGTCAAGCAATTTACTTATGCAATGCTTTCCTCCGCTGAAAGATGTATAGGTAAATTCTCAATCAACCTCTCGAAGAAAACAGTCCATTGGTGGAACGACTCCTGTTACCAAGCTGTGTCAAAAATTACAACAGATCTCTTAACAAGTACCGCAGAACTAGGAACGAATTGGATCGAATTAACTTCTAAAAAGCCAAAGCTCAAGCTAGGAGAATACTTAAGTCAAGTAAAAAAGACTCGTGGAACAAATTTACAAGTACAATAACCACAGACACATCCCCAGCTCACGTTTGGTATAAGATACGACGAATGAAAGGCCAAAACAGCAGTACTAATAAAGTACCTGCTATACTACACCAAGGAAATGTTGTCACAAACGACCAGCAAATAGCGGACATTCTTGCCCAACATTTCGAAAACAAAACTAAAATTAACATACCCCCTCCTAACCGAATAAGTATAGCTGAAAATTCCGATAATACCACCCCTAACCTTCATCCAATCATCAGTCAGTTTACCTTAGAGGAATTAAATACCGTCCTTTCCTCTTTAAAAAATACTGCTGCAGGGCCTGATAACATCCCATCAATTTTCCTGGTACTAGAAAAAATGGTCAACAGAAGTCTACTTTGGTTTCTCGAAAAAAATAATATACTTGACTCTGCGCAGTCAGGTTTTAGAACAAATAGATCAACCATGGATAATTTAATTATGCTTCAAACAGAAATTTTTCAATCTTTTAGAGAAAGAAGTGACGTTGTAGCAGTTACACTGGACATTGACAGTGCATTCGATACTGTTTGGCAAACCTCAATCCTTCAAAAACTAATAGACTTAAAGCTTCATGGTAATATTTTCTCCTTTATACAAAATTTCTTATCAAACAGATCCTTCAAGGCAAATGGGCAAACATCTTCTTCTTATTTTCCACATAATGGTGTCTCACAAGGCGCGATACTCAGCCCTACCCTATTTATTCTTAGCATTAACGATATATGTAATTCCATAATTACCCCAGTTAAATACGCGCATGACTTCATAATTTTTTGTCAGGGTAAAGTAACAACAAGCACATGCTGTCTACTTCAAAACGCTCTAAATTCCATCCATGATTGGTCTATAAAACTCGGCCTTCAGTTCTCGGCTTAAAAATCAGAAGTTATCCGTTTCAGCAAGATAAATAGCACGATCTTTACTTTTTTATACTTTAACGACGCCCCGCTTGTACGTGTTAACCACCAAAAATTCTTAGGCGTAACATTTGACAAAAGATTGTCATGGAAACAGCAGATTATGGACTTAAAAGGAGCTTGCCTTATTAGAATGAATATCTTAAAATCACTCGCTCATCATCAATGGGGAGCTGAAGAAGAATCACTCTTACGGATCTATAGAGCCTTCATTCGCTCTAAATTTGATTATGAAAGCATTTTATACATGAACGCTTGTGTTTCATACCTTAAATCTCTTAACACAATTCAGAACACTGCTCTACGTATTTGTATTGGTGCCTTCAGGTCTAGTCCTTCCGAAAGCATTTTCGTTGAGTCATTCGAACCCCCTCTCTTCATACGTCGATAGCGTCTATTACTATCATACTTTTGTAAAATCGCAGTCTGTCCTAACAACCCTATCATTAACCTTATCAACTCTGTACGCACCCCTGAAGGATATCCCAAAACAATTTCAACAGCTGTGTCATCACTAAAATCACTGTTGGGAACAAATAATCTTGCAATCATGACCCCTAATAATTCTTCCAATATAGCGCCATGGACCATTAACCTACCTTTTCTTGATACTACTCTAAGTCGCTACCACAAATTGGACACACCCAACGCAGTACTTGAGCAAGAATCCAGAAAAATTCTACTATCTCATCAGTTTGATAAAGTTTTGTTCACAGATGCATGAAAAAACGCAGAGGGTGTCGGTTGTGCTGTAACCGATGAAAATTATACAGATGCAAGATATCGACTTCCCGACACTACCAGCGTCTATACTGCAGAGTTATTTGGAATACTGAAAGCTTTGAACACTCCAACAGATAACATCAGCAGTGTACACAGATTCTCTCTCGTCGATACACTCAATGACAAACATTTATTCACTGCATCCAATAGTCCAACAAATTCAGAATATCTGGCACCATCTCTATTCCAATGGTATTTTGGTTCACATAATCTGGATACCATCACACGTGGGAATAACCAGGAATGAAATCGCAGACCAAACAGCAAAACAAGCATGTTCCTCCGATTTAAAAATAGAAAATGTTTACCTCACCGAAGGCATGAAACCCATAGTCAAGGAACTCACACTTCAAAACTGGCAAAATCACTGGAACCAACTAGATACTGAACTTCATCCAATACAACCCACCGTTTTCACACCTAAATTCCCCCAATGACTAGGAAAAACAAAATTATAGTACACAGACTGCGAATAGGGCATTCCCGCCTCACCCACGGGTATCTTATGGCCTCAGAAGATCCTCCTAAATGCGAATTCTGCACAGATACTCGACATAATAATTAAACATGTTCTATTAAAGTGCCACCAATACCAGATAGCTCGAAGCCGTCATAATATTAATGGAACACTTGGAAATGTCATTGGCTCATCCAACAGATTTAGTGACGTGATTCATTTCCTAATGAATGCCGCCTTCTCAACTCAATATAAATCTAATTTTTTAATATTGTTACACTGTTGTGATTTACATTGTTATTTAATCTGTACTGTACCTTATATTGTTCCCGTGCCAATGACCTTTGGATGTCGAGACACGTAAATTTCAATAAAAAAAAAAGAATTAAAATTTGACTATTTGCAAAGGCTTAGTAAAAACATCTGCTACGTTTTCATCAGTTGGACAGTAGGCAATCTTGAACCAACCTTTCTTATATTCATTTTTATTGAGTTGATAGTTTACATCAATGTAGACAAAGATTAACATTGATTTTTCACTTGTAGATTGGGCAACCAAAGACTGCTTCCTTGAAAACCAAACTGTTGATCGTTGGACATATTTCATTATATATCCAGTCATGTTTATCTCCTCCATAATCAGAATCACAGTGGAAATCAAGAGTGTAAATACTTTGAACACTGGAATAGTGAATTCCTTTGGCGTATCTGTTCTCAATGTTCTCTTGACATTTATTACATCTTGATTGGTAGATTTTTTGGTATATCAGCTAGCATAGCTAATGTCTGGTCTAGTCTCAACGGAACTATACAATACATTTCTCACAGCTTCTTCATAAGAGAGTTACATTTTTGTCTTGAGAAGTAATTGGTGTTTCCATAGCATTTATATTTTTCATAATATATTTCTTTATAACTTGTTCACAATATTCTTCTTGATGGATTGTAACTCCTACTTTAGTTTGCTCAATTTGCGTTACCAAATAATGTACCAGGCTGATGATTAAATGTTATTTCAAAGATTTGACTCATTTTCTTCAAAAGACGTTTTATTTGAGTATGGTCTTCACCCATCACAATACCATCTTCTACATGAATAGTAATGTATAGGTTCGTATTTGAACGTGTAAACCATTGATGGGGAGTTTGCTTTAAACCATACAATGATTTTTTAATCTACTTATTTTACTACCTTCATAATATTCATCTAAGTGCCCATATTTGAATGCATATTTTACATCGAAAGTAAGGAGTTTTAGATTTTTAGAAGCTGTTGCAGCAAGTAGCACTCTCAAGAAATTAGACTGTACCATAGAACTGAATATATTCATAGTCCAAACCTTGTTTTAGCTGGTATCAACGAGCCACTAATCTAACTTTGTAACGGCCATCGTCTTTGATCTCAAATCTTATGATTTCTTTACATTGACCTTCTTCTTCTGAGACTAGATTCCATGTTTGGTTTTTTATGAGTGAATATTTTTCTTCTTGTACAGATTTTATCCATTTGCTTCTGTATCCACTTTCCATATAACCTTTATAAGTAAGCTCACCTTCAGTCAATAAAGCAGACATCACAAAATAATCACTTGTCTGTTCTTCTTCATTTGAATGCTCTTCTTCACTTGATTGTTCTTCTTCATTTAATTATTCTTCTTCAGTTTTTAGATTTTGTTAATAATCTTAGGGTAAATTAAAAATTTTAATTGGTGCCCTTGAAAAATTATTATCTTGGTGTTCTAGTTCGAATAAATTGATAAAACGTATATCTCTTGCCACATAGATTTTCCTTGTTTATCGATACCACATTTGAATACCCAACAAAAAAACGATTTTTTCGTCTGTCTTCCAATTTGTTTAGATGGCTCACATACTTTTTAGATACAACAGATCCAAAAATAGTCAGTCTTGATAGATCAGGTTTCAATCCATACCACTTCTCAGCTGGCTTAACATTCAATGCTGTTGTAGAACTTCTGTTCATAACATATACCACAGTTTCGGTTGCATATCGCCACATTTTATTGCTTAATTGACAGCCATGTAGCAATGCCATGTTCATTATTGTTAGAATAATTCTTTCATGAGGACCACTTTGTTGAGGACTGTGTGCTACAGAGTAGTTCAATATTATTTCTTTTGTTTTGCAACAAACTCTAAAAGAGTTGCTTTAGTACTCGCCACCATTATCACAATGAATAATTTCTATTTTAAGATTGAAATGAGCCAAGACATGTTAATACTTACTTAATTACTTCATAAGTTGATGGATCCGTCTTACCGCATAAATCTGTATGTATAATTTGTAGTGGTCGTCTGGTTGCTCTTTTTCTTACTGTATTAAATTACTTTCTCGTCTGTTTAGTAACCACACAAGAATCACAAAAAATACCACGATTGCATTATTCTATTGTCTTAAACACTCCCTCGCACAAAGCTGGAAGTTTCTTTAAATCTTCAAAATTACTTTGTACCATTTGCTTGTGCCACTCTGTAGCTTCTTATTGAGCAGTAAATAGTGCTTCTATAGCTGTATGAACCTGAAACCCGACTTAATAAAAAAAAATCTCATTTTAAGCTCACACTTACTACAAACGATTTAGGTAATTGTAGTAAAATTTTTATTTTGGTAGTAGAAATTGTAATGCCCGAAAAATAAAATCGTGAAACCTCATCATCAGATAAATACTTAAACTACTTTAATACATCTATAATCATTTGTAGTATATTGCAGTAATATTTAAAATTTTGTATTAAGAATATTAGTGCCTGAACTTGAAATAATCAATAAACCGAAAAGAAAATAATCTTATTTTAGCCTCACACTACAAACTATGTAGCTAATTGTAGTAACATTTTCATATTTGTGGTTGAACTTGTAATACCCGAAAACTAAAATCGACAAATTGAACCATTAATACATCATCATTAAAAACGAAAACTACTTAAATTCATCTAAAATCGTTTGTATTATATTGTAGTACAATTTTAAATTTTTTGGTAAGAATATAAGTCCCTGACAACTTAAAATAATCAAAAGAAACGATAATAGTATATTAAAGTATAAGTGGATAAAGAGGTCTTTCAAACACACGCGATTTTTCGAGCACGACGGCGCAGCCGAGTGCTCGAAATAGAGCAAGTGTTTGAAAGACCAGTTATCCACGAATACTTTACGCTATTTTTTTTTATTCGTGCACTTTGGAATCATAAAATATTATTATTATATTATTACTACAAAAAAATGGAAGTCCATCCTCGATGCCCAGCCAAGTTTCGTGAACGTCAAATAGTATTTATTTTTAGTTGACGTTACGGGCTGTCAGATCAATAATCAAAAAGTTTCTTTATTTATATTTAAAGGGGAACAATGTATATATGAATATATAAATACATACAGATAGTTGACTCGATTTTGGAACAGCTGACATTTCTTCGGGTTTAACATGAGCTGGGCAGCTTGGAGTCGTTTGAATACGTCTTCCAAATTCTTCAGATGTTCGTCAAATGTCTTCCCCAGTACTACAATGTCGTCCAAATAGACCAGGCATGTCTTCCAAGACAACCCTCTCAAGACATTTTCCATGAGTCTTTCAAATGTCGCAGGCGCATTACAGAGCCCGAATGGCATGACGTTGAATTGCCATAATCCAGATCCGGTGGTGAAAGGAGTCTTCTCTTTATCTTCTGGGTCCATTTCCACTTGCCAATAACCGGACTTCAGGTCTAAGGTGGAAAACAGTTTGCTGCTGGCCAAAGTGTCTATCGTATCGTCAATTCGAGGCAGAGGATAGCTGTCTTTCTTCGTCACGTTGTTAAGCTGACGATAATCTACGCAGAATCTCGTAGTTAGATCCTTTTTCTTGACGAGCACTACTTGAGACACCCATGGACTATTAGATGGTTCTATTACTTTTTCTTCTGCCATCTCTCGAATTATTCTTTCAGCTTCCTCTCTCTTCGCTCGTGGAAGTCTTCGAGCTGATTGTCTAATTGGCTTAGCAGCACCAGTATCGATTTTGTGTTTGACGGCTGATGTTCTGCCAGTCTTTCCTCCTTTTGGTACGAATAAGTCTCGATACTGCAAGAGATATTCTCTCATTCTCTTTTTTTCAGCTCGATCCAAAGATTGACCAACTACTGATAACATCTGTTTGAATCTGGCATTAGAACTATCAGTGGTCGTTGTTTGGCGAACTATAGACGTCACTGGTACGCAGGATCCAATCCTGGTTTCCTTCTTGATGATAACTGGGTAATTATTCACGTTTATCACACGTACTGGGATCTCTTTCGCCGACGTAACTAATCCTTTTCCAATTATTACTCCTTTAACAACTTCTTCGTCGTGGTTCATTGGCTCCATCATCACCGGTGTACTTTCCTCCAAGATTCCCTGTAGCCGTGCTACTATCATGGTTTCGCTTCGTGCAGGTAGAACGGTATCTTCCTGTACAGTTGCCAACACCGTCCCAGAATCACGTCTTCTTCAATGTCAGCTACGATTACCGTATGCGTGATTTTTTCTGCACCAATTCCCAATTGGATTTGTGTCTCACCGTAAACGTTGGAACTCTCACCTGTGATGGTCCGCAGTCGCAGTCTCGTTGGTAAAAGCTTCTTCTTGGAGTTTATTAGTTCTGGTCGTATAATGTTTCTAGTTGCTCCAGTGTCAACCAGCAGAGCATATTTCTTGCCATTTACTTCGCCATCCACATATACACTGTCGTTGCGACATCTGAGAGAAGCTATCAGTATGAGAGGGTCTTTGGAAAGATCATGGGTCGGTGCTGCCCCCTCGTAGCCGACCCGTTCTAGTTTTCCTGTGACTGGGGTTCTTGGTTTGCAGGAGTCTTGATGCGCTTACATGAACTACGTACATGCCCTAGCTCGCCACAATTCCAGCATCTGATCTTTCTCGGTTTCTTGTCCATCAAATTTTTCATTAAACAGGACGAACTGTCTCCGTCACCTTCTTCTTGGATGGTCCTGATTTTGTTATATCCTGAAGCCTTCGTTGCTGCTTCATATTCAAGGGCAGCTGTCAATGCGTCGGCTAATGTTTTCGGATGGGCTAAACGAAGCGTCCTCTGCATATCGGGGTCACGTAAGCCATCAATAAAGGCCTGGATGCCCAGACATTCCATCATGTTCTCTGGTGCTGACGGATAAGCAAATCGAACTAGTCGGGCAATGTCCACTTCATATTCTTGAAGGGATTCATCACGTTTCTGACTTCGGTTCTTCAGCTGAGATTGGTACAATTGTTCTAAATGTTCATGACCATATCGCATGTCCAACCTCTTCTTTAGCTGCTCGAAGCCATCCGTTTCTTTTAAAGGTATCGTCTGGAGTACATCTAAGGCATCTCCGCGAAGCGCGATAGTTAAGTTCACTGCTTTCTCCTCATCGGACCAATTATTCACTCTAGCGGCTGCTTCAAACTGTTTCACATAATTGGTCCACGACATTTTTCCATCGAACGTTGGGGCCTTGACTCGGGTGAAACTGCCAATGTCTTCTAACTCAGATAGTATTTCTGGCTTGCAAGGTTTCGTTTGCTCGGTCTTCTCTTCTTCCTCTGGCGAGCCTCGCGTTCTTGAATCGGCAATCTTTTTCTCTAACTCCTTGATTTTCTCGTTTATCGTCGTAATCTTATTCTCGATTTTCTCGTCCATCGTTGACATTTTATTCTCGATTTTCTCGTCCATCGTTGACATTTTATCCTCGATTTCAGATTTTAGTGACGAAATTTCATTTTCAATGTCAGAGGCAATGTCGTTTTTAATTAATAAGATATCGGCAGATATATCGTACTTCAAAGTAGAAATATCGTTCTTTATAGCCGAAATCTTCTCGTCCATGTTAGCCGAAATATCATTCTTCATAGTAGAAATATCGTTCTTCATATCAGAAATCTTCTCGTCCATGTTAGCAGAAATTGACGAGATTAAGGTGGAAGCCTCGTCATTGAATAAAACTGTCTCTGGATCAAAACCGTCATTTTCAAGTGCCACTTTAAGTCGTTCTACTAATTCGCTTTTCTTACCGGACGTTTCCAACTCACGATCTTCAAATTCTGCTCTTAGTTCCGCCACTTTGAGGTCACATAGTCTCTTGGTCATTTTTGCGTAGCAATTTATATGTATTACCCCACACCTGACACCAATGTAATGTTTTTGTTATTTATTTAAACAATAAACGGGCGGGATAAATTTTAAACACACGGTATGGCTACTTACTAATTTATTTAAGCACTAACTCACTAACACTTAATTTATATGTATTTAACTAATCACTTAAATTTAATTTATATGCACACAAACTTAATTATTAATTTATATCAACACTTTTATATTCACTTATTTACTGTTTATTTGTCAAGATCACTTTATCAACTAAACTCCTCCGCTGATCGGTCCTTATTTATATTAATGCCTTTCTTACTAGAAAATTCCGGGCTGCGGCTTACACAGACACAAATAATTGGTTCTGGCCTTTTCTAGATAAGTCTGGTCACAAAAACAATGTTTAGATAAGATAGTCCCAAACAGTTATAAAAACACTGCGTATCCGCCATAATTTTAATTTTCATACTTGGCCTAGACAGAGTCGGATTTAGATTTAGTCCAATTTTAAATTTTGTAGTAGGACTATTAGTTCCCGGAAACTTAAAATAATCGAATAAACCGATAAAAAAATCTCATTTTAACCTCGCGCTTACTACAAACGACGTAGGTAATAGAAGAAACATTTTTCTATTCGTAGTAGAAATTGTAATGTCCGAAAAATAAAATCGTCAAATTAAATCATTAACACATCATCAGTTAAAATCTAAAACTACTTACTTAAATACATCTAAAATCGTTTGTAATAGGTACATTGTAGTACAATTTTAAATTTTTTAGTAAGAATATTAGTGACTGAAAACTTAAAATAATTGAATAAACCGATAAAATAATGTTATTTCAACCTCACGCTTACTACAAACGACGTAGGTAATTGTACTAACATAAGTATTCATATTTGTAGTTGAAATTGCAATGCCCGAAAAACAAAATCTTCAAATCAAACCGTTAACACATCATCAGATAAACGCGAAAACGACTTAAATGCATCTAAAATCGTTTGTAGTATATTGTTGTACAATTTTAAATTTTGTAGAAAGAATATTAGTTTCTGAAAACTGGAATAATCTTATAAACCGATGAAAAATAATCTCATTTTAGCCTCACAAACGACGTAGGTAATAGTGGAAACATTTTTATATTCGTAGTCAATTTAAATCATTAACACATCATCAGATAAAAACTTAAACTACTTATATACATCTAAAATGGTTTGTAGTATATTGTAATACAATTTTAAATTTTTTTTATTTTTATTTAGAAGTGTCGCATCCACCCAAAGGTTATTAGCGACGGTACAATCGAAAATTTTATATTTTGTAAACATATTAATTGATTTTAGGTAGTCAATTACGAGCCGGTGATCGCAGTAATTTCCAATGAGTTTCTTCTAAATCGGTAGGAATTTTGTGCATGCTACGGTAATTATGAAATCTGGGACTTTCGACCAGGAAATGTTCTACACTGTCTATTACATTGCACACAGTGCATTTTGGTGGATCGTCATTTGAAAAAAGGTAGGAGTGAGTATACCTGGTATGGCCCAAGCGTAGGCGTGTAAGAAGAATCTTTTGCGTACGTCGATCACTACTTTTAAACTGACACGGAGAAACGTCACTTTTGATTTGCCGTAATTTCGACTGAGAACTTTCCCAGTCTCGATTCCACTTACACAAAACTTTATTTTCAATAAATACCTTGAGATAACTAGCAACACTCCGACACTGCGACTCTGGTAGAATCATTAGAAGTAGCACTACGGGCACAAATGTCTGCTTTTTCGTTGCCTTCGATGCCGATGGGATATGAAGTTGCATCTGGAGTTTTCTTGAGCCTGTAGCAGTTCTGATTTTATCATTTTCTCAATAGGGTTTTGGGGATAGATCTGTTTTAAGTTTAACAAAGAACTGAGAGAGTCAGTAAGAATTAACGTTTTGGAGGGCCTTATAGAGCGCAAAAAGTTCGGCTGAGAAAATACTCAGGGTTGGAGGAAGCTTAAATTGCAGACTAAGATTGGTTGTTACAATTGCTGCTCCGACTCCTGTTTCACATATAGATGCGTCTGTGTATATTTTGATGAAGTCCTGATATTCTTCCAATATTAATTTAAGGTTAGTTTTAAAGACGACTGGGCAAATTTCATGTTTATTAAATCTGCTCAAATTAGTGTTAATGGCGGGGACGTTGTGGTCCAGGGAGGAGGGTGGTCTAGATCTATTGGAAATAATTCTGGAAATTGGATGTCTAAATACTGGAGATATGTACGTATTCTCTCATAATAAGGTTTAGGTGTAAGCGGTTTGTTGTTGAAGTAGTTAGTATATTTTTTGATGAAGGCACTGGTGTCGAGAGGTTTGTTTCTATTTGAGGCTATAGATGTGGCGTGTGAGAGAGTTAAGAATATTCTTCAGTAATGCAGAGGTGGCTCACCAGTTTCGCAATATATAGCTTCAACGGGAGTTGTTCTGAAAGCTCCTAGTGCAATTCGGGGGCCATTGTTGTGCATAGTGTCCAGTAACTTTAGAGTTGTTTTGGAAGCCGAGGCGTATGCAATGGAAACGTAGTCTATTTTTGACCTGATTAATGTTTTATAAATGGTAAGTAGTGTATTGTAATCAGATCCCCAACATTTATTAGATAATGTCTTCATTAGATTTAATCGTTTGTTACAAGAACGGGCCGTTTGTTTAATATGTTCCTGCCATGTAAGCTTTTCATCGAACCACATTCCCAGAAATTTTACCGATTATCTGAGCGATAAATGTTTATCATATAACTGTAATGTTGGATAAGCATCTGGACTTTTATTTGAAAAGAACATGGCGGTTGTTTTAGATTCAAAACCTGTATTCAAGGACCATTGTTCGAGTCGCGTTAAATATTTTGCAAAATATTAATGAGAGAAGTATTTTTTCCTTTAAGATATACAACAAGATCATCTGCATACACGCGTGCTTTCAAGGGTTTCGATAAGCCCTTGATGATATTGTTTATGGCCACTAAGAATAATGTGGGGCTGAGAATGGATCCTTGTGGTGTCCCGTTATCTTCTTTATGATCTGCAGGGTAAGAGCTATGGACTCTTACACGAAAAGATCGGTTCTTCATAAAATTACTGGTGAATTTTAAACAACTTCCCCGAATGTTCCACATGTGCAGCTGCTTTAGAATATTAAGTTTCCAGCAAGTATTGAAAGCTTTTTTAAGATCAACGAATATGGCAATACAGGTTTGTTTTGTCGATAGAGCTTCATGAATGTCGTTTTCTAAATCCAGGATGTTATCAATCCCTGAACGATTTTGTCTGAAACCATTTTGCTCGGATATTAAATGGTTTGCCTTTTCTAAAGTCCACATAAGTCTGCCATTGACCATTTTCTCCATCAGTTTGCTGGTTGAGCATGTTAAACTTATAGGTCGGTAAGATGAAGGTTCAATCAATTTTAAATTTAAAATTTTTATCTGACGATGTGTTAATGGTTTAATTTGACGATTTTATTTTTCGGCCATTACAATTTCTACTCCAAAAATAAAAATGTTACTACAATTACCTAATTCGTTTGTAGTAAGTGGGAGACTAAAATGAAATTATTTTTTTTCGGCTTATTCGATTATTTTAAGTTTTCAGGGTCTAATATTCTTACTATAAAATTTTAAATTGTACTATAATACACTACAAATGATTTTAGATGTATTGAAGTAGTTTTCATTTTTATCTTATAATGTATTAATTGTTTAATTGGACGATTTTGTTTTTCGGGCATATCCTTTGTCCAATATGCACAACAAAAGAGTCATTTAATTCGTATAATGAATTAAATAAACATTCTAATGTTAATCACACGATGTGTAAAGATATAGGGAGTAGGTATATGCATTCCAGGAGTTGTCCAGCAAGAATAATTTTAAATATTTCAGAAAATGGTTAGTTTTATTATATAATTAAAATGCATTTAAATTGAGATTTTCATGAATTTTTCATTTATAGTTTATCTTGGCCGAACGGTGTAATTTTAGTAGGACCTTGGATGAAAACAAATTTAATATATTGGTAAATGGTATGTTGGACTTGAAAAGAAAATTGAGAAGTACATATCCGAAGAAGAAGTAAGGAAATTTGATGAATTATTTCTATTATTAACCATGAAGCGATCGACTGCTGACCTAGCACACGGCAACTGGGTACAATATTTAAGGGACACACATACAACTCTCTTCCGAGCAACTGTCGCTTTAAGAGGCCAAATTTAAATAAGCTCTGCCCTACCCTGTATTAGGACAATTGTTAATATTTTTAGATGCATTAATAATAATTTTATAATGAAACAATAGCTTACTTTTGCCGTTTTTGCTTACTTGTAATTAAGAATATAACATTCTTTTATTTAAGCTACTCGACGTTGTCGAAGAATCAAAAGTAATATAAAAATAAAAAGAAACTGAAAAAAAGACCGGTTAAGAATGTTCAATCATTGCTTTGTTGTGAACGATTGTTCACGGTCTCTATCAGTACAATTAACTCTCATTCCACCAACTCCCAACCACTTCCATTCAAATCCAAATCCACGTAAGCCGCGGACGAGGCTGCAGACAAGGACAGGTAAAGAGAGGCGAGGAGTAAGGAGTAGAACTTAATATACAGGACCGAATAAGATAAATTTCATAGTCATTACAATAATATTTTTTCTGAATTATTTCTATGAGCTCAATTAGAAAAAATTAAGCAATCAGTGAGCTATTTGACTATATTAAAAATATGTTTCGAACTACTGTAAGAGAAGCTGCCAAAATACTCAAACTCGCTAGCAACTTTTGTCCAGTGTGACTAATTTAATTAAGAAAATGATCTATTTTTTAGTTTTGCCAAATTGCTTGACATGATCCTCTTATAATTTGAGAAACTGTGGTTTTGCGCAATTTAAATGCATAGTATATTGATATCTTCCTATCCCCTGACGCAAGGTACCTGTAAAGAAAAAATATACATTTATGTATCCACCTAGTTAAAATTTTTTTTAGTAAATTCACCTAAATGTGCACGCAAGTCTTTGGGCTGAATTTATAGACTTTCTGCTTGTATTCAACCTATAAATATCTGTACCAACAAGGGACTTAAATTTGAATACTAATAAAAGTAATTTTTACCCTTATTAGGTTTATTTCAGAATGAAATGGGACTATTGTAGAGAGTAGAATGACGCGACTTCGGAAAAATTTCAATGCAATTTTTGGTTTTGGTGTTCCCTGATGCCAAAATAACCCCCTGCTCCGAAGGTTATATATATCTATATATATATATATATATATATATATATATATATATATATATATATATATATATATATATATATATATATATATATATATAAACAAAAGAACTTATCTTGTGGTAATTTCCACAACTGAAGAGCCGAATTTAAGGCGAAACAAATCGAAAATTGTTTATCAAAATTTGATTTTGACATTCGTTTTCCATCTCCAGAAGAACGGATGATAATTTGAAATTGAAAACGCACTCGTAAGTACGAGAACAATTTCTTCGAAAGGTGGGAGTTTCGACGTGCTTTCGACCTCTTTGGTCTCATCAGTAGGACAAAATTAGTCTTAGAGCTATGTATTGTTAGTTCTCTCAAAGCAAAAGCCGGGCTTGATTCAAAGTGAAAGTCTAATTTGACAAAAGCAGAATCTTTCCCAAAGCAAAAGCTGAGATTTATTTCATTCCTGGCTAATACCACGCAGAATATTGAATTACATCCCCTTCGAAAACAGTGACGTCGATTGACCATTTTGCCGATACGGACATCTATGGTGAGTCGCGACTGATAGCGGAATGGCATAGTACACTGACGCGTTTCGACCTTCTTGGGTCTCTTCAAGAGTGACGTAATGCCTTCCAGTTCAGAGTCTCTAATCCGAACTGAAGATTCCGTCCTCCGACAACTTCTACTTGGCTCGTGTAGTTACACACAAGCGAGAAGTAGTCAGCTGGCGCCATCTTCACTTTCAGTTGCGAACCAACACAGGATTTTTTTTATCTCAAAAGGTTTTTTTCTTTTAAACGCAAAACTAATTGTAGGGTTTTCGTTCCTTAGTCACGTGATCCAAAATCTTCCACATTGCTGGTGACGTCACAAAGTCGCAAATATTAGGGGTCTTTGCATTATTTGGCTGGCGTTGTTGGTTATATTTTCGTAATTTGTAATAGTGTTTTATTGTATTTTTGTTTGATTTATGATTTATTTTGACAACAGTACAATAATATTTGATATGGAAGTTAATTTCGTGATGGTAGCCGATATTGGAAACCTTCCAAGAGTAGATCTGAATATGATTGCATTAATATTTAAGAATAATCCAAACTTTTATGGTGCAGAACTGAACATCGTAAAAACTATAAAGTGAGTGATAAGTATTGTAGGTATATTTTAAATATCCGATAGTGTACGAGATATGGATTGATGATGAAACGCTTTGTTTAATTCTCTCAGGTGTTCAAGGGAATTTTACGAGGACGATGCAATAGGTTATCTTCAGTCTCATTAATGCATACTTTACCGTCTTGCTCAAGTTCTTAAATGAGTTTAAGTATTTTTATCTTAGCAAATGTCATACGAGAAGTATCATTTTCAATTTGCCTCTCACGACGGTCTTGGTGACAATGAAACTTAGAAGGCAGACATTTAAATTTCTGACCTAAAACTCCGAACACTTCTTCTTCTTCTTATTATTATAGGCGTTTCGCCTGTTCAATTGCGGTGCCTCTGCAGTAGTACTTGAGATGTTGATTGCTAGCTGTCGTGCCATCGTTTGGGGGACTTGTCGATTGGTCTTCTCCCGTGGGGGATATTGTTGTGGACTATTATGGCCATTCTATCAGTTGTCATTCTGTTTACATGCTGGTTCCACTCTCTTCTCCTTTTCCTAGTCCACCCCACCACGTCAACGGTATTGCACTTCTCTCTTATACCTATGTTTCTTACTCTGTCGTATAGGGTATTTCCTGTTATCGTTCTTAGGGTTTTCATCTCTATTATTCTGAGTATTTTTTACTGTTGCCTCAGCACGTATTTCTGCACCATATGTCAAGATGGGCCTCACTCATGTTTTATAAATTCTGGTCTTACATCCATGCTGACGTGCTTATTCCTCCAAATTGGTTTTCTAATATGACCAGGTACTGTGGCAGTTTTATTTGCTTGTTTCCTTACTTTATCTTCCAGGAATCTCAAGATATTGCATATTTTTGAAATTAATGTTTGTCTTACCCCCACCACATTACTTAAAGACTTGGAGGAGAAAGTACTGAAACAAAGTTACTCCTTATAGACGTAAGATTTACTTACCTGCAATTTCAGTATACCTTAATTAGGCAAATTTTAGAGAAAACTTGGTAATTTTAACTATTGTTACGCTCCCTAGCGGACATATTACAGACTTAACCACTTTCATAACAATCATTTTCACCGATAGGTCGTAGGCCTTAGCTACTACCACCCAAAAATAATTTCGTAAACCCCCGATTGGATCACAGGAACCCATAAAAAAACAGTTTTAACAGATTTATCCAAACATATCTAAAGACACTATCTATTAAAAAAAAGAAGTTCAAATCCAGTTTGGACGTACAGATTTTGCTTATATTCATTGGCCATCTTCGACTTCTACGTGAAGTTGTGTAATTGGCCCATTTTTTATCAATCGCATAGAAGTCTGCTTTGGTGCTATTATAAAATAGTGTAATATCAGATTTTTTGTCCATTTTATCATCATGTGGATATTTGAAATTAGAATTTTTTTGGGTACGTATGACACTATAGTTTCCAAAGCAGTTTTTTTCTCTTTGGAGATGGCATAAATTCCAAAGGAATAAATGTTTTATTTTTTTACTCTCTCAACAAATGTCAAGTTCACTTTCGCTTCAACTGAGGAGTACCAGTTATCGGCCGTTACGTTTCGAGCAGTATTTTTTATTGGTTCCACCAAATGAAGAACTACTTGGGCTGGAATAGAAAAGTTTTTTGCTTTTTTATCCAAAGGATATTTTTCGGCGCAAATTTCAACGTTATGCATATAATGTGAATCTGCAATAATATGTACTTTTGAGGCTCCCCCCAAACAACACGGAAAAATCGCAACGGTAGCGGTGACGATAATCAGAAGACAATATATTTATCTGATGAATAAGATACACTTTTGTTACTTACCTTAGAAGCTGAAGAAAATGTCAAGTAAGTATATTTTTCTCTACATATGATTTATTTATTAGTAAATGTTCGGCGCTAATTTTGATGTCTTTAGGTAAAAAATAACGTGGGTTTATGATATTAGCTTGGAACGAAAAAAGTATAGAGAGTTTTCATACATTGATGCCAGAGCTCCCAGAGGATGAAAAACGTGTTTAAATTAATTTCAGAATGACTAGTGAGTGTTCTGATGAAATTTTGAGCCTTATTACAAATGACATTCGGAAATCTGAAACAAATTATCGTGAAGCTATCTCACGAACGAGATGCCATTACAACAGTTGAAGGAGAACTAGGTTATGTATTTTTGAAGGAGACAAGTAGGAATTATCAATACATGTTATTGTGATTGAATGGATTGATTGATGCAAGAAATTTGGAGATCCCTTGAGACTGATGAGACACAATTATCAATGTACTATAGGTAGTTACCATCTTGTGAAAATCCAGGTAAAGTACTGGGATCTTCACTCTCAGGTCTAGGCACAGGTGTAGCATTCGTGTAATTATTATTATTATTATTATTATTATTCGTCTCTATTTCTCACAATTGTGGTTTCTTATAAATAGCAGACGGAGTTTGCACTCAAGTCTACTTTCACTCTATCTTTGGTTTAGAAATGATCTGGTGATATTGCATGTGTGCAGGATGACTGCTTTTTGTATCTGGATGTAATGTGGAAGATTTAACTGCGTGAGGTGTGTGATGAATGTTTTTGGGGTAATTCCTGTAACAGATATTATAAAAGGTATTACAATTACTTGTTTCTGTTTCCATATACGTTCTATTTCTATTGCTAACTGCTGGTATTTATCTTTTTTTTCTCTGTATTTGTTATTTATAATATTGTCAGATGGAACAGCAATATCAATAATGTATGTGATCTTCTCTTTTTTGATTTGTAATGTTATATCCGGTCTATTGTGCATTACTGTTTTGTCTGTATGAATGGTAATATCCCAATATAACTTGTATTCTTCGTTTTCCAATATCGTTTGTGGTGTGTATGTGTAATATGGTTGTGTTTCTGTGATGAGTTTATGTTGTATTGCAACCTGCTGGTGTATGATCTTTGCCGCTGTATTATGTCTGTTAGTATATTCAGATCCAGCTATCAACTTACATCCTGCCGTAATGTGGTCGATTGTTTCGGAAAATTGGTGGCATTTTCTGCATTTGTCGTCTGTGGTGTTAGGGTCTTCCATTATGTATTTTTTGTAATTTCTTGTAGCAATAACCTGATCCTGGATCGCTAATGTGAAGCCTTCTGTTTCAGGATACAGTTCACCTTTTTGGAGCCATTTGTACGAGTCTGTCTTACTGATGTATTCATTTTTCATGTTGTAAGTATGTTTACCATGTAATTTTTTCTGTGTCCATTCTTCTATCTTCTGCTGTTGTGTTTGTGTATTGTATATTTGCTGCGTGTGCGAGAGGTTGAGAGGTGTGTATTCTCTGTCTGCTTGTACAATTGCTCTATGTAATAATGATTGTTTACTATAGAAGAAATTTCTGAGTTTTTGTATCTGGTTTGTGTGTAGTGTGACAACATCCATCATTCCTCTTCCTCCCTCTTTTCTTCCTATTGTTATTCTTTCTTTGCATGCGTGTGAGTGGTGGTTTCTATGTTTTGTTTGTTCTGTTCTCGTAAGTTTGTTGATGTTTTCAAGGTCGGTTTGCGTCCATTTGATAATCCCGAATGAATATGTAAGGAGGGGAATTGCGTATGTGTTTATTGCTTTGAAGAGGTTTTTCGAATTCAACTTAGTGTTCATTAGTAATGTTAGTCGTTTTTTGTATTCTTGTACAATATGTTCTTTAATTTCTGTATGATTCATTCTTGTGTTCTGTTGGAATCCTAAATATTTGTATGTTTCATTTTGCTACATGTTTCCTAGTTCTTCATCGTTCAGTATTTCTGTCTCTATCTCTTCCTTCCATTTTCCTCTTTCTATGTGTAGTATTTTGCATTTGTTGATTCCGAATTCCATTTTTATGTCGTTTGTGATATGTTCTGTTACTTTGAGCAAGTTTTTCATTTGTGTTTGAGATGGAGCATATAATTTGATATCATCCATGTACAGTAGGTGTTTGATGGTGTGTTTAACTGTTTTCCGATGTTTGATTTGGAATCCATGATTTGTGTCATTTAATGCATTTGATAAGGGATTTAGGCACATACAGGACCATAGGGCGCTGATGGAGTCTCCTTGGAAGATACCTCTGTTGATTTCAATGTTCTCTGTTATTATTTCTTCATCGCTTGTTGTTAAATGTATTCTTGTTTTCCATGTTGTCATTACGTGCGTAAGAAATGATTTAATCATCGGATGTATCTTATATATGTCCAGTATTTTTAGCAGCCAGGAGTGAGGTACAGAGTCAAAAGCTTTCTTATAGTCAATGTAGCATGTGTGTATGTTTCGTTGTTGTTTTTCTGCTTGTTTCATCATGACACTGTCAATGATAAGTTGTTCCTTGCATCCCTGGCTTCTTTTTCTGCAACCTTTCTGTTCTTCTGTTATGATCTTGTTTGTTTCTAAATGTTTTTGTATTTTCTTGCATATCAATGATGTAATTATTTTATATAATGTTTGGAGGCATGTTATCGGTCGGTAGTTGGCAGGGTTTTGTGTTTCATTACTCTTTGGTTTTATGTATGTTCTGCCCTGTGTGAGAAAATCTGGTGTTAGCTGGAGATTTCTTATTATATTATTTATTTGGTTTGTAATATATTTATGTGTGGATGTTAGTTGTTTATACCAGAAATTTTGTATTTGGTCAGTTCCAGACATTTCCAGATGTGTGTGTTTTTAATTGTGTCAGTCAATTCTTCTACTGTTATTATGTGGTCCTGTTGCTCTATGACATTTTTGTGCTTTTTTTCTTCTTCTATGATCCATGTTGCTTTTTCGTTATGTTGCTTCCTATCAGACCATATTCCTCTCCAGAATTCCGCTATTTCTTTTCGGTTAGGTGCTATTATCTGTATTTGTTTCCTGTTGGTTAGTTTATTATAAAATAGTTTCTCGTTTTGTGTGAATAGCATGTTATCTGTTTTTCTATTGTTAGACTCTTTATATCTTCTCAATCTGGCGGCGTATACTTTAAGTTTTTGTTTTGCGGTGTCAAGCATTTCAGTGACTGTTCGTTGGTTGTTGTCATTTGTTTTCTGTTCCATATATTTTACAATTTTTTTTGATCTGTTTCCGTTGATATATTGTTGTGATCTACCTATATCCTCCCTGAGTCGCTGCACAGCCCTCTCCAGTCTGATCTGCCACCTGGGTTTAGCCGTTTTTCTCCTTCTCTGTGCCGGTTCTCTCATTTTTTGGTTGTTACATGATACAACCGTTGATGCTGCTGCATATACGATTGTTTGTATTTCTTCCAATGTGTTTGCATTTTCGTGATATTCTGTTATGATTTCCTCGTTTACAATTTTTATCAGGCTCTTCCTTTCATGGCTGAACTGTAGTTTTGGTATTCTATTTCTTATTGTGGGGTCGCTATTTTCCCAAATTGCAAAATTCATTCTCATTTCATGTGTGAGTCTTTCTCTTACAGTATGTGTTTTGGTGTCTTCGGGTAATTGGAGTGTGTGTGGTTGTGTGGGTGATTGGGATCTGTATGGTTGTGTTTGGGATATTTCGACTTGGTTTTGTTGGTTTATTTCAGTTTCTTGCTGTTCTTGGTCTGCATGTAGATGTTTTGCCACTTTTTGTTTTATTTGCTCTATCTCATGTGCAGTTAATCTGTTATTTTTTATTATCACCCTCTTCTGGTCTATTAGACGTTGTTCGGTTATTTGATCAGCTAAGTGTGGGTATTGATTTATGAACAAGCGGTGTACATCGAATCTATATCCCGTTGTAATGGTTTCTAGGTGTGTAGCTGTTAAATAACAACGCATGACATCAATGTTCATTTCCGTGGTCCATATCATGCGTTGTCTGGGTTTCCCTGCCTTTGTGGTTACCGGTTGTATCGGTAAAACATCTTGGGCAGGTTCCTGCGTTCTCATTGAAGTGATTGCGGGGCGGATGTCCTGCAAAACATTTTCAGTGGGTCCTGGTTGGTTATTTTTTGCCGGGTCGTCATTTGTTGCGAACTGAGCATCACGACGATTCCTAACAGGAGCAGCTCGCTCTCCTGCGCCGCCTTGTTTGCTTCTTATATTTTTCGGAGCATGACTTCACACTTCATGGGCTACTAACCCATGGAGCGGTACCAGAGCCCAGTTGGCCGGTTAAACCATTGTCCGCCTCTCACGACGGGGACGTTGGGTTGGCTTTGGAGAGGCTTATTATTATTATTATTTTTTTTTATTATATCACACTTGTTAGTGGAGGATTGGCATGTCCAGGCTGGGATTCTCAAGGTTTCAGCAGCCTAGTCATGTGTGAGCACTCGTCGGACGGTTCGGCATGTTCCCAATATAGCTGCTTGTTGGGCGGTAATTATGTTCTTATCAACATTATTATTATTATTATTATTATTATTATTATTATTATTATTATTATTATTATTATTATTATTATTATTATTATTATTATTATTATTATTATTATTATTATTATTATTATTTCAATCTTCTCAGGCTTCATTCCTGGTGTTTGCATTTAGCGAGGTACGGGTGGGTTACCAAGCACTCTCGTCTATTCTTGACTCATGAATTTTCGAACAATTCTTGTTGTATTCAGTACAACTGCTTTCTGCATAGGCCTGTACAAATTGGCATTTAATGCCAGTGTTTTGAGGCTTCTATGTAGTTCCTTTGGGATCACACCAGTGGCGGACAAGACAACGGGAACAATGGTCACTTTGTCGAGACTCCACAGGTATTTGATTTCATCGGCGAGGTCAGTGTACTTTCTTTTCTTTTCTTCGATACTGCTTATAATATTGTGGGTGTTAGGGACCGCTATGTCTATGATGTATGCCTCCTTCTGTCTGTTATCTCTTACAACTATGTCTGGTTTGTTGCAGGGGATCCTCCTGTCTGTTATAATGGATCGATCGTAGTAAACTGTAATATGATCTTTCTGTACTACTGCAGCTGGTTGATATTCGTAGTACGGTGTTTTATTGCTGCTTTCTATTATTCCCCAATTGTGGCATATTTCTTGGTGGATGATAGCAGTGACTTGATTATGGCGGTGTAAGTAATCATTCTGTGATAACATGCTGCATGCTGCCGTGATGTGTTGGATGGTTTCTGGCTTCTCCTTGCATTTCCTACATCTGTCATCTGTCACACTTGGTTCTTTGGCAATGTATTTCTGGTAATTCTTTGTGTGTATCACCTGATCCTGTATGGCTATAAGGAAGCCCTCCGTTTCTGGGATTAGTTCGCCTGTCCTTAACCATTCGTTCGACGCTTGCTTGTCGACATAGGGTAGGTCGAGGTCATGCGGGTGTCGCCCATGAAGGGCCTTGCCTTTCCATTCATTCCTCTTCTCCTCTATACTAATCATGAGTTCATTGCCTTGTACTTCTTCATTGGATAGGTTTAGTGGTGTATATCCTCTATCTGTCATGCATGCAAGTTGGTGTAGCGATGATGTTTCTTTTCTTTTGTGGAAGTATGATCTCATCATTTTGATCTGGTTGTTGTGCAGGTTTTTGATGTCCATTAAACCTCGGCCTCCTTCTTTCCTTGGAAGTGTCATTCTTATTGTACTGGATTTGGGGTGGTGTTTTCTGTGCTCTGTTAGTGTTGTTCTTGTTTTTCGCATAATATTATTATTATTATTATTATTATTATTATTATTATTAATTTTATTATTATTATTGTGGAGTTAATTTGATCCAGTAAGTTTCATTTAAAACACTGATGCAGTTGAAGTAGTATTTGATACCGTTAATTGTGATGGGTGAGTAACCATTGGTGCTATTTACACAAATTTTTAAAAGTACTGATGGTTATTGTTGGACCAGATTATAAATTTGAGAGATATGAAGCTTTTGCGCTGAAACCATATCTAATGAGGCCCTTCCCACATAGACAATCTAAAACAGGCATTTTGAAGAAGAAATATAACACAAAACTATCTAAGAAGGATGGTTGAAAATGCCTTTGGCATATTGGCTCATAAATTTCGAATATTTATAGACCAATAGAAACACAGGTGGAAACTACAATTTTAATTATAAAAACAACCTGCATTTTGCACATTTTTTGCGAACTAAAAAAGGGAGATAATCTGTACTTTCAGTTTCTAGAGCCACCAGAACCTGAACTTGGAGCGGTTACTAATTTTGAGAACGACTCAAGACGTGCAACAAGGTTATCATTTTTATATGGAGAAAAATTTGTCAGTTATTTTAATTCTTAAATGAGGGCCCTAGTATCAAAGGCGGCAATGTCCACCATGTTCACTTTTGAATAAAGCGCAAAAAAGTGCTACATCCATATTAGTGTATAGTTCACTGCGCGCGTAGTTTCTAATGAAAGAAAATCCTAAACTTCATCGGATTTTAAGGTCATTATGCCTAATTTTTTATATTTTTTGAAAAAATTAGAAGAAACTGAATGGAGAATGCTGTGTTTGATACTAATTGTTGGATTTTGCCGAATTTGATACCAAAGGTTCGACTAAAATCAATTGTGAACTGAATATGAAGTGTTTGGAATAGATTCACGGATGAAAGAATAACAATATCGAAATTATTCCGAGAAAACGTATAATAAAAAATATTTTTATGAGCATAACAATATTCATTATACAAGTACAGATGGTATTTCTTCAATAAATTCGCAGGTTGCTTCTTCTGTTGCTGTTTCTTCGACGTCTGGCAATAACATATTGCCAGACGTTTTCTTCCTGGCCGGGTTGCGCTGGCCCAAGAGTTTCATTAAAAAGAGTAGTTACATAAAAACGGAGTTCTTCCATTGATCTGCAAGTAGCCCCAAAGTGTTTTGTAAGAAGCTTATCAACATCTTTAAGCTTCAATATATTCACTTGTTGTAGACCACTTTTTATGATGACAGGGTTAATCATGTGAAGGCTTTTTCCCTTGCTTAGGACACTTTTGAAGATTTGCAAATCATTCTGGTAATACAACTCAACTCTAATCAAAACATTTCCAGCTTTACATTTCTGTAACAAAAATCGTTTTGTATTCTTGAAAGAAAAATGCCTGTGGGTCTCACCACATTTGAGATGGTTTCCTTCCAATAAAAACGTTGCAGTTTTCTCCCAAAAAAACAGCCGTCCCATTTTTTTTTGATAATAGCTCTATATAGGTTTCTGGATGCGTTATAACCTCCAACTTTCTGATCTCCTTCTCAATATTACCGAAAACCCTATCAGCAGGAAGAAATGAATGGCCTGCTATTGGAAAAATCACTTCAATATTCTGAATACGCTCTGGCGCTCTCTCCGATAGCCATTTCCAGCACATTCCAATGAGTGTCGTATTCTTGTTTTGTCCACTGCAACCATCTGCCATCAGCCTGACTACTGTTACAGTGAGACCAAATTCAATTTTATTGAGCCTGTCAAACACAGCGGATGAAATTTCATTGGAACATTTTCCAAATTCGTTCCAATAATAGGAAAAAACATTTTTCTTGGTAAGTTTAGATTGAGACGTCCCCTGAACAATGGTAAAATTGTACAGGTACAGTTGTCTTGAGTAGTAAGCAGTTTGATCTGGGACCTTGGGGAGTACAATATTCTTCTGGCAATCGAAAGATAATGTTATCAATTTATCCTTAGTTTCCTTAAGCGACTGAAAAAATGCATTTGCTCTTCGTTTGTGAACATTCTTCTCAATGTTTAAGTTATTCTTCTCCCCCTCATCTGTAGATCTCTTAATCTTCTCGGCAAGTTCTATACACGTGGAGCATACGTCGGTCCGGGGAGTACTAAAGCTGAGATTGTACTTCGTATTGAATATAATTCGAAAGTATGACGGCTTCACTCTTTCTTCTGGAGAATACTGATTGTTGTACATTTTTGCTATAGACTAATCCGAAGATAAATAATTTCTTTGGGAGGACGACAGTAATAAGATTCGGTGCTTTTGAACGAATTAATAAATCTTTGGAAAGCAATTTGTTTCCCTTCGAACTTTGCTGATTTTCTGTCGCCTCCTCTTTTTTCTGAAGGTGCTTCACCTGTCCTTAGGAACGATTTCATGACGTTTGTTAGACGATGTTTTGTAATATGTAATACTGTTAAAAAAGTCTGCTGGCATACAGGAATATGCTCCTTTGAAACATTTTTTCTAATAAAGCATCTCACTGGAGTTTCTTTTGCTGTATGTTGGTAATTTGATGGACGGCGACGTTAAGGTGGTTAAACATTGCAAAATTTCAAAAGAAATGCATCCTGACTCATTTTATTAGGTATGGCGTAAAATGCGTCATGAAAACTTTTAATGTCTCCCATTGTTAACGTACTACATTGATAAGCCTTTGTTTTATGCCCACAAGTAGGATATTCTGGCAACTAGTGTGGAGATTATCTGAAAAAAGCCATGTCATTATAAGGAAAATAGTTTCCGCGAAGTTTCAAAACTCAAAGAATTTACAGTAAATTCCAAAATTTTATAATATACATACTTAATACACAGTAATATTGCTATCCTACGAAAAAACGCCACAAAGTAAACAAACAAAAAAAATTGACATTTTAATCTAACATACCTTGTCTTTTCACGTATATTTTGCTTCCAAGTAGAGGGCTTACGAATCCTTTTACGAACTTCATTATTTTCAACAGGCGTTGTAACACTTTCCATTCCAATAGTTATTATTAAATTAAAAAAAAACTCAACAACTTCATCGGCAATTAACAAACCGTACTCTAATTATTGTGAACTAAACGAATTGAATTGACAATCGGAATCCGAAACAGGTGATTCAGTACGTCACGACAAACATCTGGCTTCTGATTGGCCAGAACGGAGATTGCCGGCTTTGATCCTGAACGGGCCTTGAAGATTGCCGGGTTTGATTCTCAGGCGACGTTTCAAAGCTGTTTTGTAATGGGTATAGCCGTTTTTGATACTCGGAAACCACATATTCAGAAAGAGCGCGAAAAATTCAAAAATATCCTGTATTTAACTCAATTTCGTCCAAAAGTGGAGATTGCCGCTTTTGATACTATGGCCCTCAAATATTACTTATAAATAGTGAGGTTGTGTTGATATTCATAAAGCAGCATATACACCTATTGTATAGGATGTAGGTACCTACTTGTAAATAATAAACAATTTCAGTACTACTTACCATTTTTATTAAATTTCAGTTTGTTAGCACGATACAGCCTGCGCAGTTCAACAAGTCACCAATTTTATGATTGAATATTTTTCAGGGCTTCTCCCTGATGAACCCTATTGATTTTCAGCTCACCGGAGCCAATACAACTAGTGATACAGTACTTTAAGTACGATATTTTTGTCATTTTTGAAGAAGTTTTAGTTTGTTAGCACGATACAGCCTCCGGAGTATATACAAGTGACTAATTTTATGATTGGATATTATTCAGAGCGTCTCAAAGATGAACCCTATTGATATTCAACTCAGTAAAGCCAGTACAACGGGTGCTATGGTACTTGAAGTACCAAATTTTCGTCATTTTTGGAGAATTTTCAGTTTGTTAGCACGATACAGCCTCCAGAGAGTATACGATTGATCAATTTTAGGATTGAATATTGTTCAAGGTGTCTCACAGATGTACCTTATAGATTTTTAGTTGACTAGAGCGAGTACAGCGGGTCCTCTAAATCCAGATATACAAAATGTTATTTTTGGAGAAATTTCGGTTTGTTAGCATGATACATCCCTCGAAGTGTATACAAGTAACAATTTTATGATAGAACATTGTTCAGGGCCACAGATGCGGAAAAGTTATTTTGGTGTTGTCTTAAACCCATTCATTTACCGTACCAATAATTTGTTGTTGTTTCTTTATTTTCTGGTGCTATACTTCCACTTTGAAATACATCAATTTGTTCATTAATTTTCACCACCGTATCATCATAAACAGATCCATCCCTCTATAATTATTCATTTCTTTCAGGATACCATTCTTCTCTGTCCTTATAATGATCGCTTAGTAGTTCTTCATTATCTTCTTCCTCATATCTGTCATCCCCATAATCCAGAATATTTGTACAGGCCCTCTAGTTTATCACTATTTGGAACAGGTTCAGTTTCAATATTATCTTCAGGGTTGTCGTCCTCCGGCCAACATTCATCACTTTCGGTCAGTTCCAAGAGCTCCTTTTCACTAAGAGGACGATTACTTATTTTGCTTAAAAATAATTGCAGTTTTTAAGAAGATAGTAAAATAATCAACTATTTTGTGAGCACTATTTTGTAGAGAGAAATTATTACCTAGCTGACGATAAAGGTCATGCACTAGAACCTCCGTCCAACAGCGCACTGGCAAATTAGCAATAACTCATGGTCAATATTACATGATGGTAATAGTTAAAGGGTTAAGCGTTTTCTAAGATACAGCCGCTTGCCTCGTTAATTTGGCCACACAGTATGATAGACAGAGTTAAGGATTGAAGAAACCTTATAAATTAATAAATTTAAAAAAATCTTGCAAACAATATTATAATAATATCTATATTATCATTGTTATAACATAGTTGGAGTCCATATCTGTGTAAATGTAGGAATGTAGCGGTGGCGGCAAATAAGCAGAGTTGTGAGAGAAGCAAGATCAGCAGGAGCGGTGGCGGAGAGCTGTACTCGCCGTGTGGCGCCGGCAAGTCTGGCGCACACCTGCACTCTACAAGAATCGAAAGATCTCAAGAGAACTCTGACCTCGAGTGACGACCAATCAATTTTACTAACAATGAAAGTACCGCGATTGTTTTTAAACATTTTACAACTACAACGCCATTGTCTGAACACAAATTTTGAGTTTTCTGATATTTTTTAAGTAAATAATGTGTATTTTTAGTGATATTGATGATATCAAACACAAAGAATGCAGACAATACTATCGATAACTATAGTTTAACGAAGAGAAGAATCTATAATCATGAATCAGAATGTGTGAAAGTGTAGAAGAAATAATTATATCAATAAATGTAACTAGTTCTAATGGTTATAGTTGTTAGTTGTCACATGGTTTCTAGTTTTAGTTTAAAAATTATATATATATATATATATATATATATATATATATATATATATTTAAATTATTTACTTTCTTGACCACTTAAGATATATTTTGGTTACTTTCTTGGATTAAAGGAAAAATATACTTAAAAAACATTTAATAACGACGTACGTTTCGACTTATGAAGTCATCTTCTGGTTAATAAAATAATCTAAAATTATTACATGTATAAATTAAAATTCTGTCAATATTTATAAAATCAAATTACACGAAAACAATATAAATTATTACCTTTCTTTCATTATTTCAGATATCACATGAAAGACAAAACAATTTCTGAACAGGTACATATTTATCACGCATTGCTTGGACATTGAACTGAATACAAATTGGTCTCTCTATAGATTAGTTGTAATTTTTTTATCATAATTAATATTTTTCCTTTTTATACTTTATCGTTAGTACGGACAAATTATGATTTTAATGCTGTTAAATTTTATAGCAAAGTGCAAGAGATCAGAGCTAATATCATTCTCTCAAAATACCATCATAGATGATGTTTAAATTGCTAATATCGCTTCTATTATTTATGCTATTAGGATCTTTTTTAATGTTAATCATTTCTAAAAACGTTCTAACTTTTTCATTTTTTTCCCTGGCCAATATTTTCACATCGTTAAAGTTAAAACTATGTCCAGTATTTTTGCAATGATTTGATAATGCTGTGACATCGGTTTTTGCATATTTGTGTGCTTGAATTCTTTTTTGAAGGTATTGTTTACTTTGACCAACATAGGTGCAATTGCAGTCATTGCATGGAATTTGATAGACTGTGTGCGTTTGCTTGTTCCAATAAACAAGCAAACGCACACAGTCTATCAAATTCCATGCAATGACTGCAATTGCACCTATGTTGGTCAAAGTAAACAATACCTTCAAAAAAGAATTCAAGCACACAAATATGCAAAAACCGATGTCACAGCATTATCAAATCATTGCAAAAATACTGGACATAGTTTTAACTTTAACGATGTGAAAATATTGGCCAGGGAAAAAAATGAAAAAGTTAGAACGTTTTTAGAAATGATTAACATTAAAAAAGATCCTAATAGCATAAATAATAGAAGCGATATTAGCAATTTAAACATCATCTATGATGGTATTTTGAGAGAATGATATTAGCTCTGATCTCTTGCACTTTGCTATAAAATTTAACAGCATTAAAATCATAATTTGTCCGTACTAACGATAAAGTATAAAAAGGAAAAATATTAATTATGATAAAAAAATTACAACTAATCTATAGAGAGACCAATTTGTATTCAGTTCAATGTCCAAGCAATGCGTGATAAATATGTACCTGTTCAGAAATTGTTTTGTCTTTCATGTGATATCTGAAATAATGAAAGAAAGGTAATAATTTATATTGTTTTCGTGTAATTTGATTTTATAAATATTGACAGAATTTTAATTTATACATGTAATAATTTTAGATTATTTTATTAACCAGAAGATGACTTCATAAGTCGAAACGTACGTCGTTATTAAATGTTTTTTAAGTATATTTGACCTTTAATCCAAGAAAGTAACCAAAATATATATATATATATATATATATATATATATATATATATATATATATATATGAACCCTTCTACCATTTGATGGTGTTGTGTATGATGGACTTATTCATGTACGAATTTCTTCCAATCTCGCCTGTTTTGTGCCAATTCCGCTGTTTATTTCAAGTTTATATCTCGTTTATTTAGTATTTCTCCTACTACTTTGTCCCACGTCTTTCTTGATCTGTGCACTTCTACCATTTTGAATCATCTCTCGATCTTCTCTCTGATTCTTTTTTCTATGATCGTTTCCAATATTTTCATGGTTGTACATCGTAATATGATACCTCGGTAGTTACTGCAATCTTTCTGGTCTCCTTTCTTGAAGATGGGTACTATTAGTGTTTTCTCCCAATCCATTGGCAAGGTTTCTTCTTCCCATACTCTATTGTAAATATGCAATAATGTATCTCTTCCTCTCTGACTCATGCTTTTTATCATTTCAGCCCTAATTTTGTAGCATCCAGGTGATTTACTATTTTTTAGTTGCTTGATAACTTTTCCTAATTCTTCTTTGTCTATTGTTTTGTTAATGTCGACTTCAATTTCGCCATTGTCCTCTATGTATTCCTCCGTTGAGAAGATCCTACTCATACTCTCTCCATCTCTCCACAATCTCTCTTATTTCTGGTAATGTTTCCCTATATTTGCTTTTTATATATCGCGTATTTTGCTTTTTTTACTTCACCTTATGTATATTATATGTAATATTTTTGAAAAACTGGCATTTTCCCAGATTGAACTTTAATCCAGCTCTTAAAGCTATTTCTAAATGTTCTAAAATGTAAGTTTCACTTTCTGAAAATATGAGCATATCGTCAATATAGTGCACACTAAAAAGTTCGAATTTATTTAAAATGTTATTCAAGGCTTTGAGTAAAACGGATATTGCTAATTGGATACCAAATGCTACTACATCCATCATGAAGCCAGTTAATTCCTTGCTTTCTTTTGCCAAAAGTATCAACCAAAAGGTGTGCTTTAAACCAAGCTTCGTGAAAACCTTTGCCTTGGATACCCTACATAAAATTGCCTGGTATGCACTTCTGAAATTATGCGTATATTTCAACTATAATCAAAACCAGTATTATAGAACTAATACTAATAGAAGAAATTTTCAAAATTATAATAACACCAACTATGTATAGAAGGGAAGTATTGTAATGGAGTGATTTTGACGTTTCGAGATTTACGTCCAAAAAACCTATTAGCTATCGGGAGTTTTATATTTACCTAGGTGCTAAATGTCCCTCCTTCTTCTTATGGTGTGGCTTGCTTGTTTTGGAATCTAAAAAACACAGGTGAATAACACAGGTAATTTATTTCCATAAATAAGAATGTGTTTCTAAATAAACAATAAGATACACTTCCAGTGTATTTAATGAACTGTCGAACTGAAAAGTTCGGCAGAGCATGTGGGCGGGTTGGGTATCTGCGGTGGAGGCATCCAAGTGCCGGTGAAGTCGACTGTGAGTTGGTTTGCATCAGTGACCCACTCTGCTAGCATCACCTTCCTCTAGCGATGGACTGGAACAAGCGTTGTGAGCACGATACAGCCTAAGGAGTATATACAAGTGTTATATTTGCCACATTCCTATGTTTAACATAAGTCACATGTCATTGTTGTCAGTGGTCATTCGGCATTGTTCTAGAATGGCAGCTGCATAGTTACCACATGCATTGTATTTCTTTTAATTAATAAAGTTGATCTTAATTTGGATTCGAAGTGATCTATTACGAAGCATTCACTCACCTCCATTTTTTACCATGCACAACAAAGAATTGGCGACGAGGTAGGCAAAGCAATACAAATGAAACCTACAAAATACGTACATACAAATTTTACTACAAATAGTCCAAGCAACACCGTTGCAATTATTGCTTCGACAAGAACAATGGCAAATCAAGGCAAAAGAACTGCTACATACACTACATCTACATTTACCATAGAAACATTTGAACCAAAGCAAAATAAATGGGCCAGATGGGTTAAAAGACTTGAAGTAGCTTTTACTATTTTCGAAGTTCCTGAAAGACTTAAATTACACTATTTACTACATTACATGGGCTCCGATGCATACAACACACTATGAGATAAATTGGCACCTGAAGTTCCGGAGGACAAAGACTACAACTCTATAGTCGTTATAGTCGTTACAATGGATGAATTTTATGATCCCGTTCCTTTGGAAATCGCAGAAACATTTAGATTTCAATCCAGAAGACAACAAAAAGGAGAGACAGTTAATGACTTTTTACATGCTCTACAAAAATTGACCATAAACTGTAATTTTGGTAATTTTTTAAAAGCTCTACGAAATCAATTTGTATATGGTTTACATGCTAAAAGAATTCAAAGTAGATTGTTAGAAACTCGCGATTTAACTTTAGAAAAAGCAGTAGGCACAGCTGTAAGTATGGAAGTGTCCGCTAATCAGCTACATCAAAATAGTAGTACAATTAATCTCGTCACTCCTAAAAATAAATTTAAAAATAATGTTAATAAAAATTACGATACAAATTCTAATAATAACAATAGTTAAAATACAAATGACAATACTAGTAGAGGACAAAAATGTTTTCGTTGTGGTTGTCCTGATCATTTAGCCAATAATTGTAATAAAAATAATCTTTACTGTAAATTTTGTAAAAATAGGGGACACTTACAGAAGGTTTGTACTAAAGCAAGTAAGGCTTTAAATACAAATGAAGTTGAGGAATTACAAAATGCTTACGACATACAAGAAATTCTTGACTTAGAGTTAGAAGGGGGAAATTTAACTAATAGGGATAAATATATTTTGAAATTACAAATTGATAAAAAATGTATTACGATGGAAGTTGACAGCGGTGCTGCTGTTAGTTTAATTAATTTTACACAATACAAAAAATTGTTTGTGGATCATAAATTACAAAATACAAAATTAAAGTTAGTTTCTTACTGTAAAACTCAATTAGAAGTTTTAGGTTTTATAAGAGTTGCAATTAATTACCAGGGCATAGATTATACAGCAAATTTATATGTAGTACATGGTGATCGTAACGCACTTTTAGGTAGAGAATGGATTCAAATTTTAAAAATAAACTTACAAGACATTGATAATATAGACTTATTAAAGAAATACAAAGTTATTGATGAAAATAGCTCTGACATTTCTAAATTAATTTCAAAATACAAGCATATTTTTGAACCCGGGGTTGGTACTATAAAGGGTGTTCAGGCTTCAATTTATCTAAAAGAGAATGTCAAACCTGTATTTATAAAAGCTCGTACAGTGCCTTTTGCTTTACAGCCTGCGGTTGAAAAAGGAATTGACTCTTTGGTGCAACAAGGTATTTTGGAAAAAGTAGACTCTTCTGATTGGGCTACACCGGTGGTACCTGTAATTAAGCAAAACAACCAAATATTTCAATTGATGACCATCCATTACCAACAGTGGATGAGTTATTTTCCAAGATGGCTGGTGGTACTAAATTCACAAAAATCGATGATTTAAGTAAAGCTTATTTACACCTTGAGGTTGAGCCAGAAATGAGACATTTTTTAACGTTAAACACTCATAAAGGTTTGTATCGCCCAACCAGATTGATGTTTGGTATCGCGAGTGCACCAGCAATCTCGCAAAGACAGATGGAACAAATCCTACAGGGTATTCCAGGTTGCTCTCTATTTTTGGACGATATTAAAATTACGGGACCCAATTTACAAACGAATTTAGAAAGGCTCGATTTAGCATTTAAAAAATTGAGAGAGCATAATTTAAAAGTGAATATAAAGAAAAGTGTATTTTTATCCGACGAAATTGAATACTGTGGGTACAAAATAAATAAAAATGGAATTCAAAAAGTTACAAATAAAATTGACGCAATTAGTAAAATTCCCATTCCGGAAAACAAAACGCAAGTCCGCGCTTATATCGGTCTCATAAACTACTATCGAAGATTTTTTAAGAATGCTAGTACGATTTTATATCTGTTAAATAACCTTTAAAAGAGGATGCTCCGTTTAGGTGGACCAGGGAATGTCAAAATGCTTTTGATGCCGAGAAAATACAAATACTGTCAGATCAAATTTTATGTCATTACGTCCCTAACTTACCCCTTATTTTAGCTACGGACGCGTCACCCCTTGCGGTGGGGACGGTATTGAGCCACGTTTTTCCAAATGGTTCGGAAAGACCAATTCAATTTGCCAGTCAAACATTAACAAAGACTCAACAAAAGTACTCTCAAATTGATAAAGAGGCTTACGGTTTAATATTCGGCGTTAAAATTTTTACCAGTACCTTTGCGGTTATAAATTTACATTATTTACCGACCATAAACCGTTAATACATATATGTTCTCCATCAAAAAGTTTACCGTTATTAAGCGCCACCAGAATGCAGCATTATGCGGTATTTTTACAAGAATTTCAATACGATATTAAGTACAAAAGTACAGGAACACACGGAAATGCAGACGCACTATCACGTTTACCTTTAACTTCCGAAGACATATCGATTTTCGACGAACCTGACGTTGTTGAGATTAGTCAGATCGAGACTTTACCAGTTACCGTTGAAATGTTAGCAAGAGCTACGGCTCAAGACGTAACATTTTGGTATCGTTAAAATGAAAGGATTAGCTCGTAGCTGCTGGTGGTGGCCCGGTATAGATCAGAGTATTGAAAATATTGTTAAAGACTGTTACGGGTAATAAGTTCAAAAACAATGTAGAAAAGACAGAAACGCATGTCTGGGAAAAAGCAGATTATCCTTTTGAACGTGTTCACGGTGATTACGCAGGTCCTTTTAATGGCGGATTTTATTTTATTCTTGTTGATTCGTTTTCAAAGTGACCTGAAATTCATTTTGTGAAGAATACAACCACAGACACAAACAACCATTGAACTTTGTCGAAATATTTTCGCTACATTTGGGTTACCAAAATTTTTCGTTAGTGACAACGGTTCAACTTTTACTTCTTTTAAATTTAAACAATTTTTACAGAAAAACGGTATTTTGCACAAATTAACAGCTCCATATCATCCCGCAACTAACGGACAAGCCGAGAGATTTGTACAAATTTTAAAGAGAAGTATTAGGGCAATGATTACCGAAAGTGAGAATAAAAATTTAAATTTATGCAAACTACTTATACAATACCGTATAATGCCACATGTAGCTACAAATAAAAGTCCCTCAGAATTAATGTTTGGTAGACAGATCCGTTCAGACTGGATTGTATTATGCCGGACTCAGAAAAAAATATAGTAAATATAGGGAAAAAGTATCGTTCACTTTCAATAAACAGTAGAGCATCGGTTCGCGACTACTTTCAAGATAAATGGAAATTTGGTAGAATTAAAAATAGGGTAGGCAAATTACATTACGAAATAAAACTCGATGATGGAAGAGTGTGGCGTAGGCACATCGATCAAATTCGTGAAATAGGACAAAACACACCCGAAGAACGACACTTTCCAGATGACTTACCTATTATTTTACCCAAAAACGACTTACCTGTTGATTTATCTAGAGATAACTTACCTGATCAAGTTGATTCACCCGATTTGCACTTACCTACAATTTCTAAAACAAATTCCGATAATATACAAAAAAATCAAAATTCCATTCCAGAACTTACGCCAAGTACAACTTCTGAAAGTGTTCCTGATAAAACATCTTTAAGGCGTTCTCAGAGAATTAGAAAAGCACCGAATCGATTAGATTTGTGATGAGTTTTTTTATATAACTTTTGTTTTACTTAAATAATAAGGTTGTGTTTTACAATGTAAATTTTACGAGAGAGAAACGAGATGTTATATTTGCCACATTCCTATGTTTAACATAAGTCACATGTCATTGTTGTCAGTGGTCATTCGGCATTGTTCTAGAATGGCAGCTGCATAGTTATCACATGCATTGTATTTCTTTTAATTAATAAAGTTGATCTTAATTTGGATTCGAAGTGATTTATTACGAAGCATTCACTCATCTCCATTTTTTACCATACACAACAACAAGTGACCAATTTTATGGTTGGATGTTATTCAAGGCGTCTCAAAGATGAACCTTATTGATATTCGGCACACTAAAGCCAGTACAACGGGTGCTATGGTACTTGAAGTACCAATTTTTTGTCAATTTTGGAGAATTTTCAGTTTGTTAGCACGATACAGCCTCCAGAGTGTATACAAGTGTCCAATTTTATAAATGAATATTGTTCAGGGCGTCTAATAGATTAACCTTATTGAGTTTTAACTCACCAGAACTAGTGCAACGGGTGCCAATCTACCTGAAGTGTCACATTTTTGGAGAAATTGGTTGTTAGCACGATACAGCGAGCAATCTAACATCTTAACGGTCACAAAACTTTCCTTTGTTCACTGTTTTGTCGTTTTCATTTGGACCTTATACAATTATAAAAGCCTTTAATTGTTGTATGTTTTTCGGACCATGCAGTCCTGTGTTGTATTTGTTCCTCCAATTTTTTGTGCACTAAGCATTCTACTACAGTTGCTGCTCTTTGGTCTTGACTTACTCCGCTATATATCAATATATTATTTTTCATCAGTTTCATTATTCCTTGTCTTTAAAAACTAAACAACATAATTTTTAGTTACGTTATGTTGTATTCCATCTCTATTATTGGGATAATGGGCCATTCCATGAGAGGAGCGGTGGTGAACGGCGGTGGACACCGGCCACCGTGTGAACCGATAACCCGTACTCAGCCTCACCCACATCCTTCTTGGTATTTCTTCTTAATACTTAAAGCACGGTAAACGTAATAGTGTCTTTTACGATCAGAGACATTTAAGTACCGACAATATTTAATAAATAATTAATTAGAATGTTAAGAATTCTATAATTTAACTAAACTAAAATTTTTATTTACTTTATACTTATTAATATTCTAAATAATTCTTATATTTTTCACTTATTTATGCAAGTATTAATCAGAAAAAAATTTGTCATGTCCGACCTTGTAAGAATAGTTTTTTTAAAATGGCTCTTCCCAACTTGTTATATGCATAACAAGTGGTTTGATTTTTTAAACAAAAATTTTAGTCAGTAGGTAATCGATTACTACGAAAACCAGTCTTATATTCTCCTAATATTCTCGTAATATTTCTCTGTAAAGGTATTTAATTACTAAAACGCATTGAATGATTACCTCGTTCCAAAGGTTTAGAGACCCATAACTCAAAAGTACGTGTGACACATCATGTATAATAATTTATACCATTCTTTTGATCCCCAACATTCTGAACATCCTGTATAATTCAGCTTTCAATGTGTTTTTATTAAAGTAGAACATTAAAAATTGAACAGATAGGACATTTTTGTGTGAATTCTGAGGGTAAAAATGAAGGAAACTTTGTTGAATGTCAAATTTACCGTTACCGTACCTAATAAAACCGGTGACCAATTAATATCTTCCACGTAAAGGCGGTCGCTATTGTCAAGACGTGATTGTTGGATGGTTATCAAAGATAACAAAACCATGAATTCGAACACCTGAGCTTGTTGATTTTAGAATGGAAACTTTTCTGAGAGAGTTGAAAGAGAGAACGTGAGTTTCGAGGATTCCTTGCAAGATTATCTTTAAATAACAGTGATTTTTTGCTCCCATTTATGGTCTACTTTTAAGAAACATCGTGTGGAATTCGTTAGAACGCATTCTATTGTAGTAATGGATGAATTAGTTTCACAAGAAATTTTATATGTATACATAATACCTTTCTCGTAATATAATACATTTCAAAAAAATTTATTTTGTTATAAAAATATTTTTATAATAATATTTATTAAGTAAATTTACAATTCAAATATAATTATTTTTATTAATATGCCAATCATAAAAATTTTGCAAAATCTACTTAAATTAATTTAAATAAGACACAAATAATACAAATGATTTGATTTATTTGTATAATTAACATTTGATGAAGAACACTGTTCTCTCGTTGCTTTCTTCACTCGTTAAACACTATACTATTTTTGAATTGACAGATAAATAAAACAGTAGAAGTTATAACATCTTAAATAAATGAACAAGCTACGTATGTCTTGTACATCCAATACACCCTCGAATAATATAATATAATAATAAAACAGTTACAAGTCCTAGTCCTGTTGTGCAACGTAATTCTCTTGGAAGTGATTTAGTTAAAATATCTGCTATCATTTCATTAGTTGGTACATGATTCTACACTCAGGTGCAAAAAATTCGATCCATCGTATATTTTCCATTTATTGTGACTTTTAAAACTTGGTACATATTATATGGCATATATAAATATAGAGAGTCTCTCGTATAATTGAAATTAATAATTTATATACATTATTTTCATTTTTCTTATGACATTTTTCATAAACAATACAAATTTTAGGCTTTTGTCATAAATTTACGTCTGATAGACCAGCAAGAAATTCATTTGTTATTTTAGTGACCCATACAAACACACCGAATTAGTTCAAGATGGTCGTGGCCAATATTATGCGGCTGAGGTAGTAGGTGTTAGTCGTTGTGCAGTTCAAAGAGCAATTCAGCGGTTTATTGAAACTGGAAATTACACGAGGAGACCAGGATCAGTCCGTAGAAGGGCAACGTCCACATGCGATGATAGATTTTTGGTTTCTTCGTGTTTGAGAAATAGACATTTAACGTCAGCTGAGCTGGCAAATCGTCTGAGCGAAGTACGAAATGTCGATGTAAGCAGGTCGACAGTTCGTCGACGACTCACTGAAGCTAATTTATATTCCAGAAGGCCAGCTCTATGTCCACTGCTATCCATGGAACAACGCAGAGCTCGGCTTGCTTTTGCAAGGGAATACGAGGACTGGAATGACGCCGATTGGAGTAATGTATTGTTCTCGGATGAGTCCAGGTTTTGTTTAAGGACACCAGATGGTAGAGAAAGAATCTACAGAAGACAAGGAGAGCGATTCGCCCAATGTAACATTGCGGAAAGAATAAGTTACCGAGGAGGCTCAGTTATGGTTTGGGCTGGTATAAGTTCCGAGGCCCGTACTGACTTGGTTCTTGTAGATGGAGGTTCTATGACAGGAGCAAGGTACATAACAACAATTTTGGATGAGCATGTGATACCTTTTGCTCCATTTGTAGGGCATAATCTTATTTTCATGGACGATAACGCGCGAAGAATCATTAATGAATATTTAGAAGAAGTCGGGATTGTCCGTATGAATTGACCATCTTCAAGTCCAGATCTCAATCCTATAGAACATCTATGGGACACTCTAGGAAGGAGAATCCGATCACGGGTACCTTGTGCTAACAACTTGGCTGAACTTAGTGTGGTGCTTTAGGCAATATGGGACGAATTGGACCAACTCGATGTCCAACATTTGATTAGCTCTATGCCAAGACGTATGCAGGCTGTTATAAGAGCCCAGGGAGGAAATACAAATTATTAATAAAAAAATAACACACTTAGCATTTCATTATAACCATTGTTTTGATTACAAAATATACTTAATTTTTCCATTATTCGAATAAAGCTAATTGTTTTCATAACAACATGATTTTCTTGTATAAACTGACTTTATTATTCATACCTTTAACATTTAAAACCGATACAAAACTTACATGGTCAAATTTTTGTCTACTTTGCCAAAAAATAGTCGTGGATCGAATTTTTTGCACCTGAGTGTATTTAACAATTCAATTTTCAAATGCCACTCTCACAATATGATGACGAATATATCGATATGTTTTATTTTGGTATGATAAACTGAATTTTGACGTAATTGTTAAGCTCCACGATTATCAATTAAGAATTCAATTCATGAAAATGTTTCTTGTCCATGTTCTGTTAATAATCCTTTTAAATACATTGCCTCTTTCATTGCTCCCCCTGCCAAAATAAAAACATAACCAGAATAATATATAATCGTCTATATATACTGTCGTCATAAGTAAAAACCAAGTAACTACATTTTTTTCAAGATGGTTACCCATTAATGTTGACATATAAACAAATACATATTTGACACAAAAATGCAATGAAAACACCTTTAAATAAACAAACCGAAATGGCTCCAAAAATGACCAAAAATGTGGTATATCTGAATTTATAAGTCCCGTCGTACTGGCTCTGGTCAGCTGTAAATCAATAGAGTTCATCCGTGAGTCGCCCTGAACAATATCCAATCATAAAATTGGTCACTTGTATACACTCCGGAGGCTGTATCGTGCTAACAAACCGAAATTTCTCGAAAGATGACCAAAAATGTAGTTATATCTGGATTTATAGGACCCGTTATACTGGCTCTAGTGAGCTGAAAATCATTAGAGTCCATATGTAAGACGCCCTGAACAATATCCTATCATAAAAGTGGTCACTTGTGGACACTCCAGAGGCTCTATCGTGATATCAAACTAAAATTTCTCGAAAATTACAAAAATGTGGTACTTCAAGTACCACAGCACCCGTTGTACTGGCTCTAGTGACCTGAAAATCAATAGAGTTCATATGTGAGACGCCCTGAATAATAACCAATCATAAAATTGGTCAGTTGTATACACTTCGGAGGCTGTATCATGCTAACAAACTTAAATTTCTCCAAAAATTACTAAAATGTTGTACTTCAAGTACCATAGCACCCGTTGTGCTGGTTCTGATGAGCTGAAAAGCAATAGGGTTCAATTGTGAGATGTCCTGAATAATATTCAATCATAAAATTGGTGACTTGTTGCACTCCGGGGACTGTATCGTGCTGTTACGTAAATATTTCGACGATAACGACGACGACACACACATAGGATTTTTCCAGAAAACCGTTTTTTCGTGTTGTTCTTGCTGAAAAACGAAAAAATAACTCAAAAAATTCAAAATTCCAACTTTTTTGGGAGTAAACTAATACTTTGCTCGCATATTAAATAGGGTTTGACCAAAAAGTAATAATAATATTTTTTATAATTCGCGTATAAAAGAGACTTCATTATAACATTGTTTACAATATCACAATAAAGTCTCTTTGAACACTTTTTTAGTAATTTTTATAGTCATACAGTTGGTATTGTACGTAGTATATATTTTTAGTTGACATTTGATTTTAACCTTGAAACTAATTATAAAATTGTCTAACATTGTTCTAGCTAGCAAATTATTATATTAAATGGTCTAAAGGTAAATTTAAATAAATTATGTATTAAAAATATTAATAAATAAAGTACGCTAACGTTTATTCATCAATGACTTGTCAATTGTTAATTTTTATATGGTATAGGATCAATATATTATGCATAACGTTCGATTTTTGGGATAAATTACCAGATACCTATGTGAAGATTTATTATAGAAATAATTCTGTTCATGATATAATATAAATAGATCGGAAGAAGGTCTTTTTAAAACAAATAATCATCATTTGTTTGCTTAAATGAAAGTTTCTTTAAAATTTACACAATTATTCGGTCATAAGAAGTCAAAAGTGCTGAATAAAGCCATCTGTAATCTGACCAATCAGGAATCTACAGAATTGCCAACTTAAATTCAAGCCACTCCTCCTAGTTCAAAAACAGAGATTATATGTAATTCCATTTTATTTAAAAAATTAAATAGATGTGAATTATAAAAAATATTGTGTAAAACTTGTGTCACAATGACTTTATGTAGTACTAGTGATTTGCGCAACGAACCGCGAGATAAGTATTGGTTTACCCCAAAAAAGTTGGAATATTCGATTTTTTTCAATTATTTTAACGTTTTCCGGTGAGAAAAACACGAAAAATGAGTTTTTAGAAAAAAATCCTGTGTGTATGTCGTTATCCTCGGCCACTTTTTGTAATGATGTCTTGTTGGAACGATACAGTCTCCGGAGTGCATACAGTCACCAATTTTGTGATTGTGTATTATTCAGGGCATCTTACAGCTCATCAAAGCCAGCACAACGTGTGCTATGGTACTTGAAGTATCACATTTTGAATCATTTTTGGAGAAATTTCGATTTGTTAACAAGATACAGCCTCCGGAGTGTATACAAGTGACCAATTTTATAATTGGATATTGTTAAGGCCGTCTCACAGATGAACCCTACTGATTTTCAGCTCATGAGATCCAGTACAATTTGACCTATAAATTCAGATACACTACATTTTTGATAATTTTTGGGAAAAATTCAGATTCTTACCACGGTACAGGCTCCGCAATATATAAAAGTGACCAATTTTATGATTGAATATTGTTCAGGGCCTCTCCCAGAAGAACCTTACTGATTTTTAGCTCACCAGAGACTGTACAATGGGTCTCATAAATCAACATATTTTACATATTTGGAGAAATTTCGGTTTTTTAGCAGGATACAGCCTCTAGAGTGTATACTTAAGTACGGAGAAGTTAGTCTGAATCTTTAAACCCGTTTATTTTTTACACAAAAATACAGTATCATCTCATTTTTTAATTAAAATACAGTAACTACAGCGTAGATACGATGTTTCTTCTTAACATGCTGTAAATACTATGTCTTTACATCGAAAAACGAGTAGATAAACTACTATATTTTTATATCAAATTTGCATCGTCTTCGATGGTATGAAATTTCAACCAATAACATAGTTTGAAGGCAACTGTAGGCACAAATGTTACGTTTGGTTTTCCTGTTGAAAATCCGTGGTTTTGTGTTTTCCCCTGTTTTAAAAACATCCATTTGAAAGGTAATTTCAAAGGCTACTATTCATGGTTCATCACAGAGTCGAAATAACCTTCATTTTTGAAAAGTTAAGGGTTGAATTGCATCAACAGATGATATCCCCGCTATTTTTCATCTTATAGAAATATATAAAAAATGAAAATATTTGTTGTAATTATTTTCTATTCCCCGAATGATATTTAATATTTTTTTACGAAAAATCCTTCAAATATATGCTAAAATGAACTCACATTCAAAAATGCAAGCTTGTCTTCTGGATGCAACATTCATTTAATTGGATTAAAATAAATGAATTCACCATCAAAGTGTTTTACGACTCATAAAACACTAAGGTTTCATAGACTATCTTAAAAGGCGCCAAGCTGTTGTACTATAGCCTTAATATACTTAGTGATTGTGGATAATGTAATCTAAAATTTTTATTTACGAATAATTGAATTTCGAAAATATTTAGAAATATTTAAAATACAAAGATAATAAATCATTTTTAAAACCTGTGCGCGTGAGTTATAATAAACCTCGACACTTTTTTCAAAATTGAACTATCATATATCAAAGAAACATTACTTTCATGGTTAAAACAACCATAATATAAATTCCAAAAAGTCAATTGAAAATATCAACAGCCGTTTAGACAACATCCCTTGTCAATAACATCCTGTTTACATTCATAAAACACGTGAATTTATCAAAGAATTGAAAAAATGTTACCTTCCAAGTACCTCAATAGGTAATGGTGTAGGTATACGTTGCACCTGCACGATTGCTGCATCAAAGAGTCAAAGCAGAATGAAGACGGACCAATACACCCATATTTTGTGTATCTTTGTGTTACTTCATGGGGGGTGGCGCCGGGAATATTCTAGACGTATATAGTTAAGTCGCTTATACAATAAAAATTATTCCAAATTGTGATGATAAAAATCAAGAATAAACATGACTATTTCACTAATATCAAAATTTTCACACTATCTGACCTATCACAAACCTAAGACAGCTTGTATTGTCGCGAAAATACCAGCTATCTTTGAATTATAATTGGTCGAACCACTTTGGTGTTTTCAACTACGTTACCAGCGATACGGACAGTTTGACATTATACATCGCAGACTTCAAAATGATTCGCTTCAGTAAGATTACACACGAAGACATCAATCAAAATTTTTAGGAAAATATACCAAAAAAACGAAATCATACATATGGAGATAACTAAAACTCCAGACTTTTAAAACGATTTACATTATAATTCACATCTTTATTCTTTTATTTGCTCACCCATATACAATAGAAATCCCATCTTCAGGTCGCTTGTAATTGAAGGCTTAGCCGTAACTTTAGGTAGGGCTATCAGACGGTATGTTATTAAATGAAAAACTTTATTGCGACAAAGACTAGCCATGTAATACAATATCAATAAACAATAATACGATCATCACAGAGTCAATTATGATAATATTTATAATAATCAACTATTTTTATATTATGATTTGCTAGATCTATAGAACTTATTTACAACACGGGGTTATTAATATTATTCGGTAGTAGTTATCGGAAAATTAAAAATCTGATCCGAACTTTATAACTATTGGATCTATGGTTTGTTCCATTAAATTGTCTAATTTCCACAATTGCTGCTCTTCTTTGATTACATCCTCTATGCATTTTCGCCATATGTATGCATTAGCTTGTTCCAGAACTTCCTCAAAATGTCAGGGACATATTTCATTTTATATGTGGTATTTGTCCTTGCCACCAAACCTTTCACCTGACACAGTATTAACTCTATAGGGTTTAGCTCGCAGTGATAATGAGGAAGTCGAAGTATTATTTTTGCCATTTCGTCAATAATGAAACGATGTTTATGTATGTTTACAATTGCCAGAAGTTCTCTTTTTAACAAATCCTTTTTAAATGTAATTTCTATATCTAAAAGCCACTGAATTATTCCCACTTTTTTCCAAGCGGTGGTAGGCAATTTCTCACATCTCCTTGAATGATGAGGAGTGTTGTCCAAAAGAACTACCGAGTTAGGCGGAATTAGAGTTATCATTTGTGAAAAATAGTCCTCAAGAACATTAGCATTCATATTTTCGTGATAGTCTCCTCTGTGAATTGACTCAAATGCTAACACCATCTTTGAAAAACCCATCTGTACTTCCAGTATGCGTAATTATCATACTTTTTCCACAAGGTGCTTTTATTCCTACAAATAAACCATCCAAAAACGCTTGACGGGAAGAGATTACATTTTTATCTTGCCCTATTTTTCCAACGGTGTAACCTTCATTTAGCCATGTCTAATATATTTTTCTATTTTCATTGCGAAAATACATTATTGATCGCAAATAATTCCGTCTCCAGAATACAATTTCACCTTTTTCGAATAGAAGCGACTTTCTCTTTACTTTTTCCAATTTAATTCATCTCTTCCAATTTCAAAAATAATTTGACTTCTCTCAATGTACATACAATTTTATCTAAGGTGGGAATTGAATTATTAAAGTAGAATGAATGTACTTTTCTTGGGTAAAGTACTTGTCATGATAAATGGTTGACTACAATAAAAGTTTATATCCATTGCAGGCCGGATTTAAACTATTTCCTAATTATAAATAGATATTAAAAGATGATAAGCAACGGCTCTCTAATGTCGAAAGTCAAATAAGTTATTATTGAGTCAGGTCCATTTTTCGTGAAAAGAACTTCACATGATTTTAGGACACTGCTTAAATATAAATTCACAATTATTGAGATTTTTACATTTTACAAGGGTTTATTGCTCTCTGCCTTTTTAAAATTGAGTATAGGTGCAGATAATAGCATCGAAAAACTAGCTTTGATTTTGAAAGACAGTGCATTTAATATGCGAAAAATATATGGTAGTGATTACAAGCAGAGTGTGATTAAAACAATATGGAATTGTGGAACAAATGGGGCAATTTTTCTGTCGAGTGTCGCAAACACACGAGTGAGAAAAGTACTTTTCCCCACATGTTGCACACTATACTTTTTCTACAACTGCACAAATTGAAAGAATACAAGTAATGTAACTTTACCTTTATCTTTATGGTAAGTAATACTAAAATAGCACTAAAGTATCATTTCAACTATTAAATAATATTATTTAAAATTGTAGTTGATGTGAAATTCGTACAATTTTGTATGGTTAAACCCGGAACGGCATTTCTGTTATATTAATTGTAGAAGTTAAGGGTTGATCAATCATATACGGTTCATTTTCTGACTCCATTTCTGTTCGAGTGGTTTTTCAATGGATTTGACGATTTTATTAGCAATGTTAATTTTATTTTCAATAGACTTTCCGACGGATCCTTCTGCCACGGTACTAGATTGCCATCCTCCATGGCGCTTTTAGGTTAATATGTCCCCTCATTGTAGATATGGGAGTTTTCTAATTTTAAAAACATTGCAATTCTCTTAGCCATTCTACGGAATTTGTTAATGCCAACTACGTGTCTAGTACATTTACCGTGTTGGTAATTTAAAAAGAAACGTTATCCTGGCAAATCAATCGATCGAAGAACAGAATATTTTTTATATTTATTATAACACTCCCGTTACAGTGAACGTTCTTGGCTTTTTTGTTTTCGTATTAACTAATTTGATTAGTAAAGCTAAATTTGAAACCTCTAAATTATCGATTCTTAACTTCCACAACTTTTCTCTACGACATGCCCCTGCTACGCCAGTTGCCACTTCTGTCTGCAAATAAAAATACTAGGATGTAAAATTGAAATTTTACAAAATAATACCGTCCATCCAGAGTTTCGAAACCGCGACTACTACAAATATCTATCTAGCATAATTGGAAATAGAATTTTTAATGATTATTTGATTTTTTGCATCTACTGAAAAACTCATTAATTATAAAAATATATGTTAATTCAAGGAAAAAAGAGAAATAAATTCTAAAAATAGTTCCTTCTAAATAAATTTACCTTTACTAGTACCTAGATATTCTTGTCTGGAGCTTCGTTTAAAAAATTCTGCAACCGGTATGCAGACAATATGTTTGATTATTTGGGGACGTAATTGTCGGACTTTCTTTTCAAAAATGTACGTATTTTTTTATACGGGATATATCAATGTTATTTTTTATACTGATAGTACTTCGCAACGTTGAATATTGTGACCAAAGTATAGACGCCTTTAAAGTTTTCGACAACTCTTCAAGTATACCAAAAGTACACTTTCCGAAAAAGATTTTATTTTTGTATCCATATTATTTATTATAAATTAGTATTGTTATGTCCTACTAAAATAATATTTAATGCAAATTTCGACTTTTATCAAAGCACGAATGAAGTCTACCTTAAGAATTTAAAAAACTACTATAATATGACATTTGTATCAACTACTTAAAGCTGACAATAGCCAATTAAATTTTCATCGATTTTTGTTGATTCTCCATATATGTGGTGTGAGCAAAGTGCCATGAGAAATGATATTTCTCACAGTATAAGCAGTTTTGAAATTAATTAAGTAAGCTATGAGAAGCTTTCATAGCAGTTGTAGAAAAAACTATTTTTACCCTTAATATTTTGCTGTGCTTGACAAGTCTTAACCAACTTAAATGTTACAACTATAATGAATTAGATAGTTAAACTGCGTTTTCATTGCTGATTATTCGTTGAAAATAAATTTTGTTATTTGTGATAAATAATCTCCCTGACTATACCTCAAATCTGTCTACCCAATATGGCTGTAGGTACAGGTGCTTCTTCCATTAGCAACTAACGCTACAAGTGTCTTCTGTGCCCTACCTACCGAAAATATTATTATGAGAAATGAATAGTCAATTAGACACTTTTAAATTTCTAACTGGGGCTATAGAAGTCTTTATGTTTATGGTGCGGTATACAATTTTTTCAGGGTTTCGAGGTTTGGACTAATTTTTTTTCACGTGCGTGACTGAAACTAGAGAAAATTTTGCTTAGTCACAGCGTATTAGTCTATCTATTTCAAGGCAGTTAAATATTTTCAAATGGATTAGTTATGGGAACATAATCTGATAATTTTAGTGTTCATATAGAAGGTCAACAAATATATAAGAAAGTAAGAGAATTGATAAAGTAAAAAATCTTAGAAAATCAAGAAAAAATTCATTCCATTCGAGCTCGGCTTGAGATTTGGTAATCAAGTGGACACATTATTTATTAGTGTAAACAAAAAAAATATAACTAGCACGATACTTATAAAGATGTAATAGTACAATGTCTCCTGGAAATTGTTCATACAAAGAATTATTATACAAAATCAAAATGCGAAACTGGTATAGGCTGTTCAGTCACAACTGTTCATAATATCATCACGTATCCCCTCCATATGCAATGTCCACACCACAGATAACCCACAGATAGATGAGACACTGATTGTGGCGCCACCTTAAGAGCCTGTCGACTAAGCAATTGAGTTATGTTCAAGAGATTTCTGTAATCTTAGGTTTTGGCGGTATATTCAAATCTACTGTATTTCAATTATTTTATTTCAAAATAGCAATTTATAGTCCATCATTTGACATTTCATTCAATTCAACTCCATTAACTCAATAATGATTAGATTTTGAGTTAAATTAAATGAAATATCAAATGATGGACCATAAATGCTTAAAATGGAAAAAATGATACAATAATCATATAAACAGTTTATTTATTTTAGTATAAAAATGCACAACAAATAATTTTTTTTCTTAACAAACAGAATGTTTAGTTTTTAGGATATATACTTTAATATAAATATATATATATATATATATATATATTCTCTTTTTAATATACGTTTTCAATACTTGTAAATTGACCGCTATTCATAATTAAATAACGTCAAATGGTTATTGTCTTGCCTTATTCGAGGACACACTGTATACAACACTGGTCTTCGAATCCGGCTATCTGTCACTTCGATATACGGGTTCCAAGGGAATAGATATCTCAACGAAACTTGTGCGCGAAACGCGATCTTCAGTGTTTCACGATACCAACCCTCACATAAGAAGATACAGTCCATTTATTAAAAGGGGAAGGTTGCAACCTTTGGAAGAAGTCAGGAGAAAAAAAGGTAAGAAGTAATCCTTTGACTATTTTAATTCCCAATCGGTCAACTTTTCTACCCAAATTCAACATTTTTTTTTCGTCACTTCGGCGGATTTAATGTTTTCCCATTTCAAATTTCATAAGTTAGAATATTAATATTTTTATAATTTTAAAATAAATAATAATTTTCGTAATGTTTGAACACGTAAATTTATTAATACTGAAGGTCAATTGGCATTGGCACTCTTAATTTTTTGCTCTGAAACAATTAACTTTTTGCTAATTACTGTAAATGTATCGATTAGTTTGGAACTTAAAGGCAATCTTTATTTATTCTGAACAACGGTAACACTGTATACAGTTTGTCTCAGACTTATTTAATAATATTTAAAAATAAAAAGAGATATTGTTAATTGTGTATTAGTATACGTATTGGAATAACGTTGCGCTCTTTAATGTGACTAACATATTTCTCGTTTATAGTGGATATGTCATGCCAATATCATTTGTTTTATTTAATAAAACATCTCTTCATAATTTAACTCCTCCTTTAACGTTCTAGTTTTAATAACTGACGTTTAACTCTCGATGTAATAAATAGTTGATTGAATACAAAAAAGATTATTTCACCGAAATTTTAGTTGAATTTTTATTCAAGGATTATTTTTGAGATTGAATTTGAACTTTCTCAATACGTATATCGTTATCAGTAAGAATAAACATTTCTAAAAAGGTTACTTTGGGATTGTTTATCAGAAATAGAGCAATTTTTCTTCTTTTGTTCAATTGTTCACTTAGCTTTGGATTCTTTCTCCTTCACAAATAAATAAAAAAAAATGGCTGCTAGGTTGCGTCAAGCAAAAACACTGAGGGAATCTGCGGTGGATAGAATTTCAATTCTTTATAATCTGGCAGAACAAGCTAAAATTGACAAAAGTGTCCATAGTCATTTTAAAGCTCGATCATCAGAATTAAAGTCCTTTTACAGTGAATTCAATATTCAACACACTGCTATTATTACAATGTTGTCTGCAAGTGAAGACGCCGACGTAGGTACGGAAACACTTCTTCGTCAACAAGTAGATGACCAATATTATAATATATTAACGATTCATTCTGAATTATTTGATACTGCTTCTACTTCTGATAACAAGAACCAAACCTCCACAGTCAAGTTATCTAAACTTAATATTCCAGTATTTTCTGGAGACATGAAATTGTGGCCTACCTTTTTTGATTTATATAAATCTCTAATTCATTATAATACATATCTCTCTAGTGTCGAAAAATTTAGATATTTAATTTCATCACTCTCTGGTGAAGCTCTCATTATCGTTAAAAATATCAATCTTTCGGAAGACAATTATGAGGTAGCATACAAAAAATTAGTAAAACACTTCCAAAATATTCGTGTATTAGCTACGTTCTACTGGGAACAAATTTATAATACTCAGAAAATAAATTTAGAATCTCCAAAAGCGCTGAGGCAAGTGTTGGCGCTATTTTTCGATAATTTAGAAGCTCTTAAAAATTTGGGATTGCCGGTGAACGATTGGGATTTTATAGTTTTTCACATGTTAAGCAAAAAAATTGACTCTGAAACGGTTCATCGTTTCGAACAAAAAAATCCCTGTCCATCCTCAGATATTCCAAAATACGATGATTTGTATAAGTTTCTTGAGAAACAGTGTGATGCATATGACTCGGTGGTATTGATACACGCCCCAAAGAAAAGTATTTCTTCAAGTAACAAATCTGCATTCATAAAAACTGCAAAACCGCAAAGTTCTGCCTTTCTTACTAATACAGAACAAACTAAATGTGCTCTATGTAAGTCGGATCACTCAATATATAAGTGCTCTACTTTCTCTTCTAAAACGCCTAAAGAGAGATTTGAGTTATCTAAACAGTATAAATGGTGTACTAATTGCTTAGGTAGTAAACATTCTACCAACAATTGTAGTTCCAGTAGTGGATACAAAATCTGTCAGAAGAGGCATCATACCCTGTTACATTTTGATGAACCAGGTGCTAAAACTGGCGGTGTTGTAAGCACTACCTTTCCCTCAATTTTCACTAAAGAATCCAGTTGCCATGACTCAAAACCGGGTAGTTCTGCTACTGTTTTACATACCTCAGTCTCTTCTTGTAATTTATTGCCTACTGCTCAGGTGGAGGTGCTTGATTCTCGTGGATATTTTCAAAAGGTTAAAGTATTAATTGATGGGTGCAGTCAAGTGTCTCTTATTACTAAAAAATGTGCTAAAAGATTAGGTTTACCTCGATTCGATACTCCTATGCAAATTGGTGGAGTAGAGGATAGTGGAACCTTTTCCCACAAGTCCATCCATTGTACCTTAAAACCCCTTGAAAAGACAGTCCCATCCTTTAATATAGATGCTCACATATTATCCAAAATTTGCAATAATATGCCAGTTCATTCTTTTTCTACTGATTCATTCTCTTACACTGGTAATTTAGATCTGGCCGATAAAACGTTCAACATCTCGTCTTCTATAGACATTTTGCTCGAAGTTGACGTATTCTCAAAAATATTAAGGTGAACCAACTGCTGTAAATACGAGTTTTGGATGGATTTTAATGGGTAAAATGAATGTTCCTCACAAAATACCTGTTCAATCCTTTCTATTGTCATGCCTTATTTCTCTAGATTCAACTCTACAAAAATTCTGGGAACTCGAGGGCATCCCTCCATCTTATCAAATATCGGACGAAGATAAGAAATGTGAAACTATCTTCCAAGAGTCTTACATAAGGTTAGGTACTGGTCGTTTCGGTGTTTCCCTTCCCTTCAAAAGTCCTGATCCATTTTTTGAGGATACTAGAACACCTGCTCTTAAGAGATTAAAAGCCATGGAACTGCACCTTCTGAAAGATTCTCAGCTGTATTCTGAATATAATAACTTTATGAAAGACTACTTGTCTACAGGCCATATGGTCCGGGTAGAACCTTCCTCGTCATTTGAAAGGGTTCACTATATTCCACATCATTGCGTAAAAAATCCTAATAGTAATACAACTAGACTCAGGGTTGTTTTTGAGGCTTCTTTTAAATCTCCTATGGGTATATCTCTAAATGATTCTCTTCTTGTCGGTCAAAAGTTGCCAAAGGATATCGTAGGAGACCTTTCAGGAACCTAAGTCCTTTTATCGATAAGGGTGAAATTCTGAGGGTTGGGAGACGTTTACAGTTTTCAGGATGAGCATATGATCAAAAATATCCGGCTATTTTACCTCGTCAGCACCGGTTGACTAATTTAATCGTAGAAAGTATTCACAAGGAGCACTGTCATCCGGGGCTTCAGCATGTACACTTTCTCATTTCTCAAAATTTTTGGATTCTCTCCGCTAAACGAGCAATTTGTCGAGTTTTGAACCAATGTCATCGATGTTTCCGACTAAAACCAGTGTCACATACCCCTTTTATGGGAAATTTACCTCCTCGTCGTATCAACCAAATTAAACTCTTTGCTTGTGTTGGGGTGGATTATGGTGGGCGTTTTTTGGTTACACCTCTTAAAGGACGCGGTATCAAGTCTCAAAAGGCATATATCTGCCTTTTTGTATGTTTTGCAACAAAGGTACTTTATCTAGAGTCTAGAGTTAGTCTCCAGTCTCTCTTCTGATGCATTCGTAGAAGCATTACGTCGCTTTGTAGCACGGCGTGGTAGGTGCTCACAGATTTTTTGCGGCAATGGCACTAATTTTATTGGGGATTCTCGAATGCTCAATGAATATATGCAATTGGCTTCGGAGTCAGAGGGAATTAAGTTTTCATTTTCTCCACCTTCCGGTCCACATTTTAATGGACTGAGTGAAACTGGCATAAAGTCTGTAAAATCTCATATTTTCCGTGTCGTAGGATCACAATTTTTGACTTTTGAGGAGTTTTACACACTCCTAACTCCATCCAAATGATTTTTCGGTACTTACTCCGGGGCATTTTCTCATGTTAGAACCACCCACTGTGGTGCTTGATCCCGATCTCACACATCTAAAATTGAATCAACTGGATCGTTGGCAACTTTTGCAAAGGCTGCAACAAGATGTGTGGAAAAGGTGGCACACAGAATACTTAAATACTCTCCAGCAAAGAAATAAATGGTTGAATAAAGAAAATCCACTGAAACCCGACTATTTAGTCATCATTAAAGAGGATAATTATCCATCCTTACATTGGAAGTTGGGTAGAATTGTAAAAGTGTTTCCTGGTTCAGATGGTATCGCCAGAGTGGCCATGTTAAGACCGCTCAGGGTCTCCTTCAGAGACCTATGGTAAAGTTATGCCCTTTACCATATTTTTCTGTTTAATTTAGTTAAAATACTATGCATTTTGGTGGGGGGTATGTTTAGTTTTTAATATATACTTCAATATATATATATATATATATATATATATATATATATATATATATATATATAGAAACAAGATCAAAAATGGATCATGCGTGAATTTAACAAAAACAAAGAGCAAACAACAAGTGTTATCATGGGAAAGCACGCAAAAATAAAGAGGTTACTGAAGAGGAGTGGTAACCGTAAACATGCATGTTTCTAGCTCATTAGCCTTCATCAGTACGGTATAACCAAGTATGGATGTGAAACTTGGGAGCAACGATGTTGAATGAAACATGGAAGAACACAAAGAACGGAAAATAACAGGACAACCAAACGCACATTTGTGCCATCAATTGGAAGATTCCGTTTTTGGAACAACAACCAATATCAACACGGCGCATAAAGCCCTCCTGTCTGAAAAAAACCAACCCAAGGTAAAGAAACAAGATCAAAAATGGATCATGCGTAAATTTAACAAAAACAAAGAGAAAACAACAAGTGTTATCATGGGAAAGCACGCAAAAATAAAGAGGTTACTGAAGAGGAGTGGTAACCGTAAACATGCAGGTTTCTAGCTCATTAGCCTTCATCAGTACGGTATAACCAAGTATGGATGTGAAACTTGGGAGCAACGATGTTGAATGAAACATGGAAGAACACAAAGAACGGAAAATAACAGGACAACCAAACGCACATTTGCAGACAGGAGGGCTTTATGCGCCTCCGTGTTGATATTGGTTGTTGTTCCAAAATCGGAATCTTCCAATTGATGGCACAAATGTGCGTTTGGTTGTCCTGTTATTTTCGGGGGGGGGGGGCAGCTTGACGGAGCTGACGACGACGACTACATACACACAGGATTTTTTTTCTAAAAACTTTTTCGTGTTGTTCTTGATGAAAAACGTAAAAATAACTCAAACATTTTTTCCAAAATTTCACTTTTTTTGTGGGTAAACCAATACTTTTCTCGCATATATATATATATAGGTTGGGCGGAAAAGTAACAGTGCTTTTGCTAATTGTAAAGCATTAATTTCTACTTTGTAAATGCCTTTAATTGAATGTATTGGATTAAACTTTGGCATTAAATAAAATTATCAATTTTAACTACTTACTGATCAATTAAAATAATGAAAAAAATATAATAAACAAAATTGTCAATTTTACATATATACGATTATGAACATTTACATATTTATTAATTTATTCTTTAAACCTATCTACCTACGTTTGAAAAATGAAAGGACTTTATGCCGATTAATGGTTTTTTCGCTTCGCAACACATTTAGTGAAGGTGGCAAGGACTCAATACCTTCCATTCCATAGCTGGTGGAGGAAATAGCTATAACATAAAATAAAACCTAGATTAACCTTTCGGAACTCGCGCTCACTTTTGTGATAGAAAGGTCGCGCGCGGACTCTTAGTCCGCAACTGTGAAATACCATTTTTACAAGTTTCATGTTATAATTCTTAAATAAATATACAAATTGAGATATTAAAAGTCATTTATTAACCAAATTTGAACATTTTAGTAATGTTAGAAACATAATATAACCAAGAACTCGAACAAATATAAGAAAAAGCTGGTACAAAATATTTTTAACAAACATTATGGGTGACACCGAGGGCATATCATTAGAGAATGTTCCAAACAAATAAACTTGTGACATTCGACACAAGAATAGCGTGTAGGCCTATTTTTTCGTCGGTCGCAAATAAAACAACGTCCTCTCTGACCTGCTGGTGTTTCTGGAACTGGATGTGCTCTGGTGGTTTCTGCTCCAAAAACTTCATTTATCCTAAGTTGAATAGCCCTGGGAATGGGCTGGGTAGCACGTCGGCGAACATGTTCTTCTACTAACTGAGACGATAAGGCTCGCAAAAACATCCTTCGTCTTATTTCAGTAGCGTTATTTATCGAAAAAATCACAAAAGAGTTTATTCCAGTTACATTTAGTAAAGAGTAAAATAAAACCATGGGCCATCGTTTAGTGTTTCGCGCACAATCATAGGCCGCACATAGTTTGTCTACACAATCAACACCACCCTTTGAAGCGTTATAGTCCATTATCATGTCTGGTTTATTTGTACTGGCATCTATTTTGTCATCAAAGTGCATACTTGACAACAGTAAGACGTTTTTATTTTTCTTTGGTATATAAGATACCAGTGTACAGTCATTCCTGAAGGCAAACATACTCGAAGCAATTGGGCGACCTGATGGACGTGAAAATTCGAGGGGCAATTGCTTTTTATTTTTCCTGACAGTGCCTAAAAGAGTCAGCTTGAAATCTGTATAAAGTGACGTCAACAAGTCCATACTAGTGAACCAGTTGTCCACAGTCACGTTGCGACTTGTTCCTTTGATTGGCTGGCATAGTCTTTGTACCACTGCAGTTGGTGAATTGCTGCATTCATAGGGTCCGTCCGGTTGCTTGCCAATATAAACTTCCATATTCAAAGTGTAAAATGTCTTGGAATCCGCCATAGCAAAAATCTTAATCCCGTACTTGTTGGGTTTACTAGGGATGTACTGTCTAAATGAACAGCGTCCCCGAAACCCTTCTAACTTTTCGTCAATGGTTACAAATTCGAATGGCGTATAAGCAGTTTTATAGTTGTTCACCACAGCGTCAAAAACTTCCCTAATTGGGGCTAACTTGTCAAATTGTGTCCTGTCGTTTCTAGTTTCTAAATCGTCAAACCGCAGGTTTACTAAAAGGAATAGAAATCTTTTCTCAGACATTGTCAACCTGAATAATTCCACCCCAGTAGCATTTTTAGCCCACAGCTCTTCTGTATGTAGACGACTTGACTTCAACACTCCTGCTAAATACAATAGACCAATCAATGCTCGAATCTCCACGATATCCGTATCTCTAGCATCCCTTTCCCGCTGATAGTTTGGTCTAACCAACTGAATATGTTTATTTGTATAATAAACAATGGAATTTAAAATGTCATCGGTAAAAAAATATTTCCAAATGTCAATCTCTCTTTTCAAACCCCTGGCGGTACCTTTCACTCCTGGGAGGTGCTTGATTAGATTTTGCCCTCTAGTTTTTACATTTTGTTTAGGGACATGCTTTGCCCAATGCGTAATGCCGTCTTTACCAACAAACATAGGCTGCCCTTCCCATGGCGTTTCCAAATTTTCTGGTTCTTCCACGTCCGATATCTCTTGTTCAGTGTCTGTGTGAAGGTCTTGCTCCTCAACATGGTCTTCTTCTCCAAATTCCTCCTGATCATCAAATTGTACATCAAACTCGTTATCGCTTTCTTCCAGGCAGTCAATCATCAACTGGTTCAGGCGTGCCTGTTCCTTTTCCCAAGAGTAGGCCATCCTAAAAAGACGTAAAAATTAGCTTATCCCTTCATTTATTTTATTAGACTTTTTTATTTTATAAATAAAATAAAAAACCACATAAAAACATACTTTTCTTTTGTAAAAAAATCCGAGAAGAAATTTATCACTAACAGTCGCATGCGGACTCACAGTCCGCAGACCTAAATATTTTTCAACCGGCTCCACTAATCAACGACTTGTGCACTACTGCTTAGCCAGTGCAGCGTTGAAGGAAGATTCTAAGCGGAGCAAGCTCCTCGAGTTACGAATTTTAGAATTAACCTAGGATAAGTTGAGCTGCGGAGCGAGAGTCCGCGCGCGAGTTCCGAAAGGTTAATATTTTTTCAATGAGTACATTTTTAAATGTCCAAAATTATTGCATGCTATATTAAATGAAATTATTTGTCTCTACCCTTAGTCCGTGGAATCTACTCATATTACTGTTTCTAGATAATTTCACAATATATTGAAAAAATGTTTAAGATTTTAAGAAATTGACAATTGTTTCGATATTAAATATCATCATCAGAATGGCAGAAGTTACATTTCATTTGATGCCTACCTGATGTTTAATAATTATTTCTGGCTAAACCAAGAAGTGACCTAACTTGTGATTGACTACAAGAAGTATGATATTATATTAACATATATTAAGTCAATCACAAGGTAGGTCAATTCTTGGTCTAGCCAAAAATAATTATTAAACATTAGGTAGGCATCAAATGAAATGTAACTTCTGTCATTCTGACGATAATATCTAATATCGAAACAATTGTCAACATCTTAGAATTTTTAAAAATTTTCAATATATTGTGGAATTATCTAGAAGCAGTAAGTTTCATTAAAACTGCCATATTGAATACAATAAAACTTACCTTCAATTTCTGTTACTTTCCTCTCATATTTTCTGTTGGGCATTTCAACTTTTCCAACTGGAGTATATTATGTATGGCTGGAAGGTATATCTAGAAAAAATGTATGTTATTAAACTCTTTTTTTTCAATTGCTTATAATGAATACCTTTAATTCTTTTAGGGATCGTCTCCTGTATAGGCTCTTCTACTTTGACGGGAAACAAAAAATTGTTTATTATATCCCCCTTCATTGTATAATCTAAAATAAATACATATTTAATAACATTTAAATAAATTTATAGAAAAAAAATTACTCACCAGGCAAAAACAGATACGGCAATGCAAACTTTCTTAATAACCTGCTTTCGTCTTTTTCAAATTTTGAGAAACACTGTTTTTGAAAATGAAGGGAACATATATATCCTCCATTGTTTCCTCGTCGTCAAATTGTATGATTTATTACCACTAAACAATCACAAGCAGGATAAACGAAAATGACTGGACAAGCAACACAAAATACGGGTCAGTTTTCTGTGACGAGCAATATAACATCCCGCATAGGCAGTTATGAAAATCAATAAGATTTTATTACTAACGACGTTACAGTTTTCATTAATGTTTTGGAATTTTTTGAAATCTATCTGATTGTTCGACAGGCTCTATTGATGGCACGGTCTGCAGTGTCCCTAGCCTGGTCCACACTGCCGAATTATTCAGTATACTTTTAGCATTCAATAGCATCAAATAAGCATATCGCCATTTGTACCGACTTTAGCAGCAATCCACTCCATACGTAACATATTCACTGACCTACCTCTCGTTCAAAATATCTATAATACCTATCTAAATATTTTCTCACAGGGTGTAACAGTCCCTATCATTTGGATTCCTTCACATGTTGGCATAAAAGACAATGAACTCGATGATAGTTGTGCAAAAAAATATGTCACACTCAATACTTGTTTATCCAACATCCAGATCTACAAGGATTTGAAAGTAAGGAGAATTACAAACCGCACATAGCAATTACCCCTAATCAGTCTAAATATAACTTTTTCAGTTGAAACTGTTGTTTCGATATCATTGAATATCATCGTCAGAATGACAAAAGTTACATTTCATGTGATACCTTGAGCCTAGATTGAAATTCCCAAAAAAATTTGATTCCGATTTCGATGAAATTTTGCATAGGGGTTTTCTTATACGAGTATTCTAAAAAATTTGTCCTTTGTTCGTAAAAACATAATTTCGGGTGGAAAATTGAGAAATATTTATGAAAATGGAATTTTCCGGAAAAATGTAGATCAGTTTTTGCTCATTCACGAAGTTAGCCTCATTTTTTAAGTTCTGAACCTAAATAGAAATTTTTATTGAAAATTCGGTCGCGCTTTTGAGTTATCCTGTTGATAGACTCCACACAGAAAAATTCAATTTTTTTAAATTATTTTATATAAATTACAAGTTTCACATGAACATAAAAACAACAAATTTTATTGTAGAAAAACATTGTTGTAACCAAAATTCAATTATAGCTTTTTAAATACAGTTGGAAGCAACAAGAAAGATATAGTTTAATAACAAAATTGTGTTTTTAATGTTGTTAAAATTAAATAAATGTATTTGGTCTCTTATCTGTTATTTAAACACAGCTGAAACTAACCCAAAAAAACATAAATATATTTTTAGTACCATAAAACAAAATTCGTGCTGTATATAAAGTTGTGTAACCATATTATATCTATTTATCATCTTCACAACATCGTAGGCAACATTTTCTGGAGCATTGCAGGCATATTGGTTTTTTACAATTCAAGCACATAAAGGCAGTTTCTCTTTTTACTTTAGCTCCACATGTATAACAATATTTACGAGTTTGTAACCTCTCTTCTATCAGCTCAGGAAACGGAATATCTTGAATTTGGTGGATGATATTTCGTATGCTTTTATTTAATTTTGGAATATTAAGCCGTCTAATCATATGAGATTTTACTAACTCATCTGCAACTTACTCAACAAAAGAAAATATAGTCATATGATGACTATGATACGAACCATATATGGACGGTGCAACAACCGTCTAATCCACACTTTTATGAAAACACATTTTATTATCGAAAAACTTGTAATACGAGTCAAATGATGATAAGCAAAAATTGTTTAACCGATATTTGGTTTCTAGCGCCATCTGTGAGTCAATTTACTAAGCCAAAATTTCTAAATGCTATGCTATAGAAATATGCAACACTGGTCTATCCCACAAAATTCCAGTTCTGTGGGATAGGTAATTTTAGAAAATTACTCAGTGTGGATGATTTCTTGTTTTTTATCTTGTTACTGATGATAAAATTATTTGTGTAAACAGTTAGAATTTCATTAATATTGATTGTGTTCAACGTAGTGAAGGTAAGCTAAAACATAGATACAAAAGTACTCATATAAAAATCAAAAAAACTAAATAGAAAAAGGTAACCTAAAATATTGTTTAAAATACGTGTTTTACATAATTATTCAATTAGATGGAAAATAATATGGGGCTGAAACAATGTGCTTTTTATTTGTATAAAGAAGAGGTTTATAAATTTTAAGTAGTAAATTAGTGGAATTAGCACGACTAAAGGTTGTAAGACTCTTCTTTCTGCTGTACCGTTTTTGGTACTTCGCATATACATACTTGTATATTTCTTAATCTTTTATTCCCTCCTTCTATAAATTCTTCTATTGTGCACTTTTTGAATATATAATCATTTGCGTATATCTTCACTCTTTTTACTCAAATTTTACAGAAAGCTCCTCAAGCTTTTCTAACGTTCGTCCTAGGTCGAACATGTGTATTCCGGTAAATAAGGCTTCACTAAATTTCAATTTATTTTTGATCCGAATGCTCATCCTCAGCAAGATACGGTTATTTTCAAAGTGTAAAATTGACAATTTATTCACCTCTTAGTTGTTTAAAACGTTTATCATTGAAGGTTGTATTGAAAGTTTTCCGATTGATTTCGTTACTTCCCTTACATATTGATTTATTCCATCCTGTATGTATTTCCAATTGATTTTTCCTTTCTTCTAGTTCTTTTAGACTATATACGTTGTCATTTATCATTAATGTATTATAGATTACACTGATCAACACTAATTTTATTGTCAACAATATTTGGGCGATTTCTAGGTAATTTCGTGGTGCTGATCACGAATTTGAAGTCCATTGGCTCTAATTTTAGAGATATATTATCAAAATATGATAAGATAGCGAAAAATATCAATTTAATAGACCAATGGCCCTTATAAGCAATTTTTAGTAAAACATATTAAAGTGGTTTTAAAAAAAGAGAAACGAAAAAATAGTAAAATTCATTTATTGATTAGGTATAACAGCAAAGAAATAATTTGATTTAAAAAATTACATCAAATTCGTAGTAAAGAAGCTCTTTTTATAGGATTTTCTTTTATGAGGACCGTCAGGTACATCACGTTGGAGACTCCAACAATAGTCTGCCATCATATGATGATCCCATCTGCCCTGATACCTTACCTCCATCTCCTTTATATCCTGGTGGAACCGTTCCCCTTGTTACTCACTGAAATTACCAAGATTGTCGGAAAATTTATCCAAGTGGCTGTGAAGAAAGTGTACTTTAATACTCATATTGGTACCCAAGTTTTTAAAGTTTAATAACATCTGTTGCACTAATTCCTCGTAATTGTCCGCTTTGTGATTACCCAAGAAATTTTTAACTACCATAACAAAGCTACACCAAGCAGCAGCTTCAAGTGTTGTCATGTGATTTGTAAAATTAGAGTCCTTAATAAGTTTGCGAATTTGAGGGCCATCAAAAATACCCGCTTTTAGCTTTTCCATACTTAGCCTAGGAAACGATCTACAAATGTATTTGAAACACTCGCCATCTTTACTCAAAGCCTTAACAAATTGTTTCATTAGTCCTAACTTAATGTGGAGCGGTGGGAGAATGATTTTTTCACGGTCAACCAATGGTTCGTTTATGACATTTGCTGTTCCTACAGTCATATTTTGTCTTATTGGCCAATTAACCATATTCCAATGATCTTGCTTCGCCTTACTATTCCACAAGAAGTTGACGATTTTTAGATCAACACAAATGGAAAACTGATGTTCTTCATAGGATAGTTTCTGTAATACCAACTTGATGTTTTGATATTCTTCCTTAAGTTTTGTTGAGTGGGCGATAGGAATTGACGCATATCGGTGCCATTGTGTAGCAAAACACACTTTAAGCAAAAATTGTATTCCCATTTGACGAAAAAGTCCGGGAATGTTGTTGCAATAAATAAGATCTTCATCTTGGCTAATGTAAGGAACAAGTTTCACCTCTCGTGTTCTATAAATGGTTATTTTTATAGTTGGTTGTAGACAGTTTTTTTCTTTTAATCTGGATGCCAGAAGTTCAGATGCTTGCTTTGATAGACCGAGATCCCGTATCAATTCATTCAGTTCTTCTTGAGAGAACTGCTGTGTTGTTGATTTTTTTCCTGCTCATATTCACTTCCACTGCTAATGTACTGGTCCTTAATTTCTTCTTCTTCTTCCGCCATCAGAGCATCTGGCAGTGTTGTATATACTGGTACGGGAATCTCTTCGCTATGTGGCAGAGGTCTTCGTGCTGATTCTAAATCAGAATAATCCCATTTACCTTTCTCGTATTTGTTAAAACCTTTTACATTAACTAAACAAAAATAACAATCATCATGGTGGTTTTTAGGTTCACTCCACACCATGGGCACACCATATTTCAAACTTTTTCTTTTTTCGTTTGACCACTGTCGTAAATATTCGACACACGTTTTGCACACTATATGGGGAGCCCAGGACTTGTCTTGGTCTCCAAGCTGTACGCCCAAATAAGCTTGATAAGCTTGTCTAACAAAATCTGTGATATTTTTTCTTTGTTTCGCTACAGTATATTCGCCACAAATGTAGCAGAAGACATAAGGGCTGTTCAAACAGCTTCTGCGTGAAGAACTCATTCCTCTGAAAAAATAGTAACTTTAGTTAAAAATATAGGTACAAATATTCGTCACATGTACTCCTACCTTCCACTTGACGTCTATTAAATTTAAATAAATTCACTAGGTAGGCAATAAGAACTAAATACACAAAATACGTAAGAAAAGCACAATAACCGTGACGCTAAGTCTTAGTAGAGCAACTGCTTACGTTGAACTGACAGTTAAAATTAAGAGACACAAGACAAACAAGTGCACGCACTGATCACGTGATCAGCAGTCGGCACGTGGTACGCTCACTAAACAGGGTCGAATTCTCGTTTCTGCGTAAATTTCTTGTTCGTAAATTATTCTTAAAAAATAAAAATCATATGTTATAGCTACATTCCTTAAAAAATTATGTATCCATTACCTCAAAAACTAGAGCCAATTTGGAAAAACTGCTTTTATTTTTGAATTCAGCAGACCTGAATTATCCTAAATTCGTTCAAAAATACTTGACAACAAAATTTTTTTTAAATTTTGTAGGGCGGTGTTATCTTAGCTTTTGCTCCACTTTCTCTCGCCTGTTTCATATATCTTATTAGCTGTTCTGTTCCAATATATCTTTTGGGTCATCTTCATCAATGTATATCTTTGTTCCTCTTTAATTTATTCGTTCGTTCCAAAGTTTCTACTTTTTTATTCACGTCTTTCATCATTATTAGTACTGGCCTATTTTTGCTACTGTTTTTATTTCCTAATCTTTTACATTTCAAAATATCTGATTTAACATCTACCTTTTTCATTGCATCTTCTAATTTATTTTCTAGTTGTTCTTGCCTTCTTCTATACCATGTATTATCAAATTCTTCTCTCTAAAATTTTTCTGGGACTGTGTCGTTTCCTTGCAAAAATTCTGTTTTTTCCTTGAGTTCCATATTTTTCATCCTTAATTCGTAGTTTTCGTTCTTTAATTGTGCTATTTGTCTGCTCATTTCTTCAATTTTATCTTCTATCTTGCATATTCTTTCGTTATTGTTGTGGTTATTGTAACTATTATTCCTGTTAAATTTATTGTAATCTACGTATCTGTTATAACCGTTTCCTGGGTTGTATGGTCGGCTGTTGCTTCGTCTCCTATGATTGTTCCTGAAGTTAAAATCTATTTTCCTGAAGAAATTTCTATTGTCCTTCATGTGTAAAACTTGTTGTTGACTTATTATGCCTTCTACTGATACTAGCTTAGATAATACTTCTTGCGTGGTTTCAAAGCTTCCCGCTGCTATGATCGTTGCGTCCGCTGTGGCATTCATCGTTACTACCTTAATGGTTGCTTCTTTGGTGTATTTTTCAGTTAGACGTTCTGGCATCCTTTCTGACACGTATGCTGCCTGTAGCTTCTCTGCCAATTTCTCTATTTCTGTCGCGTATTGCGTTATGCCCTTCCCATTTTGCCTTACTTTATTAAGTTTCGCTAAGAGAAGGCTTGAGTTATCTCCTCTTATTCCTGATTTTAGTTTATTCCTAATTTCTATGATAGAGTTTTTCGTCGTGATCAAGCTTCTAGCTTTTCCAGTCAGTCTTGTCTTAATTAGCAGAATTGCATTTTCTTCATTACCCGTCGCGTTTATTTGTAACAAATCTGATGGGTCTAAAAATGATTGTAACTTGCTTGCTTCCTTGTTGAATTCAGTAGGTGAGACCTTACTCGCGAAATTAAAAAGATCATTCATACCTGTCGCCATTTTCAGCGGTTTGCTTATTGCTTGTGATACACCCGTATTGATCTCCACAAATATAGAGGTAGGTATTTAACAATACAATTCAGCGCTTGAAATGCCCTAGCAGTTTTACCCCTAATCTTATCTGAATAATTTTTACAAATTTCTTGTCCTAAACTTAAGTTTTTCCAATTTTTACCTACCAATTTAGCAAAATTATTATAAAGAATTATTATACTATTAATTACTTCAAAGTGGATATCTGGATTTTTAGGAGTTTTCTTTTTCCCTGTTTATTTATTTCTTCTACAATTGCCCTTATTACGTTATTGACATTTGAAAGATGTACCATTCGTTCATAAAAAAAGAGTGCATAAGTACTTACAATTTTATACAGTCAAAGTTCCTAACGTCTGCTTCGCTGAAATGCCTCGGTTGATGTCTCTTTTTAACGCTCTTCGATGCGTTTTCCATAGGGACCATATGAATTTCAGAATGAAAGCTACCGTTATTATATACAATAAGACTATTATATGCGTTGTAAAATTATCTTGCTGTACCATAAAATTATTGTTGACGGTACCAGTTTCTTGTACCTCTTGTTTAGTAGGTGCACCACCCATAGTTTTGCTTCTCCAAGGTCCAAAATTTTAATAAAAGACCATATACCTTCACTCGTTTGGATTACCATCAGTTCGCAGAATTATTTACCATTTTACCATTTTCCATTTAGTTTGCAGGAATATTTACCGTTTACCATTTGTTCGCAGGATCGCCATGTAGTGGCGATGCACAGGGCAGAATCCATTACCATTTGTTCGCAGAATCGTTATGTGGTGGTTACTTAGCAAGTGCCCCTCGTATTCACTTCTTGAACCATCGAACCATCGAACCATTCATCTTTGGGAAACACTTACCTCGTGAATCATTCTTTAGGGTTAAATAAATAACATCGTTTAAAAAACTCAATGGGATAACATATTTAAAACTAAGCATATAAATTACTGACCACAGAATACATACGTTTGTACTGTTAACAACAATAATAATACTGAATTCCCTTCAATTGAAATGAACTATCTATATATAGGAAATTATTAAACTAACACAGTCAATGATTCGTTTCTCGACCTTATCGGCCTTGTCGACACAATATTTATAAAACGGACGTGTTTGTTATCTATTTCGCTGCACCTTGCCAATGGCCTTCCAGTTCACTGGCCGCTAGCAATATTTGAAATTAATGTCTACTAAAATCTAATAATCTCTTTTTTAAATAATGTCTACTAAAATCTAATAATGCCTTTTTGGGATCATCACACTAGTATTATCACGTATTATGTGACTTTGACCATTGTTGCAAAATAGTGAGCGGCTCATTTTTGATTTTCCAAAAAAAAACAAGTCGTTGGAATAATGTTTTTTTTCTTCAGGATGAACGTTTGAAGAGGAAAAAAGATAGTAGACATGGTGTTCTCACAAAACAAGGTAGAACCTGATAACTTGCCAAAGTGCGAGATTGCTGCAATTGCTGAACCATCAACCAAATCTCTAAAAATATCAATTTTAACTTGGAACCAGTGATTCAAAATGTTGAGACCGCTGAGTATCTTAATCACAACGAGACAATACAGTGTTCCAGTGACAATAATTGTTTACAAGAGCTTAGTACTCCAGAAGTAGCAACAAAAAATTTGGAGCGTTGTTTAGGCCATCAAGTGGAATTTGAAGAGTCATTCCAATCTTCGGAGAGTGAATTAATTCCGGATTCAGAAGACAGTTCAGGGGACATGAGTGATCTAGATGCCAGAGAATATACAGAAACAATTACAGAAGTTGAAAAAAGAAAAGGGCGAAAAAGTCGTGGAAGAAAGAGGAAGATTTCACATCAGTCCAGAAGAGATAGGAAAAAATATACGAATATCAACAAAAAATATATTTCCGCAAAAGCTAAAGAAGTAGAACCAAAAACGTTTAATGCCGCATATTCCTGTAAATGTTCAAAGAAATGCACGGATATTGTTCCCTTAGAAACAAGGAAAAGGTTATTTCATCAATTTTGGGGAGTTGGTATCTTCGAAAGACGATGTGTTTTAATAACCAAATGCGTTAAAGAAATCGAGAAGAAGAGAACTTACACGAAGAATTTGGTGTCGAGAAGATTCAAGTCTAAAATTTACAATATAGAAGATCATTGCGTTTGCAAAGAAGCGTTTTTAAATGCGTTGCAAATTAACAGCAATCGAGTTCAAGGTAGCTAACTTGATACAGGACAGAAGGGGATGCGACAGCGGAGAACGAAACGTCAAGAACGAATAGAAAATATTATAAAGCATATTACGTCATTTCCCACATATATTTCCCATTATTGCCGTTCTCAGACAGATTCAAAATTTCTTAATCCCGATTTAAACTTACGTAAAATGTATTCTCTGTACCCAGAAAAAACTGATAATCCAAGTAAGTCTTTCCAAATATAAAAATATTTTTTATTCCGAGTTTAACCTAAAGTTTAAAGTACCTCACAAGGACAATGTGATATCTATACTGCTGAATTAAGTCCTGCTGATAATTTAAAAAAAACAGGGATTAGAAACAACACATTTAAAACATTTACAGATTGCAGAAGAACTACGGGCTCAAATGAATTCTGATATTACTGCGCCACAGGAAGAAGAAACAGTGCAAACTTTAACGTTTGATTTACAGAAAACGCATCCTATTCCTAAACTATCATTTGGGATCGTTTATTATAAGCGACAGTTGAACTTGTACAACTTGGGCATTTTTGGTGGAAGCTCCAAGAAGGGCATTTTTAATATCTGGTTGGAACATGAAGCTGGCAGAGGTGCCCAGGAAGTCGGTTCTTGTTTGCGTAAATTTATTAATGAAAATGTTAAAGTACCTGTTAAAAAATTGAATTTGTGGTCGGATTCTTGTGGTGGGCAGAATCGAAGCATTAAATTGGTTTTAATGCTTATCCACATCGCTTGAAACAATTTCATTGAAGTTTTTACTTTCCGGTCATAGTTTCTTACGTAACGACTCACATTTTGGTGACGTAGAATGTTCTCTAAAAACTCATCAAAGACTGTACACTTTTGATGACTACACATATGATATGAAGACTTGTCGTAGAAAAAATAAGTTCATTGTTAATCGTATAAAACCACAGGACATGGTATCAGTAGTAAACCTCGAAAAAGCTATTACGAATCGCAAGACTGATGTTAATAAGGAACGAATAAATTGGCTTAAGTTGCACGAAATCACCTTAAAAAAAGAAAATCCTACTCTGTTATTTATGAAATCCTATATATCAGACTCAGTATATACAGAAGTTAATATTGAAAAAGAAGGAAAAGGCGGAAAACCAGTTCTAAAAGAGGTAGATCTTCCTCGTCTGTGGCCAGCGTTGTCTGTGTAAAAAATTAAGGATCTGAAAGAAATTCTTAAGCTGGTTCCACAAGATGCAAATCCTTTTTTTAATTTTTTAAGAACTGTGGAAGGGCAAGATTTTAGTGAAGAAATTGAAGGACTTGGTGCCGATGTTGATTTTGAAATAAGTAATTTGCAAGAGACCTAGATTAAAATATATATATATATATATATATATATATATATATATATATATATATATATATATATATAATATGTAGACGTTGTATATTGCAGCAGAGGTGCAATCCCATTTTTTATTTTATTTTTATTGCTTATTGCAAAACTAACAACTGTTTATATTAAGTTTTTTAGAAACCGTCTAACCCTCTTTGACATTGTTTTTTTCTGTCAAAAACTACTTTTATTTTTATTGGGTTAAAAATTTAGTTTTTGTGTTTGTTTCTATAGGGATAAAAATAAAAGATATTTCTCGCCAATTGTTTTTTCATCATATGTTTAATATTAAATGCTATTTATCTCATAAAAACAAAACTGTTGGTTAGCTCATTGTTGCATAACTTCGTCCATATAATGTACGAATTAGCTCTGCAAATATCGACAACTCTGTAAAAAATAGCTAAAGGCCATCTTCTTGTTCGACTGCTGCAACTATACTATGCACACTTCTTATTCATCGAGCCTACTCCACCCTTTGTAAAATTATACGAAGCAATAATTTCTGATATCAGGATCTTCGGCTCATTAATACAGCTTTATTTTTTTCGGCACAGGTGATAGGAGAATCATTTCCTTTGTAAATACATACACTCCTTCACCAACTGGTCTGTGTTTTTGATGTAGAAATCCTGTAGGAATATCTGTTTTGTTTTTTTTAGCGTTCCAGCCTAAGTAAGGTTTTTCTTCTATAGATATCCCACCAACTCTACTGACGAAAACCAATTACCAGCTGTTATATTTCTATTCGAGCCATATAAGGATTTTGCCCGACGGCTTGCGAAGGTTTAGTAAATTTTTTTCATTGTCTTCTAGATTGACACTACCTGAATCTTTTCCGACATAAAGGTAGGTGCTGTATAAATAACTTGTTCGTGCATCACATAATTAGTTTGAGACCGTATTTACAGGGTTTATTAGGAATAAACATTTTAAATGAACATCAACCGCGAAATCCTACAAGCATTTCGTCTATACATCCAAATTCACCTAAAACATACGATTTTTGTGAATTTCGAATAAACATTTCGAAAAATTCATGTATTGCAGCGGCGGCATGAACCGTTTTTTGTTCATGTCTGTCTTTAGGATTGTCAAACCTTAAAGCAGTTAGTATTGCCAAAAATCGTTGCACTGACACTGCTCTCAAGATATCCCTTCCTTTACCATTTGCAGCAAGACTGCAGACATCTTCATCATTTGACTTGAATATAAATGTATAGAGGAATAATCTCAAAAACGCATTGAATTTAACTTCATCCATTGTTGCTTACGCTTGTTTACTTTTTCTTTTATATTTACCTCTCAAACCTTCAAGATTCTTGTTCGTCCATTTTATAACTAATTCGCGCATATTCTGAGAAAACTGCATTTGAAAATACGTCTTTAATAAGACGACGTGCCGCAGAAAGATGCACAATATTATGTTGCGCAGTTGGTACATTATGGGTTGGCTCTATTTTACTCCATTTTCTAACATGCCGATCGGCTGTTACGATTTTCATATTGTATTTTAATTTCGTCGGACTATTAGTTCGGAATTGAAAAAAATTAATTTTTTGTAATTCAACGTCAAACGATATCGTACATAGGAAAATTCTCTTCCATTCAGTTGATAATTAGAAGTCTATTGTCGTGGTTTCACATATTAGCTGGTGAGTCAAATATATTATGGGCTGGGGTTTGTTTAATTTGGTGTGTGTTTAATACTTTTTTATGAAAAAAAGAAACATTTCATATTCCTTCAAGCAAATTTTTAGTAATTTCTTTTCATTCTTTTTCTAGCTTCATAATTCTGCAACAGACTTCTGTTAGTTTTATTTTAAAAACTAGATTCAGTTTTCTATGTGCTGAAGCATAAGCTTCCAAACTGTTCTATCTATTCCTTCCTTCCCAGTTATTGTCCTTTCTCTCCGCAGCTCTGCTAGATAGACCATATGTAGCACTAGACAACACCAATAGGACATAGAACTAGAGACAACAGGGAACCGGCCGGGATGGAATTAAGCACCACATCTCCATCCACTAGGACCTAGCTGAGAGCTGAATAATTTCAGAACCTAACCAAGTTAAGTCCTTGGTCTTATATCCAATTCATGGAAATCTTGGGGAGATTCGGTAAGAAAATTTTATACCGGAATTATATTTAAAAATAAAAAAAATAGGTAAATATTTATTTTCATGCCGCCAGCCATAATATACAGTTTTGCAGGATTCAAAATCCGTCGGGAACATTAAACTCCCGGCCTAGTACTTACAAAAGTGACATTTGCTAAAAATTCACTAGAAGTTGGGTGGCAGCATTGATTCTTAATTTTCTAAATGTTAACAAGTTTGACATAAGACAAATATTTCGTTAATTTTTTACATTTTAAAATTGATTTAATGTTGTTGGTAAGAAAATTTTTGTCGATTACACGTCCAGAATATGTTTTGCGAGTGCTCGTATTGCTCCGCCTAGGCTAAGCGCCTCGCCTACGCAATGAAACTCACACTAGCAAAATATCATTTTCTGGACTAGGGATCCAAATAACTATTGAACGTTATCCAAAAATAAATAGAAGGCTGTGTGTAATACGAGTTTTGACGTTTTTCGTTATTGAAACTGTCATTAGCACTGTGTGGGTTTTTTACTTTGAAAAGAAATGTTGCGATTTGGAAAAGAAACTACAGAGTTAATTCGAAAAGAGGTGGAAAATTTAACTCTATCAAATACCAAAAAGTCTAAGGCTACTATTTTTTTGATGACCGTAAATACTCAATTTCTTATATTTTCATGGGTTTCGGTCAGAAATAAAATCACTTGCTTATAGTGATTACGTTTCGGTCTATTTTATTTAAACCATTTTCAAACCTTTTTTTTTATTATGCCTCCGTAGAGTAGCAGACGAGCCTCTACGGAAGCATAATAAAACAAAAGATTTGAAAATGGTTTAAATAAAATAGACCGAAACGTAACCACTATAAGCAAGTGATTTTATTTCTGACCGAAACCCATGAAAATATAAGAAAAATCTAAGGCTACTGTGCGGACACAGTTTTTGGAGTTTTGCATAGAAAAATTGTATCGGATTGAAGAAGAAAAATCTGTTGCAGAATTAGCTGCAATTCTAGAGGACTGGAGGTTTAATATGAAAAGAAGAAACTTGGAAGATTATAAAGAATCTGTAGTAAAGGTAAGAACCCTTTTGTTATTTATATGCCGACATTTTTAGACTCACAATTTAATTATTTTAGGTTATGTGGAATTCAACTACAAAGCAACAGCAAGAAATATACTTTTGTAAATTCCATGTGAAATTTGATTCCTTGGCAGATATTGAATTTTCATCTGCAAGAGCTGATCACAGTAACAAAAAAATCGTTCAAAAAGAAAAACAAGAGTATAGGAAAATGTTAACAATTTGGGATCAAAATACACCTTCAGGGTTATAGAGAAAATTGTTTCATGTAATTTATTTATTTATTTGTTTATTTATATCAAAACAGGCCTGACGGCCTAATTACATTGATAACATAATATATACTATATATTTCACTTATAATATAAACTTAACTATACCTAGGTACATTGTGCGAATATTAATTTGATAAAATATTTACGAGGTGTATTTACTTTTAAGTTGATAGAGTGATGATTTGCCTTAATATTGTTTTTCGATAAACGTCTACTGACATTGTCCAGTCTAAATCGATCAATTCATTTAATTCATTTGCTAGACGACACATGGTCACAAGCGGGGAGCGAGTGACTGTATGTAAAAGCGGAATATTAAATAATGATTCAGTACGGGTTCTTCTGGATGGAACATTAAATATTAGTATTGACAAAATTTCCGGAGAGTTAATTTTATTATTTACTATTTTAAACAATAATATCAAAGCAGCTAATTTTCGCCTGTCTTCTAACGATAAGATCTTGAATTCATTTCTTAGTTGGATAGTTCTAACAATGTTATAATCTGGTCGTACATGATATTTTTTTAAATAAAGATATCTCAAAAATTTATTTTGAATTTTTTCTGAAAAAGATAGCGTAGTATGGTACTCAGTAAACCAAATTTGATTTCCAAATTCTAATTTAGTTCTTACAAGTGTAAAATAAAGGATTTTCATGGCATCTATGTTAGAGAAATTGACAGTTTGTCTAATTATGTATTCCAATAACCGATTTGCAGACAATGCAATATTTTTATTGTGTTTAGCAAAAGATAGTGAACTGTCATAAGTTATACTCAAATCTTTTACTTCTGTACAACGTTTTATGGGTTCGGTATCAATGCGATATTCAAAAATAATGGGATCTTTGGAACGTGTCACAGTCAGAGTAAAGCATTTTTTCACGTTAAAATAGAATTTGTTCATTAAACTCCACTCATAAATGCTATTTAAATATTTCTGTAGTAAAACACAATCTCTAACAGTTTCTACACGTTTGAAAATTTTTAAATCATCCGCAAATAGCAAGCATTCCGAGTATTCAAGTTTCGAGGGTAAGTCATTAATGAAAATCAGAAATAGAAGGGGACCCAAATTAGATCCCTGAGGAACCCCTGAGTTAACTTCAAATTTGCCAGAAGTATTTCTAATGTGTTTTAGCATTAAATATCTGTTTTGCAAATATTCACTAATTAATTTAATAAAACTATGTGATACACCAAACCCACTGAGCTTCCATAAAGGACCGTCATGATCAACCGTGTCAAACGCTTTTCTAAATTCTGTATATATAGTGTCGAGTTGTATTCTATTCTCCAATGTCCTATTTATGTTTCTCCTACTTGGTTAAGGATTTAACTTTTTTCCTCAGTACCTTGAATTTTTCATCGAATACATCAGACACTATCCTTAGTTTTCTAAGTCTTTCTTTTTTTTAATATATCCCTAATTTCTTTTGTAAACCAAACTGGAAAAGTTTTGGACTTTTCACAAAAAAAAAATTTAGGTACACAATTATCAATTATTTTATTCCACATATTGTAGAATTCATGTAATGCTAAATTCACATTAATTTTTTCATCCAAAGCTTAACCTAAGAAAATCTGCTTTTTTAAAATCATATCTAGACTCTTTTATATTGAGAATATTTATATTTGTATCGGACCTAACTGTAATCATAATTTCCAATGCAGGATGATATAGATCTTCCTTAACAAACGGTAGACCGTCCCTAACTACTGTACAATTGTTAATATTACTTTCCGAACTAATAACTAGGTCCAATGTTCTACCTTGAAAATTTTTAATATCATTATACAAACTAAATCCATTAAAATCCATGAAGCCTTGAAATGTTTCTACTATGCCATTATAAATATTGCTTTCATAATTAATACCGGTTATACTTGGTATATTGAAATCTCCAAAAATAAATGTTTTGTCATTATTCACTATATGCCTTTGCAGAAGTTCAAATGCTGTTCCATATAACCTAGCTTGACTCCCCGAAGGAATATATATATATATATATATATATATATATATATATATATATATATATACAACAAAGGGTGTATTTAGTACTATTTACTTTAATTTCTATTGCAATCGCCTCAAAATAGGAACTAATTTTAAAAAACTTCTAAGATTTTATATGTTTTCTTAACAGCTATAAAAATTCCTCCGCCTTTTGATTTTCCTGTAAATTCAATACTCCTATCAGCTCTTATCAGATTGTAATATCCAGCGTTTACTATCTCTCCATCAAGAGTTCCCTTCTGCAACCAAGTCTCGACTGCAATAACTATATCAAAGTCCTCACTCAAACAACTTGTATAAAACTCGTTAATTTTCGTATTAAGTGCTCGACAATTTTTAAAGTAAATGCTAAGGGTAGTTGACATAATTGTGGCAACCGAATATGCTCTTAAGCAAACAGAAAATCATTATTTTTTGGTAATGCAAAATGCCAATAACAAAAATATATTCATATATAGGTATCCTACAATAATTCAGCTTCAATAATACATATGTACATATTTAAACTTGCATAATCAACTGAACTAATCATAATGATTATAACAATTATAAAATGAAACAAATAGTAGATATCGCATGAACTAGCTTGGGGGGGTTGTGAAGGAACAAATCCAGTATTTACGAAAACAACCCGATGTGGTGTAACGTGAATTTCGTTCACCACTCGTAATATTTCTCGTCGATGAAAGAGTAACGTAAATTTTGTTTACCCCTCGTAACATCGAATAATACTTCTTGTCGATGGTTGTCGAATTTTAAGTTTTCGGATGAGTACGTTTTCATTACGATATTTAAGTCGAGGCGCGCTGAGGTTCTGCCCTTTCTTTAACGAAAATGTCGTTATTGTTGAGTTCTCTCATCCTACCGTATCGAAGTGCATTTATATGAATGGTGAGTAGTTTCGCTTAAAATGTATAATATTTCTTCGCTAATTCTTCCTTTCATTGTACTTAATAATTTCAAATTAATTTTCTTTAAAACATTCAGTACCAGAGATATATTATATCGATTTCGTATTTTTTATATATATTTCGTTCTGGTTCTTTATTTTTTTATAACAATGGAATTCTACGTTGAAAAGCCATTAAAATAAAATTAAATGAATTAGTAACTTTTCTTATGATTCTTATTGTGCTTTTATTTCTAAAATCTCTATTAAAATATTGCAAGATACAGGAAAGATGAACCACGTTCTTCTGGTTCTTTATAGTATTTAGTAACTTCTCTTATGATTCCTATTGTGCTTTTATTTCTAAAATCTCTATTAAAATATCGTAAAATATAGGATATATGAACCGCGTTGTTAGATATAATTTCATAATTTTGTACTTATGTTACTTGTACCTACTGTAATTTCAATCTTCAGATATCCTGCATTTTACTGAATTCAAGAACTATATCTGATTCGAGTCTTTTATAGCCCTTTTTTACCGCCCTAAACGTTTCACCGGCCTAAACCTTTTACCAGCTGAAATTTTACCAGCCTGAACTCTACCGGCTGGGACCACGGCTTGAACTTTCTACCGGCTTGGACCGAGGGCTCTACTCAAAGCCGACTTGATGCAGCTGATTGGTTCCTGATTCCTTTGTAAGTCAAGAGATTCATCATTGGAAAAGAAAAAAAAATGCAAGGCAAGTACTAACGTCCATAATCGTACAACATTATCGATTATTTCCAACTATAGTTTATGTATTAAATAACTTCATAGTTTTGTACCATATGTAATTTAATATCTTCTTTGTAAAATTCATAATTCATGTTTAAATTTCAATTTTCCTTCAGAATCTAATTTTTTTATATATTTTGAAATTTCAATTTTCGTCAGTCTCTAATTTTTTTTAATAATAAATCTAGTTGTAAATATTTAATAACATTTTGAAATTTCAATTTTCTTTCAATATATAATATTTATTTAATCAATCTACTTGTAAATATCAAATAACGTTGTTCATTTTTTTTATAACCTTCCAACTTCTTGTTTTGTTGCGCCCACTTGTCTTTCCGTCACGTAACGTAAAAATAAGTAGGATTGCCCGAGAACCGGTAAGACCTACTCCTTGAGTATCAATTAGCATATACCCCACGCCTGAGTAGCTCTTCGGCGGAGTAGCCGTTGCAATTTTGGCGCCCAACGTGGGGCCCAGTCAACAAAACAAGAAGTTGGAAGGTTATAAAAAATGAACGTTATTTAATATTTACATGTAGATTTATTAAATAACGTTGTTCATTTTTTTATAACCTTCCAACTTCTTGTTTTGCTGACTGGGATTAGTTGATGTGAGGTAACTTATAGACTAGTAGTACTCAGGGTGGCGCCCACTTGTCTTTCCGTCTCGTAACGTAAAAATAAGTAGGATTGCCCGAGAACCGGTAGGACCTACTCCTTGAGTCTTTATTAGCATATAACCCAAGCCTGAGTAGCTCTTCGGCGGAGTAGCCGTTGCAGTGGGTCAAAAAGACTTGCAGACAGTAAATATCTAGTAAGAAATAGAAATAGCAAAAATATTCCATACGACTCTGAATAAATTATGGAAAAACGTGGAAATCTAGAAGTACATAGATTGTTTGTGACCCCTACCTTAAATTGGAATGCAAACTATTCGAAGAAATTGCCCTGTCGGTAAAAATACAATTTCATCATGGTTAAAAGAATATGCTTGTAAAATAGGAGTTGATGTGAAGAAGGTAAAAACACAAATCACTCTGCAAGAGCTACAGCGATATCAAAATTGGTGAAGAATGGCGTTCAAGAGCAACAACTTATAAAGATTACAGGTCACAATAACGCTCATTCTATCAAACCGTATCTTAAGATGGATGTAGGTCATCAAGAAAATATGAATGGTGCCATGAGGGGCGAGCAGTCTCTGAGAAATAGTTTGAATTCGAATACAATAACCAACGGCAAGAATAAACACCAGGTGCAAATTATTTATAATAACTGTAATTTTTATAGTAGTAATAAATATAATAGTCAAAATAATACTACTTGTTAAAAAAATATGCTTCTTCTCTAGGTATAGTGTCTTATTACGTAGGTCAGCGGTTCTCAAACTTTTTTTTTGGTGATGCAACCTTTTTGGAAAGCGAAATTCTTGACGGAACCTTACAATAAAACAATTGTTTTTAAAAATTTATTCTTTATTATTGAGCATAATAAAAATACAATGCAATAGTTACCACTTATTACTTACTTTACCTAGTAAATTACTATATAATAAGCATAATAATATAATCTAAAATAAACGGTTTTAAAGATTAAAACTAACTTTTCCGCATCTGTGGCCGCGAACAATATTCTATCATAAAATTGTTACTTGTATACACTTCGGGGGATGTATCGTGCTAACAAACCGAAATATGTCCAAAAATAATCAAAAATTCAGCATATCTGGATTTATAGGACCCGCTGTACTCGCTCTACTCAACTGAAAATCACTAGGGTACATCTGTGAGACACCTTAAACAATATTCAATCATAAAATTGATCAATCGTTGTACTGGCTCTGGTGAGCTGAAAATCAATACGGTTCATCTGTGACATATCCTTAACAATATTCAATCATAAAATAATTGGTGACTTATTGCACTCCGGAGGCTATATCGTGCTAACAAGACATGTAAGGAAAAGTGGCCGACGACAACGACGAAATACACACAGGATTTTTTTTCTAAAAACCGTTTATTCGTGTTGGTGTTGATGGAAAACGTAAAAATAACTCAAAATTTTTTTTCAAAATTCCAACTTTTTGTGGGGTAAACCAATACTTTTCTCGCATATAGATAGGTTGGGCGGAAAAGTAAAAAGAAATAAACGGTTTTAAAGATTAAAACTAACTTTTCCGCATCTGTAGCCCTGAACAATATTCTATCATAAAATTGTTACTTGTATACACTTCGGGGGATGTATCGTGCTAACAAACCGAAATTTCTCCAAAAATAACCAAAAATTTAGTATATCTGGATGTATAGGACCCGCTGTACTCGCTATAGTTAACTGAAAATCGATAGGGTACATCTATGAGACACCTTGAACAATATTCAACCATAAAGTTGATCAATCGTATACTCTCTGGAGGCTGTATCGTGCTAACAAACTGAGTATTCTCCAAAAATGACAAAAATTTGGTACTTCAAGTACCATAGCACCCGTTGTACTGGCTTTAGTGAGCTGAATATCAATAGGGTTCTTCTTTGAGATGCTCTGAATACTATCCAACCATAAAATTGGTCATTTGTATATACTACGGAGGCTGTATCGTGCTAACAAACTGAAACATCTCCAAAAATGACAAAAATATCGTACTTAAAGTACTGTAGCACATGTTGTATTGGCTCTGGTGAGCTGAAAATCAAAAGGGTTCATCAGTGAGATGTTCTGAATAATATTCAATTATAAAATTGGTGACTTGTTGAACTCCGGAGGCTGTATCGTGCTAACAAACTGGAATGTTTCAAAAATCGACAAAATGTCGTACTTCAAATACCATAGCAACTGTTGTACAGGCTCTGGTAAGCTGAAAATCAATAGGGCTCATCTGTGACATGTCCTTAACAATATTCAATCATAAAATTGGTGACTTATTGCACTCCGGAGGCTGTATCGTGCTAACAAGACATGTAAGGAAAAGTGGCCGACGACGACGACGATATACACACAGGATTTTTTTTCTAAAAACCATTTTTTCGTGTTGTTGTTGATGGAAAACGTAAAAATAACTCAAAATTTTTTTTCAAAATTCCAACTTTTTTTGGGCTAAACCAATACTTTTCTCGCATATAAATAGGTTGGGCGGAAAAGTAAAAAATCTAACTAATGGGAGGTATGAAACTGTCTTTTATTTTTCATCAACTGGTTGATGCCGGGTTTGATAGAAGACAGTTAAAGTCTCATATCAGGTTCGGCGTCCATTCTATTGCGATATTTTGTATTTGTGGCTGCATACGAGGATGTATTGATATCTAGATAGCCTAGACCAGTTCCATGCATAAACAAAATATTGCGTTACCATAGCAACGAACAATAACTTATTAGAAGTGTCAGTGTAAAGTTTGACGTTAAAAGAGTAAACCAGAATTACGCAATAAATGAAAAGAAAAAAATGTCCACCGAAATGTGAAAATTAAAAATTGGACTATCGAGCGATCATCAACTACCTGTATTTAAAAGGGTTAAGAGGCAAGCAGATTTACGAAGATATGCTTAATACTCTTGTGATCAATGTCCTTCGTATGCGACCGTGAAAAATTGGACTGCAAGCTTCAAAAGAGGTAAATTTTCCATTGACGATGATGACCGATCGGGAAGACCTGTTTCGTGTCAGTCCCCGAAAATATCGGTGCAGTTCATGACATGATTTTATCTGACCGTCGAATTGAGCTAAAACGGATATCTGAAGCACTGAATATTTCATACAAACGCGTTCATCATATAGTTCACGTCAATTTGGACATGAGAAAAATTATTGCAAAATGGATCCCCATATGTTTAAATGTTGACCAAAAGCGTGTAAGGGTAGAAGCATCGCGTTCGAACTGTGCTCGATTCGAAAACGATGTAGACTTCTTATATCGAATTGTTACTATGGATGAGACTTGGGTACATTTCTACGATCCAGAAACAAAGCAACAATCGATGGATTGGCAACACTCTGGTTCTCCAAGACGTAACAAGTTTCGTGTCCAAAAATCTGCTGGAAAAGTTCTTGCTTCAGTTTTTTGGGATTGCCATGGAGTAATCATGATTGATTTTTTGGATAAGTGTAGAACAATAACTGGAGATTACTATTCGACAGTACTAACCACTCTACGGGAGAAAAGACGCGGAAAGCTATCCAAAGGTGTTTTGTTTTTGCAGGACAACGCCCCTGCACATAAATCTCATGTTGCCATGCAAAACATTCGTGATTTAGGGTTTGAATTACTAGATCACCCCCTTTATTCGCCAGATTTGGCTCCGTCCGACTATCGTCTCTTTCCTCAACTGAAAAAAGGTTAAAAGGTCGTAAATTTTCTTCCAACGAGGAGGTAATAAAAGCTGTGGATTAACGTTTCAAATTTCGTCAGCACACACATGACATACATATCTGGAATGTTCTAAACAAATATATTTCTTACAAATTTTGCATTGAAAACGTGTTTTGCGATCTTTACAAAAGCTACAACGACCTCTTTTATTACCCTCGACAGCTACTGGTTCAGGTACCTGGACACCGCTAATTTTTGCAGCATGGTATCGTATTTCTCTCGCCAAATGCGAAGATGTAACTCTTTCTTTCATATGCTCCATTACCAATTGAATTCCAAGCTGTTTCAGGAATATCCTTCTCTGTTTTCCTGTCGGTGATGAAGGATCATTACTTCTTTTTATAATGAAAGCGTTAATCGCAGACACGTTCAATAAATTGTAGAAAATGACTGTCGGCCACCTCCTGGTGTTTCTGGCAACATTATATTTGGCACAAAGTTGATCCACTACATCAACACCACTTTTTGTCATATTATAGAAAGTCATTATTTCCGGTTTATCATCTTCACCAGTGCTTTCATCGATGGAGTCGTCATGGTGCATCGTAGACAGAAGAATAACATGTTTTTTTTTGGTTTATAGGAAACAACGGTCATATTTTCAGTAAACCTAAATATACTTGACTTCTCTGGTCTTGCAATAAAGATGAATTGTTTTGGTATTTGTCGCTTATTTTTCCGCATAGTACCGACAACAGCCAACTTATGGATCACTAGTAAGTTTTCAGCACATTCCACCGAAGTGAACCAATTGTCCATAGTAATGTTTCGGTTTGATTGCGCAATCGGTTGAACAATTCTTTCAACTACATCATAGGCTGCGTTGCTCACTCTGTACGGACTCTCTGGCTGCTTACCTGCATAAATTTATAGGTTCAGGGTGTAAAACGTTCGAGCACCGGCGAATGAAAAAACTTTCAACCCATATCGGGCAGGCTTGTTGGGAATGTACATCCTGTAGTTGCAGCGACCTCGGAAAGCTACCAACATTTCATCGATGGTCGCATATTGCCCGATGGTATAACATTTCTGAAAATTTCTAACAATGGCTTCAAAAACTTATCTAATGGGAGCGAGATTATCTTCTCGTTTACGTTCCTCTCTGGTATGTTTGTTGTCGAATCGTAGGCATCGTATCAAAAATCGAAATCTTCTCAAAGCCATTGTAGCAGGAAAAATGTCTACGTCAGTTCCATCAGTTGCCCAGAACTCAGAAATAGATGTTCGACCGCTATGGTATACTCCGATCAGATATAGTAGGCCAAACAAGGCTTTCAGCTCAGTTATTGTAATTGGTCTTACATCAGAGCTGTCTTGGTAACGGTTGGCAATAGTTTCGATATAAATGTTAGTGCACTCTACAATGTTCATGGTTATATCCGCGTCAAAAAATAAGTCCCAACACTATTTCTCCGTAGAAGCATTTTTTGCATCACCAATCACTCCTGGCAGTTTGAATATAATATTGTGCTGTCTAGTTCTCACGTTTTTTGGAGGACACATTTTATTCCATTTAAACCCATCTTTGGCTTCATAATATAAGTGAGCCCTTTTACCACGTGAAATGCTCGGCGTAGGATTTTCAAGTTCGTCTAACGGAGTAATCTCCTGCTCTGAATCGGTATCGTGATCGCTGTCCTCACATGTTCTGAAGTCTGCATCGGAAACGTCAGATTCTTCAATAGTGTCTTCCTCGTCCGTAGGCACCTCATCATACAACTTCTACATTTTTCAAAATAAAAACTTACCAGAAGGAACGGGCTGGGTCTATCAGGACGAAACAAGCGATGACACCTAAACAAATTACTGAACAGAACTGATGTATATACTAATTCATATCGTCCGACACGAGGAAGAGGTACCAAGTCAGGTGAAGTCGGCCGAAGTCGCGTTCGCGCTTTGGGTCTGTAAGACCCGACCCGTGCACTAAAGGGTTAAAATATTGAATTGAATGGTTGGCTGGCATAACCATAATAATCTTAAATATAAAAACTTTGTCGTACGTCGGCCCATTTGGCTAGCAAATAAATTCACTATGCTACAGGAAAAAACGTGAAAAACCTGCAGCAGCGACGGTGTGGATGGGGCTCACGGATCAAGTTGAATCGCTTCCGCTCCTGATGGGAGTGAAAGCAAAGTGGGCATGTTTGCCTAGATTTGTTATAGAACAGTTGTGTCGATAGATGGAAGAAATTATGTGACGAAGTGTGTCCGTTATGATATCCCTTGAATTTGGAATGGCGTTTATGAGAGTGATTGTGATGACTTCGATTAGGATTTTGGTGTCGGTAGAGAGTTCGAAGGGAACTGGTGGTTTCTTGAGTGTGACGGGGGCAGTTTCGTGTGGGGTTTTGAGTATCATAAGCCTGTGAGGGCAGCGAGGGTGGAAGGCGGGGTAAGGACCACCGCAAATTGTGCATGTAGGAGTTCTGGACTTGGGGCAATTTTCTGGTCGATGGCCTGTTTGGCCGCAAGAAGGGCATATCGGTTTAGACCGACAAGATTCGGAGGAATGTCCGGTTTGCGTGCAGCGACTGCAATATTTAGGAACAGGGGGTAGCGGATTGGCGTTTGATGGCTCGCACTGATGTGGGAGACCATGAAATGTGAGGCCGGAGGTGAGGGCCTAGTGGTAGTGGGTTTCGGAGGTGGTAACGATGCGAAACATCGATGTGGGCTTATTGGTGGCCCTGGCGACGATTCGCCAAGTTTTGAGGAATGTGATATGTTGATTGTGAAGAATTTCTTTGAATTCTTCGAGGCTGATCGTGATGTCTACATTCCTGCAGACGAAAGAGAAGGTGGGTATGAGAGTTTTGTTGGCTTGGCGGGTCTGTATTTGTGTTGGTGTGGTGTTGTTGATTATTGTAGAATTGTTAGTACGGTTTGGTGTTGTGGGTCGGGTTTTGGATTTGCCGACGAGGGTGCATCCATTCTCGTCAGGGACGTGTAGTTGTTGGATGACTGAGGGTGTGGGGGATTCGGATCTTACGGAGGAAGCGTAAGTCCTGTTGGGGGAAGTGTAGGAAGTATGTGTGTGTGTGCGGGTGTTTGTTTGGAAGAGGGGTGTGTAGGTTGCGTTGAGTGTGAGTGGTTTTTTTTGGAAGAGTGTGGAGAGGGCGTATCGTGTTTGGTAGGTGTAAGAAGGGGGTATTCTTTGTCGGAAAGTGTTGGAGTTTGAGATGGTGTTGAATGAGAGTTGGTTTTGTTTGGTGTGCGAGGTAGGGGTGTAATGGCTTGTGAACTGAATTCGGGAAATTCTTTCTCGTAGCGGGAGTACGTTTCAATGCCATGAGGGGAGTTGAAGTAATCCAGGTTTGCTTGGAAGGAGTTAAAATCGAATAGAAGGTGAAAAGAGTTGACGGAGTGACAAAGGTTTACTTGAGTTTCATACAGAGTGAGTGGATGATGAGGTTTGGTGGATTTTTTGCTGCGGCGGTGTCTGGAGGACATTTTTGGGTCGTCAGTATGGTGTAGGATGGTGGGTGAAAGCTAACACAGACAGCGGACTCACTGCCGGAGGGAGTTGCCTCCCTAGTTAAAGGTTTCCTGGCTTATTAGCTTTCGGGGATTTTTATATTACCTGAGTTCTAAATGTCTTTCCTGGTGTTAGTTGATGTGGCTTGTTTTTTGTTGATCTAAAATAAAACAAAGTTAAAACACGATTTTTATTTTCATAAATAGAAAGATGTTTCGATGGAAACAATTGACTGCACTTCCTAGTGTGTTAATTGAACTGTCGAACTGAAAAATTCGGCAGAACATGTGGTTTGGCGGGTTTTCTTCGATTGAGGCATCCATGGTGCCGGCGAAGTCGCGGTGAATCGGTTTGCATCAGTGACCTATTCTTGCTGTATCACCTTCCTCAGGCGATGGACTGGCGCAACTCATGAGTGTTGAGGCGCGATCCTCACTTTTATAGTCCTAATCTCGATCTCGAACATTCTCAAAAATACTCGAGTCGGCGCCTTTGTTAAATAAAAAGCCGAAAAAAAAATATAAATACTAAAAATACGATGTAAACAATTTCGACTTTATGTTTTGAAGTTAGACCCGAAAGTCGCTTGTTCTCAACTATAGTGTCATATCTCAGAGGTGGCTTTCATCAAAGGGGCTGCGGGCTCACAATGCCTTTGATAAATAGAAAGCGGAAATAGAAAAGCAGAAAATGCGGTGTAAACAATTTCGACTTTGTTAGCGCGCACAAGTAGTTATCGGCGGTGGCGGCATAGTAAAATTGTACTGTTATGGGTATCTTGGAACCCTAGGGTTCCGCGGAACACACATAGAGAATGGCTGACGTAGGTTTTCCTTAAAATAATATTTCTGGTTTTAATAATTAATTGGAGTTGTGGTCTTTTTTCAAATATATATTAACTGTCTCTCAATTCAATAAACCCGTGTAAAAAGGAATTTGATTATACTTTTGTATGCATTATTTTTTCATGTAATATTTATTTTTAGTATTTATGGGGGAGGAACATCGTATCGTATAGGGAATTTTTTAAAATTTAGATTAAAATTGATAAATACTTCATAAAAAGTAAGTAAATTTATATAATATTATTTAAATCATAGCTATTACTTGGCATCATTCCTTTTTAGTGTTTGATACTGACAGCAGTGATGATTTCACCACAACTACTCCAGAAATTAAGGAGTCAGCAATTCAATGTATAATTTTTTTAATAGTTGTCGAAAAAGTATAGTCTAAAACACGGGTGGAATTTAAAATTCTACACTCGTAGAATCGTTTCCGGCTCGGGAAACAAATCTTTCTACACGTGTAGAATTTTGTTTATTCCAGCCTTGATATGGAAACTATTCTGATTTTCGCCGTGCCCTCGTAAAATAGAATATATATTATTAAAGAAATTAACTGTCTCGACCCTTACTTCGTGTAATTTACTCATATTAGTATTTTAAATGAAACTCACGGTTTCTAGTTAATACCACAATATAATAAAAATTGTTGAAAATTATAAAAAAATGACAATTGTTTCGATATTGATTTATCGAAACAATTGTCAATTTCTTAGAATTTTCAACAATTTTCATTATATTGTGGAATTAGCTAGAAACAGTGAGTTTCATTTAAAACACTTATATATTATTAGATAAATTATTATATAAAATTAATTAATTTCATACAGTTTTCTTTCAGGAAAATGTCAATATTGACTAAAAATTAAAGGGGATGCTCGTATTGCGTATTTAAAGAGATTGGCAACATTCTGTGTGATATTGGACACAAATTTAATACTCAAAGGAATAGACTTGGTGTATTATTTTTATTTTATGAAGCACAGGCTTATTGAAAAAAAAACACCGGTTCAGTATTTAAATCACCACTTAGGAAGAAGTAGGTAGAAATGGAGTTTTTGAAGAATTTGAAATTGATTAAGGATATTATAGAATGTACACCTTAACTTAATGAAAAATATTGTGAATATTATTATTGTCTAATGATATGATAGCTGTAATGTGGATGGAAATTTCCACTTATTAATTTTACGTCTACTTGCTCATGTGGATGAAAAATTTTCAGAAAATTTGCTGCTTACCATAGTAACAATGTCGAAATAAAGCATATATCTGATTAGATGAAAATGACTGGTATAAAATTTTCATGTAAATTGACGAAATAATCTGTGACGTTGAGGATAATATGTTTGTGAAACACTGGATAATCTAGTTAATGTAATTAAAACCGGTACTTGCAATTTAGAAGATAATTTAGTCGCAAACATGATTGTTATTATTTTAATACAATATTCCATGTGACAATGTAGAGAAATAAAATTCCTTTCATTAATATTTCCTACTAGATACTTCAAAACTCCCGGAAACTCGCATACATCAAAAAACGCAAGCAATGCAGCTGCATGAAATCCAAGGGGATAAATTGCATTATGCGATATTATCAAATGTCTTTTCGGTCAATTGAGGAGAAATGTGAGTCATCTAACTCAAATGGCATGTCGCAGAGATATGATGGCTTACTGTTCCGGTTTGACACGCGTCTTGGAATTTTCCGGTCACGTGGCTCTCTATCAGTTAATGGCATGGGGATATTTATCGATCTATTGAGAAATCTAAATTCCAGTTTAAACTTTTTTGATTTATTATTGACGTTTATCGTAAACATTGATGGGTTGATCATGTCAAGTAAATACACTGCCGAGCAAATGATTTGAAAAATTAAATGTATCAGCTTATATCTGCAAATTGTAAATTTACCTACTGCATTTTCGTAACTTTTAAATATGGCATCAGACAACATAATTTTTTTTATGATCTATTCTTGAATAACCGTATAGTTTATTTACGATAAAAAGACGATGATGTCATTTTTAGTTACTTTCCTGCTTATCAGAATAAACATTAATTTACCAACCGTGAATACAATTTATCCATAACAGCCAGGGCAATTTACAGCTAACGGGTTGGCAAAACTTCAAGACGTTGTCAAATCAACTGGTAAAATTCCCCAGTTTGTTTTGACGTTTATTGACATTCGATCATCATCTAATATTTACAAGTTTTTTTGATTCTTTTAAATTCATTGCTTCTTTAAAAAACAGTTATTTTCATAACTAATTATATAGGCGAATCTGCACTGTGTGGTTAATAAAATGCCGAAGCAGCTGAACAGAAAATGTCAAGAGATGGTAACATCTTTGTTGAGCTATTTTGAACGAGAATGCCGAAATGGGGGCCCGCTTCTCCCGCTTACTGCTGTAAGAGACGTAAGTAATAGTATTCGCTATTTGTATTCATCATTATTAATATTATTGTTATATATTTAAATGTAAATGATTAAATGTTTTTAATGTTAGGTTAGGTTAATTAAACTTGATAATATATTATTTTTTCATAAATTGAAGTAATTATATTGTAGAGAGTTGCAGAAGCTTTACAATTTAGCGTTACCACTGTTAACCATATTGCCGACAAGCATAATAGAGGTGAACATCCTAAAAGCCCACCTAAAAAGAGACCACGCATAAAACCTACTGTTGATATTGATAACTTTGATCAAAATGCTTTCCGAAATGTATGGAAACAGTGAGTATATTGAATTTACTGTTTTAATTTATTCACAATTAACTAACACAATATTTTTTCAGAGGAACACATAACCTTGAAAACTTTAATGGCTGTTTAACATCACTCTGGAGGATAGTGAAAAATATTGGATTCAAATACCAAAAAGATGATCCTCGTCGTGGTTCAATGCAGTTGCCACATATTGCATTAAAAAGTGTACATTTTCTACATGAATATGTCAAGATAAAAAAGGATTTGTGTTTTTGGATGAGACCTGGATATTTAAAGACGGTACAGTTGGACGTTCTTCGCAAGATTCTAATCATAGAAGCGTGAAAATACCAAAATTGATGGTCCAAGGTAATTGAATAATAAAATTTAGCAATTAATTTATGATGTACTAACATTCCTGCCATTTTAAGACCTTTTCAAATATTTACTAGCCACACTATTTTATTTAAATCTATATCATTATTAATAGTTGTTTTGAGCTATGCAGTCTATCTAGGAAACCTAGTAGTAATTTGTTATTTCCTCATTGTAGGTATATAGTATTGCATGCTGGTTCCTCTTCTGGATTTATTCATGGAGCATGGCTGGTTTTTTCTTCCAAAAAACAAGATGGTGATTACCACGGTGAAATGAACCGAGAACATGTTTTGCATTGGTTTGAATACCAGCTTTCAGTGAATTTGGAAGGACCTGCTACAATTGTAATGGATAATGCAAGTTATCACAGTACAGTAATCAATAAAGTACCAACAGCAGCTATCAAAAACGCTGATATACAGAACTGGTTAATACAAAATGATATTCCTTTCGAAAATACTTTCCTCAAAACCCAATTATTGAATTTAGTACAGCGGTAAGTTGATATAAACATTTTTCAATTTATTATGATAATACTTAGATAACTTATTTTGTTTAAATATATGCATTTTTGTAGGAATAAACCACCAACAGTATATGAAGCTGACATATTATCTGAAAAATATGGTCACAAAGTGCTTCGACTTCCCCCTTACCACTGAATCTATGTTCAACCCAATTGAACATATTTGGGACATAGTTAAAAAACTTTATAGAGATCATGTGGGAACTGATGGTTCTTCAACAGAACAAGCAATAGGTGTATGGAAAAAGTGACTCCTGATATTTGGTCAAAGACAGTAGAGCACACTGAAAAAATTATACAAGATGGGTGGGATAGAGAAGTAGTATTTGATTTTCTCAAACCAATCCTGGAATGTTGCGGCATCAAACCATCCATATTTCGTTCTGTTCTAAACAATATTGGGTGGTCCTCCTGACACCCATCGGTCATAAAGACGTTCCGCCTTGTAGACAACATATATGTGCAGCATTTTATCAGACGCAGTAGCAGAGAACATCAACAATATCGCAGATTTTGAGAAATTATTATTTATTTATTTATTAATTTATATCCAAACAGACCTCGCGGTCTAATTACAAGGATAATATAAAAACACAACAAAAATCCATATATAATACATTAACAAACATAGGTAAGTTCAAATCTATGCTATAACCTAAGTTACCAAAAAATAAACCTATGGCAGAGAATGTGAAACACATCTAATTAAAATGAATGACAGTGATGAGATGAAAACAGCTGCTATATCGATAAATTAACAATTTGTCTCAATACTGTCTTACGAAAAACATTTTGGGAGACTGACCAATCTAACTCCGTAGGGGTATTAAAATTATTTGCTAATCGGCACATGGTCACAAGAGGGGCCCTGGTGGTAGTCAGCAATAATGGAATATTGAACATTACCGCAGTGCGTGTTCTTCTTGATGGAACATTAAATCTTACTAAAATAGAATTTCAGGTAAATTTATTTTATTAATAACAATTTTAAATAAAAAAATGAGTGCTACTAGTTTCTTCTGTCTTCTAGAGATAATATTTTGAATTCATTTCTAAGGTGAACACTCCTAACTATATTATAATCTGGGCGAGTATAATTCTTTTTATAATAAACGTATATTAAAAATTTATTTTGAATTCTCTCCAACATGAATAAAGTAGTCTGATACTCACCAAACCATATTTGAGCACCAAATTCTACGGTTCGCAGACTTTGCTATATTTTTTATATGTTCAGTGAAAGACAACATGTGATCATATGTGATGCCTAAATCCCTTACCTTTGTACAGCGCACCAAAGTTTCCCCATCCATTTGGTATTCAAAAATAATAGGATCCTTCAAACGTGTCACAGATAGAGTGAAACATTTTCTCACATTAAAGTATAATTTATTTAGAGAACTCCATTCAAAAACACTATTCAAATCTCTTTGTAACAATATACAGTCCCGAACCGTCTGTAAGCGTTTGAAAATTTTTAGATCATCAGTGAGCAAGGGACATTCTGAATATTTGAGAGCTGTTAGTAAATCGTTAATAAAGATTACAAATAAAAGAGGCCTCAAGTTGGAGCCTTGGGGAACCCCTGAATTGGCTTCAAATTTACCAGAAGTGTTTCCATTATGTTTTACAATCAAAAATCTATTTTGCAAATAACTCTTTATTAATTTAATCACTTTGTCGGATAATCCAAGCCTATTTAATTTCGTCAATAACACGTCATGATCAACCGTGTCGAATGCTTTACGAAAATCTGTATACACGGTATCTAATTGGGACTTACATTGTAAAGTTTCATATGCATAATTGGTGAAAACAAATAAGTTTGAGATGGTAGATTTATTGGCCATGAAACCGTGTTGCTGAGATACTATGTATTTTTCAGCATATTGATATAAACTTAAATAAATGATTTGCTCAAACAACTTGGATGGTGCACACATTGTTGATATTGGCCTATAGTTTTCCACATTAATTTATTACCAGATTTAAAAATAGAAGTTACTAAAGCCGTCTTCCACATTGTTGGAAAGTTATTAGTAGAGATTATTAAATTAAATATATGTAGCAGTGGATGCACCAACCAATCACAACAAGTTTTAAGAACATAAGGTGGTATCCCATCTACGCCGGCTGCTTTTTTTGGTTTTAGTTTTCTCACTGCGGCTTTAAAATCTAATTCAGTAATGGAACTTATCACAAAAACATCATTAAGAAAAGTTTTTCCTGCTGTACATTTTAAATTATAAGATGCTTTTTCCGATGCGTATACGGAAGAAAAAAAATCTGCGAATGCATCAGCAGTTTCCTCCTCCGAGACTTGTTCTCCGTTGTAAATGTAATTCCAAAATTAGAATTAATTTTTCTTTTACTATTTATGTGATTCCAAAAACTATTGATATCTGTAATTAAATTTCTTTCAATATTTCTTATATGTTTACGTTCTTCTGACTTAATTAAACTATTCACCTTATTTCTCAAATTCTTATATCTTTGGCAGTAATATTCAGACACTGATCTCAAGCTTCTAACCCTACATTTTTCTTCAAGCAAATCCCTAATTTCCTTGGTAAACCAAACCAGAAATTTATTTACCGTTCCATTAACAGAAAATTTAGGAACACATTCGTTCAAAATTTCATTCCAAATTTTATGAAATTCGTGTAAAGCTCGGTTTACGTCAAGCTTCTCATAAATAACCTTTTCCCAGTTTGCATCTCTAATGCTCTCGCTTAATCTTAGGAAGTCCGCTTTTTTAAAATTATACCTACTTTCTCTTGGACTTATATTTTTCAATTTTGCACCCGATCTAATTTTAATAATAATATCTAGAGCAGGATGGTATACATCTTCCTTAACAAACGAGAGAATCCTTAGTTACTGCTATACCTTGTGACATTTAAAAGTTTATAATTTTTTCTAAGTGCTATAAGAACCCCTCCTCCCCTAGATTTCCCTGTGAATTCAAGGTCCCTGTCAGATCTTACCAAATTGAATACTGAAGTATCCACAATTTCTCCATCCAGAACGCTCTCCTGCAACCATGTTTCTACAACAATAACAATGTCATAACTACCATTAAGACTATTAATCAAAAAATCATTCAGTTTACTGTTCAGTCCTCTGCAGTTCTGAAAATATACGTTAAGAGTAGATATGTTGAATGTGTCATATTAAGAGCTCCTTATGTCAAGATTCAATAATCATTAGTGCTTGTTTTTGCCTATTATGCATCATAACAATAAAAAACAAGAAGAATAAAAAAAGCCACTTCTAATAGTATAATAATCCATTTTGCCTGTACCAACTGATGCGAAAGAGAAATAATTAAAACTTAAAAATTAAGGAAGAAACTACAATATAAATAAACTCAAAAAATCCAACAAACGAAAATCCAATAATCCTTAAGATCCTAATAAAATGGTATTAAGAATTACAGTAAACATATAAAAACTAAGTACACACATTTTATCAAGTTTTTGTAACTAAACATGGGTAGTACCTGCTAAACAGCAATACATTGTTTTCATATTTCACAAAGATTTTTCCGTTCTTCGACCAAGCAGCTCGATTACCATATTTTTGTTTAGCAGGTCGCAAAACCTGAGTTCTTGAGAATTTTTAGTGCCAGAAATATTTCATTTCTTTTAATTAATGTTACAAATTCCACAATAACTGTTCTAGGTTTTGGCGCATCTCTATTGAATTTCCCAATTCTAAAAACATTATAGATTTCCCATTGTGAACACTTGATTTTTATGGCATCATTAAACACTAACAGTATCTTGACCAGCAGGTTTTCTTTATTTTCTTCTTTAATTCCCATTATACTTAAAGAATTTCCTTTACATTTCTGATCCATTTCCTCCAGTTTACTTCTGACTGAATCCACTTCACTCTTATTAGATTGTACCATAAGCTCTAATGTTGAAAGTTGTACAATAGCATTATTTAACTTAACTTCTATACTGTCAATTTTTTTAACAAGTTTTTCAGTGCTTTCATCAATTTTGGCAGTTAATTTGGGCAGTAATTTGTTGATTGCATATTCAATCATACTTTCATCAGATACCGACGCACCTCTAGTTTTGCTCATGATTCTTAGTTTTCAAAAGTGAACTGGCAACTTTAGTTAAAAGTATGTTGATTAAAAATTCAAGAGTATCCTTGTTACGAAAAAAGTTGCATCCCAAACTTCTCGTTAACTACACACACCATTTGATACAAAGAACATAATATTTTATGGCAAAAACACACTTTAAACGTTAAAATAATCACAAGCTCATTTCAAACGATGTTTATTCGTACATGTCGAACTACCTTATATTATACCTCTCTAGTTATCACTCAAATTGGTTTCGTCGTAGTTCAAGGTACACGAGGGATCAACGTCATCTAATGTTGTTTTTAGATTATCAAAGTAGAGCTCTATATATTTTTCTGTCACTTTCGCTCTATTTATTTTCAGATTTTGACAGTACTGTTTGGTAGATTTATATCTTGCAATAAATTGTTCAACCCATGCAGGACCAGGTAAGTTATTGGTAAAATATAAAAGAGTTGTTCCTTTTTTGTCTAGATACTGTTTAACGATCATGCGTAGTTCTAGTTGAGTAAGAGTAGCACCAAATTCAGCACAGGCAATGAGCACGTCAACGAGGTGTCTCTCTTCCAGCTCGCTAATGGCGGTAGGGTGTCCAACTCTCGAAGAATGTTTGTTCTTTATTTTGTTAAGCAGCGTTCGTCTTGGAATTTGAAACGTTGCTTCGGCTTGTCTGGAACCCATTCCTTTACTTATTGCATCCAAGGCGTCAGCCAACTTATCGTCTATATAGCTTCGGTACTTTCGGGTTCCTAGTTTCTTCCGGTTTCGGTGTCCAGTTTGATTTCTAGAAAAGTTGTCAGATGGTTAAACCATTATTTTTGATTTATGATGTGTGTGGGCAAAGTTGGACCCAATGGGCCAAGTTGTCCACTTTAACGGTACTTTAATTTCTTCCACATATGATATTACATCAAAAATATGTTTGCCAGTTGTAAAATTTACTATAGTATAGTGGTATTTTACAATTATCAATGTTTGCAGTTCCACCAATCATTATTTTGCGGCAAGGTGGTAATATGATTTCTTCAGCTAAATTGTGTTAATTTAACGACAATCAATTCGGCTATTTCATAAGAAGCTTTTTAAACGTTTTCAGACAAACCGATATGTTTTTCAAAAGCCTTTATTTGCTTGGATATGGAAGATAAAGATTTTTGAAAGTAGATTTTATCTTTTGTTGAAAGGGAAGGATGGTAAGTCAGCTAGTGACAACACGAGTCGACGACGTGCTAGAGCTTAGGTATAAACATATTCAGAATCAGTATGGTCTCAAACCTATCAAATGGAGAACATGGTACAGGGTAATTCATTAAACTGAAAATGCCGTTTAGAAGTTCTAAACTACGCCACACTGTGGTGCTGTTTTACTAGTTTTTATTTTACATCGTATTATTATTTCTTCCTACAATCGATCTAAACGAAATAAACCCAAATGAAACAAACACCATTCAATATAACGCTATTAAGTTACTCATTGGGAATCGAGGGAATTAAGTTTAGCCGGACGCGCACGTGCAGGCTCTGCATCAAAGCACGTGTCTTCGTTAGTTTAATGAGACATTCTAGTTAGAACACGTGTACGTCTCCCCCAAATTATGCAGGCAAGAATTAGCAGAGATAGCCGGAAAATCCATGGAGACAACACCATAAAAACAAAGCCCATTTTGATGCGAGATCGATAAGAAATGTTGTGCTTTTTATCATTTTATTTGAAAAAATTTCTGATTAAACGAAATACATAAATAAAATTTTGATTCCATGAAATACAGAAATTAAAATTCTGTGGAATTTTCTTGATCTAATTAAGAAATTAGAGACTTATTTTGATTCCTTTTTCATATTAAAACTATTTTTTAAGGTTTCCTTTTCAGTATTAACCTCCAAGATTATAATTGCTCAATAGATAAGATAATATTATGCTCATATTTCCACATTTTCCCCTGGTGGCGTCCATGCCACAAATATCTTTCCCTATACCTAATATCAAGCAATATAGCAATAATAATAATATAAAAAACGTTTTTCTTGAAAAAATTACTTGCATAGTGGGGATGCTAGAGTCGAAGTTTAGCTCTTGGCTATTGTACCACTTAATTTCTAGTCCTCTTTGCAATAGATGAAGGCTGAGACAAGAAAAAAACAAAAATTACATTAAAGTATAAAATCAAATTAGGAATATTATGGAATGTTATTTATGTATTTTATTTTACACTGTTCTACCAGTTTTACAACCCAATTACAAAAAAGAAATACAATTATAAAATATACAATGAGTATATATAAATAAAATCAATTTGAATATTTAATCTAAGCTAAGCTTAAGCTAAGACAAGAGATTTAATTTCGGCTACACTACAATTGAAAATAAACGGTTTTAAAGATTAGAACTAACTTTTCCGGATCTGTGGCCCTGAACAATATTCTATCATAAAATTGTTACTTGTATACACTTCGGGGGATGTATCGTGCTAACAAACCGAAATTTCTCCAAAAATAACCAAAAATTTAGTATATCTAGTTTTATAGGACCCGCTGTACTCGCTCTAGTCAACTGAAAATCAATAGGGTACATCTGCGAGACACCTTGAACAATACTTATTCATAAAGTTGATCAATCGTATACTCTCTGGAGGCTGTATCGTGCTAACAAACTGAAAATTCTCCAAAAATGACAAAAATTTGGTACTTCAAGTACCACAGCACCCATTGTACTGGCTTTAGTGAGCTCAATATCAATAGGGTTCATCTTTAAGACGCTCTGAATAATATCCAATCATAAAATTCATCACTTGTATATACTCCGGAGGCTGTATCGTGCTAACAAACTGAAACTTCTCCAAAAATGACAAAAATATCGTACTTAAAGTACTGTAGCACCGGTTGTATTGGCTCTGGTGAGCTGAAAATCAATAGGGTTCATCAGTGAGATGCCCTGAATAATATAAAATCATAAAATTGGTGACTTGTTGAACTCCGGAGGCTGTATCGTGCTAACAAACTGAAATTTCTCGAAAAACGACAAAATGTCGTACTTCAAGTACCATAGCACCCGTTGTACTGGCTCTGGTGAGCTGAAAATCAATAGGGTTTATCAGTGAAATGTCCTTAACAATATTCCATCATAAAATTGGTGACTGATTGCACTCCGGAGGCTGTATCGTGCTAACAAGACTTGCAAGGAAAAGTGGCCGACGACGACGACGACATACACACAGGATTTTTTTTCTAAAAACCGTTTTTTCGTGTTGTTGTTGATGGATAACGTAAAAATAACTCAAAAAAAAATTTCAAATTTCCAAATTTTTTGTGGGTAAACCAATACATTTCTCGCATATTAGATAGGTTGGCGGAAAAGTAATATCAAGCTGGCAATATACTTGATCTAAATTGTAACGTAGTGAATATTACTTTTCCGTCAACCTATTTATATGCGAGAAAAGTATTGGTTTACCCCAAAAAAAGTTGAAATTTTGAAATTTTTCTTTGACTTATTTTTACGATTACCATCAACAACACGAAAAAACCGTTTTGAGAAAAAAAATCCTGTGTGTATATCGTCGTCGTCGTTGTCGTCGGCCACTTTTCCTTGCATGCCTTGTTAGCACGATACTGCCTACGGAGTGCACTAAGTCAGCAATTTTATGATTGAATATTGTCAAGGACATGTCACAGATGAACCCTATTGATTTTCAGGTCACCAGAGCCAGTACAACGGGTGCTATGGTACTTGAAGTACGACATTTTGTAATTTTTTGAGAAATTTCAGTTTGTTAGCACGATACAGCCTCCGTAGTTCAACAAGTCACCAATTTTATGATTGAATATTATTCCGGACATCTTGCTGATGATCCCTATTTATTTTCAGCTCACCAGATCCACTACAACAGGTGCTACAGTACTTTAAGTGCGATATTTTTGTCATTTTTGGAGAAGCTTCAATTTGTTAGCACGATACAGCCTCCGGAGTATATACAAGGGACCAATTTTATAATTGGATATTATTCAGAGCATCTCCAAGATGAACCCTATTGATAGTCAGCTCATTAAAGCTAGTACAACGGCTGCTATGGTACTTGAAGTACCAAATTTTTGTCATTTTTGTAGAATTTTCAGTTTGTTAGAACGATACAGCCTCCAGAGAGTATACGATTGATCAATTTTATGATTGAATATTGTTCAAGGTGTCTCACAGATGTACCCTACTGATTTTCAGTTGACTAGAGCGAGTACAGCGGGTCCTATAAATCCATATATACTAAATTTTTGGTTATTTTTGAAGAAATTCGGTTTGTTAGAACGATACATCCCCCGAAGTGTATACAACTAACAATTTTCTCATAGAATATTGTTCGGGGCCACAAATGCGGAAAAGTTAGTTTTAATCTTTAAAACCGTTTATTTTTTAACATATGTACGAGGCGTAGTAAGGTAAAATGTTTTGTCAGATCTAGAAGTGGTTCTAGGTACTTGAAGTATGATTTACTCAAGAGATACGGACATTGCAATTTACTGTGAACAAACAAAAAGATTATGCAGTGACAAGCACGACGCGAACTTAAACTATTAACCCATATCTCTGCAATAATTCAATAGTAGATACACCAATAGGAGAGGACAGAGTTTGTCTGCTCGGAATGAAGAAAGTTTGGAAAATCGTCTTTGTACTTTGTACTGATTCAAGCTTATCTTCGTAAACCTGATAAAAAGGACAACAAACAGGTGAAGCATACTCCAATTTAGACCAGACCTTACGTAAGTATAATCAAGGATTTTTAATGTATTGTCCTGAACAAAATCTTTCCAAACACTCGCTAAAAATCCGTACATTTTATTAGTTGAAGACTATATTGTGTAAACATGAGATGGAAATCAGAGTTTTGGATCAAATGTCACCCCTAAGTCTGTAATAACTGAAGGACGGTCAAGCAGAATATTATTTATGGTCTAGTCATAACTACAATAATTCGTCTTCAGCGTGTATGTCATTTTTAGATCAACCGAATCCAACAAGCAGTTTACATTAATAATCTCAATAACGGCGTTACTAAAAACATTGAACAGAAGGGGACCCAAATTACTCCCATGAGGAACACCCGATGTCTCTGGGTATGCATTAAATAGTTTTAAAAGGTATTCTGAAATACCTATGGAAGAAAGCTTCTTCAACAGTATACCGGGTCAATGATATCGAACGCTTTGGAGAAATCGGTATAAACAGTATCAATAGAGTCATTAGATCATTGCCTTCCGCAAGAGTTTGCGTAAATTCAACCAAATTTGTAACAGTAGAACGACCTTTAAAGAAGCCTTGTTGCTGAGATGATATGACAGGTACTATCTGTGCATATAGTCTGTTATGAAGTAAAATTTCAAAAACTTTGGCGAAGTTAAACATTATTGATATGGGCTTGAAATTACAAACATCATTTTTATCACCTTTCTTGTAAACAGGGCGGACTTTAGAAAGTTTCCAGTGGTCAGGGACCGAACAAGTTTCAACAAATTTATTAATTAATACTGTGCGAGAATGACCTAATGCATTTTCACAGTCTTTAAGTATAAAAGCTGGGATACTATCCGGACCAGTTGTTATCGTAGACTTGATTTGTTTTAATGCAGCTACGACTTCAGTTTCCTCAAAAGCTGTAATGTTAATGGTTCTAGTGTTAACTACATCTACACAGGCCACCTGGGATGTGCCATTTGTGTAAGGCATAACAAATAACTACGCAAAAGCATTAACGATTTCCATTAGGACCCTTGCAGAAGTTGTTGGTTATACGACGTCCTGTCCGAAACAGTGGAGGAGCTTCTTTTACTGTTTATAAACGACCAAAACTTGCTCGGGTTATCCTTAATCTCCGTTTCAACTGACTCACTGAAATCTCTATAAGCCTTTCGAATCTCACGATTGATTTTTACTCTAAGGTGCCTAAATTCATCATAAGCTTCCAAGTCATTCTCATTTTTAATTCTTTTAGACATAGAGATTTTTTCTTAATTTATATATTAATTGAACCTTGGAGGATATTTACGTTTTTTGGTAGAAGTGTATTTCGGAACACAGAGATCAAATATGTTATAGAGTTGTCCATAGGTACAAGCATCATTAACTCTATCAAATGCATAAAAAAACGTCCAGTCCACTTTAGAAAGAAGTTCGTTCTTGCGATGACAGTTAGCTTTATATAAGTTGTATTCATTAATAAAAGAATTAGCGAGATTATGCTTAAAGTTTCGATGGAAAAGAACCCTTACTGATATATCTATCCCTGGGTGGTGCTTGCCCTCAGGAATTAAAGGGGCTAAGGATTTTCTTACAGTACAATTAGATTCGCTCAGAACAAGATCTAGAATATGGTTATAATTATTAGTGATATAATTTTGTTGTTTCGAATGAAAAATTTCTGATAGGTTAGATAGGGCAGTTTCTTTAGCATATATACGAACACCCAATAAGGATGATGCATACCATGTAATGTTTCACCGACAATAAACACATTATTCGAATACATGAGTTGAATCGAACTTAAACTTTCAACCAAATGTTTATATGTAACAACTCTCGTAGATGGATGAAGAATGAGCCTAAATGCCCTAAATCGACTAGGACTAATTCCGGGTTAAGATAATTATCTATACGAACTAAACTCGATACTAATTGATTATTTTCCTTCACAAGGACCCCTCCCCCATCGAGCATCCCAAGTGAGAATATTTTCGGTCTTTACGGTATACTTTGTAGTCATTTGAAAAAAGTTCATTACAATTTACTGAAAACCAAGTTTCAGTCAATGCTATTATCAAGTACTGGTTCTTATCTGCCACGGAGTTAAAAAATCAACGGTTTTGCTTCTTAGGCCTCTAGAATTCTAATAATAAATAACATTTAGATCATTAAGATTATCGTTGCTCTAAATGAGGCTACTCAAGGATTGAGACGAACACTGTGGCTGCTATATATTACCAAGCAGATCAGTTTTTAGTTTTTGTAAGGCAGACTTCCTTGTGAGACTCACACTTTTCTTTTTCTCACACTGCATGATCCATGCAAATATTACTAATTTTTTGCTTAGCGGCCAAATTAACACAATTGGTGAATTTGCGATTTTTAGATTTACATACCACACAACGGACAAGATAGTGTTTTAGTAAGAATTTTGAACTGTGATTGAATTAATTACAATTGAAGCAGAAGAAGATATATATTGCATCGTATGTCCGGCAGCTATAATACCCGACAAATAGATTACCAGCTTTCACAATTTTTCCATAAAAACACCTGTCAATCTGCAGATCTACCTGAAAAATACTATAATTGTTTCTATCGCGAAAATTATTAATTATTTTAGAGTTTGAAAGGTCAGAAAAAATATCAGGGTTACAGCTAGTTAAAAGTTCAAGCGGTTCATCCGAATACTTGTCAGAGATTCGGACAACTCCAACTCTGTGGTTGATTCCAGCCACCTCTTTAACTGTGCAGCTATCAGCCATCTTCTATCTTATAAACTTCTCCATTTCTTCATTATCCTCCTTGGATTTGCACTCAATGAGAACGTCTCCATCTTATACATGTCTAACTATAGCCAATTGAATGTCATTCAGAGATCGATTGATACTGCTCATAAGTTCCGACTTTGTTTGTCTCAATTCTTGCTGACCATTCTTTGGCTGAACAATAACTGCCGGACGCGTTTTGTTTTTAATAATGTCTGCATAACTGATGGTAGGAGCCGTAGGTACAACAGAATCCCGAATGAATTTACTGACATCAGTCTTTAGTTATGAGATTTGTTGCTTGATCGAAGAAAGCGTATCATCAACTTTAGATTCGACTAGTTGACCAATGTCAGCCTGATTAATTATAATACAGTCTTTGACATATTTATCACATCTTCATAGCAAGTCAGACACTGATTTCGTCACATTCAATATGTCTAAAGATGAGATGCAAGGAGCATGAAACGGATTTTTACATTACTCACAAGTGATAGCGGGCTTATACGTATGGAGTAGGGTGGTTGGATGAGTGCGTCCGAAGCTACCGACGAGTGCCTTGAGAAGATTAACTCGCCGTCGGACTTTATTCAAAGTGTCCATGAGGTCGGCCATCAAGTTGAGAGTGTGAGTGAATCTCACTCCCAAATAAACGACTTCCCTGCGGATTTCGAGTCGATCTCCCCAGAGCACGAGGCGGAAGTTTGTGGGTACAAGTCGTTCGCTCAAGGTATCGGGGTGTTTGAAAACGATGGCTTGGGTTTTTTGAGGGTTGAGAGTCACCCGCCATTTCCTGCATCAATTTGAAAATTGGGTCAGTAGATTTTGGGATCGATTATTGAGAGAGCGAATGTCAGGGGCGGAAATGATTAGAGCGGTGTCGTCCGCATATAGTTGGATATTGTCTTGGGGATGTCGTGGAATTGGTGTGTTATACGTATAAATTAAGTATAATAGTGGAGCGAGTATCGAGCCTTGCGGAACGCCATTTTAGGGTTTGAATGAATCGGATAGGCTGTAACCAACTTTGACGCTGATCGATCGGTCTGTGAGGTAGGAATATAATAATTTTATGATTTGGTTTGGCAATCGGATGCTCAGTAGCTTTCTCACTAGTCCGGCGTGCCAGACTTGGTCAAAAGCTTTTTGAACATCCATGAAAATGGCGGCTGAACAGCGTCGTTGGTTTAAAGCTCGGGTGACGATGGTTTGAAAGTTGGTGGTGGCGTTCTGACAGGAGTGGCCTGGCCTGAATTCAAATTGAAATGCCGGAATGATATTGTTTTCGGTACAGAAGTCCCAGATTCTCTCTTTTAACAAACGTTCAAAGATTTTACCCAGGACGCTGATCAATGAAATTGGGCGGTAGGATTCAGGCTTTGTGGGGTCTTTGCCAGGTTTGGGGATGAGAACTATGTTGGTAGATTTCCAACAACGAGGGAAGTAAGAGTATGCCAAGCAGGCGTTCAACAGTGAGCAGAGCGGAGGGAGAATCTCTTCTGGCAGGTTTTTGAGTGCCTGTCTCGAGATTCCGTCGTGCCCGGGGGCACTGTTTCTCCCCGCCCGGCACGCCTGCTGAACTCCTTCGATTGTAAAGGGTGTGAGAAGAAGAGAGTTCTCATTCAGTGGAATGTGGACGTGTGAGCTTCGAGTTATATTACGGGTGAGGATGATGGCTTGAAAGTAACAATCAACTTATAAGTGAAAGTTAAATGATGATATGTTCTGGAATTTTTAGCCAGTTCAGTTTAGGGTTGGTGCAATAATTTAATACAGATTAAACTAATTACTAAAAGATTTTTTCGTAACTTTAAATATAGAATAATTTTGCATGAATTTTTTACATGATAAGTAAAGCGTAATTTGTCGTCTTATGCAGCTTGAGATATCTAGAAAGTGCTCACCGGTATTAATATTGAAGTTTGATGTTGTATAATCTCTTCGATTGCTGGAACAAAATAATATAAGACTGGATTTGATGGGTTTTTATTTTTCTTGGATCAGAGTTAAGCTTGCAGCAGCTTCTTCATTGTTGTTAGTGTCGAAAGTGTCAGCAAATAATTGCAATTCAGAGTAGGCAACATTTTTAAAGGCACGTAAGCAATGTAAATCAAAAAGAGTAATGGCCCGAAAACCGACACTTGAGGTACCCCAGACTGAATGATTATAGTAGGATATTTGATATTATTAATTAGGACAATCTGGATTCGTTTAAGATAGTTTTGTAAAAATTTCACTACCACAATCAAAACAAAAAAACTTCAGTCTTGAAATAAGAAGGATATAATTGATTTTATCAAATGCCTCAGGATAGTCGATACAAACTTCGGCCTATTTTGTCAGATTTTTGTGGATTTTGGGTTTATTCTCCAAAGTAAACTTTATGGCTGGTTTGCTTTGACTACGTGTAGTTATTTTGGTTGCATACCAGAAGATTCCCTGAAAATCAGATTTGAGGACACCGACTTCACATTTATTTTAAAGTAACTCTATAAACCATGTCAGGGTAAAATATGATTTTTCTTTTTACTTATTGTGTTACCTTGTCCTCATAATTATTTATTATAAATCGAGTTTGTTTTATTTCTTTCCAGATTTAATTGATTTTCTGTATAATAAATGTTTGGGTTAATTTTGACACGTGGTCGTTGGGCTAATTAAGGGTTAGAGTGCGTTTTCTTGATTATTTTAATTTTAATTTAAAAAAACCTAAATTTAATTTCTATTTATATCGGGCCACATACTATATTCGTGAAAATCTAGTTATTTTTTCTGTTTTTTAGCTTTATTCTAAATCCTATTTTATATTGAAACACCATTTTCTAATTTCATATCATTTATTCCCTATGAGGTCGCCTCATTTTGTGAAGAAAATGTTTTATTCAGTAGGTATTTTCATATAGAATTTAAATGCTACAGTAAAATTTGGTATGTGATTTATTTAAGCATATGTATTAATCAATACCAAGGTTATTATTATTCTGCTTTCGTATTCACAGTCCTAAATTAGATAGTTCTTGGCAATGTCGCAATGAATAATTTTTTTTTATTTCTAATTAGAATTGTTCAATATTATACGTAGATATGTTAATTGCAATAATATTTTGGTCATTATTTTATTGTGTTTCACAAACATAGTGCCATTTTGGTTATAACGATTATCAGTTTTTTTTCATTTCAGTATTTCTCCAAATACAGTATCTCATCGCATTCATTTAATAAATGCAATTCTAAATCTACTAGCCGTTATTGTAATCACAGGCATCACTCTTATTTGCATTTTAATTCAAACAAACATTCTGATACTGAACAACCAAATCAAGATAATCTGAATTTACCTTGAACTTCAAATTTGGGAAATACAAATATTACGAATACGCAAAATTCGGCAACTGCTTCTTATAATATATGATATCTTGCTCTAATAAAGTTTTATTATCAACTGCAGTAGTTGATGTTGTAGATGATTATGGTAAATTTCAGAGAGCCCATGTTATGCTAGATACAAGCTCGAAAACAAGTTATATTTCTCAAAAAAGTTTTAATAGACTTGGTTTAAAGAAATACAATATATCACTTTTTATTCAAGGTTTAGGTTCAACAGAATTGATTGAATGTAAACAACCATACTGTGTGTTATCTGAAATAATTAGTTGTTAAAGTGATAAAAAGTGTAATAAAAAGTTTGAAATTTTGACTGATTAAAGTGTTCAAGATTCTACATCTGGTGGTGTATTTCGATTGTGAGTAGCACATTTAATTTTGAAGAATTTCGCATAGCAATGTAAATTGTAAACTAAATACTTGTCGAAATATCATTAGTAGAATAGCAAAAACAAGATTTACCTGTATGGATTGAAAGGAATTATTTATGGTACAGTAGAATTTAATCATATCTTCGAATAATAATAATAACGAAAATAATAAAATTGAATTGAAAAATCTTTAAAGTCTTGAAGGAATTATTAGAATGAATGAAACGGCAATAAAAAATTATTGGGTGAAGCAACTAAAAAATTCTAGATGAATTAAATAACACAAAGAATGAATTAAAAAGAGTAATTGATTTAACAGAAACAAACTTATTACTGAAAATCGAAGAACAGACCCAAAGACTAAAAAAACTAGAATTAGAAAACGTACTCCTTAAGAAGAGAATTGAAGAGCTAGATATAAAAAGTAGAGCTAATAACGTAGTTATCTTTGGCATAAACAAGTCAAGTCGCGAACTAAATGCCCAACAACTTTGCAGAGAAGTAAACAAAGTTCTGGACGTAGATATTGAAGAACGTGATATAAACAACTTCTTTTCTCTAGGAAGATCTGACTCCGCTCACATAAAAATCGAATTCGTATCGAACTTAAAAAAAAAGCTATTTTGAAAAACGTTAAAACACTAAAAGGATCTGGGATCATTATCGCAAATGATTTAACCACACACCAGAGGGACACTTACAAAAATCTTAGACCCTACCTGATCCACTTTCGCAAACAGGGAGAATATTCGATAGTTTACATTAAAAACAACAAACTAGTGTTAGACAACAATTCTTACGCATTAGAAGATTTAGTAGAAGTATCCCTTATAGAAGCAGCTAAACCAAATAGCGCGCCGCCCACTCCCAATTCAACAAGAGCAAGACAACGGGATGAAGTCGTGACGGAAAATAAAATTGTAAACAAACCAAGACGCGCTCTGACTCAGTATCCAATAAATTAATTAAATTTTAATTTCAATATCCTAAACAAGTTCAGTTTAGTCAAATGCATTTTAATTCGAAATAAAAATTGGTTGTCTTTGTTTTAAATTAGATTTTATACCTAGTATTATTGTGTCTTAGATTTGGTAATTCAATTATGGAAAAAGTTTAAAAAATGGATCCTCATGTACATGAATATGAAAATGAACCTTTTTATGCTACATAAATTTATAATCCATCTGTGTATCAACACTATTTAAAAAATAATGAATTTAAAATTATTCATATGAACATCAGGTGTTTAACTAAAAATTTTGATGAATTTACTATTTTTATAAATCTGCTATCGGTTGATTTTGATTTAATTGTCCTATCAGAAACAAGGCAGATTCAAGACATTGATCTATTCCATTTAGAAGGCTATACTACTTTGTACAATGAGGACATGCTCAACCAAAATGATGGAACTGTAATTTTTATAAAGGACAATTTAACATTTGTATCAGACACTTTTAATTTAGGATTATCAAAGGCTTTGAGAATTGTAATTACGTCATTATCAAGCAAAATTGATGTTACAGCAGTATACCGTTCTCGTTCTACTTGCCCATTTTCTTTCGATAGAGATCTATATGAATACTTAAGTACCAAGGAATCTAATGATATTAATATTATAACTGGCGACAATAATATTAATTTATTAGATGAAAATAACGTAGATGTGGAAGAAAATAAAAATATTTTATATTCAGAAGGTTATGTGTCCTACATAAATGAATATACACGACCAGAGAGTCGTACTTGCCTAGACCATTTTTTCGTCAAAAACAATATTCAACAAATACCTTCATTTAAGTCATTTATCTTTAGATACGATCTCACCGATCACTCGCCCATTGCATTATTAATAAATCACGATTCACTTAAAATTAATATTGATGAAAATAACTAAAGAAGTTTTAAAGAATTTATAAATTACCAAAAATTAAAAAATAGTCTGATGCAGGAAACACGGTTTGATGTGTAGAATTAAAGAAATATTGATTTGATGCTAGAAAACCTTATTCATATAATAAAACAGTACATCACAAAAGCTACAACAAGAATAAAACAATAAAACTATCAACAAAAAGCCATGGATAACTAGAGCTCTCCTTAACTCAATACATAAAAAAATGAATTATATTTAAAAGTAGAAAGTAATCCCAACGATCAAGATTTAAAACACAAATACACAATCTATAAAAATAAATTAATAAAAACAATTAAAAAAAGTAAAACAGAATACATCAAGAAAACCATAAAAAACTCAAACAGTTCATCGCAAAATATTTGGAATTGTGTAATAGTTACCGACAAACTAGATATTTCAAATGCTTTTAATACCCATTTTAGTGAAATTGGAGAAAATTTAGCAAATGCCATTGAAGCACATCGTAATTTTTCTGAAGACATTGAACTTGCACAAAATACAATGTACTTATTTCCAAATAATGGAACGGAAGTATTTAACACGATTCATACATTAAAAAATAAAAAATCACCTGGTGCTGATGGTCTTAGAGCTGAAACACTTAAAGAAATATCACATGAAATAAAGGATCCGCTAACATATATTATAAATAAAATATTCGAAACAGGAATTTTCCCACAAGTGCTAAAAACAGGATTAATCAAACCACTGTATAAAGCCGGAGAAAAAAGTGAAATCTCAAACTACAGACCTGGAACATTAATTTCTAGCAAATCGAAAATTATCGAAAAAATTTTGAACTTCCAACTAATGAGTTTTTTAAAAGTAAATAACACAATCAGTGAAAGACAATACTGCTTTATAAAAGGAAAGTCAACAGAAGACGCAATTTTCAACTTAACTTCAGAAATATACGACGCACTTGATAAAAAAAACACCTGCTCTTTGCATATTTATAGACCTTTCAAAGGCATTTGATACTGTATGTCACTATAGACTACTACAAAAGCTATATTCTTATGGAATAAGAAGAAAAGCCTATAATCTAATAAAAAGCTATTTAACGGATAGAACTCAAACCGTTTCAGTGGACAGTATTGTCAGCCAACAAAAAAAGTTATATACGGCGTTCCTCAGGAAACAGTCTTAGGTCCCACCCTGTTCACCTTATATATTAACAGTTTATTAAAAATAAAAATACGGGGAAGTATAATAAGTTTCACCGATGACACGGCAATTTTATAAAAAGAACCGTCATGGCAATCACTAAAAGAAAACGCAGAGAAAGATTTGACTCAAATGAAAAATTGGTTTGCATATAATCTCCTAACACTTAACATAAACAAAACCAAATACCTTTCATTTTCATCTTATGCTACTGGGCTGCCTACATTTGGTTCATTAATTATCGATAAAGATACCGAAATTCCAGAAGCAGAGTCCATCAAATATCTCGGAATAATTATTGATAGACACCTAAGATGGGACTTGCACATAATTAATCTAACTAATAAAAGCAGAGGCCTTTTATCCAGATTTAAATTATTAAGGGATTTTTTGGATAAAGAACATTTAAAAAATTATTTATTTTGCTTTAGTACAAAGTTTGCTTCAGTACGGTATATAGGGATGGGGCGGAGTGTCCGATATACATATGAATAAATTACATATTATACTAAAGTGGATACTAAGGGTAATTTTTAAAAAAATCAATTTTATATTCAAGCAACTAATTATATCAACAAAATGGAATATATGATGCACGACAATTATTTGCGTATAAAATCCTAATGAATACTCATAAAGGAAAAATTGAAATGCGGTACACGGGCCAGCATAGTCAGCTCCAAATTATATAAATATTTTCCAAATGAACTTAAGCAAATCAAAATTTTCATTATGTATAGAAATAAAGTTAAAAATTGGATCCTAGAGGCGGATCGGTATATATTTCATAATATAATATATAAATGCTTAACATTATGAATATACTATTGAAAATAAAGTAAATACCAAAAGAAAATAAAGTGAATCTCGAATTTCACTAATTTTGTTAAAAAAAATTACTCAATTTAAGACTTCCCCCACCCCGGACTAGACGTATAGACTCTGATTGCGACTTGTATTAATTTGTTATGCTTACCGTGTACAAACTGATTTTATTTAGTTTCTACGGCATTTTCCTGTTTATTCACCAATGTTTAGATTAGTAATAGATTTGTATTTTATTTGTACTTTAAATAATTGAATGAATAAACATCATTATTATTATTATTATATAATGCAAGAAACGGCTTCTATAGGTGAAGTAACTTTAAAATTTAAACTCCCAAATATTTCATATCCAATTTTAACAATAGAAGCTGCTATTTTAAAAATATTATGTGCAGATTTGCCAACTTTTAAAATTTGTTATGATAATTGGAATTACATTTCAAATATAAAATTAGCAGATGAATATTATTTTCAATGTTCTTCAATAGATGATATTTTACTCGCCGCTGATGTATTTGCTCAGATTTTACACCCAGGTAAAATGGTTGGTGAAACTAACCAACCTGTAGCTATAAATACTATATTTGGTTACGTGATTATGGGTAAAATCCAGGAAACCATACCGAATTCAAAAACTTCTACCTACTTTTCTTGCTATGAATGATAACGGTGATTTTTGTTTGAATAATACGTTAAAACTCTTTTGGAAAACCCATTACAGAATTTATTTAGGTCGCAACGTAGTTCAACTTCCTTTCAAAATTCTGGAACCATTATTTGATATTAATGAGACACACGATATTACTTTACGCCGTTTTTCATCCTTAGAACGCCGCTTCATCAATAATCCAAAATTATATTCTTTATATTCTGAATTTATGAAAGATTATTTGAATGCAGGTTACATGGAAGATTTTGATTATAATATAACCATTAATAATGCATTTTATTTACCCGTTCACTGTGTTTGAAGGATAGTATTTGACGGGTCAGCAAAAACATCAATGGGTATTTCACTTAATGATACTCTTTGGATAGGTCCTAAATTGTATATTTTCAATTTTACTCAATTTCCGCGTTCACGCAATCACCTTCACCGCCATTCACGCAATAGCCTTCACCGCCATTAACGCAATAGCCTTCACCGCAGATATAAAAAAGATATTCTTGCAAATTTTAGTTTCTGAAGAATATCGCAACTTCCAAAGATTGATTTGGAGATTCTCTCCTAAAAATACGCTAATCGGTCTTTCTTGTTCGCCATATTTAGCAAACAAAACTATTTTACAGTTAGCTAATGATGACAAATTAAATTATCCTCCAAGTTCAGAAATGATCAAAAATAATATTTACGTAGATGATGTTATAGAGATCGAGACCGAACTGTAGAGGCAGCACTTCTGTCGAAAGTAGAGCGCCCTGTTGTTAAATAAAATTGTGATGTAAACAGTGTAATAAACAACCTACAAAATGCAAAAAAAATTAATGGATCTTTTTATTTTCTTTGCCAGGAAAAATTGTTGGGATGTAAGATGGGTGTAGAGGATTATCTGATTTTTGATTATTGACAAAATGAGCACTGCAAATTCTAGTATTTTTATTTGCTTCCCAATCCTACCGATGTTTTCTGAAATGTAATTAAAAAACTTGAAGTGATTCGTTTTGTACAAATGTTTACTTTCTTCCCCTTAATGGTATTTAATTATTTGAACTTATTATATAATATTAAAGTCAGCAAACACATAACTAGTTTTTTATTTTATATAATCAATGAAATCCTACAGAAAAAACATTTTATTTCCTCAATAATATTTTATTTATATAAAAAAAATTTAGAACTTTTCTAATAGCTGCAATTGTAGTATCATACATCACAATTATTTCACTTTTGACAATAACATATATATTCAAAATGTAGGTTTACCAATGGGAAGCCCTATATCACCTATTTTGGCAAACATTTTTATGGACAGTTTAGAAAGAAAAATCTTTGAAAATAATATTTCAAAAAATGTTTTATTTTAAAATAGATATGTAGATGACAGATTAGCTTGTTTTATAGGTAGTGAACGACAATTAGATATATTTTTCAACCACATTAATAATTTACACCCAAAAATTAAATTTACATTGGAAGTTGAAGAAAATAACTCGATCAATTTTCTTGATTTAAAAATTCAAAGAGTTAATAATGTACTTGATTATGCAATTTACCGAAAACCAACACACACTGATGTGACAATTCCTTATAGTTCCAATCACCCCCTGTCACATAAACTAGCGGGATACAATTAAATGATAAATAGAGCATTTTCAGTTCCTATGAACAAATGTAATTTTGATAGAGAGATTAGTACAATTAGACAAATAGCAACATCCAATGGTTATCCATTACATATGATAAATAAGCTAATTAATAAAAAAGAGGAAAAAGTGACATTGCAACTAATATTTCCTAAACAAACTGAAGAAATAAAAACTTATAAAACCATCACATATGCAGGAAATATTTCTAATAATATTTCAAAGACAATATCTTTAGCAACGAATACAACAATTGCTTTTAGAACAAAAAGTAACGTAAGAACAAAATTGTTGAATGTTAAAACAAAAATACCAACATTAAAGAAATCAGGTATATATAAACTCAAATGTCCAGAATGTAATGCTGTCTATTTGGGTCAGACCCTTAGGAATTTTGAAATACGATACAGTGAGCACTTACGAGCTTACAGATTAAAACAACCAGATAAATCCCATTACGGAAAACATCTACTTGACACCAACCATTCATTGACACCAAACACAGAACTAGAAGTACTACATATTTGTGATAAGACACAAGAACTGGATTTCCTTGAAGAGTTGGAAATTAGAAGACACTTAAGAAACCCACAATATGAAGTAGTCAATGAACAGATAAATCTAGGAAGCTCTCCACTATTAAACTGTCTTCTTAAGTGATGATTGTAAAGATCAGCAGATATAGTTTTCCTGTTTCTCTATATCATTGCACAGTTATACTGATCTTAATTGGAAAAATGATATCCAGGATATCACCATAGGGCTAATAATATCTAAGCTTGAATATTTGTAATATCACATCTTCGTTTTTCTATTAACGTATATTAAGTCAATCACTTCTTGGTCTAGTCAAAAATAACTACTAAACATCAGGTAGGCATAAAATGAAATGTAACTTCTATCATTCTGACGATGATATTCAGTTATCGAAACAATTGTCAATTTTTTAGAATTTTTAATATCTTTCGTTATATTGTGGAATTAGCTAGAAACGTTGAGTTTCATTTAAAACATTAATTAGAACATTTTACTTACATATGGGTTTTCACTGCATTTATCCATTTTTGACATTTTAAGGTTATCCACGCAGTGTTCAATGAACTTCCGGGGAAACTGTAAAATTTCAACTGCGTAGTATTTTTATACGGCATATTTGAACAGCCATAAATACGATAAGATACTGTTGATGAAGACATCACAAACATTTAAAATCAGTTTTAAAAATGAACATTTAAAAACGCTGATTATACAAAACTAATAGTGTTAACATCACTTTGTTTGTGTTTTATCATTGCAGATGGCATACGCGTCATCTTTCTTGGTCCCTATTGGTGGTGCAATTCAAAGTGACGGATTATAAACAATTTTGACATTCATAATGACAGCATTCTAATACTAGTTGCCTATAAAGAATCTAAAGTTCTAGATTTACAGTGGCAGCATGTTAATGACGTCTTCACTTTTAAAATTGATCCTACCAATCGCTTATGTACAAAACGCACAGTTCTGTCAGAAGTTGCTCGCATCCTTGATCCGCTAGGGTTGCTTGCTCCTTTAACTCTATTTGCTAAATACCTTAGGTATACAACTCATTTGGAGTATTGGATTGGAATGAAACCCCACCTCCATACATTTGTGATAAGTGGAATCAATATTTATCGGAACTAGTACTTTTATCAGATTTCCAAAAGCCGCGTCGCCTTTTATCAGAATCTTGTGAAATCCATTTTGTGATGCTTCTGAAAAGGCAGATTCAACTGTTATTTATTTCCACCTTGAAGTAGATAATAATTTCAAAATATTTTTTGTTTTTGCAAAAGTCGCGCCACTTAAAAAAATTAGCATCCCCCGCTTAGAACTTAATGCCGCTCTATTACTTTCTAAACTTGTTTCTCATGTATTGAATATTTTCAGTAGTAATATAACAAGAGAGTGAGAATAAATTGAAAATAATTTGACAGATTTTTTGAAAACTTGTTGCCAGGCAATAGTCACGAGAGCCCGCAGGGCTCGAGTGGCTATTGCCAAATGGCAACAAGTTTGAACAAAATCTGTCAAATTATTTTCTAATTTATGGAACTCTCGAGTTATATTTGACTAGATTATTTTTTCATTCACAAATTTTTACAATAAAAAAGATCAATAAAACTATCATAAAATTATTGAAAAATTTAATTTAATTAATTATTACAATATACGAAAATATCGTTGACACATTATGAATATATTAAAAGAATTAACAATTTAAATTAGTACAATGAAAAACGCAATTATTAAAAATATTTCGAGACTCATTATTTATTGAGGATTTGGAATTGCTCGTTATATTAAGTGTTTCCTCCTGCGTATTTTCTCTAAGATTGTTTATTATCTTTAGTTTCTATAATCTTATTCGTTATTTCTTCATCAGAAAAGGTACTAAACCGATGATGTTCACTCATTTTATATATAACGTTGACACAATTAGATAATTATTTTGACAACTATCTGACACTTGCTAGACAAATAAAAGCAACAGTGATTATTCCCGAGAATAATCACAAGAGCTTTATTCCCACTATAATAATGACATGATTGGTTGAAACTTACCATTGTGTCAAATAAAGAAGCATTTCATTGGTTTTAAGAAACGTCAAAAAATAATCAAAAATAAAATACTTTTCTCCAAAACTTTCGCTTATTCAGATAGTTCAATAGTTCTAAGTTGAATTAAATCACCTGCTTTTAAATGGAAACCATTTATTTGTGTTAGAGTTTCCTCCATTCAAGACAAAATACTACCTTCCTGTTGGCATCACGTGGTATCTAAAGAAAATCCAGCAGATTGTGGTCAAGGGGCATACTACCCTCTGAGTTGCTTAATAATTCATTATTTTGGGCATGTCCATCATGGCTAAAACTTGACAAACAATGTTATCCGAAATCTAAAATTGAACTTATCCTCTGAACTTGATTCGGAAGCACGCAAAATAACCTTATTATCAATAAATCATCATAAATCATTAATTCTAAATTATTTTCCACTTTCAAAAATTAAGCGTATTATCTGTTACGATCTACGCTTTATTCATCTAAGAAGCCCTGCAAATCGAACTAACGGAATTCTAACATTAGATGAACTAAATAAATCACTTTTTCAAGATATAAAATTAGTACAAATGAACACTTTTCTGATGAAATTCAAAATATCAAGAACTCTAAACCTATTGCTAAGAATCGTAAGAAATTAGATATTTTTCTAGATGATCCGGATATTTTGCGAGTAAGTGGTCGTTTAACTAAATCAAATTTATCATATGATCATAAACACCCGGCACTTTTGCTAAGAAACGCACGTTTGACAGAATTAATTATAAGAGAATTTCATAAAATTCATTTGTATCCCGGTATACAAACTTTGACTTTCTTCATTAATCAACAATGTTCTATTCCATCCTCAAAACGTGCGATCCAAAAAGTATAGTCATATTGTCTAAACTGCTGGAAATTAAATCTTAAACCACTTCAACCCTATATGGGTATTTTACCCGCTTTCGCATATCACAAATAAAACCATTTTCTTGTGTAGTCTTAGATTATGCTGGTTCTTTCCATTCCCAAACTCCGATGTAACTGTAAGTGTTGTTGAAACAAAAATCCATGGAATGAGATAGCAGTATATAAAAAAATTAAATAAAATTAAAAAATCTGAGGCAACCATATAATGTGTATGAACCAAAACTATGGTGTTTTGATATGATGGGGTATATGGGAATATTGTATGTAAAACGATCCTAAAGTATCACTATCGGAACTTGTTAGGTAAATTACTATAAAGAAACGTATTCAAATTTTCCAAATCGAATTCAGAATATACTAAATATAATATTATTTAGAAACTCAGTTGATAGACAAACTGAAAAATTATATAAATTCTCATTCTTTCAAGTAGTTACGTCCTTTCTGGCTTGTAACAATATACCATCATTTATTGTTTGCTATATAATTCCCCAAGGACTTGACTTATTGATCCCGGCCGCCATATTAGAAACAGGATCTTGTACTAGAGGTTGCTTGGCAACGTTTCCGCCCCAAGCCATTTCATTTCATATTCCGTTTTCAGCATTTTCAGCTCGTCCCCGCTTTTCCAGCCAACGCGCCTGCCAACAATGGAAGCAGGGTGTTGGCATCCAACTCGTGGTGAAAATATCTTTTGAACGATGGATTCGTTTTGAGTACATTTATCAAAATATATTTAGTAATCTCTAAACTTTCAAGAAAATGAAGAAATTAGAGATATACAGAGATTAAAGAAAGTATAGAAGAAATAAACTCGGACTTGCTAATCGGGTTAGTTTTTCTCAGATCGGCAATCCCTATTTCAGTCTTATTTTTTATTTGAAACTGTACTTATTTGCACGTACAGTAATAGCACACTGTTATTCCAATCAAATTCGGACACTGCTTCTATATTCACACAGAATTATTACAGTACACTTATTATTAGTTGTACAATATTTCTTTACGGTTGCGTAGATTTGCTACTTAATTATCACTCGTTTACTAATCGAGATACCGACAGAAAGAATTTCGAAATATTCTTGAGAAAGTGCAGCTCAAATAGAGAAACTCACGAGAAATAGAGATAACGAGAGGGGTAAGAATAATAAAATAAGTTACAAGAGTTACTTCAGTAAACTACTGAGATACAACTTGATCTTGACTCAAGCTGGAGTTGAACTGATTCACTTGAAGAAACATTGACGACTGAGGGTTGAAACTGAAATCTTCTAGCAAGAACGATCGTATGCCATCAATAAAACACGTGCAAATCTTACAACTCGAAGATATATTTACTTTTCTAGGTTAAGCTATATTGCATCAATAAATAGAGAATATTAGTGTTTTTAAATGAAACTCAAGGTCTCTAGTTAATTCCACAATATAATACAAGTTATTGAAAATTCTAAAAAATTGACAATTGTTTCGATAAATCAATATCATCGTCAGAATGACAGAAGTTACATTTCATTTTATGCCTACCTGATGTTTAGTAGTTATTTTTGGCTAGACCAAGAAGTAACCTAACTTGTGATTGGCTTAATATATGTTTATAGAAAAAAGAAGAAGATGTGATATTACAAATATTGAAGCTTAGATATTATTAGCCCTATGGTGATATCCTGGATATCATTTTTCCAATTAAGATCAGTATAACTGTGCAATGATATAGAAAACCAGGAAAACTATATCTGCTGATCTTTACGATTATCACTTAAGAAGACAGTTTATTAGTGCACAGTTATACTGATCTTAATTGGAAAAATGATATCCAGGATATCACCATAGGGCTAATAATATCTAAGCTTCAATATTTGTAATATCACATCTTCTTCTTTTTTCTATAAACATATATTAAGCCAATCATAAGTTAGGTTACTTCTTGGTCTAGCCAAAAATAACTACTAAACATCAGGTAGGCATAAAATGAAATGTAACTTCTGTCATTCTGACTATGATATTGATTTATCGAAGCAATTGTCAATTTTTTAGAATTTTTAATAACTTGTATTATATTGTGGAATTAACTAGAGACCTTGAGTTTCATTTAAAAACACTAATATGAGCATATTCCACGAAGTAAGGGTCGAGACAGTCAATTTCATTAAAAAATCTTCGAGAGAAGATTTGACCCGACTGTACCAGAAGTTACTACAAACACGTTACAAAGCATCACAAAACATTTGGTTTAACCAAGAATGCCTTAGAAAAAAGGTAATACCAAATTATGTGAATATAAAATGTCACACTAAAACACCACAAGCACAAAAAGCTATAAAATGTGTTCAACGAGTTTGGATAAAATCAGAATGTAAGAAATGGTTCAAAGTTAGAGACTCCTTAGACAACTACATAAAAGTTGTACATTCAGAACTCACATTCCAATTACATCCAGTAGAATTTGACTGTTTGGATGACAAAATTAGAGAAAATGTCAGTTCGATGAAGCATATGAAATTTAAGAAACAAGAAAAGAAGCTACAGAATCTTGAACACACACAACATAAAATTCAATACTCAAACCATCCTGAAACTGTAAGTACCTACATACCAACACACTTTGCACCACGATTTGAAAACCTTTCAGACACTAATTTTACAAATAGTGAAATAGAATTTCCAAATAAAGGTTCAAAGTACAGCATACCACCTAAATTTATGAATAATATTAAACAAATTATAGCTACAGAGTCAGAAATAGCTTTAAAATCTAATTCAAATAATTTTCTTTATGAGAAATTAAAAATTGCCAATTTAATCAGAAATATTGAACCTTCAAAAGTTAAACATCAAACAAAAAATGACATTTCAGTTTTAAACGCAATAAAAAAGAAGATTGAGAATAATAACCTAACAGTTACAAAATCTGATAAGGGGTACGCTACTGTCATTTTGACGACTGAAAATTACAATTCCAAAGTATATAACTTTATAGAATCCAGCGATGTAAAAGTTCTTAAAGCAGACCCAACAAAGAAGTTTTCTAATAATGTAAGGGATATTGTTAATAATTCAAATTATCTTTTAAATGATTACGAAAAGAGGTCTTTCATACATAAGAATCCTCATTGTCCACAATTATATGGAACAGTTAAATTACATAAAATAACGAAACCAATTAGACCTGTAGTCTCTTATGTTAATGCTCCTAATAATATATTGGCAAAGAAGCTCAACAATATACTCAATACTTACGGACATGAATCTCAGTACTCAATTAGAAATTCAATAGAACTAATTAAAAAGTTGAAAGCAATCCACTTACAAGATAACTATAAACTCATATCGTTCGATGTAACTAACATGTTTACTAAAATTCCTCCTAAAGAATGTCTAATACTTGTAAGAAAATTACTAGAAGATAAAAATATTAATCCAGGAATAATATCAGATATACTTAATTTATTTGATGTATGCATTAATCAGAATTATTTCACTTTTGACAATAAGATATATATTCAAAATGAAGGTTTACCAATGGGAAGCCCTATATCACTTATTTTAGCAAACATTTTTATGGACAATTTAGAAAGAAAGATCTTTGAAAGTAATATGTCGAAAAATATTTTATTTTGGTATAGATATGTAGATGACATATTAGCTTGTTTTATGGGTAGTGAACGACAATTAGATGTATTTTTCAACCACATCAATAATTTACACCCGAAAATTAAATTTACATTAGAAATTGAAGAAAATAGCTCAATCAATTTTCTTGATTTAAAAATTCAAAGAGTTAATAATGTACTTGATTATTCAATTTACCGAAAACCAACACAAACTGATGTAACAATTCCATTCAATTCTAACCACCCTGTGTCTCACAGACTAGCAGCATATAATTCAATGATACATAGAGCTTTTTCAGTTCCTATGAACGAATGTAATTTTGATAGAGAGATTAATACAATCAGACAAATAGCAACATCTAACGGTTATCCATTAGATATGATAAATAAGCTAATTAGTAAAAAAGAGGAAAAATTGGCATTACAACTAATATATCCTAAACAAGCTGATGAAATTGAAACTTATAAAACCATCACATATGCAGGAAATATTTCTAAAAATATTTCAAAGATAATATCTTCAGCAACGAATACAACAATTTCTTTTAAAACAGAAAGTAACGTTAGTACAAAATTGTTAAATGTAAAAACAAAAATACCACTATTAAAGAAGTCGGGTATATATAAACTCAAATGTCCAGAATGTAATGCTGTCTATTTGGGTCAGACCCTTAGGAATTCTGAAATACGATACAGTGAGCACTTACGAGCATACAGATTAAAACAATCAGATAAATCCCACTACGCAAAACATCTACTTGACACCAATCATTCATTGACACCTAACACAGAACAAGAAGTACTGCATATTTGTGAAAAGAAACAAGAACTGGATTTCCTTGAAGAACTGGAAATAAGAAGACATTTAAGAAACCCACAATATGAAGTTGTCAATGAACAGTTAAATCTAGGGAATTATCCACTAATAAACTGTCTTCTTAAGTGATAATTGTAAAGATCAGCAGATATAGTTTTCCTGGTTTTCTATATCATTGCACAGTTATACTGATCTTAATTGGAAAAATGATATCCAGGATATCACCATAGGGCTAATAATATCTAAGCTTCAATATTTGTAATATCACATCTTCTTCTTCTTTCTATAAACATATATTAAGCCAATCACAAGTTAGGTTACTTCTTGGTCTAGCCAAAAATAACTACTAAACATCAGGTAGGCATAAAATGAAATGTAACTTCTGTCATTCTGACGATGATATTGATTTATCGAAACAATTGTCAATTTTTTAGAATTTTCAATAACTTGTATTATATTGTGGAATTAACTAGAGACCTTGAGTTTCATTTAAAAACACTAATATAAGCATATTCCACGAAGTAAGGGTCGAGACAGTCAATTTCATTAAATAGAGAATAACTATATTTACAAATTGTAGAATCATTTATGGGAGGTAATGCGTCAGAGTCTTTCGGAAGTAGCAATAAACCTTGAATATTATTATAGGAATCACAGTGGTTCATGCCGCGCGGACAATAGGTGAAATACAAAAGAGGGTTGTAAATACTGATGCAGCACAAAAGTACAATATAATGTATTTTCGAACAGAAACTAACTGTTAAAAAAGTAATATGAGTAGATTCCACAAAGTAAGGGTCTAAACAATAAACTTCCTGTTTCAGTCCTTTGATGATATTGTATAATTTGTTATTAGTATGTACTGATATGCTTATGTCATACGCATGTCCTGTTAAAAACGGTATAACTTTTGTAGTGAAAAATATTTATTAATAATTCTAGTTTTATTTTATAACTTGAGTCGCGTCCAAGTTATACACGGCGTCAGGTCGCTAGCAAGCCTACGTTACTTTGGGAGTCGTCAAAATGGTGAAATTTTTGACTGTTTTTTTTGCCCGGCATAATATCCTTCTTGTCTGCGCCGCTTGAGTGACAAGAAAAAAGGAAATGGACAATGGAGAACTATTTTAGGCCCCAGAATTGCATGTGCTTGAGGAAAATATCTCTGAAATCTTGAAGAAAATTTCTCAAAACCCTCAGTTGTTTTTAAAGGCCACAGGATTAGACGCTAAAGATGAAGATAAGAAAGCCGCATGTTTTTTGTCCCTGGTTGGTGATGATGGCCATGACCTGTTTAACAGTTTTTCTTTTGAGGCAGGAAAAGAGACTTCGAAAGAAATAATTAAAATATTTGATGATCACTGTGCCCCTCAGAAAAATGTAATTTTCGAAAGGGCAAAGCTCAACACAATAGTGCAAAAAGAAGGGCAATTGTTCGACGGTTTCTTGACCGAGCTGCGAAGGACAATCAAGACAACGTATAATCCCAAATAAGAAGAACTGTTCATGGACAGAATTGTCATAGGGTTCAGAGAAACTTTAAAGAAAAACTAATGCGAGAGCCGTCTTTCACTTTGAATAAAGCAGTGAATTTATGTAGAGCCCCTAAAAGAAGCAAAGATCAAGTAAAAACATTAGATAATGAATCTAGAGTAGACGCCGTAAGAGCTCGTACATCCGGAAATCGTTTTAGACCAGATATAAACAAAGATCACAATAAACCGTGTCAGAATTAGTGGTTACCAGCATAAATTTGGGTATAAGTGTCCTGCTATTGGGAAGACATGTGCCAGGTTCGTGACTATTTGTCTAGTGAATGTCAAGGTAAAAGTAAATTTGTCGGGGGTAATACCACAAGAGCTCAGATTGAGCCAGATCGAGTTAAATTGCCAATGAAAGTAAGTATGAGAAAACCACCGGAAAAAATATCCTGCTAAATCTGAGCTCGCGTGGTATTTGGTAAGACAATCCCATGAATAAAAAACTCAATTCAATTAAACTTTATTTAACAAACTAAATGAACAATGAGTAGAAACATAATGTTTAGAAAGAACAGTTGTTAAAAATACAATTATTATATACAATTAGTCCAGTAGACAATTCCTCCTTTACTGATGTAGACTTTGTTGTTGACATTGACATGGATGTTGTTGGCACTGTGGCTAATTCATTATTCAAAGCTGTATCTCGGAGATTTGTCACAAGATGCGAATGATGCTCATTATCAAGTTGTAGATAAGGCTTTATAGACTTCGAAGAGGAATGTCCAGTTATTTTAATTAATTCTTGTTCATTAATACCTGCCTTAGCTAAAGTTGATACGGCGCTTGAGCGATGAGAATGATTAGAAATTTTTTTATTCTTTGTATCCAGTCCAATTTTTTCAGCTGAAATTTTTGTCCACATAAGAATTTCGTTGACTCCTATAGGAACATTTTTGTACCAACGGATTGGGAGTTATAAATAATCTATCAGTTGTAATATGGATCGGTCTATGTGATAATATTTTATAAAACAATATCACTGGGTATATGCTAGGGTTTTCTATGTTCTTTATTAGCCATTTACTATCGCAGCACTTGTTTGAGCCACCCTGACATGTCTTGGAAAAAACTGTATTATATTCAATGCGACCAGTTAAATCACCATTATTTGATTTTTCTTCTTTAAAATAGTGTACTTTACACTTTACAGCTTCACCTCCTCGCCAAGCTAATTCATATGCAGCGATATGAAAAAAATCTTTTTAAAAGACCTATAGGACTATTCTCATCCCATATTAATGCCATTTTAACAATTTCACTTTTAGTTAATGCTGTTGAACTATTTTTACGTTTTTGTAAATTACCTTGTAAGATCTTTCGCTTAGAATTACGTGCATCACGGGGTTTTTTAAATGCCAAATTAGTGAAAGGGTTGAAAGTAACATTAAATTTTTCGAAATACATGTTTTGCAACATTTTCGCTGTTGTGTTCCACATTGTTTTCACCACGTATTCTTTATAATTTTCTTTATTCTTTTTCTTCATATTGAAGCCCCAGTCCATCAATATTTCTGCCACATCTTCCGCTAACTGTTCGGTTTCCAAATTGAAGTTTCGTTGTTTACAAAATTCACTAAATTGATTCCATATGGAGGAATGAGTTTTCTTGGTATTTTCTGGAGTTGATTTTTCAATCTCCCTTACTATTTCTGCCTTGCAAATATTTCCAAATCTCGACATACTTTTTGGAATTGTTATATGCTGTTTAATTGATTCTGTTTTTGACATTTATAATTGTCAAATTGACGTGCATTGCTTGGTAAACAGACAGTACCTTAATGTTAGGGTTGCTACGGTAACGTAATTTATCCGATATTTTTATCCACTTGCAAACTCTCTTCCTTCCTATTTAGCCGACAGCAAACTACGATTTTTGTATTCACAAATGGGAATTATTATACATGAATGGGATTGTCAAGAAAAAATTACTATATTTGTCCGAAGAAGAAGATCTGAGTCAGATAGTGAAGCTAGTAGTGACTATAAGTTTTATGTAAGTTCGATTGACACAGTAGAACGAGGGATCAAAATCAGTACAGAAACGAAGTGGACAAAGGAGATATGGGTCAATGATAAGCCTGTAACATTCAAGCTAGACACTGGCTCCTTACATTTAGATGTTCTAAAAAAATTACCCCGTCTATTCGTAAGACAAACATTACGTTAATATCATATGGTGATCCGAACTTTACACTACAGTGTTTAGGCGAAGTTGTGCTGGAATGGAAAGTCAAAGAGTGCAAGGAAAAAGTGTCTTTTGTTGTAGTTAGTGCTCAATGTCGGATTCCTTTAATATGCTTCGAAGAATGCTTGAAATTGAATTAAATTTAAAAAGTAGAGTCTGTAACTAAACAAAAATTTTAAACTTTATATGATGTAAATAAGTATTCAAATGTTTTTGAAGGGTCATGAAAGTTTCATACACAGCACCATATAACTTTAAAGCTAAAAATAATTGCTATTAGGCGAGTGCCTAATATTTTGTAAGAAGTTATATGATGAACGAGAAATAGCGAGTGAGTGCTTTTAATCAACTTTTTTATCGCATCGATAAAGATCAGAGTTTATAAAATACCTTCCTTTTTTTGTCCTCGAGGTAGGACATTTTTAAATTTTTCAACACTTTCCATTCACTTTTCCACAGAAGACAATAATGTCAACCCCATACATTTTAAATTTCACGTAAAAATGACGTTTGCTCAAAAACCCAGGTATCAATGAAAAATATGAAATGCGAATTGGCACAAAAAGTTGTCGTTGTGAAAAAGTTATTGTAAATTCGTAATTATACAGTTATGGTGCTAGAAAATCCTGCTGAATTACCTACTGTAGTGTTCGCAAGTACAAATAATGCATGTTCGAGTTTATTATCAACTAAAAGTCGAGATTTTTACGAAAAAACCTGGTGTACTGAAGAACATATAACCAATTACACGGAGCCTGTCGTCCTGGTATACTTATTAAACATGTATGATGTTAGTCAGTGATTGTTTTTCTTTTTATGAGGACCTATAGTTGGTTATCTATATCAAAATATCATCAATACGTCAAAATCACAATAACAGTTACTTAATGAAAAAGAGTGTATTAATTCATTAATATCGAATTTAATAAACGGTCAACGAAAAAGTTTTTTACTGTGCTGGATATGAAAGATGGATATTAGCAAGTTGAGTTGGATAGTGAGAGCTCAGATTTGATGACCTTCGGCACCCCGTTTAGTCGTTATAAGTTAAAAAATTTGCTTTTGGCATTTGTTCAGCTCCATACGCCATCGATTTAATTGTAAGACGTGCCACTAATGCTAAATATGTCCAAAACATTAAGTGTGTATTTAGATAAGGCTTCTCAACACAACATAAAATTTAATAAACAAAAAATCCAGTCTAAAAAAGAGTATTAAGTTTATGCGTCAAAATTATTCACACAAAGGTGTTGAAACTAAGAGTGCTTTTAATCAACTTTTTTATCGCATCGATAAAGATCAGAGTTTATAAAATACCTTCCTTTTTTTGTCCTCGAGGTAGGACATTTTTAAATTTTTCAACACTTTCCATTCACTTTTCCACAGAAGACAATAATGTCAACCCCATACATTTTAAATTTCACGTAAAAATGACGTTTGCTCAAAAACCCAGGTATCAATGAAAAATATGAAATGCGAATTGGCACAAAAAGTTGTCATTGTGAAAAAGTTATTGTAAATTCGTAATTATACAGTTATGGTGCTAGAAAATCCTGCTGAATTACCTACTGTAGTGTTCGCAAGTACAAATAATGCATGTTCGAGTTTATTATCAACTAAAAGTCGAGATTTTTACGAAAAAACCTGGTGTACTGAAGAACATATAACCAATTACACGGAGCCTGTCGTCCTGGTATACTTATTAAACATGTATGATGTTAGTCAGTGATTGTTTTTCTTTTTATGAGGACCTATAGTTGGTTATCTATATCAAAATATCATCAATACGTCAAAATCACAATAACAGTTACTTAATGAAAAAGAGTGTATTAATTCATTAATATCGAATTTAATAAACGGTCAACGAAAAAGTTTTTTACTGTGCTGGATATGAAAGATGGATATTAGCAAGTTGAGTTGGATAGTGAGAGCTCAGATTTGATGACCTTCGGCACCCCGTTTAGTCGTTATAAGTTAAAAAATTTGCTTTTGGCATTTGTTCAGCTCCATACGCCATCGATTTAATTGTAAGACGTGCCACTAATGCTAAATATGTCCAAAACATTAAGTGTGTATTTAGATAAGGCTTCTCAACACAACATAAAATTTAATAAACAAAAAATCCAGTCTAAAAAAGAGTATTAAGTTTATGCGTCAAAATTATTCACACAAAGGTGTTGAAACTAAGAAAAATTATATTGAAGGCATTTCTAAAATGCCTGTTCCTAAGTGTAAAACCTATAGCGTGATTAAGATTTTTAGGTATTGTCAAGTATATAGGCAAGTTTATACCGAATGCTTCTAAAATTGCAGCTCCTTTAAGAAAGGTTACTAGAAGTGAAACTGAGTTTAAATGGACAGAAGAGTGTAGAAACTCTTTTGATAGTTTGTAGGATTTATTAACTAAGTGTCCAGTTTTGATATATTTCGATTCAAAAAAGCTAATTGAAACAGATGCCTCTAAAGACCCATGAAAAATTAACAAAAAAAAAAGAAATTTTATAACAATGACTAAAGCAATTCTTTGAAAATAAATATTATGTCTAGCTCCTGTTTGCCACTACTATATAAGTAACATAAAAAATATATTAAAGTCAATTAATTTTCTTCTTCGAAAAATTCTATTAATCCTTCTCCCATATCATCTGATGCTTCACTATCAGTACACTACACTATTTGGCTCTAAGTTTGGGATCAATGTGAATTCAAACCATGTTCTTATAATAGTCAACGTTGCAATCTTCTATTTTTTTTCCACATATTTTTAAGGCATTTGGAATCCATCCTTCAATTCCACCGCAATGCACAATAACAATAATTAGTCTGGATTCTATGTTTGCAGGCATTGCTGGCATACAAATGTTTGACCCAGCAGTCCATCATTTCTCAACCGTGTCGTGTGTATCATATAGTTTCGTCCAAATATAGAATTGGCCGGTTTTCTTCTCTATACTTGTTGGAGTTAACGGTATTCTGGATATATCCGTTGATAGTACATCAGAACGAAAAGGCAGATATGTACTATAAACCCTTTTAGTTATATTAAAAAACGGTACATTCGTACATTGACAATTATTTCATCATTTCTGACATTAACGTTGTCATAACAACATATACAAAATATAATGATCACCTTAGTCAGTAGATTCATATATTTTCCTAAAGATTCAACACCCTCACTGAATCTAGTGGCTAAGAAAATGAAAATAAAAATACTGAAAATAACCTGAAATTAAATGAAGGTCTTAAAACACCAAAATATTTATTACAGAAATTATGCTTTGGCTTATACAACGTTTTAGTAACCACATCTGCAGGCATTTCTTCTGTAGATAAATATTTTACGATTATTTCGTTATTTTCAGCTAGTTTCTTCACATAATGGTATTTTATAGAAATTTGCTTAGTTCTTTTGTGGAATACAGGGTTATAAACTAATAAATTTGCTCCTCGATTATCATTGTATAGTATTACAGATCCAACATCTTGATACAGTTCCCTGTATAGCCCACGAATGAATACACATTCTTTTGCAGCTTCACATAGCACCATATACTCCGCTTCTGTAGTACTGATCGCCACACTCTTTTGTTTGCGGGATTGCCAACTTACAGCAGCATCAGCAAATTTAATCACATAGCCTGTATATGAATGACGGTCATCTGTGCAGCTGCCCCAATTTGCATCAGCATAAGCTACAGCCTCACTAGAACACTTTCTGAATCATAGAGAATGATCAATGGTACCTTTCAGATATCTTAGTATTCTCTTGGCTGCATTCCAGTACTGTTCACTGTAACAGTTATTGAATTGGCTGCAATAACTGACTGCAAACGATATATCGGGCCTAGTAGATATCGATAAGTACATTAGGGCTCAAATAAGCTCTTGATACTGGTAGTTATTATCCATATTTCCAATCCTTTTTCTAGCTTTAGTTTTGGTTCCAATGGAGTTCCTACTACTTTGTAGTTCTCCATACCAAAATGTTTTAATAATACTTCTGTATATTTCTTTTGATCCAGAGAAATCGTTTTCTGTTCACGGTTTCTAGTAATTTTCATACCTAAACATTCCTTAGCTTCTCCCAAATCTTTCATTTTAAATTTATCTTCAATATCCTTCTTCAGTTGTCTTGTAATTTCTTTATTATTTGTAAAAATATATAAATCGTCTATAAAAAGACCTATAAAAATCATATCATTGCCCCTCTTCTTGTAGTAGACACATGAGTCAAATTTTGATCTTTCAAAATTAATATTCGTAAGATATGAATGAATCTTTTGATTCCACGAACGGGCAGATTACTTCAAACCATATAAACCATATATGGCCTTCTTCAATTTGCATACTTTGTTTCCGTGAATTTCATATCCAGGAGGTTGTTCCATATATATATATATATATCTATATATATATATATATATATATATATATATATATATATATATATATATATATATATATATATATATATATATATATATATATATATATATATATATATATATATATATATATATATATTTCAAGAATATCTCTTGGGTTTTAGTAAAATAAAAACAGTATTGAACTGATTAAAAAGTCATTTCAATAAAACTGGTACAGCAATTGTGACGTTTCGGTTTGAATGTTAGACCTTTTTCAAACTAAAAGAATGTGAATGTGAAGAGCAAGGCAATTAAAAAACTTAAATATGAAATTCCATTTTTTTATAGATATGTAGATGATTGCATAACAGCAATTCCTAAAGTAGAAAAAGATAATATTTAACAGTTTTCATAAGAAATTGCAATTTACAATGGAAATAGAAGAAAACAACAAAATACATTTTTTAGGCACTACCTTACATCATATAAATAATGGTATAAGAACAGAGTGGTTCTCTAAAGACACATGGTCTTCGAGGTATATCAATTTCAATTCAAACCATCCTTCTTCTCAAAAGAAATCAGTAGTGATTGGCCTTGCAGATCGTGCAATAAAGCTTTCCGATTCGGAGTTCCGAAAAACAAGTATTATTAAAGCGAAAAATGCATTAAGGTTGAATGATTATCCAAAACACTAATTAATAAAATTTTCAGAGACAGAGTACATAATTTTCACAACTCAAAAAATAAAAAATAAAATAGTAATATCAATCAACATTTTATTTCTCTTCCCTTCGTTAACGGATTGTCACAACAATTTCAACATTTATTTATTAAACACAACTTAAAAATATGTCATAAACCTTATAATATGTTATCGAAACATTTCTCTATGCTAAAATCAAAAACTCCGAAATTAAAAAAAGTAATATTGTTTATAAGATTCCCTGCAATAACTGCGTAGCTACTTATATTGGCCAAACGTCACAATACTTAGAAAACCGAATAAAGAGCCATAAATATGACAAAAAAAATGCTACAGCACTAACTAACCACGAAAGGAATAAAAACCATAAGTTCAATTATACAGAGGCTAAAATTCTAAAAACAGAGAATAATCTTAAGAAACGAGAGATCTATGAAATGGTAGCTATTCAAAAATCCTCCAACTGTATAAACGACAAAAAAGATATAGACAAACTGAATACAACTTACATTCCACTCCTATGATAAATTTAATCAGTCTCACACTAAAACGAAACCATGCCACCAAGTGATATTTATAACGACATATACGTTCTGTTATTGTCTTTTTAAAGTATATGTTTTAAATAAAGGCTTAGCAAAAATATCTTAAAATTTGTGTTGTGGATGTTAAGGATACAATATGGGATAAATGTTAATAATGTTTCGTAATACTACACGTCGAGGTGAGCTTTTTTGTAATTTCAATTGTTTTTGTCCATGACAATTCACATTCTTTTAGTTTGAAAAAGGTCTAACATTCAGACCGAAACGTCACAATTGCTGTACCAGTTATATTAAAATGACTTTTCAATCAGTTCAATACTGTTTTCATTTGACTAAAACCCAAGAGATATTCTTGAAAAATATAACTATAGTCAAAGAACATCAAAAAACTTAATATATATATATATATATATATATATATATATATATATATATATATGTATATATACAAATATAATAAGTAACGAAGATATTAGTGGGTATTGCACGCAAATAGAAGAATGGGCTACTGAAAAGAGTGGTAACCGCAGACATGCATGTTTCTGGCTCATTAGCCGTCCTCGGTACGGTACAACCAAGAAAAGATGTGAAACATGGGAGCAAAGGTGTTGAATGAAACATGAGAAAATATAACAGAATTCAGCAGGATAGTCAAACACAACATTTGTGTCAGTAATATTAGAAGATCTCGAATATTCGAGACAACAACCAACATAGACACTGAGGCGCATATAACACTCCCGTCTGAAACTTCCGACCCAGATTAATGAAATAACAACAAGATGTACGAATAGTGCGTGACATATGAACAATAAGTAACGAAGAGATTAGTGGGTATTGCGCCTCCGTGTCTATGTTGGTTGTTGTCTCGAGTATTCGAGATCTTCTAATATTACTGACATAAATGTTGTGTTTGACTATCCTGCTGAATTCTGTTATATTTTCTCATGTTTCATTCAACACTTCTGCTCCCATGTTTCACATCTTTTCTTGGTTGTACCGTACCGAGGACAGAAACATGCATATCTGCGGTTCTTCTATTTGCGTGCAATACCCACTAATATCTGTTCATCATGTGTCACGCACTATTCGTACATGCAGCTTATTCAACCATTTTGTTATTATGTAGCCTACCTTTACATATTTATATATCACATTTCCATTTCCATTGAAGACAATCTTACAACTGGTGCAAAAGTTTCGAAATAGTCTTCTCCATATTTCTGAGAGATTCTTTTTGCTACCAGCCTAGCCTTATATCTTTGAATAGATCCATCTGTTCCCATTTTGATCTTGATAACTTATTTACATTTGACAATGTTTTTTCCTTGTGGACGATCTATTAGTTCCCATGTTCTATTATCTCCCATTGCATCTAATTTTTCCTTCATTGCTGATTTCCAATGTTCTTTGTCAGATCTTGACACAACATCATTTAAATCTTGTGGATCTGAATTAGCATCTACTAAGACATTAAAAAGAAACTCATTATTTACACAGTCTTCTGGATTTCGTGGTCTCAAATTATATATTCTTTCCTCAATTTGATCTTCTTGGCTTAAAGATTCACCTTGAATGGTAGATTCTTCAGAAATTCCACTTTCTATTAGGACATTTTCTTGATCTATACTTTCTTGTGTTTTAATATTTTTATTAATTATCCAACTTTGTTTTTCTTCTTCATTACTTATTAAATTTTCTTCTTGATCTATACTTACTGAACTTATATTTCTTCTTATATTTTCTAGAAAAACATCCTCTTCAGATTTAACAATTTTTGTAGGATTTGCAACATTTAGTAGGCGATATACTTTTGAATCTTGACAGTAGCCTACCAATATGCTGTCTGCAGACTTAGGATCAAGTTTTCTTCTCTTTTGATTCGGGATATGAACCTGAGCTATGCTACCAAAAATTTCAAAATGCGACAGATCAATTTTCTTTCCTGTCCACCTTTCTTCAGGTACACAATCTCTTACAGCTGCTGTAGGAACCCTCTTTTTTAGGTAAATAGACGTGTTCATAGCCTAAGCCCAATACTTCTTACCTAAGTTAGCCTCAAGAAGTAAATATATGGTTTTTTCTACTAAACACCTATTCATCCTCTCAGCAACACCATTTTGCTGAGGAGTTTATGGACAAGAAGTCTAATGACGAATTCCATATTTCTTCAGAAACGTCTCAAAATTCTTGTTCGTATACTCTGATCCATTATCACTTCGCAAACATTTAATTATTTTACCTGTTTCATTTTCTGCCCACGCTTTGTATTCTTGATATTTACTAAATGTTTCAGATTTTTTTTAAGAATATAACCAGTTACCTTCCTACTAAAATCGTCTATAAAAGTAAGACAGTACCTTACAACTCCCCATTATGATTCTTCCATAGGCCCTAACATATCTGTATGTACCAATTCTAGCAAGTCTGTGACTCGTTTGGCCTTTTGCCTTGAAAACTTTCCCACTATTTGTTTCCTTGCAGACATACTACACATGGCTGATGATTTTCTTCAGTGAAATGTACTCCACTAACTAAACCATTCCTTAACTCTTTCATAGATCTCCTGTTAAGATGGCCTAATTGTTTGTGCCATAACTCATGCTCCGAAATACCTGCTGATAATGCTTTAATCGGTTCCGTCATACTTTGATTAACCGTATATAACCCATTGCATAATTTCCAGACAGGAGATTTAATGCAGGATCTTGATTAAAATTTACCTCAATGTCCCCAGAACCTTTGGACAATATCTTCTGATTATTGGCCGTCACAATGTCACCAACTGAATATTTTCTGTAATTGGACATACCTTCACCATGCATCGACTTATGAGATGTCGCTTCAGAATCTATGATCCAACTCAAAGTTGGTTGACTTGCCAAAGCCGCTGCCACTAGAGTAGTATTGGAACTCGCTTTCTTTTTCTTTTCTGTATCACTTTTTTCATTCTTCACTGGACAGTCTCTTTTTTTATGACCTTTTTCTCCACAAGAATAACAAATAAACTTCTTAGGATATGTCTGCTTACTTGAACCTGCCTTTGAATACAGCACTGAATCTGAATCACTTGAATGAGCCTTACGACGTGCACTCTCTTCAAGAAGTTTGGTTTTTACAACTTCTGAGCAAAGTTTATTATCCGTATGAGTCAATGTCATTATTAGAGGTTCGTATTCTGAGAATAATCCATTTATCATTACAAATGCAACCAAATCATCATCCAATAACATACCAATATCTGCTAGTTTATGAACCGTTCTTAATATATCATTTAAATATTCTTCTACAGAGGAAAAATTTTCTGTCTTGCTTCCAAATAGATACTTCTGAAGTTCAAACCGACAATTCATACTTTTTGCTTCAAATGCAGTCTGAGGATTTTCCCAAGCTTCTTTTTTGCAAACGTGAACGTAGCATGTGGGTTTTACACTAAGATAACTTTTGGCTAGAGCAATTACTATCTTTCTCCTTGCCTAGTTTATCAGTTTGAGAACTTAGACCGGGCAAGGACGAGTTGTCTCCCGTCTTGAGCAGGTAGTTTTTTTATAGGTCGAATTGTCTCCCATCATAGGTCGAGTTGTCTCCCAAGGTAATATACATTAAAAGGTATTAATTTTCACAAAGTACACCGTTGTTGCCAAATCAAAATTTTTATTTTTAAAAGTACGTTGAACTATTGATACCTTTTTCTTTTTGTAAAATGTCTCTCAGGATATGAGAATCATTTAACTACCTTGAAATAGAAAAGTAAGAAAATAATCCTTAGTGATAATCTGCATTAAAATCTACTTTAATTTACATTAAAAGAATGTTAAGTTAATCCATCAACATTTTACAAATCCAAAAACAGGTAGGTACCATTAATTTCACATTATCGTTTGAAAGTACTTTCCCTCCTTCGCCTTATAAAGGGTGGTATTAAAAATAGTAAACCATATTTCACATATTCTTCACAAGTTTCAGAGGTTGTAAAGTTTGTTTACGAAGTTGTTGAATAGTTAAAAGTGGTACAGTGAAACTATACGTATAATGGAGGCTACAATAATTAAAAGTGAAAAAGGCAAAGATTTGTTAGTGATCGATGGGTTTAAATTTTCATTCCACAAGTTATTAGCAAGAGACACTCTAAAAAGATGGCTTTGTGCGTCCAGGAAAACGCAGTGCAAAGCTTTTGTTAAAACAAAATTGGACCGTCCAGAAGTGATCGAATCTTATTTAAACCACAACCATGAGAAATTATCAGAAGAACTTCTAAATAGGCAGACTCTAAGCAATGCTGTAAAAATTAAAGCAATAGAAGATGTTTCGGCAAAACCAATGGGCCTAATTAGAAAGGAGGTAAGAGAATCCCATTGTGAAACTATTACTACTCATGACGTTGAAAGGATGAGAAAAAATATGTATACTGCTAGGTCCGAAATTGCATCAAAACTTCCAACTAATATAGTTGAATTTCATAGTTTATTAAATTCTGTTACTTTAAAAACTAATAGGGACGAATATTTTATTCTTAAAAATGATGAAATAAATAATATAGTCATGTTTTCATGTAAAACAAATATTATGGCACTTTCGATTATTGCCCTAAATTTTTTTTACAATTGTTTACCATTCATGGCTTTAAAAATAATCATTATATTCCTTTGGTTTTCTTTCTTCTAAAAAATAAAAATACAGTATCGTATAAATTAGCTTTACAATATTTAAAAGAAATATATCTATCTACAACAGGTCACGACTTTCTTCCAAAAACTATAACTTCAGATTTTGAATTATCAATACACAAAGCAATTCGCGAAATTTTTCCAAAAACAGAAATTAAGGGATGTCTATTTCACCTAGGTCAAAGTTGGTATAGAAAAATTCAAAGTTTAGGACTTTCTACCGAGTATCAGTTAAAAGACAATTTAGAAACAGATATAACTAAATACCTTACTTATATTTTTGGTTTACCATTCCTTAAAGCAGAAGACGTTGGCGATTGCTTTGTTCTTGATCTCATTGCAATTCAACCAGATGATGAGAGGGTGATTAAATTTAATGACTATTTAGTTGAAACTTACATAGATGAAATTTCTACCTTTCCTCCTAACATTTGGGCTGAAAACTCTTCTTCTTTAAAAAGGACAACAAACGCATGCGAATCTTTTCATTCGCGTTATAATGCTTCATTTTATAATACACACCCAAATTTTAACCAGTTTATAAAAGTTCTTCTAGATTTTCAAATAGATACCTATATTAAGCTTCAAAGTATTGATACCGTGGTCAAAGTATATGATCGAAAAGTATTAATGAAAAAAAAGTTTTTGGAAGATAATTTAGAAAAATTACAAGACGGCAGGATTACCAATTTTCAATTTTTAAAAAATATTTCTTTTAAATGCAGAATCTAATTTGTATTATAAGTGTGTAGAGTGAAAAAGTTTTTATATCATTTTTGTAAATATTATTGTCTTGAAATATATAAGTATATATATATATATATATATATGTATATATATATATATATATATATATATATATATATATATATATATATATATATATATATATATATATATAAGTAAACCATTGTATATTTTCCTTTGTTTTATTATAATAAAATAATTATAATTTCCTACGTACTGTTTTATTTTAACAAAATTAGGAAATACCATTCCAAATATTTCGTCAAGATATAAGTAAGATCGATTTGGCAACAACGTTTAGATTTTAAGGTATTATAAGTACTTATGCTAATTACGGATTAAAATCATCCGGGAGACAATTCGACCGTCACCTTTTTGAGAGCAGGTAATATTTTTATTTTGGGAGACAATTCGACTCCGCCGCTTAGACCATTTGTCACTATTTAAACTCATCTTCATTGCAAATTTTCATGAGTCATAGTTTGATTGCCCCTCCAACTTCTCTATATTGGGTACAGAAGTTGAAACTGGGTTGGACATATTTATATTTGATGTATCAGGCATCCTGAAAATTTTTGTACTATTTATTTATATCCATCTGGGCCCATAACCTGTTGGAGTTAGCGGTATTCTGTTAATAGTATAGCAGGACGAGAAGGAAGGGATGTACTATAAACCCTTTTAGTTATATTAAAAACGGTACATTCGTACATTGACAATTAGTTCAACACTTCTGACATTAACGATGTCATAACAACATAAACAAAACATAATGATCACCTTAGTCAGTAGATTCATATATTTTCCTAAAGCTTCAACAATACTTAGTTACTTGTTCCAAGTATGTATACCGCATATCCACTATTCTTCTGCTTTCCATGACTGTTTGACGTTTATTAATCGTTTCGAATTTGAATCAGAATTTTTTAATCCAGTTTTCAATAGTTTTCTTACAGCCATTTACATTACGGCAGGCATCAATTTATTTCTTATTTCAATCGTAGGTAACTCATTTCTTTTGTAACAGTCATATATAGTGGTTTATAATAATTTTATTACAGACACATCTAAAACGTTTGACCAATCCCTTATCTCATCGCTTCTTGCGATCATAAGGCCCATTCTTGGCTATTTTACGTATAGTTGACAGGGGAACTTCTGTTAATTCAGGTACTGCTTGCATTAATTCTGTTTCTTCATCGAAACCAAAATTTTCCCATAGATTCTTATACACAATGAAATATATCTTCTGTGCTTCCAATTTTAAATGTCCTCGAATCCTGGTTTCACGTCCATCACCATTTAAATTTTCGTCGTTGCAACACACAATATTTTGGACCAAACTCGATATTTCCCAAGGACGCCACATTGTAAATATTTTATTTTTGTCTAAAGTATAATTGCTATACTTACTCAAATTCCTCAGAAAATGTCAGACTACCAATTAAAAAGTGAATACTTATGTTCGTATAAAAAACGCACTCTTAAAAATATTAGCTATAGTTGATTCAATGATGTGAAAAATATTAAGTTATTTGAAATTTATCTTTCTAATTCTTCTTAATAAAACGAGATATAAGATAGTGTTAATTAACTTGTGTTATGTTTAAGATGTTTTTAAATATAAATAGGTTAATATTGTTTAAAGCAGTGTAATCGTTAGACAGTTATTAAATACATTTTAAAGATTAATAGTTTAAATTATAATATTAAATGAATTTATCGTTAATTAAGCACTTTAGATTATAATATTGACTGTACTATGAAGATATCCTTGTATTCCAATCAAACGAGAAGCCGACAGCTTAGAGTTCGCACTATATCTTTTACACCAACTATATTATTTTAGTAAGTTTTTATTCAGATCACCGCAAGCAGTCATAGATAGAAAGTATTATATTAAAGACGTGAAATAAATCATTTATTCAGCATAAAAAGCCTTCAGTTATCAATCAACTCAAACTGTATTTGAAAAATTGTATTTTAGGATTTTATTTTTCCGTTTTTAACATTCACAGATTTGAAAAGGAAGTATTGCATATTACTATTATATATAACGACGATAGGGAATTTTATTTAATGAACTGGGAATAAGAGTCCCTGGACTTCTAAGGATTATTAGAGTTTAGTATAAGGATCCCTACCCCTCTACTAACCCTAGCGGCGTAACTACTGAATATAATATTTGGGGGCTTGGATCAATTAACGTACCACTCTCTTAAACAAAACTGAACATATATTTAATGATTTCAGACAACAACTGATAAACTTTCAATCTGACAAAATTATATAAGAAAATACACGGGCACGTCGTCCTCACTAGGCACTGCCTAGGTGACAAACTATAGTATGTACAAAAAGTACGAGGAGTAATAAACCCTAATTAAGTATGCAAAACCTTTACAGGGAGCACCATGAAATTTTTGATAAATCTCTTACTTTAAATTACATTTCTTCCGTAAATCTAAAAACCAGGTAGATCGACCCCGTATTTGTTTCAGTTGTAGCAAAGTTTAGGGTTTATTCATTGTTAAAGGATTAGCAGATAAGCAATAACGCAATGCAGTGGTGTGTATTTTGGGAAAAAAATACGTTTTAAATTATAATATAATAAAAAATGAAAAGAAATAATTATTGGAATACATTTATTACTTACATTTTATTCTATATCCGACTCGGAAGAGGAAGAATCGTTGTTGACATTAATAATAATAGGGTCGATTAAATCATCACAAATATTGTCAATTTTCCACATATTTGCCTCTACTTTGATAACATGCTCGATACAGTTTGTCCAATTTTCCTTACTCACATGACTTACAGCACTCTCAAACAATTTCACAACATCGTTTATTTTAAAAGTAGTATTTTTTTTCCAACTTCCCCCTTTACCTGAGCCCATATTAATTCTATGGGATTAGGTTCACAATGATAAGGGGGAAGTCGAAGAACGGATATACCACGAGAAGAAGCCATTTCTTCTACAATGTAGGTTTTGTATTTATTCTTGTTCATTTTTGCAATTCTGTAAAGTTCTTTCCTTAGTGGATCTTTTGGAAACTTAATATTTTCGGAATAAGCCACTCCAAAAGCTCTGCTTTACGCCAACGACTTGTGGGCAATGCTTCTCGTAACCGTGAATGGTAACTTGGTTGTCCATAACAATAACAGCCCCTTTTGGAATCAGATCCAACATTTGAACAAACCATTCTTCGAAGACATCCCCATTCATATCTTCGTGATAGTCCCCCGTGCGTTTTGAAATAAAAGTTAATAATCCACCATCAACAAAACCTTCAGAACTTCCAACATGGACAATGATAAGTCTTTTTCCTTTTCCAGATGGTGGCTGCAAACCTATCGACAAACCTTCCACGAATGCCTGCCTTCCGCTTTTAATGTTTTCATCTTGCCAAGATTTGGAAACTGTATTTCCAGCATTTATCCATGTTTCGTCTAAGTAGAAGATTTTCAAATTTTGTTCTCTGGCATGTCGAATGCTTCTTAAATAGTCTCTTCTCCAAAAAACTATTTCCGGTTTATCTATCAAGAGAGATTTTCTATTATGTTTTGTATATCTGAAACCCACATCTTTCAAAAGTTTGCATAATGTCATTCTGGAGAATTTTGGATAGTCCGTATCTTCTTGCACTGATGTCATAATTTTGTCAAGTGTTGGAATTTCCTTTCGTAAGTAAAATCCATGGACTCTACGCCTTAGTCTTTGTTTTAATGACTCATCGATCTCAATTGGTTTTCGGCCTGAAGGAGTTTTAGGGGGTTGAAGAGTTCCATTCTTGCTTTCTTTTAGTAATCTATAAATTGTTGATTTAGCAACACACAACATAGCAGCCGTTAATTCCACAATATCATCAACACTTGCACTTGGATCCTTGTTTTTCAATGATATATAACAATTCAATATCAGAGTTTTTTCATTTGAAGATAATGGACTTGTTTTTGGTCGTTTAGATGGTCCTTGGCTTATCGACATTGTTTGGTACTTGCACAATTAACATTCAACAAATGTTTTAAATATATTCCATCTGTTTACAATATTATGACAACCATACAACTTCATACAACTTTACTCAAAGAACTAATACTAAGTACTGATTTAATGTACCTACTTTCTTTTAAAATAATATTCCGGATAATGTTTCTAAGAAAACTGGGTTGTTTGGAAAATCCCTCTCAATAATCGAATAATCTGTAAATAGGTGTAATCGTATTAAGCCGATTACAGTAGGCCACTTGCCATTCAAAATTTCTGAGAAAAATTCCCCAACCACTACATATAGGAGTAATACAAATAAAAAATATTATTAATAAACGGGCATATCCGAACTCTGCCACAAAATAAAATTTTACCTGACTTGTATCAATTTGAGGATTACTGAAATGTTCGAACTGTGCCGCAACCATTTAGTTTAATCCTATTAAAGTCATTAGGGTTTATAATAGATAAAATCGGAGGCCCATAGAATTATGTATATTTCTGAAAGGTTTCAAAGATTTCTTGAATTAAATATTTTGAAGAAATCTTGATTGTTTTGATCGATATTTAGGGGATTAGGGGAAGGATGTTGATGCACTTACACTATTGCCTAAAAATCAGGAAGAAGTATTTAATAGTGATCGTGAATTACAATTACGAACGAACCGAGAAGAGGAATTTCTATTAACAGCAGACCAGGTATTTAAAATTATTGTGCTCTCCTGTTTTTCCAACATTAATTTTTTATGTAATTCGGATTGTATTTTGATGGATGGGACTTTTAAATACTGTTCAACTTTTTTTTACCAAATGTTTACCATTCATGGTTTTAAAAACGGCTATTACGTACCTCTTGTTTTTTGTTTGCTGCCGGACAAATCGAGTCAAACATATTCAAATTTGTTTTTAATTTTAAGACAAAAATGTAAAGAAGTAGGCTTAAATTTTCAACCTAAAGAAGTCGTAGTAGATTTTGAACTAAGCATTCATAACGCTATATATGAATGTTTTGGCAGAGATCAAATTCTTTTTGGTTGTAAATTTCATCTCTGTCAAGCTTGGTTTCGTAAGATTCAGGAGTTTCATTTGGTACAAGAGTACAGACAGAAAGGTTCTGTGATTGGCGAATACTTAAAAGTACATTTCGGTATTATGTATCTTAGTCCTGAGGAAGTTGTAGAATTTTTTTATAATGAACTACATTTTTTGCTTCCGAATGACCTCTACCTCTATCACTTTTTTTTATTAAAATTAGTACATCCCGTTACCTCTGACCTTAATCGTATATTCTTTAGCATAGCTGCAACTGATTCGTTCAATACAAAATGTACCTTACGGTATACCCTCTTAAAATATATTTTGGTGCGTCTATGAAATCTACTTAAATGAATGATATATTACTCCTTGTCCTTTCTATATAGACTTTATCGATAGCACTATCGATAACTATCGATAGTACGAACTAACGAAAACTATCGATATGATATTTACACTATCGATATTTTTCGATAGTTAGAAAACACGAAAACTAGATTTGACGGACGCACAGACCTTACCAATATGGGTGGGCTTGTGCTGTCCAGATTGTCCAATCATTAAAAACAAACTTATAAATATACTATTGATCTCTTGTCATTGAAAAACAAACGTTCCACATAATAGAAGAAGATATAAACTTACAACATATTCATTTCTGATTTTTGTTTTCTGCTGTGAATTTTGATGACGTTAGAATATTTTGGAAAATAAGTAAATTTATTAGTCTCTGAAGTATAATTGTAGATAGATAATCCTGTGACAGGTTAGGGTTTGGGGCATTATGGATAAGTTTATTACCAAATCGCAAGATATTGCAGGTAATTCATTAATGACAAAGTATAATATAATTAATACCTTTCGACTATAATAGTTGAATCGGCATCATCCGTCGAGTCTGAAAGGACTTTCAGCGCTTCCGGGAACCTCATATCGGACAAGCGCTCAAGGCTTAAACCAAAAAATATTTATATGCTCTTGTTCCTGAATAAAAATTCCGACCTATTATATTCAAATAATCGATTGTAGTTTTTTCATTTAGTTTTGTTCTTAATAAAATCTGAAATTCACAAGAAATATTTTATTTATTTGAGTCGTAGCATGTATCAAAATTCTGACCATTTATTTTTTTGTACCATCGAAAACTACCGATAATTATCGATAGTGACGGTACCAACTATCGATGAATATCGATAGTCGCCACTATCGATAGTTTGTCACCTCTTGGCAGGGCACTTTGTCTGGACCGCGCTAAACACTCATCGGGAAGGCTTTTCTAATTTGAAGTCTAACTGACTCAACTATTCGCTTTGCTGGTCGGAAGATCAACTCCCCAAAAAGATAATAGGTTTGTTCTCACAGGAGTCACAAACCATCAGAAACAGTCAGGATTCTGCGCAATACATTTCTCCGCGTTCATACATAAGTTTCTGCTGGTTTGAAAACAGCTGGACGATGTTCACACAGGTGTGACTGATGGTTTTCTAACTGTCCAACGTCCAGCTGTTTTCAAACAATCATAAACTTATGTATGAACACGGAGAAATGGATTGCGCAGAATCAGGACTGTTTCTGATGGTTTGAAACTCGTGTGAGAACAAACCTAATATCTCCGACCCAAGAACAGTGTGGCCAGATGTTCAAGTTCAACTGCCTTAAGCGCTAACTCGACCAACAAATGTCGCTAAAAATCGCAACATGTTCCAACGTTGCCATGTCGCCCAAAAATCGCCAACTGTCCAATTAACGCATGAAATTAAACACAAATTTGGAAAACACGATTTTTATTTTCATTAAATACATGAACATAACATGTAGTTTATAAAAACATAACTTTATTGAACTATTCAAACATATCACCACAAAGCTCTATTACGTTATTTTCATCATCACGATTTTGGTTTGTATTAAAGTACATAATTTTTGAATTAAATCTGGATAGCATTTCATTTGTAGGATTGAAATTTTTACAACATATACAATTTACAAAAAAATGATATCTCATAATCATTATTGAATTTAACAAAGAAAGCATCATTTGATTTCTAATTTTACATTTTACTATGTTCATTATCGAGAACGATCTTTTGACCACTGAATTTGAAGAGGGCAAGGAAAGCATTGTAAATGTAAATTCTGCTAAGTCTTCAAACATGTAATCCCCTACGGCATTTTTTAAAGTAATTACTCTTTTCCAAAAGTTCATTGTATCTTCTGGGATAATTTCCCCTGCAAATGCTTCTTTCCAGTCGACATTTAAAATATTTCGATATTGGATCTCTATGCCTTTTATTTTTGATGGATTTGCAAATACTAATGGTAATTCTGAAAATTTTGGTCTAATGGGATTAAGAATAATTTGAGGATTAAAATGTTTTACTTGGCGAAATAAATCTAAATTATCTGGCATGCGTTTTATAAGTTCCTGTAACAGGGCTTTAATAAAAAGGAAACATTTTTTTTAACTTCAAAGATCTTATGGGGCAATAAATCACTTTTTTTTAATTTCTTTTAAGAAGTAATAACCAAGATCACAATCTTCAATTTTCAAAAAACTTAGTTCATATTCCAATATTCTAGTGAGTGCATCCAAGTCATTATCAAGGTGCCTTATAATTGCTGGTTTTAAAATGTGTCTAGCCAATATCCACAGTGTTGTATTTATATCACTAATAGCTGTGTAATGATCAATATATGATTTTTGAAAATATAAATTTAATGTCTGCAACTGCTTTGAAATTGGAAGTAAAAAAGAAAGAATTAATCTATTTCTTTTGTCTTTATTAGTATCACTTAATATTTTAGATGAATGGAATTTTTCTTTTCCTGCATTAATTGAAAAAAATGTTTTTAGCTCTAAATACTGGCTTAAAATTTTATCCACAGCTCTATACCTAGAAAGCCAGCGAGTTGTTGACAATTGAGCAATTTTTTTAAATTTATGATCACCTTCAATATTGATTGAATTATAAATATCGTTATATTTACTCAATCTGAGAGAACTATTTTTGAACCAATTGTAAGTTTCTTTAGGTAAAAAGTTCACTTCGTCAGAAAAAACTTCTGAAGCTTTTGAAGCACATAAGTGTAGACCGTGGCAAATACATTTTACCAGAACTAAATTTTTTAAATTCAATTGAGATTTTAATAATGTGAAAACGGAGTGGTTTTTCCCACATGAATCAGCTGCACCGTCAGTGCCAATTCCTATTAAATTATCCAATTTTAAATTAATTGATTTAAAATAATCCGTAATAATTTGAAATAAATCCTCTGCAGTAATAGACGTTATACTTAAAAAAGTTAAAAACTGTGTAATGACATCATTTTTTGATCTGGAATAGTATTTTAAGCAAATACTTAATAATTTTTTATGGATACATCAGTTGATTCATCCAATATAATGGAAAAGGCTGAGTGCCCCACATCCTTAATTAGATCTGATAACAAGGATGGTGCAATTACATGTTCAATCAAACTTGTGCACTTGGTTCTGTGAAGGCGAATTGGATCCTCGGCTGGTAATTTTGATGTTGAAGACGAAGCTGAATTGTTCCAGTTAATATTGATAACATCACTCAAGTGGTCAACGAAACGTATTGATGTATGCATAGCCTAACTTGCTAAAATTATTTCTTCTTTTTTAATTTCATCGTTTGCTAAACCTAAAAAAACATAAGTACAAAATAATGGCAAATACTGTTTTTCCTACAAACACCAACATTCCACAAACATAACTGACTTTTTCCTAGCACATTTGCCTTGGACTTATGTTTGCTAGTAGACGAGTGTTTCAGCAAATCACTTTTATGGGATCGTAAATCTACATTACAAATCTTACTATAACTAGCTGTTCCATCTTTGCTAACCGTTAACCAACCTACAATAATATTATCAAAATTTGAACACCAATTTTTTAATTTTCACTACAAAAGTTTACCACTACTGTGCTACACTACGAAATTTTAGTATTTGGACTAAATTATCTCAATAAAAAGCAATATCAGTAACTTACCACGAAATATGACTTCCTGCTCATATTCTTTTTTATGGCACTTATTATATCTGCCCCACCTTCCCCTTTTTTTGTTAATTAGGAATGATAAAATATTTTATCTTCATAAACAATATAAATTGTTTATTTTCTTCGATATTTCCGTTAATAATTCAATAATTTGTCAAAACTGTCACATCATTTGTCATTGCTCTGTGAACGTCATCGTTAACTCAAATAGTGTAATAATAAACCTAAACTGGATTGAGGCTTTAATCAACTTTCAACTTGACAGTGACAATAAACAAAGAATATAATAGCAAAGTGAACTATATAACATTCTTCCCCTCTTCAGTTTCTTATGAAATCTTCGAAATGCTTTGGAGGGTTTCTATTTCGTTCTGAACGACGAGGCAAAATCTCTTTCACTTGATCAAATTGAACATTGGGATTGCTTTCTTCCTTGTCTGAACCTTTCTCTAATATCACCGAACCATCAGTTGAACCTGAATCCAAATTTTCTTGATCCAGATTTGTACTGGTTTCCTTCAGCAATGATGTATCTCCTCGAGGTGCCACATGTCGAATTGAAACAGTAGTTTCTCTACCATTAGAAAACCGTACGTGAATATAATCTGGATTTACTTCGACCAGTTCCACTTCTTCCACTGAAGGTTCGTATTTATTCGCTTTAACGTGTCTTCGTAAGAATACAGTGCCAGGAGTAGATGGCCATGTTGGAACTGATAAACTATTTTGCTATCTTCGTGGATGAATAAACATTCTCTCATGAGGAGAACAATTAGTTGCCGTACATAGAAGGGACCTTATTGAATGCAGAGCTTCTTGCAAAACTGAATCCCATTTATCTATCTTCAGGTTCTTAGATTTCAGTGACAACTGAATGGTTTTCCATATTATACAATTATATCTCTCGCATTGTCCATTTCCTTGAGGATTATACGCAGTTCTACGACTTGAAGCAATACCGTTTGATTGCAAATATTCTTTCATCTCATGGGATATCAGCGAGGTTCCCTGGTCAGAATGTATATACGTAGGCATTCCAAAGATTGCAAAAAGTTGTTTCAAGCACCAGATGACGGTTGCGGAAGTTGTGTCTGGACATGCAAAAGTAAAAGGGAATCGTGAATATTCATCAATAACAGTTAAAATATACGTGTTGTTAGTTGTTGATGGTAGAGGTCCTTTAAAATCAATGTTGAGTCTCTCAAATGGAGATGTCGATGTTATTAGAGTTCCCTGGCTTTTATGAAATCTTGGTTTGATTTCGGCGCAAACTGGACACAATGCGATAATTTTTCGAATATCACCCAAGTAAAAAGGTAGATTTTTACATCGAATACAATTATACAACCGAGTCACTCCGGGATAACATAAGGAGGTTATATAAAGTTTTATCATTTTGTTCTCTTCATATACCTGAAGTTATTCTTGAAAAAGTATCAGCTACTGTATATTCTAGTCCAGGTCTATAAATGATGTAACTGAAACAGGATAATTCTAGGCGCCACCGCATAATCTTTTCATTTTTTATTTTACTTGAAACTTTTATGATCAAACATGAAAGACACTGATCTCTGGTCTGTTATGAGTTTGAAATGTCGTCCAATTAGGAAGTGTCTCCACTTCTTGAGTGCTTCAACTATAGTGTATGCTTGTTTTTCCACAGATGAATGTCTTCTTTCAGTACTAGAGTGAGTCCTTGAGAAAAGTGCTACAGGTTTGCCATCTTGGGAGAGCTGAGCTGCTATCGTATTCTCTGAGGCATCGGTTTCCACAGTGAACATAGCAGTGTCATCAATTGACTTAACAGTTGCATTAGCGATGCTTTTCTTCAAAATTTCAAAGGCTGCTACATCACTCTCAGACAAAGGAAAGGTTTTGCATTCTACTAATAGGTGAATCTTTTCAGAAAACCCATTTTGAGTAATGTGCAAACATTCCCATTATTCGACGGAGAGAGGACATGTTGTTTGGTATAGGTAGTTCCAGAAGTGGCTTCATCAGTCTATCAGGGTCGGGTTTGATTGTTTTATTCTCTATACAATAACCAAGAATTTTTATTTTGTTTGAAGAAAACACACACTTTTCTTTATTTAAAGATAGGTTATACTTCTCGGCAGCTTTCATGAAAAGATGAAGATTATGTTCATGATGTGCTTTATCGGATCCGCAAATCATCACGTCGCGTCGTCTAAATACGCAAAAGTATGTTTCAAACCCTCTTTGTTGATGATGTTTTGAATTACCCTCTGAAAGCAGGCAACTCCATTGGTAACTCCGAACGGAATTCTAAGAAATTGATAAAGGTTACCACAAGCTTCGAAAGCGGTGAACTTCTTTTCTTCTCCTCTGATGGGTATCTGATGGTAGGCACTACGAAGGTCTATGGAACTGAATATATCATACTTTAATACCTTTTCTACGATATCTTCAATCCGGGGTAGAGGGAAAGCATCAAGCATAGTAAATTTATTGATGGTCTGGGAATAATAAATGACCGTTCGTTTTTTATGGTTATCGTTTGAAGTTATCAGAACTTGTGCACGCCAGGGTGAATCACTTGGTTCTATAATGTTCTCATTCAATAAACTTTCGACTTCTTTTTTCATGAATTCGAGATCGTCAGGACAATATCGACGTGATCTCACTGCAATGGGTTTACAGTCTATAGATAAATTTGAGAATAGAGGAGTTGGGTCCAGATTAGCAATAGCTAAACTACATACTGTGAGTGGACACCTCGATCCACCAAAAGTTACTTTCACATCTGAGTGTTCTTTGAGTAAATTGTGACCAATAATTATATCTGCGCATAATTCATGCATAAGGAAATATATTCAATTTTCTGGATTTTACAACTTTACTTGATTTATAACTATCCGAACTTCCCGTATCGATCAGTGCATCTGTCACAACTCCGTCAACTTCAACTTGAAGGATGGCTTTCTATAGACAAGCTGGCGAGGCAGCTGAAATAGTCGCTAGTAGAGATGATGTCTGTTTGGTATATTTCATTGAGTTTCCTCGGGATTTGCAGACTTTTGTGAAATGACCTTTCTTGCCATATGCATGACAGATGGAATTTTTAGCTGGACACGTACTACGAAGGTGATAATCATATCCACAAAAGTAGCATTTGGAAGAAGCAGCAGACGTTGTTGGCGAATCTGAATTTTCTGTAAATTTTTTAGATTGGTCGTCGTTTCTGTTAGCAGGAGCAGCAGCATTGAACGATCCAAATGATGATACATACGACTCAGAATGAAATTGAGCCATTTCCAGTGCTCTCGCATTGTCAAAACCATTTTCCAAGGTTAGTGTATTATTTTCAAGTAGTATTTGTCTAATTTGTGATGATATAAAACCACTGATGAATGAATCTCGGATAAATTCATCCCTGTGCTCATCAGCAGATACTGCTTTGAAATTACACACTTTACTCATTTGCTTCAAAACTTGAAAATATTGATCAATGGATTCACTAGTTTGTTGTTCTCTCGTTGAAAGGGAGTGTCTGGCAAATATTTCATTCCTTGGTTTGACAAATATTTTTCAAGATGTCGATCGCTTTTTCGTATGTACTACAATCGCTAATATATCCATAAATGGTAGGGCTAACATAGTTGATGAGAAGATTCAGTCGATCTTTTTCTTCCGTAGCTTTAGCAGCTTCTATGAAATTTTCGAAAGAGCGAACCCAATGGGTCCACTGTTGAGTTCCATCGCTTGAACAGGGTTCGACTTCTAGCTTTTCATGTCTGAGTAGCTTATCCATTCGATGTTGTAGAAGAAAATAAAGTTGATTGAATTGTAATAATAAACCTAAACTGAATTGAGGCTTTAATCAACTTTCAACTTGACAGTGAGAATAAACAAATAATATAGACCGAAAAAGTGTGACGTCAGAACATAGCCGCTGAGGGAAAACAAATCAATTATTTAACTTATGTCTTGTCCTGACCGTTGTGATATTTTAAAAGTTTATTCGTTTTTTCATTTGGTAAGTGACACTACAGTGACTATCAAGTAATTACGCCTTATTGCTTCGCTCCTACACTTCCATCAAATACTCTATATCTACGACATTTTCACTGTTTAAACTGTCTCCACATTTCTTTAACACTTTGATTTCATTACAAAACTACTCCGCAATGCTCGACAAATTAACAATAGCCATGTTTAAGCATATTACAAACGTAAAATGAACGTAAATAAATATTTGTTTTCCCTTAATAACTGTCAGCGGCTATGTTTATGACGTCATAGCTTTTTCGGTCTATAATAACAAAGTGAACTATATAACAAATAGGCAAATCCTTTTTGCGGTTCAGTTACTCTGTCCGACAAAATTTTTCATAAACTAAATTGCTTGACCTTTTTCTCGAATAAAATATAGCCAAAAAGTAGCTCAAAAAATAAAATATTGTCCAAAAATCGCTTCGCGACTTTCGTTAAAATGTTATCGCAAAAAATTGTTCAAAGTAGCCCAAATGGCGAGAAATCGCCCAATCTGGCCACACTGCCCAAGAGAGTGATCTCTCTCGAAACATGCTGAGTTTATTGTTTTTGTTTTCTCCTCGGTTCACCTTGCTTATATTTATTCTACGCTATACTTTGTAAATAATTAATTAAACATTTTTTAAAACAATGACCTACTTCTGTTTAGCCTACCAGATACTGGGTGTTATATCCAAATGGGTGTTATTTCCAAACGTGGCATGTGCCCCCCCCCCTCCTTGAAAAAAAGAGGACTGCCCTCAGTTCTAAGTTGCAGCTTATTTTCTTTAAACCTAGAATATAAATGTTCCGCTACTAAAATGCTGATAACGTACTGAATACATCCGCTGCCGGCTTTTGTCCGCATTCCCCGAAACTAACAACGAAGCAACCTTCTGCTTCGTCCTCTTTTGCCCCACAATATCAACACGCCATCATCAACGCGCTCTCCGATTCAAACCCGGAGCCAAAAGGTACCATCGATCTCTTCTCACGAAGAGTTTTCAACGATGGTACCGACACCAGCCCCCGACTACGCATCATTGTATGCAGACCAAATCAAACAAATGGCCGAACTCAGGGCCCAAAACCAACAACTCATTGAAAGACTCAACCTAGTACTAGACAAGAACGATCTACTTGAATCCCAACTCAACTCTCGAAAATCACAAACCAACTCTCGAAACTCCTCCAGGTCCAGATCCGTTCATTCCGCGTAATCTCACATTTCCGTCCAATCTTTACCACGCACCAACCAACAATCCACCAACCGACGAGAACAAGAAGGGGACTCACTCTCTTGGGAGCTAAACCCAAGAGAGATCGAAGAATCCCCACGCCTCCACCCCCAACCACCTAACAACAGCAACCGCCTCGATAACTGCAACCACCACGACAACGACAACAACCACCTCAACCCCAACAAGCTAGACAACCCCGACAACCGCAAACAGACCCAACTTTACAGACATTAAACATACGAAACCTCCCAGCCAAATACGTCTCCCAGCGAGAACTCTACAATCTTCTCAACACCAATGAGCTGTTGAGGGGAGAAATTTACTACCTCAAAGCCAACTCTAATAGGACCGCACTCCTGAAAATCAGGTCCGACATCCCACACGAAGCTTTCGCAAGGAAGCTTCGCAACACTCGCGGTGACGACCAAGTCACCATCATCCGCCTCAGCCCCACCCAACAAGACCGCCAACGCTTCTGGTCCCACAAACCCACTTTTTCTTTGGTCTGCAAAAATGTAGACACCGCTCCGACCCACTACCCGCAGTTTCAAAATACTGCAACAGGTGCTCCATCACATGCCACCTTGCAGAATCCTGCAGATCCAAGCCGGTCTGCCCCTCCTGCGGAGCAACCGATCACAAATCCAACAATTGCCCTAAGGTAAACAACCCATCTTGTAAAAACTGTGGCGGTCCACACCCCGCTTTCCACCCTCGGTGCCCCAAGCGACTGGAAGCACCGAAATCCGCACAAGAGACCGCACTCTTGAAAACCACAGACCCCCTACGACTTGACCACCGACTCCAAGATCTTAATCGAGATCTTGGCAACGGCTATTATGAACGCCGTCCCGACTAGCCGTGGCCTAGTCGCCGAAACGCTCACACTTCTCGTCCCCTTCTCCTACGGGTACAATTGTACCGTAACAAGTAGCGCTGGCAAACGCGTCCACTTCGCTTTCACGACCAAAAGACAACATTAAGTCATGGACTTTCTTACCGGGACCGTGAATTGCCAAGGTCTAGCCAGGAAGCGACATCTTCTCAAACACCTTCTGCACTCCCAAAACCTACAAGTACTTTATATTACAGACACTCTTTTAAAAAACCCTCCTCGCTTCACTGGCTACATCACCTTCCACCTAGACAGGAACTTCTACTGTCACGGCAACGGACTTCTTGTCCGAAACGGACTCCTCGCGTCATCACACCCACTCCCGGACTTCTGTCTCAACAGAACTTGGATTGCATAGCCATCGACATATCACGGAATAATACCACGACGACATTCTTTTCTTACTACAAACATCCCAATCAACCATTATCAATCGACCTCCTATCATATGCATCCTCTCTACCACGAGCCATAATAATGGGTGACTTAAACTCACGTAACATTCTTTTCGATGATACACACACCAACCCCAACGGCATACTACTCGTCGACCAACTCGTCTCACTTCCCATCTCGCGGATTAGAAACAATAATCCAACCCAATTAAGTCACCTCGGCTCCTCCATAGTCGATCATATAATCTGCACTGACAGATTAATCACCCTCATGGACGACGAGTGCTTTATAGGCGACCCGATTACATCAGACCACGTTCCACTCCTGGTCAAAACCGCTTTACACAACCCAATACCACCACCATCAACTAATTTCACCTTTCGCGATTTCATAAAAACCGATTGGAATTCCTTTGCAAACCACGTCTCTACCAATTTACCACAACCCATCATTCATCAGAACACTGATAACATAGATAATCACGCAGAAGAATTCCAATCCCTCTTAATCGATGCGCAAGACATCGCCGACCCCTCACCACCGTACACACCAATTTTCATGCACTTCCGCAAATAATTCTACAAAAAAATCGCCAGAAAAGACAGTTATACAGGTTATACGTCCGCACTCGAGACCCCGCTGTCAAAACACAATGGAACCGTCTCAACGCCCAGGTTCGGTACGAAATCAATGCTGAAAAGCAGAGAAGATGGAAGGCCGAAACAACCGGACTGGACTTCAGACAAGGGCGCGTGTTTTGGCAAAAATTCAACCGCCTCGTCGGCCTTAAGAGAAATGTTGAATCACATCTCGAAATGCAAGGACAAAAGATCTACACATCCGAAGACAAAGCCACCGCCTTTTCACCACCTGACAACCCTCGATTTCTCAGGGGCTTTGCCGTCGAAATCGACCTCCTGACTCGAAACATTACTCGGAGCCCACACGTTCATATCCCACTAAATGAGAACTCTCCGTTTCCTACACCTTTTACAATCGAAGGAGTTCAGCGGGCGTGCCGAGCGGGGAGAAACAATGCCCCAGGACACGACGGAATCTCGAGGTAGGCACTTAAAAACCTGCCAGAAGAGACCTTCCCTCCGCTCTGCGCCCTGCTGAACGCCTGCCTGGGATACTCATACTTCCCTCGTTGTTGGAAGTCAGCCAACGTAGTTCTCATCCCCAAACCCGGCAAAGACCCTACAAAGCCTGAATCTTACCGCCCTATCTCGTTAATCAGCGTCCTAGGTAAAGTCTTTGAACGCTTGTTGAAGGAAAGAATCTGGGACTTCTGTACTGAAAATAATATAATTCCGGCATTTCAATTCGGATTCAGGCCGGGTCACTCTTGTCAGAACGCTACCACCAACCTTCAAACAATCGTCACCCGAGCTTTAAATCAACGACGCTGCTCTGCCGCCATTCTCATGGACGTTCAAAAAGCTTTCGATCAAGTCTGGCACGCCGGACTAGTGAGGAAACTACTGAGCATCCGATTGCCAAACCAAATCGTCAAATTATTATATTCCTATCTCACCGACCGATCGATCTGCGACCAAGTTGGTTATAGCATATCCGACTCTTTTACACCCCAAACTGGCGTTCCGCAGGGCTCGATACTCGCTCCTCTACTATACATAATTTATACGTATGGATACACCAATTCCACGACATCCCAGTGACAACATCCAACTATATACGGACGACACCGCACTAATCATTTCTGCCACAGATATTCGCTCTCTCAACACTCGATCCCAAAATCTACTGACTCATTTTTTAATTGGTGCAGGAAATGGCGGGTGACTCTCAACCCTCAAAAAACCCAAGCCATCGTTTTCAAACACCCCGATCCCATGAGCGAATGACTTCTACCAACAAACTTCCGCCTCGTACTCTGGGGAGATCGACTCGAAATCCGCAGGGAAGTCGTTTATTTGGGAGTGAGATTTACTCACACTCTCAACTTGATGGCCGACCTCTTGGACTCTTTAAATAAAGTCCGACGTCGAGTAAATCTTCTCAAGGCACTCGGCGGCAGTTTCGGACGCACTCACCCTACCACCTTACTTCATACGTATAAAACATATTTCCGTCCAATAATCGACTATAGAGCTAACGTCTATTGCACACTCCCCAACCACTTCGTCAAAAGACTTCGAACTTGTGAGCAGTCAATCCTCAGATACTGCCAATACAAGGCTCCATACTCTCTCACTAATACTGTATATGTCAATACCGACATCGAGCCCATTCCATCACGTCTAAATAATTTACAAGCCCGATACGTTAGTCGCACTATCTAGTCGGGCAGGGAAATCTCCAAAAACACCCTACTCACACAGTGGGTCGCTAACAGACGACCTCTCAGTAGAATCCCCAAGAGAAAGCTCCCATTTTCTCCGTTACGCTTGCTAGCCATGGCCTACGACGACCTCCCCGACGAATACATTGACTACCTGGACAGCTCCCAATCTCCATGCGATAATCGTTAAAATTTCACTATAAATCCCACACTTATTCTATTTAATAAATCTCTATTCACCCAACTTACCGCAACAAAGTCCAAAATCATCCATAATTTAAACATTTCTAACAAATTCTAAACTCTCTAAATCTCAAACTATTATTGTTCAACACTTTGGACAATTCCTATACTTTCAGCCGCCCCCACACCATCCACGTCGGTGTTGCAGGTTTTTCTGCGGTTTTCCTGCATACTCTGTGAATTTATTCACTAGCCAAATGGACCGACGATCGTCGACAGGGAATAAATGCAGTCGCAGCTGTACCCATCCTTTTTAGATTTTAGATTATTATTGTTCCACCGACCACCGTAAATAGTCCCAAACCACCGAAGGCACGTCACCGCAACTTTTCATCAAAATCCAACAAATCATCTAATTCCATATACTTTTGAAAAATGTCTCCCATACACTTTTTCACATAACTCCAAAAACCATTAGAATTATAAATCTTCAATATTCCATAATATTTCTCTCTTAAAATAACACATTTCAAATTCAGTAAAGAACACTCAATTTTCATGAAATTTCTGACACCTCTCAACGCATTAATCTATGTATCGGCAGCGATACATGGTTCGTCTTCTACATTTACGTTTCCATCCTAGACACTTTTTGTCACACTTTTGAGCTTCGCCGCTTCCAAACATCAACCCCCGATACACTCCAACACAAATCAACCCTCCAGTTACTTTCTAGCGAAACGCCCGTCCAATCACTCTCAATCCCATACACTTTTTAACAAACTTCTCCTAGTCACTTTTTCAAAAAAATTTACTAAACACCTTTTTCAACTCCCATTTCAATTTCTCAGTCAGCGCACACTAAACCATCCAACACATCCCCAACTCAGCCCTGAAGAGGAAACTAATCCTACACCAGGGCACCATTCTTGAAAACGACAACTGCCCAAAAAACCAAGCCACACAACGCAAAATTCATACGAATTTCTCTCTCTCTCTTTTTATGCTGATAAAACATATCCAATGTACTTCATGGCTACTCCTATTATTCCTAAATATCTACGTTTATATAATTAAAATAGCCATATATTATCTAAATTTAATGTTTGAATATCACAGTTAACTTCTTCCTACTGCGCCCTGAGCGAGTCCGAACCTTGGCCTGTCTGCTTGTCATTTTCGTTACCTCGGTTCATATTTCTATTCGTGACTGAAATGGTAGTTCCAATTGACATTGGCCTCGGTGCCAATTTACATTTCGTCTAAACGCTGTTTAGGAATTTTGCTGGCTGGGCAGGATGGTATTGGGTATACGAAATTCTTTTCTGTTGCACTTTGTACTACTTAGTACCTACTTATTCGACTTCAGCACTTTTTAGAAAGATTCCTTACGCACGTTCATATACATTGTCATGATTAACACTGACAAAAAGTGAGACGGGGTTGGACTAGACTCCAAATAATTTGACAATATACTTCAACCTAGAGTTGTTATTGATTTTTATTTATACATATTTGGAACAAAAACTTATACGCCCCAAAAGACAGCAAATACTCTAAACAAAACTGAGTACATTTTTTGAAACGCTCGAGTTTGAATATTTAGTTACTCAGTTTTATTCACTTCACCCAATACATCCTCTTTATCCTGTCTTACAAGATGTTTTTTAGTTTCTTATTCTAAAAGTTACAATCACTTTTATTTGCAACGGTAGTAAATTAACAGTGATATGATGTAAAGAGTAGTACCGTTAAATTTTGTTTAAAAGCGATTTCCTCTACAACAAATTCCTTACAAATTGATTTATTCCACTTCACAATACCCACTACTTCTTTTTCCACATATTTGCTGAAATTTCTTCTTAAATTAATCTAATGATACCTAGAAGTTATAGAGGGCTCTATATATGACTATAAAAGACCCTGAAGAATTTACAATTAACAATAGTTCGAATCATATTTTTAATATAGTCAAATAGCGTATTCTTGAAAAACAACAGTCTCCAGTCCGTTTCGATTCAAATACTATTGATCATCAATTTTTGCTACAAATTTGAGTAATCGTTAATCATTTACATTCTTTTGAAGACACTCCTGAGACGGCGACCTACAAATAATAACAATTACCCCACATTGATAAAATAACTTACCTGGAACTATGAAATGTTAGCGTGAAATATATATTATCATATCACTGTCACTGCAAAGTTCAACGTGTTGAAATATTTATATTATAATCAAATATTCAATTTGATATGCTTCAAAGTTAACATGATATTGATAAAAAGTGAAGAATGATCGTTTTTCCATCAATCAACCCCCTTTAAAGGTTTTAGGGATTGCACGAAAGGCGTCTAATAGCCATTACCAATAACATCATAAAAAATGCATCGAATTCCCAATCGAACATTCATGAAAGTGGTTCTGTCGTTTTGGAAAAATATGTTGAGATTTTTAACTATTTTAGGGGAACAACCTTTGAATAAAACAGTAGTTACAGTGGGTTGTTACCCTAAAAATTTTGCGTATTCCTTTTAGCTAAATTTATATTAATATGTCAAAATCAATAGTTTTTTTATTGTGTCTACTTTAGAGCATTTTATTAACACTAGAATATATAAACACGAGAACTCGAGCCTTTAATTTCTTTAAGTGAATAAAATCCATCTAAAACAAGCATGCCTTGTAACATTTTACCCATAATCACAGTTCATTAAAATTAGAATTGCCAAAATTTCATATGGGTGATTTGTGAATTTCATCTAAAATAATTAAAAAATGATTTGACATTTTACTCTGACAGCGATTATAATTTCGCATTAACTAATAGTATATTATTCTATATCAAGGGTGGAATAAGCAAAACTCTACATGAGCAGAAATATTTGTTCTACGACTATCAATTAAAAAACATAACAACATATTGAATTGCTAACTCCTTAATTTCTGGAGTTGTGGTGAAATCATCACAGCTGTCAGTATCAAACACTAAAAAGAAATGAAGCCATGTAATAGCTATTATTTAAATAAAATGATATAAATTTACTTACTTTTTATGAAGTATCAATCAATTTTAATATAAAATTTAAAAAATAAATAATAATTAAACAATTTTGATAATCGACGTTTTTTTGTTTGTTTATGACCAGGGAACAAATCCATTAGCCGAATATGTTTTAGTTAAATTATTACAGAAGAGTAAGTAGGAATCCCAACCAATTCTTATTGTTATAATACATATATAGTAATATAACTTATAATTATTTTTTTTTTCTCTCATTTATATATTTAGTCTTTTCCATTTTTTTTCTTATTTTTTTTCCGTTTATATACTTTGTCTTTTCCTTTTTTTTAAGGATTAGACAAGGACACATGCCACGCTTAGGGGCCTATCAAAGCGTTTTTAATACATCACTGAAAGGGCCTCGGATAGAAAAGGTCACAGTTGGGGTAAAACATAGGATTACTCACAATGGTATGTTACAATTGAAAACGTGTTTATACAATAACTTATACATAAATATATCCGATGATTCTACTAATTGCTGTAAGTTAAATGGTCTTACCAATTTAATTCTTGAAGAGTAAATATAATTATACAAAACATCTAAGAATATTGAATTTTTATCCTCATTTAGGTTACAGTTTCATATTATGTGTTCCAGAGATCTTTCTTCTCCACATTCACACAGATAACTATCTGACAGTTTCATTTTTTGTTTATAAACAGGTGTTAAACAATGATTAAATCGAATTCTGCAAATTGTTGATATAGCTTATTATGGAAATTTGTTCGTGTTGTATGGTTGGTTGAATAGTTTTATAGTAAAGACTTTTCTGGGATGTATTAAATAATTGTTGCCATTTCTGCATTACACTTTTCTTGATCAATGGATAAAGATCTTCCACCGGACATTTATATTCCCCATTATACATGTATTCTCTATAGTTTTTTGCGGCTTCATCGACTATTTCATTATAGTTTATTCCACAATGTGCCTGAATCCAACATAATGAAATACTTATTCCTCTGGATGACCATTTGGAGATAAGTTGTATAATTTCGACTACTATGTAACTGAGACTTCCTTTAAATTTTTTTGTGATGTTTTGGATCGAAATAATTGCATTTTTGAAGTCCGAAAATATAATATATCTGTCGATTATTTCCTCTCACGAATTGATATATTAAAGTGCTTCTAGAATCGTAATTAGTTCAGCAGAGAATATTGATAGTTTGTTGTTTATTCTTATTCCTAAAGACTTCCCTTTCTTCGGATCATACAGTGCTGCTGAAACATTTATTGAGTTTTTGATGCGTCAGTAAAAATGAAATAATGTTCAGGGAAAAACTCTTCAACATCATATAGGAACATACTATTTCTTATTGCAAATGGGAAATTAGAGTAATCTCTTAGATAATACACATTCGCAGGTTTAATATCTTCCCAATTTACAGAGTAGTAAATTATTTGAGATGTAAATGTCTTACAGTAAATTCTTTTCATCTGTGTATGAGGATACTAACGATATCGTATTTTTCTTTTTCCAATAATTTGCAATCAGATCTTGTATAGATAATTCGTAAATTTTCATCAATATGTAACTATTTTTTGAGATGAGTTTTAGCAGAAATTTGTCTATAAGGTACTCTCTTTTGAGATTTAATGATGATTCTGTACATTCTACAGCTAGGTTTGATATCGCAGTGCTTTTCATAGCTCCTAAACACAGACGAAGAGATTTATTAATTATTCTGTCCAGCTTTTTCAAATGAGTTTCGGCAGCTTGAGAATAGAAAATGGATCCATAATCTATAATTGATCTGATGAAAGATTTGTATAACGTAAGTGAAATATTTGGTTCAGAGCCCCACTTGGTATGGCAGACGGATCTTAATATATTGAGTCCATTATCTGCTTTTGTTACAATATGTTGAATATGTTCTTTCCATAACATCTTTCTATCTAATACTACCCCTAAATATTTTACTGTCGACTGTACGTCAAACATAGTATTATTTGATAATATTTGACTCGGTATATTATGTTTTTTGGAGAATATACACGTTTGCGTTTTCTTAACTGAGATAGTTAACCCTTTATTAAAACAATATCTTTCTATTTGTTAATCTAATGTATTCATGGCAGTTATACCTTGTGAAATTTCCAATCCTTCTGAATAGAGACAAACGTCATCTGCAAATTGCAGAATCTTTCCTTCATGCGAAATACTAGAGTGTAAATCAAATGTATATATTAAGTATGAAATTTGACACAAAATACTTCCTTGTGGTAAACCTATATTAGAAATTATATTTCCTACTATTTCGTCATTTACCTGTAGAAATATTTTTCTGTTCGTGTAAATTGACACTACTATTTTATTGAATTCACCTGGAAGTCCAATTTTTTCCATTTGTTCGTAAATAATGTTTAATTGTACATTATCATAGGCACTTTCTATATCTAGGAACATCGATATTAACGATTTTTGTTTTTAAAATGATAAATGAATGTCCAAACCTAAATTTGCGATATTTTCTAAAGTGGATCTTGATTTTCTGAATCCATACTGAGTTTCTGAGATCAATTTATTTTTTTCTAACCAATTTTCCAATCTCATTTTAATCATTATTTCGAATGTTTTAAGAATACAAGAGCCCAATGATATACCTCTATAGGAATCGGGGGATTCTGGATCTCTGTTCGGTTTTAATATCGGGATAATAATATATTCTTTCCAATTATCCGGATATTCACCAGTAATCCAAATTTGATTAATTAAATTTAACAGATACATTTTTTGTTGTGTTGGTAAATAATATAACATAATATAATGTATGCTATCCATCCCTGGCGCTGTGTTTTTGTGATTTTTTAGACAAACGTCTAATTCCCATATTTCGAAATTTTTTCATAGATAACTTACATCATTTACGTTACCAGTGTAATCAAATAGATTTGGTGAAACCCAGGGTGGAGCTAACTTATCAAGAAACCTTTCACACCATACATCGTTAACAACTATATTTTTTGGAGAATTATATACATTCTTAATTTTTTTAACTTGTTGCCATATCTCAGTGATAGGTGTATTTCTGTTTAACTTTCTACAATATTCTTTCCAAGAGGCTCTTTTACTTTTTAAAATTACTTTCTTTTTATAAGCTTCTGCTTTCTGATAATTTAAATAATTTTCATAATTTGAATTTTGTTTATAAAGTAAAAAGGCATCTTTCTGGTTCTTTATTGCAAGATCACACTCTGAACTCCACCATTTTTTGTTGAATTTACTGTTGGTTAACCTTTTTTTTCTTCTTCGGAATTGATATATTACAAACATTAATTAGTTTTTCAACAAAAGTAGTGTAGGCATTTTCCACAAAATTTAATTCTTCATTTTCGTTATCAAATGAAGAAGAAAATGTATCCCAGTTAGCATGATTTAAGTTCCATCTTACTCTTCCCTGATTACTAACTGTTGGCTCTAACTCAAAAGATATTTGAATTGGGAAATGATCAGATCCTAAAGATATTTGTTTTACTGGCCAGTCAAATGTCGACGATATATCATTGGAACATATTGTTAAATCTATCGCGGATTTATTTTTGTTGTAAGGTCCAGTTATTAAAATTTCTTTTCCATCATTTAGAAAACTGAGTTGTGATTCTTCTATAGCTTCCAACAAGCTATCGCCAGCCATATCATTCTGGTCACAACCCCACGCACTGTGGTGGAAATTAAAATCTCCTCCCACTAGAAAGGGTTTTTTAGACTATCAAAAAAAGTTTTCCATTCATTTTCTGAAATATTCAGATTATGTTTGACATATATTGAATATATGTTCAGTTTTTTCCTATTTATAAATTTTACTGAGACTACGACGCACTCTACAGAACGTATTTTATAGAATTTGGGAACGTCAATAATTAAAATATTTCTTTTATTAAAATGGCTACACCACCGTAGCCATCATGTCTGTTTTTCCGAAATATGTCGAAATCTGTAAAGTGAATTACATTATTGTCGCCTTTTAACCAAGTCTGACTTAAAAGTGCTATATTAATATGATTTTCAAAAATATATTTCTCAAAGTGACCTTTATTGTGTACAATGGACCTGGGGTTCCACTGCACAACATTAATTTTATTCATCGTTGGAAAGAATATGATTTAAATTTTTTTTAAGATCGTCAAAGAAATTTTGATTTTGAATCGAAACAGAATTATTTTTTAAAATTTCAGCAAAAGATTTTAATATATTCTCACAAACTATATTTTTTTGGTGATGGTTGGTTGGAATTTGTGGGTAATAATTTGGTTTATTTTTGTAATTTTGATACACTGGTTGACTATTGCTCATATTTGGTGTGGATATTATATTACTATGTTCATCTGAATACCCTGATCTGTTTGAGGAATGAGATTCGTTATTTCTCCTACGTTTAGCAGTAATTGTATAATGTGAACTTTTGTTAACTTGTCACTGTAGTATAACTATTATTATATTTCCTTTTGGCTTCAATATATGAAATATTTTCATTTACCATGCTATATTTTATTATTTCTGAGATTCTAAACAATCTTTTCTTTCTGTTGCCAAATGATCACCATTACACAAAATATATACTCCTCTTATAGCCCTACATTTGGTTTTTTCGTGTTCATCCCCACATATTGCGCATCTTAATCTACCCACCCCTACATTGGATATTTATATGACCGTACTTCAAACAATTTTTGGATTGAATCACATTTCTACGTCATACACCATTTTTTCTATTATTACCTGCTTGGGTATCATTTGTCCCCTAAAGGTTACAATTATTGTTGTTCTAGGAATTAATTCATCGTTTATTTGACGCATCATTCTTTTGACAAAATTTATTTTAAATTTATTTCCAAGGCTTGGCCTAATTATCTCCTTTAATTCTAATTCACTAATATCTTTATTAATATTTTTAATGACACCTTTTTTAGATGTAAAGAAAACCGGAATATATGCTTCGTATTGTTTATCTTATAACGACTTCGATTCTACTAATTTATTTGCACAAAGAATTCAATGCGACCTTTACTTTATTCAAACCTGTAACTGATATATTTAAAATATTTTCTCGTATATCTGGTTCTGCATTTAAAATTACTCTAGCCGTAGCAATCTTATGTAGCTTACCAATATTTCCAGTTTTATTTTGAATAAATATAAAAAAGGGACCTTCATCAGTTGAGAATATTTGTTTATTGTTTTTTCCTGCTGTGACTTTAGTGAACTATTATTTCCATTTTCATATATTTGACCCATCTACATTAAACTTGAATCATAGTTATTTTGGATTCCCGGATCAGGAGGTTCCTGCGAACCTCTCAACTCGCCTGCACTCATTATTGCTAATTACACCGGTTCTCGCACTCACAAACACATCCGTTTGAATGTTTAAACCGAACTGCCAATCGACATTTTGCCAGCTGACAATTGTTGTTCTTCTTTTTCTTTTTATTTTCTTAAACAATAAACAAAAAACACTTATGGCGCACTTCTGGCTCTAGCAATTAATACTCAACGACCATTTTAGTCAATTTACGTTCACTTTAGAGGATTTTTTATGCATTTTGATATTTCTGTACTACTTCTACTCTCCGTAGTGCAGTTGGTGTTGAAAATGGAACACACCTATTTTCTCTTTCTGTCAAATGAACCATGACATTTAGAGGGTGCCACAAGAATTCATTCCATACCAAGAGCGAGAATGAATATTCTTACCCTAGGGCTAGAATAAAACTATTCCATAATCAAAAACTACGTCCGAATATAGAAATTCTAGAATAGTCGTCGAAAATAATACATTGTGTATCTAGTCAGTTATGTATGCAATATACTCCAGACACATTACATGTGAAGGAGTTAGAATCATAAAGGTCTAAGTGACATTTTTTGAAAATTTAAGCTAGACCCATATTTGTATAGTTTCTTTGATGACAAAGGGGTCCAAGTAATTTCGGACATTGCAGTGCCATCTATTAGAATGAAAGAATAGCTCAGAGAGGTTCACAAGAGATTGATTCTTGCCTACTTAAGGTGAGTTTAATATGTCAAAAGTCTGCCTGATAGTGTCACTCATTTGATATGCTATAGTGATCAATGTGGTGGCCAGAACAAAAACAAAAATATTGCGAAATTGTTTATGTATCTTGCTCAATTTACTAACCTGGAAAAAATAGACCACTTTTTTTTAAATTGCTAATAAAACCTTATTAACTGTTTTTCTTCCAGAAAACTGGACCTAGGTTATGAAAAAAACATCGAGAAAATTTTCTGTTTATGAAATCAAACATACTGATTCAATTGAACATCTTAACCACATAATGATTGACCCAAAAAAGGATGCTGAAAAAAAGCCGATAAAGTGGCGGGATATGGTGCGGTTCCAATATAAGAAAGAGAACTTGTTTAGTTCTTTCTATAGTGCAGTGAGAAATCCTCAGGTACCTATGTATCAAAGTGAAAGATGCTCAGCTCTCAAAAAGGGAAGACCGTAATACTCACATACACATACATTATATGAGCAATCCTCACATATGCAGCTCCCGTTTATTATAACGGGACTAAACACTTCCACTCCCTACAGGTGGTACAGAACGGATGGCAATTAATTACATAATTACAACTAGGTTGTTTCCCAATAAACACACCTACGTGAAAAAACGTTTTCAAAACGTTTTAATGTTATTTCAACGTTACTCATTGAATTTTCAATGTTGTATATGTATATATATATTAAAAATAATAACGAATAAAGTACGTTAACGTTTATTTATCAATGATTTGTCAATTGAAAGGAGAATATCATCCATAACACAAATGTGACTGACAGTGATACTATGAATAAAACTCAAAGTCAGTGTCACATAACGGCCATCTTCAGGCTACAAAAACAGATTGTTAAAAAATGGGACAAATACAAAAACAAACATCTCCAACATTACCTGACACATAAGAAACAAATTAGTGAATTAACTGAAAAAAGAAAAAAGAGAACAGTACAATTTAATAAAATAGTACTGTTCAAGTTATAGAACCATAAGACATAATTAAAATTGACTAGTTACACAAAATTATAAAACATTCAACGTGTACAAATTCATAGATAAAAAATACATAGATAAAAAAAAAAAAAAAAAAAAAGGTAGCTGTAAAAGTCAACCTTAGTCCAATTCACTTAAAAAAGAAGAAGAGATCTTATACTAAATGTCTAAGATTAAAACAACAAAATATATACATACCAAAAACTGATACTAAGTAGCAATCAAATAAATAAAGAATAAACAACAAGTTGATGAATGCATAAAAAAAAGAGGAGTTGAAAAGGTACAATACAAAATAAACAAAACAATAGTCTGAGAAAAATATTGAATTCAAAAACCCTGAAACGGAAGATTGAGGAACATGTACGGCTCAGAAGGCAACAATTGTTCATTAAGACAAACAACAGTAGTATCAGAACTAGTCTGGTTAATCTCAAACATTTCAAGTAAATTCATCCTAGGTCCTTTAAAACATTTATGAAGTATACGAGCATCAGACAATGAAAATTGATGGTTCTCTGAAATAATATGGTTTGCAAATGCTGAAGGGGAAGCAGGAGGGTCAGTATTCCGATACCTTTTGATACAACTGAGATGTTCTTTTATCCTTGTGTCCAACAGACGTCCAGACTGGCCCACATAGACAGCGTCACAATCCTGACAACAAAGTTTGTAAACGCCAGGAGAATGAAGATATGGCATGCAGTCTTTAGTGTTAACTAGTAATGATCTCAAATTGTTGTTGGTTCTAAAACCGAATTTAATGTTATGTTTTTTAAATATATTACCAAATTTGTAGGATATAGGACCAAAGTAATGTAGAGAACCAGCATAATGAAGCTTATCAACGTCAGAACACACGTTGAGAGAATTAATAGTAGGAAAACTCAATCTGAATTTATTGAAAAATCTCATGTATAATTTGTTGAATAAAGAAATAGAGAAATTATTGTTGACAACAATTTGTTTGATGATATTGATCTCATTAATAAAGGCCTCCTGTGACAAAGGTAAAGAAAATGCTCTATGTAAAAGACTATTAATGGAAGAAACTTTGTGTGATTGGGGATGGTTAGAATTGAAATCAATGATAGCATCTGTCGTTGTGGGTTTTCGGTAAATCTCAAATTCCAGTCTCCTAGTGACGACATTCTTAACAATTAACAAGTCCAAAAAGGGGATGCGGTTATTCACTTCTAACTCCAAAGTGAATTTAATTCTGGGGTGTAATGTATTAATGAAATGAAGAAAAGAAAAGGCCTGTTCATGTGTACCTTCGAAAAGAACAATACAATCGTCCACATAGCGGTAGTAAAAAACAATGTGACTTTTAAAGGATGGATCACTTAAATAGGTTTGTTCTAATTTGTTCATAAAAATTTCAGCTAGTAGAGGACTGAGGTTAGATCCCATAGCCAAACCTGTTGTCTGTTCATAATATTTATTGTTAAATTGGAAAAAATTCTGTTCCAAAGACAATTGGAGTAAACCGAGGACATCAGAAACAATATTGGGGTTCAAATTATTAGAAATGAGCAAAGCCTCAACCAAGTCAATACATTCTGAAGGGGGTATGCTAGGAAAGAGGTTAGAAACATCAAGTGAAAGCAAAAATGAACTAGAGTTGGGAACTGTAATATTAGATATCTTGTTACACAAGTCTAAAGAATTTTTAATAGAAAATTTATTATTGAAATCAGTGATGTCTAGGAGTAAATTATTAAGAAAAGAAGAGAGTTTAGAGACAGGTGAATTAGAAAATGAAACTACCGGTCTAATTGGTATATTTTCTTTATGAATTTTTGGAAGTCCATAAAGAAGGGGGGTGATAGGAGCCATCTGTATCAATTGGTAGAACTTAGTGTTAAAGTTGTCTAATGTATCAGAGTAAGTTTTAAGCCTATTCCTAAAAAGCGTATGAAACTTCAAGGTAGGATCTGAACTTAAGGGAGAAAAAGAAGTGTCAGAATGAATGAAATGCTCAACCTTATTGACATAGTCATATCTATCCAAAACGACAACGCAATTACCTTTATCTGCCTTAGTCACTACTAAATCGTCTGAAGAGATTTTCTGTTTTAAATCTCTAAGTGAAGAAAATGAAAACTGATGTTGGTTAATAATAGGGGAAAAGTTAGGTTTGGAATGCCTGTTAAAGGTCTTTTGAATCAGAGAAGAGATGTCAGCACGTATGGACGTTTTATTGGTCAAATCAGAATTGCCCAAAATTAATTCAGAGTCAATTGCTAAAGTTCTCAAATTACGTTTAACATTAGAAGTTGAGAAATTAAATTTTAAACCCATGTTAAGTAAGTCAAGTTGCTGTTTATTAAATACAGAATTACTGAGGTTAAGGACTCTAGGATGAAACTTGAAAGAAGAATATTTCTTATCACTTAAATGCGAATTATCAAATCTTGGTTTAAGGTTTTTATCTATCAACCAGTGGAGTTTATCTGACAACCTCAAATAATTATCAATACCTGCATCCTCAACCGCATCCCTCACATCTCTATCTAAAATATCAAATTCTTGAAAGGTTAGAAATTTAGTCAACAAAAAATAAATGAATTTTAGCCGGGTATTAGTAAAATTGAGAAAATTGTAAAGTCTCTTAATCTCCTGAACAATCCATATCCTCTTCGCCTTCTCAACGGTATATTGTGAAGTTCTGGAACGCACTCTAGTATGAATGGAAATCGACGGGGGGTAAACTCCATGAAACTTGCATCTCTGTAAGAACCAAATAAGTTGGAGAGTCTTTTTTCTTTCCCACATTGATCTTTCATAATGACGGATGACAACAGCCAGACTGGCATTCTTTAAAAGGAGAATATCATCCATAACACAAATGTGACTGACAGTGATACTATGAATAAAACTCAAAGTCAGTGTCACAGAATTATTTGTGTAACTAGTCAATTTTAATTATGTCTTATGGTTCTATAACTTGAACAGTACTATTTTATTAAATTGTACTGTTCTCTTTTTTCTTTTTTCAGTTAATTCACTAATTTGTTTCTTATGTGTCAGGTAATGTTGGAGATGTTTGTTTTTGTATTTGTCCCCTTTTTTAACAATCTGTTTTTGTAGCCTGAAGATGGCCGTTATGTAGGCCGAAACTAGTAGCTTTTATTGTCTAACTATTAAATAATTCTGTGACACTGACTTTGAGTTTTATTCATAGTATTTGTCAATTGGTTATTTTTATATTGTATAGGATCAATATATAGGTATTCAAAACGTTCGATTTTTGGGATAAATATCCAGATATCTACGTGCAGATGTATTACACAAATAATTCTGTTCATGATATAATATAAATAGATCGCAAGAGCATATACGAAGAAGCTCTTTTTTAAACAAATAATTACCCTCTTTCTGCTTAAATGAAAGTTTGTTTACAATTTACACAATTATTCGGTTATAATATGTCAAAAGTCAGAAGAGTTGACTAAAACCATCTGTGATCTGACCAATTAGGAATCTACAGAATTGCCAACTTATTTTCAAACCACTCCTCCTAGTTTAAAAACAGGCATTATATGAAATTCTATTTTATTTAAATAATTAAATAAATACGAATTATAAGAAATATTGTGTAAAACTTGTGCCACAATGACTTTCTGTAGTACTCGTGATTTGCACAACTCACCGCTTCGCGGTTCGTTGTGCAAACTTCACTCGTACTACAAAACGAGTCATTGTGACACTTGTTTTACTAATAACTATTGTGACATCGAAAACAGTTTCACATAATAACGATTGTGACATCGTTTTTTATAACTTTTTATACAGTGGCATGCACTGTTTAACGTTTGGCTGATAGACTGACATTTGTAGCTGACATTAGTTGATACAATTTGTATAAATTGAATAGAAACAATATATATTAAAAATAAACAATATTTAATTATAAGTTCTGATGGAGTGCATGATAATTCGCTGTTTAGTTTCATATTATACATAAATTCCCAATTACGTATTAGTAACTTAATGAACATTCAAATCTAAAGATTCTATATATATATATATATATATATATATATATATATATATATTATTTTTATATATTTTTTAATTATTTAATTTAGTTTTGTTTATTTATTTATTTATTATTTATGGGCGCCATTTAATAATTATTTCCTTGATTGACTAGCTCAGATTTTTTTTTAATTAATTATTTATTTATAATGTTTAATTAGTCGGAAGCATGAGAATCCTCCCTTTGAGTTCTGGAGATACTAATCAAAGATTAAGGAAATATATTCTTAATCTTACCTTTAACTTACAACCTCTGAAAGAAACAATATCTGTTAAATAAAATGATTGAAATACGACAACAAAGATATTGAGAATTTAATCATGGATGTGAGAATAAAGAAAAACCAACACATATATGTAAAGCTATTTAATAAAATAATTTGAAAATTTTTAACTTGATTGGAACATAATAAAATATTTTTGAAACTAATAATTTGGTTTATACATTTATTTTTATGGAATTGTGCTACCCTATATCATGCATGTATTCTCTATAACAAAATGTTCCCACTACTGCGTCGGCGCTAAATCTCCAAACGCATGCGCTACTACAATATACATGAAAGAAGGAGGTTTCCCTTCCATAAACAACGTTTCACAGTCAACACGACGCTAGCGTGCTTGTGATAAAAGATTTTGTTAAAATTTCAAGTTTCTACAATCAATTACATATAAGTGATAATTTCTAAACTATATATGTGTGTGTTTAAAGGTCAAGAAAGAGATAGTTTAAAGTTATACATGCAATAGCTGGAAGGAAGTTATAAGATTTAATGTAACATACATGATACACGTGATATTTCAAGTGGATAAATTTACACAAGGTGAGTACATTAATTTTATAGATATTAAAGATCTAATTCTCTATATATATAAATTTATGATGCATCATATTTTAATGTTTTTGGCCTTTTATGTGTTATGTGATTCAATTGTTCAACTAAAAATTTGAGTGTACACTTTAAAATGTTAATTGGAATTCCAAATAAGTTTAAGCAAATTACACAGACCTTATTTCTGCTATCACTGCTGGCTGCACTCGCATCTTCAAATTTTGAAGATATCTCATAAGAGACACGCTCCTACTACACTATTCACTCCTTACACTTTATAGAATACTCCTATGATTAGTTTTATTTAACTTATTTTTATAATTTTAACTTTTAAACACCTTTAAACAATGTTATACAGAGAGCAATCTTCTAACGACGCATCCTCTATCACCACCATTAATCCACCTTCTTTTGTTTTTAAAATCAACAAGTCTTTTGGCTTCCCTAGTCCATAGCTCACTTATTTGTTTTTTTATCACTAAAATTGTTATTCTCCAGTCTTTTAGTTACTATTATTAAAAAATATAAATATATTGTCCTGGAGGGTAATAACACTGACACACTTAGATTTCTATTGTATTAAGGAATTTTAATTAAGTCCTCTTTTCCTCGTACAATAGTCAATTTTCTTATATTCATGTTATTTAGTTAATCTGAGAAATGTTTATTTTTACAAATATTACAACCTATATTATTAATTAACGTATATGTAATTGATTCTAATTTAGTTTGAGTCCTGTTTTATCATTTATTATACATAAACTCCTGATTATTTTTGTTTTTGTAATTAAATTTCATATATAATCAAAAAGCAATGATTTTAAGTTGGTAATGAAAATTCCCTAGCATGCATTACTTCTTGTAAATATTCATTTCCTTTTTATACGTTTGGGCTGTGTTCCAACTATCTTTTCCATCTAGTTTCAACCCTTTGAAATGAATGAATGAAATATGGTATTCTAAACCTTTGCTACTACAAAAAAAAATATTCAAACAATGTTAAGTTATAGTTAAACTAATTATTCTTTTCTCTTAATTTAGGTTTTAAGCTATTATATGACGTTTCATCCTGCAGAAATTGCTATGGCTGTGTTCAGTGTAATACGTAATTCCGTGACTTTGACAACCAATCAGAATTACTGGTACAGGTAATATTTACTATCTATTTAACTAATATAGTGTTGGAATTTTTATTCTTCATCCCTTTTTAAAACATTCACATCTATATTTCATCCGATTTATTCATATTTCAATCTTTTTATATTTTAATATTTGACTTGTTAATGAGTTTATTCTAATGGTTGTGTCTATTGACACTCCTTCCGTGACAATAAGACCTTTTTATGTTTATTTCTTTCATTATATTTACACAACTAGAGGACTAGTTCAACATATATATATATATATATATATATATATATATATATATATATCTACACGTTGTTTTGTAAAATATCAAAGCTAGAAATCTTATATATTTCATGTTATAGTTTTAAGAAAGTCTTTATTTTCTTTTTTTTATTGTATAATATTTTTGTGAGGATTTATTAAATAAAATAAATATAAAATTAATATACGATTCCAGTTTTTGTCAGATATGCCCCCCTCTTCTTTTAATTTTAAATGTGAATATAACGTTACGAAAATGATGGTTTAAACCGATTAAATATAACGCTTAAATTATGTTAAAAGTAAGTGCTAAATAGTATTATACAAAAACGTTTATAAATTGCATTATAAAAACGTTTATATTACATTACAAAAACAATGGGTTGATCACATTGAAAAGGTAACGTTTAAGTGACGTTAGTAAGGTGGGTGTTAATTTCGTTTCAAAGACCGTCTATAAGTAGCATAAGAACGTTCATATTACGTTACAAATGCAATGGGTACATCACATCATATAAGAAACGTTTAAATGACGTTAAAAGTATGTGCTAAATATCATTATACAAAAATGTTTATATACTGCATTATAAAAACATTTAAATTACGTTATAAAAGTACTGGGCAAATCACATTGAAAAGGTAACGTTTAAGTGACGTTAGTAAAATGTGTGCTAAATTTCGTTTCAGAAGACTGTTTATAAGTTGCATTATATAAACGTTTATATTGCGTTCAAAAGCAACCGTTAAATCACATTGAAACGGTAACGTTTGTATGACATTACGAAAATCACGTTGTATTTAACGTTGGAAAAATCGTTATATGTTACTTAGAAACGAGCGACATTACTCCGGTAATATAACCAGTGGCCTAAAAACCTTTATAAACGTTAGGTTACATGTTAAATATTTTACGTTTTTAAAACGTTTGTGTGTTTATTGGGTTAACTCCAAACCTACTTTCACACAATTTGTGCAATCAATTCACTAATATAAACAAATTAAATCTAAAACAACGTCAGCCATGTTGCCGCCTCCAAAACTAAACCCCATATCATTTTTGAGTCATGGTTTTTAAGCTACTTTTCAGTGATAAAATCCATTACGGGACAAAGTTATTGTTACAAGCGAATATCAATGGATGATGCTTCGGCAAGGAGCCATTGAAGTCATGGATGATTTAAACGGAGGAGAAAGAAAATTGCCAGAACATCGGCCTACACATTTGGGTATTTTCTGTATCCACTATAAAGGGAATTTTAATATGAAATAAAGTCCATTTTTAATAATAATAATAATAATAATAATAATAAGGGAAAACCGTCTTTATTGTTAATGACGATGTGTTTAAGCCCTTATATCCAACTCCACTGAAGATTCCGTACTTGACATGGGAAAATTTAACTCAACTTCTATCATTTATTCTACTTATTTATCATGATTTTTATTTAATTGATTCGGTGAGATTAGAAACAGTATAAGTCCAAAAACGACATTTTGAGTAAATCAAAAAAAAAATGTTTTACGCCTAAACGAATTTTTTTGCAGCTTCGACATGAACGGAGTGATTATAGATCTTAATGTCACCAATCATTTAGCGTTAAAAAACTGTGGATAAAAACATTAGTTTTGGTTAATACAAAAAAATAAGCCATGGACTTGTACTGTTATTTCACTCAACTAGAAGGGATTGTAAAATAAGTTGTTAAATTTTATATTTTTAACATTTTGCAATATAACACAACACTTTATTTGCGATACTAAAGAAAAATAAACATTCTTGGATACAAAACATATAGAACTAAAGGCACATGAATATTTTTAGATATAAAAAACGTAAGAAAAGCATAACTGACAATTTCAACTTTCTTTAAATGTCGTTTTCAGCTTCTTGGCTGGTTGACTTCCATGATGTGATATGATAGTAGAACTCTAGGTCTTCTTCAGTTACATATTGCATGACTTTCTTCATATCAATAACTTTTTAGATGTTTATTGGTACCGGTTCATGTTAGGCCCGTTCTACTGAAAGGAGCGGACTTGTCTTATTTGGCTTTAGAAGTTTGGAAGTAGGCCACCAATATATTCCCAAGTTATCAAGTAACCGGAACTGCCACTTTCATATAAAAATTGTATCTAATTTGATACAGTAAATGTTTCTGTTCTTGGAGGATTGCTACCACGCACTAAAATCGAGCAAGTTTTTTTGTAATTGATGTGCCACCAGTTTTTAAGTCAAGAACATCATGATGGCGAATCTCTTTCACTGTGAAAGGTATTTTTTTTCTTGAAGTAATTATCATTCTCTCATATTCTTCAGGAATGTAAATACTGTCATGTTTCTTAACGAACATCTTAACCGTACCAGAGTCTCTATCGCACGGATTAAGGGAGTGGCCACGGACAGGAAAATAGTGATATATTTTTTAAATCGTTTTTTTTCTTGTAATGCAAGCAAAAATCGAACCATAGTGTTATTACGGTTTTGCCCGGGATAACCGTCAGAAAAAAGATGCAACTCTGCTACTTCATTCGGGATATGATCCAGTACAGCTCATTAAGAAACGAGCAAACCTCGTTTGGACCTTTTAGGACTTGGCCTTCATGATAAGTATAAAAGTGTCCGGTATTGGTTTTAAGATTATGTATCACGAAGGCATAGACCCAAAGTTGCCTGTAATGAAAAATCTCCTGAACTGGAATGTGTGGTAAAGGCAGATTTTGGATATAGTCGAATGAAATTCCCATAACTTCAGGTCAATCTTGGCACACAAGCTCTACTTATTTGATTTTGGCATAGAATTTTTAGCGCGTCTTTTGTGAACTATTAGTTCGGCCACAGCTACGCGCTTGGCCGTTTCATTGAGATTTTGGTCTTTAATTCTTGTATTCAACCTTTCGCATTCAGAGCAAACATTAACTTGACATCTTCCGAACTTAAGTCCATAGTTTTCATTGAAGAATTTTAAAAAGAACTCATACTTCACCAATCCCAGTGCATCCGGATGTTTTTGATAAGTAGGTCATGCATAATTTTAACATTTAAATCTGCATCTAAATACCGGTAGGTTTTATTCGAATAGTGGGTGGTTTTGACAGGAAATGATTCAATGTGTTCTTCAATCTTATCAATCCAGTTAGCCTGAATAGCACGACGTCTCTTGTGATACAGGCCTCGTAAATCTCTTGGCGATTGTTCTGCGAGAAGCAGTGTGTTTAAACGATGAATTCTAAAATGCGATACAGCATACAGGCTCATGAACGCTTGTTTGCATACTGGTATTCGATTGTTATGAAGCATCACGAAATAAACAAAATTTTATCATTTCTGCTTACCACCTTGAGCGAGCCTCTTTCTACGTCTTTCTATAGGTTTTATCTCCATAAATCCTTGCGGGAACGTATCTTGTACATTGTTGAATTTATCCGTATATAACTTTGACAATATTTGAACTTTACCTTGGTCACTTAGATTATCCATACATTTCTGTTTACATCTAAAATGTATTATTTCATATTAAAATACTTAAAAATGTATATATATATATACATATATATATATATATATATATATATATATATATATATATATATATTGTGGATACATACGTGCATGGAGGTCCAACTTTTTTTTCTGAAACCGTTACACCTTTTATTGTAATATATTCACGACTATCTTGTTTCGCTATTTTACGTTTATTTACTTTACAATATTTCTTTGTCTTTTTCTACTACGACTAGTAGCAACTTTGTCAACAGAACTAGTACTATTATTGCCAGAAATTTTTAATTTACAAATCTAAACCGTTTAATCAATACTGTAATAATTTCACAAAACTAGCAATAGAAACTAACACAGGTATTTACTCTTTGGCTATAATGTAAATAATTCGAAGTAATGAAATCGACCGGGCACGCGCCCCACTCATTGAGATTAAAAACAGTACAAGTCGCGGACTTGTACTGTTGTTCAACTCATCGCTGGCAAGGCCTTGCTTCCACATTTCAGCCGGCAATGTTTAGCATACGGTTTTTAGACTCATTCGATGCGGAAAGGAATTTTAAAATGATTGTCCATCTCAACTCAAAACGCCAAATTTTGGACTTTTACTGTATTTAATCTCACCGATTCAATTATTCCCCATGAGACAAAAGCAAACCATAAGGTTCCTAAGAAGTAAAGTCAAAAGACGAATATAGTTCAAGAGGAAAATACAGAATCAGATGAAGCCAACGGCAACGTTTTGTCATATATAGATAGTAGAGTTAATATTGTATATTATAACTTTTTCATATAATAAAATATAGATTTTCATAAACATAAGCTTATGTGCTTACGGAAATTTACCAAAGTGAGTGCTCATAAGTAAAAGGATCCAAGTGACACAAAAAATGTTTTAGTTTTTTTCCATCTTCAGTAAACACTCTTTGAATTAGTTAATTAAACTGCATTATTTTAGGCAAGAATCATTCCAAATGCATTTACCCAAAAATTACAAAAAGTAATCAACTTTAACCTTAATTATCGCAAAACAATTATAGACCTACTTAGATCCTTTTGGTTCTGGCCCCTTCATGTTTCATTATCTTCTTAGGCAAAACATAAAATCTACACGTAGAACAACCGACAACGCGGATTTATTTACAGGCGCGCTCACTAATCGTTTGCTTTGCATACCTATAACACTTCCCTCCGTATTAATAAAGTTATCTCAATATTTTGACGGCCTTCTATTTATAGTACTGCGGCGAACCACCACATCTTCCTTATGTATCGGTTCATTGATTTGAGAAACCTTCTCGGCCGAATATACTACCTCTCCATTAACCGGTTGCTGCTCCGATCTTTCTGGTATCTGGTCCTCTTTCTGAATTTGTTTCCTTTTAACTGATTCATCCTCAGGGTCAACAGACTTGTTCCCCTGTGATTTCTCTTACGAATCAGGTACACCATGCTCCCTAACATACTGATCATTGTAGATAGTGTGATTTTAATATTTGAACGACATGTGTTTTATGAATTCTTCCATCTGCATTTACCGCATAGTGTAGTTTTCCTTTTTTTTACCCACGATGACTTAATATCCATTTATTGATGTAATGACACTGCCGTCTAAAATATATATAAGTTAACCACCTCTACACATAATGAACACGAAATATCGGTGACCGGGATACAGAACACTACCAAACCAGATTATCACAGTAAACGAAGTTGGGCACCCAGTACCTAGAGGGTAATACTTTCGGCATCTTACTAACAGCTCGACCGATATTATTAACGCTGAAATATTCCAACATACCAATAAGCTCAATACTTACGATAGAAACGATAGGAAGCTTCAGCGGTGGATAACCGAGTTAATTTACTATATCCTGGAGCGTGTTGAGCCTGGGATCGTAATTTACACCCGGCTTGTTGTCGACCCCTTGGAGTGTGTTGAGGCCAAGGTTAGACACAAGCAAACCCCGTCTTTCGGCCGAAACTCTAGAGCATGCTGAGCGTAGAACGGAAGCCAACCGTCCTAGCCGAAGTCCTGGAGCGTGTTAATCGCAGGATAGAAGCCTTGCCATCTAGCTGAAATCCCGGAGCGTATTGAGCCCGAGACGGAAGCGAATTCCCACCTCACTGAGACAATGCTGTGTGTTGAACGCGTGATCTGGTACCGAATACACCCCGTTTGTTTCAAGGTAACCAGACCGAGGGGGTAAAACGAATATCCAGGTCGACAAAATTGAGTAAGTTTATATGATAGTACTGATTCGTCAATTATTCTTCGTCGTAAAGTCAAAGGGACGAGGTACAACCGATCCAGACCATTTACTATGAGAAGTCGCATAATTAGAAGAGATCTGTGGACGACCCGACCAGACGACCACCCTCAGGGAAGTCGCAAAGAATCGAGGATCAACAATAATTGTACATATAATAACTGTAGATAGAATTAGTTTTAAGTTGTAAAAATCTTTTTGAATTTTTAGTTTACCAGGTAACATACATGTTACTATTAAATAAACACATCTAACCAACAAGCCGTTTTTATGTTCTACCCCCTGACTATCCCGGCAATTACAGATATATGATCATATCTGTAATGTCTAAAAACATTCAACTAAAGAATGTTTTTGATACTGTCTCTCCCACATTGAATTGTTTATTTATGTTTATTCATTTTCTTTGTATTAAATAAATGCTAGTTCTATACAATCTTTTAAACAGCATTTCACCAGGACTTAATCCAGTGGAATTATTTGGCGTTTCCCTGTGCATCAATAACATTTTGATAGTTTGTACTGGAGAGTGCCTCCCTCATGTATCATGGCCTTTGATTTATTTTTAAATGTTTATTCATATCTTTCTGCTTGTCTATTGGACGATGGATGGAAAGGTGCTTGAAATTTGGATTGGGTAGTAACAGTAAATTTCATTAAAAAATCTTCGAGAGAAGATTTGATCAGACTATACAAAAAATTACTATAAAAACGTTGCAAAGCATCCCAAAACATCTGGTTTAACCAACAATGCCTTAGAAAAGAAGTAATACCAAATTTTGTAATAATAAAATGCCATAATAAAACACCTCAAACCCAAAAAGCGATAAAATGTGCTCAACGAGTCTGTCTTAAAGAGGAAAGTAGAAAATGGTTTAAAATAAGGTACTCCTTAGACAACTAACTAAAAGTTGTATACATTCCGAACTCACGTTCCAACTACATCCAGTAGAATTTCACTGCTTAGATGACAAAAACATAGAACGTGTGAGCACAATGAACCACAAGAAATTTAAGAAACGAAAACTAAAAAAGCTTTAATACATACAACATAGAATTCAATACTCTAAATATCATAATACTGTAAGAATTTACATACCAACACACTTTGCACCACGAATTGAAAACATTTCAGACGCTAACTTATAGTACAGCATACCACCAAAATTTACGAATAAAATTAAACAAATATTAGCTACAGAATCAGAAATAGCTTTAAAATCTAAGTCTAATCATTTTCTTCATTCTACAAATTGCCAATTTAATCAAAAATATTAGACCGTCCAATACTAAACGTCAAACAAAAAATGACATTTCAGCTTTAGATTCAATAAAAAAAGTGGAAAATTATATCCTTATAATTACACAATTTGACAAAGGTAATGCCACTATTATATTGAAAACTGAAGATTAAAAATTCAAAGTAAATTCCAATTCCAAATTCTAAGAGCAGACCCAACAAAAAAGTTTTCTAATAAAGTAATAGAAATTGTATACTTCAAATGCTATTTTAAATGATTATAAAAAAATGCATCATAAATATAAATCCTCAATCTCCACAATTATATGAACCGTTAAATTACATATAAAGTATCGAAACCAATTAGACCTGTGGTTTCTTATGTTGATAGTCCTATTAATTAATTAGCTAATAGACTGAACACTATACTCAATAACTATCCAATAACTATCAATATATATCTAAACACTTAATTAAAATTTCAGAAAAACTAATAAAATAAATAAAAACATACAACTTACAAGATAACTCTGAGCTCATTTCATTCGATGTTACCAATATGTTTTCTAAAATTCTTCCTCCAAAAAAATGCATAACACTTGTAACAAAATTACAAGGAGATAAAAATATGAATCTAGGAATAATATCAGATATACTTAAATACTTAATTTATTTGAGGTATGTGTGTATATATCATTTCACTTTTGACAATAAGGTATATATTCAAAATGAAGGTTTACCAACAGGAAGCCCTATACCACCAATTTTGGCAAAAAAAATTATAGACAGTTCAGAAATAAAATCTTTGATTGTAACATTTTATATGTAGTGGACGACAATTAGATGCATGTTTCAATCATATTAATAAAATTTACAACCAAACATTAAATTTACATTAGATGTTGAAGAAAATAACTCAATTAATTATCTTGATTTAAAAATTCAAAGAGTTGATAATGTTGTTGATTATTCAATTTACGAAAAAACCAACATACAATTCAATGATACATAGAGTTTTTTGGTTCCTATGAACAAATAAAGTTTTGATAGAGAAATTAATACAATTAAACAAATAACAACATCCAACGGTTATCCATAACATACACTAAATAAATTACGTAATAAAAAAGAGGAAAAAGTGGTATTACAACTAATATTGGTCCTAAACAAACTGAAGAAATAAAAACTTATAAAACCATCGCATATGCTGGTAATATTTCTAATAATATATCAAAGATAATATCTTTAGCAACAAAGACAACAAATTCTTTTAAAACAGAAGTAATGTGAGTACAAAATTGTTGAAAGAAAAAACAAAAATATCCCCATTAAAGAAGTCTGATACATATAAACTTAAATGTCCACAATGTAATGCTCTCTATTTGGGTCAACCCCTTAGAAATTTTGAAATTAGATACAGTGAACGCGCGTACTGACTACAACAACCAGAGAAATCCCACTACGCAAAACATCTACTTGACACCAAACATTCATTGATGCCTAGCACAGACTTGAAGTACTACATATTTATGATAAGAAACAAGAACTGAATAACCTTAAAGAGTTAGAAGACACTTAAGAGACCCACAACATGAAGATAAATCTAGGGAGTTCTCCACTTTTAAACTGTTTTCTTAAGTAATAATTGTAAAGATCAGCAGATATAGTTTTCCTGGTTTCCTATATTATTGCACAGTTATGCTGATCTTAAATGGGAAAAAGATATCCAGGATACCCCCATAGGGCTAACAATATCTAAGCTTCAATATTATATATTCTTCTTTTGTCTATTCATGTATATTAAGTCAATAACAAGCTAGGTCACTTCTTGGTCTAGCCAAAAATAATTATTAAACATCATGTGGGCATCACATGAAATGTAACTTTTGTCATTCTGACGATGATAGTAGAATCAGTTTTTCAGAATGTTTACATTTTTTCAATATATTGTGGAATTATTTAGAAACAGTTTAATTTAAAAAAGTAATAGGTAGTTTTTTTATTCATTACCCATCAAATTCGATGATGACAACCAAAAACGGAATTAAATACACCAGCATCTGGACATATTTGTCCAGATGTCTACAGCAACACCCTCTTTAAAATTCCTGACGAACATATAGAGATTATATGGATTCCTTTATAATTTGTATTTGTGCTCGGGAGTTGCATGCATTCACTTTGCGATCAATAAGTCATTACCGAATGAATAGTGAGGAAATTTGTTGACATTTTTATTCAGAAACGCTTTTGATATTTTTCTCAAACTTTAAACATAGGATGGGGTTATTTTGATTAACAATCTCTTGCCCAACAATGATAAAAATGTGTACTATGAATGAATCAGTGATTTCAAACCTATTCCTGATATATACCATACCTTGGATAGCACGTGCGACCTGTGGATGTATCTTTCATCTTTAATAATATTTTCTAAGAAATTAATTTTTTTAAGGCGAATATCATGCGAATCCATAATCATCCTCCTATTTTCTTGTGTACGCTGCCATGGCATTATTTTTAATTAAGTACCTATGCATGTTACAAATAAATATTTAAAATTTTTCAATATTTACTGTGATTTTATCCTAATTTTTGTTCTGATCATGAATTTGTTCCACTCGTTCAACTACCTATTTACCTAAAACTTATGCATTTTAGAAGCCGCCACAATCAAGTTCAATTTACGGTAAACTCAGGTAAAACAAAGTGCACTTTGTGAAGAGTACGTGGGAAAAATTAATAGGTATACTTCAATATAAAACTATTTTTCTCATAACACTATTAAAAGTACCCTATTCTAGCTTTATAACTCGTCCAGAAGTAAACTGACACAACTATCTTGTAATTAATCAAACTTACATTTTAAAGTAGGAGCCCTTTTCTCCAGTATGTGGAAATTGTAATTGATATCCCGAATACTTTGCAGTACTCTAAATTTTAGTGCATTAACTATGATAATTTCTACTTATACACCAACAAGAAATAGAAAATATGGTTTTAGATTAAATCAACGGTTTTAAGGATTAAAACTAACTTTTCCGCATCTGTGGCCCTGAACAATATTCTATCATAAAATTTTTACTTGTATACACTTCAGGGGATGTATGTGCTAACAAACCAAAACTTCTCCAAAAATAACCAAAAATTCAGTATATCTGGATTTATAGGACCCGCAGTACTCGCTCTAGTCAAGTGAAAATCAATAGGGTACATCTGTGAGACACCTTGAACAAAATTCAATCATAAAATTGATCAATCGTATACTCTCTGGAGGCTGTATCGTGCTAACAAACTGAAAATTCTCAAAAAATTACGAAAATTTGGTACTTCAAGTACCATAGCACCCGTTGTACTGGCTTTACTGAGTTGAATATCAATAGGGTTCATCTTTGAGACGCTCTGAATAATATCCAATCATAAAATTGGTCACTTGTATATACTCCGGGGGCTGTATCATGCTAACAAACTGAAACTTCTCAAAAATGACAAAAATATGGTACTTAATGTACTGTAGCACCTGTTGTATTGGCTCCGGTGAGCTGAAGAACAATAGGGTTCATCAGTGAGATGCCCTGAATAATATTCAATCATAAAATTGATGACTTGTTGAACTCCGGAGGCTGAATCGTGCTAACAAACTGAAATTTCTCAAAAAATTACAAAATGTCGTACTTCAAGTACCATAGCACCCGTTGTACTGGCTCTGGTGAACTGAAAATCAATAGGGATCATCTGTGACATGTCCTTAACAATATTCAATCATAAAATTGCTGACTTATTACACTCCCGAGGCTGTATCGTGTTAACAAGACGTGTAAGGAAAAGTGGCCGACGACAACGACGACGACGACGACGACGACGACGACATACACACAGGATTTTTTTTCTAAAAACCGTTTTTTCGTGTTGTTGTTGATAGAAAACGTAAAAGTGACTCAAAAAAAATTTCAAAATTCCAACTTTTTTTGGGGTAAACCAATACTTTTCTCGCATATAGAAAGGTTGGGCGGAAAAGTAATAAAACTCACAACACTGACTTATAAACTAGCTAAACGTCTTAAAATATTCAAAATCAAATATATTCAACAATTAAACAACCAGAAACATAACCCTCAAATGTCAAATTATAAAGTGGCTATCGGCAGACTACAGACTTTTAACGGACGACAGATTGATCGGCTTCTTAATCAGTATGGAAAGGAAGCATATGCGCACACTACAGAGTTTCAGTATCGGCCGATAAAAAAGTTTAATGGGCTTCACGATTGCATTCAAACGAATCTATCGGCCACTTATCGGCCGACTGTTTGGCTAACTACCATTTGCGCATACATGATGATTGTTTAGTCGGCCGATAGTTCAGTTCGCTCTGTGCTTTGGCATCGATCAGTCGTGTGCGTATATTTTAATTATGGATCGCCCAAATCCCCCTGTACTCAGACAGTTCCAAATCCCATTTATTGATTGTAGAAAGTTCTACTACTATCCGTCTATTAGGTAATAATGTAAATGTATTGGGTGATTTTATTATTGAGGAAGAAACCAGAGTAACACTAACAATGTAATGGGCATTCAGCCATAAAAGGTACATTGTACATACAAATTTGATAGGCAAACCTAGGTTTAGATTTGTAAAACTAGTTTTGATAAGTCTGGGCTTAGCGGGTCGTTGTGGGTAATTTTCGTGGTTTGGGATTTTAGTTTATATTACGCTTTATAATTCTCACCCTTAAGACCCGTACATATATACTTTAAATTTAGATACCTTCAACGGCCTTCTAGTTCTAGTATTAGTACTCGTATGTAACTAACATTAAGTTTAAATGGCGTGATGTGGCAATATTACGAGCAGGAGACTAGGGGTTAATCATAGGGACCCTGATGAAATAATGCCTAAGATCTAGCTTAGGCTTGCAGTCTCGCCATAATCAGGCACAGAAAGATGTCTTGGTATAAAATAAAGATAGTGGCCCCTCCTCTTTTCCTCATCCTCTTGAAAGCGACTGGTCATGCTGGGCCAGGGGTGTGTGGCGGGATCTTCCCCTTCCTCTCCATTTTTTTTTGTAGAAAGTACCATCGAACAGTTGATTGAAGAAGTCGAGAAAAGACTTGCGCATTATAAAAACAGTTTAAAAGAGTACTCCGACGCGAATGTGAAGAAAAAAATGTGGGAAGAAGTTTGCGAAACAGTTGTTCTTGATTGGAATCAGCTTAGTGCCGACGAAAAAATAAACAAAGGTAAAAATAAACGGTTTTAAAGATTAAAACTAACTTTTCCGCTTATATGAGATGCCCTGATTAACATTCTATCATAAAATTGTTACTTGTATACACTTCGGGGGATGTATCGTGTTAACAAACCGAAATTTCTCCAAAAGTAACCAAAAATGCAGTATATCTGGATTTATAGGACCCGCTGTACTCCATAAAAATCAATAGGGTACATCTGTGAGACACCTTGAAAAATATTCAATTATAAAATTGGCCACTTGTATGCACTCCGGAGCCCGAAATTTCTCCAAAAAGGACAAAAATGTGGCACTTCAGTACCATAGCACCCGTTGTACTAGCTCTGTTGAACTGAAAATCAATAAGGTTTATCTATAAGACGCCCTGAACAATACTCAATCATAAAATGGGTCACTTGTATACACGCTGGAGGCTGTATCGTGCAAACTGAAAATTCTCAAAAAATGACAAAAATTTGGTACCTCAAGTACCATAACACTAGTTGTACTGGCTTTAGTGAACTAAATCTCAATAGGGTTCATCTTTGAGACGCCCTGAATAATATCCAATCATCAAATTGGTCACTTGTATATACTCCGGACGCAGTATCGTGCTAACAAACTTAAATTTCTCAAAAATGACAGAAATGTCGTACTTCAAGTACCATAGCATCCGTTGTACTGGCTATTGTTAGCTGAAAATCAGTAGGGTTCATCATAAAATTGATTTGTTGCACTCCGGAGGCTGTATTATGCTAACAAGACATGTATCGAAAAGTGGCCGACGACATACACACAGGATTTTTTTTCCTAAGAACCCTTTTTTCGTGTTGTTCTTGATGAAAAACGCAAAAATAACTCAAAATGTTTTTCAAAATTTCATTTTTTTTGTGGGTAAACCAATACCTTTCTCGCATATAGATAGGGAGGGCGGAAAAGTAATAAAAATATTAGAGTATTCATGTGAATTTTTATTTATTTACGTAGGTATATCTGAATAATTATTACTATTTGTTATATTGACACGGAATTGCGCCTCCGGGAGAAATAAAGTATGACGACATGTATTGTCGCACGCTATTCATACTATTCGTTCCTCGGTTGTCTTCATTTATAGTTAAGTTATTCGTGGAACAATTGTAGAGTGTTTCTGCGAAATTTCTTGCGTCTTTGATTCCTACACAAAATTTGATATTGATATCAATTGGTCGGTGAAATATACGCCATTTGTTAGCAAGAAGCCCAAAAGTACACTCAACTATTCGTCCCTCCAAAACACGTTTCACTAGTGACGCTCGCGACATGAGGATGAACTAGGGTCAAAGGCGCCAGTTATGAAATCATTTTAAGCTCACTGATAAATGATGCCATGAGCGCAAAATAGTGTAATTCAGTTTTAATCGTCCAAAGCGCCAACATATAATGTTGGTTATACTTCGAGGCTTTGGTAAATTAAAACCACTATACAAAAAATGAGTTACACCATTTTACACTTATTGCAAGCAGTTAAAAGTAGAAATGAGATGCTTGAAAAAACTACTTTAGATAAATAAAACGCTAATAATAATATTTGAAGATCCGAATCTTCGCACATTACATCTGATATTGAAACAAATATTTTGCATGTTTCACTGTTGCATTGGGGCAATGATTAATAGGATTAGGAAAAAAATTAAAAGAGGTAGACAAAATTTATTATACACAACAATATTCTAGAATGCTAAAGTATTTTTCAGCTGTGACAAAAAAGAGCCACTTCCCAAACTGACATTTTAACGTAAATGACAACATTTGATGACAGTTTTCGATTTCTTTTCAGAAACAAGGTGAATTACATCTATGAATAAAAAACTTTATTGCCAACATAGCAAAACACTAAAAGATCATTTTAAAGATTCAAAGAAATACTGCTCACACAATAATTAGAAAATGGCAGAAAATACATGAAAACTTTTAAACGCGTTGTTTAACTGTATTCATTTTTTTATTTCTACCTTTTAAGACTAAGTGTCTCTGCCATGCAACTTTTTTTAAAATGTCATTATTTAACACATTGTACTCTACCTGCCCTTTTAAAATTGAATTTATATTTTTAAAATATGTGAATATAAAAAAATTCAAAAAAAATCAATGTACAATGAAAACATATCACGCTGTTCACATAAAAAAGGGTTGAAAATATTACTTTTCATAACCAATGACATTTTTCTTTTAAATTTTACATCTAAAATGTATTTATGAGTACAGACCATAAAGAGTGACACCATGTTTGAAAATATTCGCCGGAATTGGGTCTTTGTCTTCAAATCAGCAGGCTTATATTCCCTTTCTACAATTAGTGAATGTTCGTTCCTCTGACACTGGTGCCTGTACGAACACTTTATTATCCAAACTAAATCGTCTTCCTCTTGCCTACTTCTTCTGCATTTTCAGTTGACACTGAATGAAATTTAAAGTTCTTTTATTTACTTTATTGGTAAATATGGCTGATGACTCTGCATATTTTACCTTTTTAAGACCTACTGCTATGTTGTACAACTTCCTTTTCCTAGGAGTTAATTTAGAAACTCTAGTAACACCTACTGATCTTAAAATACTCGTTTTGTAATTAAAGTCTAAAAAAACAATGGGATATTTATTTAATTTTGAAAATAGGATAAAAGTACCTTTGTAAGTTAATGTTTTAGGTGTATTTTCTTCCTGGAAGAAACCACTGATAGATGGTGTCATACAAATTGTTTCTCTGTCTGTACTAGTAGAAGGAATCTCCTCACAAGCTGAACTTGTAAGACGGAATAGGTTTTACCTCCTCACAAGCTAAACTTGTAGATGTGGCAGGAGTTATGACCACCATATTTGCTAAAAATGAATATATTAAGTAACAAAAATAATATGAAAGTTAGTTTGTTTATTAGTATACTTACTTGGAATATTTAACGATGGTTCAGCATTGAATTTTAAATTGGTTCGATTCTGATTGGTAATAAATTTCATATCTTCAGAGAAATGTAGATCACAAATCCTAAATGCGTGCCTTTGTTTAGTACTTACGTGAACAAGATCGTTTCTTCGTATAGCCAGGCACCATTGTCGTCTAGTCTATAAATCAAAATATGTATAAATGTAATTACTTAATTAATTCAGAATAGCTTACCTCTGGATCTTTTGGTAAACAATGCAATATTTTTGTATTACTGCAACCAGGAATGGAACACATAAAATCCATTATAATAATAATTATAATAAGAGTAACTGTAAAATCCCAAATGTAAATTGAACAATACATTAACTGTCCACAGTTTGGAAAAACATATAACCACAGATTATGAATATAAGGGTATATGTTTTTTCTTCTGAATTAAGAATTTATGAAATACTAAATCTTCTTTTCCATGCTTTTTGGTCTCTGTCAGAGTTATTCTTTGTCCATGAGAACGACGCTCACGACACATGCGACATGAGGAATAACTACAAATATCAAACTGTCAAACATCGAGAGTGAATACCCCATGGATAGAGAGTCTGCAGTCTGCGGAGGCCCTACACCAGTGGTCATTACCATTGAATAAAAAGTAAAGGAAGGAGCAATAAACACAAGTTTGGTTGATCAGGATGGTTGTTGCATATGGCGGACGGCAATATCCGTTTACCATAGGCGCGCTATATTTATTAACAAAATTCGTCCACAATTTGCTTTTCTGACAATCTTTAGGAAAACTAAAAACATATTTTTATGCATCAAACTTTTATAATCAATATTTACACATTATAAATAAATCCAATTTGAAAAAATGCAAATGAATATTTCTTAAATGTATAGTGTTACAACAGTTAACTTACTATTTTTATTTTTATGTTACGCCTATGTCTTAACCTTGTCATTCATCAAAATATGAAATGTTTATTTTGCATCTTTTATATTATTTAAAATTAATATAAATTGAAGTATAAAAGAAAACAACTTACCTATGAAAAGTGAAACACTATAAAATTATTATAAAACTTCCAAAAGCAAAAACGTACTCTCCAACCAATGCAACAACAAAATAAAATGAGTCATACTTGGTTGTTCAAGATGGCTACTTCCGTCTTGCTTTCTCTCTATGAGTGTAGATAGTAGCTATCCTTCCTTTACTTTTTATTCAATGGTCATTACTAAGCGACGTAGATAACCAAGACAGAATTTGGTTTCTGCGATTGTCAATGTTCCAACTTCAGGTGGCTTCAACTTTCGTAAAACGAAGTCTAGTATAAGAAACTTTAAGAGATACAGAGTATGGAAATCAACCCATGTAGAAGAGGGATACAAAGAAAATTATTTAAGAAAGAAAATTCACATAGCTTCACAGATTGAAAAGGGCGGAAACTAACTTAATAAAATTAAATAATTAAGCGGCCGTACTATCGTTATTCTCCATCGGTATTTTCCGTCTACAAGCGATCGTATATCTCCGTTCCGATTAAGTGGCGACGTCCTTGTGTTTGGACAATCCCCGTGACTTCACGACCACGTAATGAGTTGGATGTATTCATTGGGGTAAACTACCCTTACCGCTCTTATATAACTTGGAATCGGGGGTGGATCTCGATCTAGGGGCAATACATCTTATATGGTTTTATTGCATGTGCTTTTATTAAGTTGATGAATTCGGTATATTTCGACGACAGATTGCGTTTTCGTGTCGAGACCGGGTGGTAATTTCACGCTGAGTGATATGGGAACTGTACCAAAATAATTGTTTGGGCATACTTTTAAGAACGTCATCAAAAACATAAATGTGAAAGAGCGTTGTTTAGCTAATTCCACAATATGTTGAAAAAATGTGAAGAATTCTAAGAAATTGACAATTGTTTCGATATTGTCAATTTATTAGAATTTTGAACATTTTTTCAATATATTGTGGAATTATCTAGAAACAGTTAGTTTCATTTAAAACAACAATTTGAGTAGATTCCCCAGAATAAGGGTCGAAACAGTAAATTTTATTCAAATATATATTGAATTTCGAGGAAGGTTCTAATTAGAAGAAAAATTGCTCGGAAAAACGACTTTTTGCTCATGTATATTCGTTACGGAGTGTATGGGAGAAATATATTCGATACTCGAAATTGCTTTTTTCTACCCCCTATCTTTAAAGTACCTTGTATTTCATCGGTTTGCAGCGCTTAAAGTGGTTGTTTATCATTAGAGTGAAAAAAAGTAAAAAAGCGGTAAAAAAAGTGCCATAACGTTAACTTTATTTCACGCTTCCCCAAATTTCTATTTGAATTTTATTTTTTTGTATAGGGCTGTAGAAAAAATAATGTATGCAACATGTGCATAAAGTGTCTTTTTTCACTCATGGAATTACCGCACTCGCCTGTCCATTCGTGAAAAAAAGTACCACTTTATGCACTTGTTGCATAAATTACTATTTTAAAATAGTAGTTTGTACAACAAGTGCGCAAAGCGTTACTTTTCCCACGAGCGCAGAAGTTTGTGGCACGAGCCGTAAGGCGTCTAGCGAGTAGGAAAAGTGCTTTGCGTACGAGTTGTACACAATATTTTTTCTACAACTACGTTTATTAATTAAAGAAAAAAGTAACTCATATATGTATTTTATTTAAGAAATGAACACAGAATATAGAAAAATTAGTTAAAAGTTGATAGTAGAATTGGAACAATTTCGAATTGTTATGCCTGGTATATTATCTATTTTTGATAAGTTATCGTTAATGTTTGTCAACGAAGATGTTGATGCTTGTTTTTCATTAGGAATAATATTCTATGAAGTCGAAGCCCCAGGTATAATAGATTTTTCAATTTTGTTTGATATCGAGTCGTCAATATATCCTTCCGCCACTGTATTTGAGCGCCATCCACCATGTCGCTTCAATGTTAATAAGTCTCCGCCTGAATTTGCTAAAATTGTAAATGAAGATCGTCTATAACAATGACCCGTGTACAATTTAGAGTTAGGTAATTTTAAATATTCTGCAATTTGTTTAGGTATATTTCCGAATTTATTTATGCCCACTACTTGCCGCGTGCATTTTCCGTGTTGGTAATTAAGAAATAACCTCTTCTCATTTGTATTTTGTGGACGCAGACGTGCATATTTTTTGTATAAATCATAGAATTTTCCAAGTGTAGTAAATGTACGTGGTATTTTTGTCTTAGTTATTGGAACAGTAACCAATAAGGCTTCTTGTAAATCTTTTACGTTATCAATAGTTAATTTCCATAATTCTTCCCTTCGACATGCTCCGGCTTATCCAAAAGCCATGACAACCTACAAGTAAATTTGTGATTGAAATTAAAATTTTAATTTAGTTCCAAGATTAAAGTGTAAAGATTAAATAAATCGCAAATATATAAAAAAGTCGACAGGATTTGAACCCGGGCCTCTTCGTTCCAATGCTGATGTATTTTCCACTAAGCTATCGCGGCAACAATTATGAAATACTGTATTTAGGTCTTTCCGCTGCTTTATTTTATTTTAAATTTTTTATTTCGATTTTTCTATATTATGAAGTACATTGGTTACTAAATAATAATAGATTGAATAACTAAATATAATCTTTAAAATTATGACTTACTTTGACGAGTAGATAGATAGTGTCTGGCGCTTCTTCTAAAAATTTATGGATTTCAGCAGATGTCAATGTAAGGGATTTTTTTTGTCATAGCTTTTTTCGTTTTGCTTTTTTAAATATGCTCGAAGTTTTGTATACTTTGAAATATCTATGTTATGTTTGATACTTATGTGGCTCCTTATCATTGAATATATAGACCACAGTGTAGACGGTTTAAAGTTTGCAGAAATTTCTTGAAAATAAGCCAACAAAACATTTTCTGAGAATGATTTAATATTGTTTATTTCCATCCAGTTCATAAATTTGCTGTATTATTTTTGAAATTTGTTTTTTGAAATTCCAGGTAACAAATTTTCGATTGCATTTTGAGCCTTTTCGATAATATTCGAGGAGTATTCTCAATATCGGAATTCGACAACTCGAACGATAAATTATGATCTCGGTTCATAGTTCCTAAAATCATGGGTAATAAATGAATTTGTTTATAATCTATAATCAATAAACTGAAATACATAATCTAAAAAATAGTTTACTTACAGAATTTTTAGTTTAAATTTAAAATTTGAACACCCAGAAATCCACTATAAAGTATTGTCAAATAAATTTGACATTGACATTTCCGTGGGCAAAGTGACATTTCCGTGCGGAAAAGTACCATAACGTGTACTTTTCCCACACTCTACATTATTACTTTTCTAACGGATATCAAACTAATTAAGAAAAGGCTTGCTTTGCGCATAAAAATTTGTGAAGAAAAGCGTGTTTTGCATAGTAGTTGTAGAAAAACTTTATTTACACAACTAACTAATTTGATTAGATATTTTTAAGTTTACAAGTGACAGATTGAAAAAGAATTGAGCTACAAAAATATAATTCTAATAAAGTAAAAAATGCAGAAAAAACAAGTTTGCATGAATATGAGAATCTGCTGACGTTGGAGGTTCCATGGGAAAAAGCGATATAATTCCTCCCTTCGACATTTCAACTCTGAGGGTTAGCGACGAATTTGAACAGATTCCAGGTCCATAGGTTGATCTTGCTTTTTCTTAGATTTGATTTGGGTCAATAGTTGTCTTACAATGATACATCCTCCTATAATAAATGATAATTGTCCATATGTTGAAAGTGTGTTGTATGAATTTTGGTTTTAATTTGGTTCAGGTCATCCAGGTTGATGTCTTGCAGTTGAATACTGGTAGAAACGTTTTGAATTTCCACAGCTTTGACTTCTAGTTCAGGAAACAAGATGGGTTGGCTTGAGATTTGGACGTCGTTTCGGTTCACGATTTGGGTGACATGGGCTTTATTAAGCATTCTTTTCGTATTTGTATAGGGTATGTATTTTTGACTGTTATGGTTTCGACTTGATCTTGACATGTGTAATGGTTGCTTGGAATGGAAAAACTGCAATCCATTGGTTGGTGTTGTCCAGACGTTGGAAAAACATTTTGGGGATGGTGATTCTTGACTGTTGCCAAGTGGAGGTGTTTTTTATATTTAGTAGTTCCACTTCGCAAGGATTTTCATATTTAACGTCCTGGAGGTCGGTGTACTCGTAGAGATGTAGTGTTGACGGATACAGCTCCAGACAAGGTTTGCTCATGGGTGCATATTAAACGTTATTTTTTGTTAGATATATTTTATTTGGGAAAATTGCTTCAAATTGACCTTCTTTTCTAATGGGGATAAGGTACAAATGATAATAATCAAAATTCTGAGAATTGGTTATTGGAATCTGTAATATATAAGTTATTTTACCATTTAATATGGAACAGTTAATTTTTATGATTTTTTCAAATAGTAATATGTTTTGCAAAGTTACTTCTATAGGTAACTGATCATCTTCTAACTTTATTTGTAGTTTATATAATTCATTATAAATAAAAGTCATTTGTTTTTATTATACTTGGATGCATGTCTCCTAGCTTCGAAAATGTAATTGATGTTTCAATATCTTGTAATATTGAGATTATTATTTCCAGCATGTTAATAATTTGGTTAATAGTATCTTTAATGAACACCGCATTTTCTCGATAGACGCTTCCACCAACAATTAATGCAATTTGTTTTAATTTTGATTCTAAGAGTTTTTCGTTATGACTTATTTGATTTATTGTAAAGTTTAATTTGTTTATTAATGTTATAGAAAGAGAATTTTGTATTTTTGTATTATTGGTTAATTGATTTTGGTTTTCTTGAAGTTCTTTGATTATTTGTTCGTATCTTTCTCCGTCACTTGCGTCTAAATTTCTAGTTATAAAAATAGATCCTAAACCATTAATAAGTCCCCTTTTTGATCTATGAGACAACGAGATTATTTCGAATAATTTATTTTAGCTTTTTCTTCTGAAAAACTCAAAATCTTTAGATAGTTTGAAACATCATTTGAATAATTTAAGTTTTTGGATACTTGATATTTTAGGGCTTTCGAATGGGAATTTAATTTTTTGACTCTATTAACGATTGAATTCAGATCAAAATAATGAATGAGATTGAAAGTACTTTCTTTAATTTTCGCGGTTCCTAATTTTCATGGGATTAGTCCAAAATTGTTTCATATTTTTCATCGTTATTTTTCTTTGGGAAAGTCCTAAGGCTCCCGTAAATCTGAAATAGTTTAAATTATTTTAGGTTTAGAATTCATATGTAGTTTTTAATGGGCGTTTAAAATTATCCATATGAATTTTATTTTGAGAATCAGTGGTTATTGGTTTTTTCTGTCGATTTAACCTTTTAATTTTTGTTGACTTTTCAAACTTATTTGCTTGTTTTTGTCTCTTATGTAATTTAATACAAACATTTTGATCCTTTTCAAATATTTGGGGGTCATCGCGGTTTTTATTAATTTTTTCGATTCGTTTTTCTTTTTCTCTGATCAATCTTTCATTTAATTTTGAATGAAGTATTTTGGGCATTTCTTTATGATCATTTATATAGTCGTTTAGGAGTATTATATCTATTTCTAAATTGAATGGATGATTAGTATTAAGGTGGCTATTAATAACATCAATAGGTTTTAGCTTTATGGTGGAATGTATGGAATTAATATATGCGAGAATTGCATAGACCATTTTTACTATGATGGGTGTTTTTAAGGACACCTCTCGTATTCAATAGCTGGATGTGTTCGATAATGGTTGAATGAAATTTTTCGATAGAACCTTGTGATTGAGGGTGGTCCGGACAGCAGAAATGAATTTTAATTTTATGAAGACTTAAGAGGTCGGAAATAACGGAATTTTTAAATTCAGTGCCATTGTCACTGAAAATTTGTTCGGGTACACCGTGGTGGGAAAAGAAGGATACAAGGTTTTTAACTATTTCGGTTCTGGACAAGAAGGTAGTATGCCTAGGCATATTTCGAAAAAGTGTATTTTGTTCCATTGTGAATGTATCTATGTATAATATTTGGAAGAGTTTGTTAGCAGTAGGGGTTTGGTTCATTTTTATTGTAATGGGGCTTCTTTCCTATTTACTTTGTTGGCATACTTCACAATCATTTTATATATGTCTGTATGGAGTTTTTCATAAACGGCCAGTAATAGTTTTCTTTAATTCGTTGTTATGTTTCGTCGATAATTCAGTGGTTACTTTACTTTCGTGGTAAGATTGAATTATTTCTTTTAAGTCGTTTTTGTTTGTTATATCGATTAATTGCTTCATGCATTTTTTGAGGCTTAAGGAAGAATTTGAAATATTTTTGTAAAATTACTAGAAATGGTTCGAATATTTCTGGGTTTTCAAAATAAATGTAGTATTGTGTCTCTGGATTAATATAATTCTATATGAAGTCGATAACATCCTTTTCAAAATTGTTTTGTGAAAATTGTACTTTAATACGTTTTTTATTTTCGAAAAGAATTTTAATTTTGGGGTTGGCTGAAGAGTGGAGAACGGAATTTATTATAATTTGATTTTTGCCATAGTTAATGACAGTATTTATGGTCGGAATTTCGAAAGTTGGGTTTTGTTCATTATCGGAATGAGCAGTTTCGTCATCGTTATTGGATTGTGTTTCAGTCTGATCTGGTGGGTCATTTTCGGGCTCTGAGTTTCGTTGAACTAATAATGAGATATCGTCTCTCTTATCTTTTAGATTTTCAGGAAGGGGAAAATTGTCAGTATAAATGTCAATTAGGTCATTATTTTGGGAAGTGTTAGGTTGGTCATAGTTGAAGATATTTGTTGGTTGTTTATCGTCTAACTCTTTCCAAAAAGTGTGTGAAATTCTATTCTCGAAAGTGCGTCCGTGTTAGAGTTCAAAGTTCCTTTTTTATATATAATGTTATAAGTATACTCTGATAATTTTAATTTCAAACGGGTGAATTTAGCATTTGCGTCTTTAAGGGAGAAAAGCCATTTCAAGGGTTTATGGTCGGTGATGATATTAAATTATTTTCAAAAGCGAAAAGGCCTAAAATATTTGGTTAGGTTAGGTTAGGTTCCTTCTCACTTACAGAATAATTTTGTCTCGAATCGTTTAGGGTGCGTGATGCTATTGGCCTTTACCAATTGGCATATGCGACAATACTGCACCTATAGCAACATTACTCGCGTCGGTTGTCAAATTGAATGGTTTCGAAACCGCTGTTGGAAGAAATGTATCATTCTAATTCTTAACGTTATGTATCAATTCCATCGTGAGATATTTTCAGTAGAAGTTGTTTTATTATCTCTCTTTTTTGTATTAGAGATAATAAATGGAACGGAAAGTTTTTAAGTTACACTGTTTAACTCGAAGGACCTTATTTTGTTTTCACTGTATTATTTGTAGGTGTATGATGGGTTATTGAAGTAAACCATTACGTCACTTTCACTTATAATATATTGCAGTAAATTACAACTTGTTCATTGCTTGAACAATTAAGAAATTCACTGAATTTCTTGCTGTATGATGTTAATGTAATGTAGAATGATATACCGGTATCAAAAGCCGGTATTTTCTTATGAAGATAGTACCATTATTTACGAAGGTTGATTGAAGAAGTGATTTAAAATTGGTGTATTATTTCTATTTATAGATCGGTCAAAGAGAGTGGGAAGAAGGAAAATGATATGAGCATTTAACCAATGAGAGGAGAGAGTTTGAAATTGAGTGTGGGTTGGTTTTTTGCTGATGTCGGTTGCTTCGAAATATTAAGTGGAAAACTCCTAGGACAATAATCATCTGTATTTCTTATGTGGGAGTAATCGTTAAAATGGAATTTTGTCGGTGTGAAGAAATATTAAATATTTGAGAAGAATGACATATTTCTTTATATGGTCTGGGCAGGATATATGAATCATGTTATACAGGGGGAAGTTAAATAAATGTTACAGGAAGAATTTGGTTGTTAAATCAAATTCGTACAGAAGTTTTTATAGTAAACGTGTGTATTCAAGAAAATAATGAAATTTCTTATGACGAACTATTTTTATGAATTTAGTACAGATATCGAATGCAATATAACTACAAGAGAAGTACCTCGAGTATGGTTTATAATGTTGGTCGTTATATTATGGCTCGAATTCTAAGTAATATGATATTATGATAGGTACTAATTGTAATTTGCATACCAAATTAATATGAACATACCACTGGTAAACTGTTTTAAATAATTCTTACTTCATCTTAGTCTAGATTACTAAGTGCAAATGTCTCTAAATCACTGTCGGAATCACAATCGTCAGTTGCCCACTAAACAAGAAACATAACAAGTCCATTTTGTGATGTTCTTTTTAGAGACTTTTCGTGATGTTTATTTAAAACGTTAATCAGATATCTCCTAGATGTCTTAATTTTATCACCAACTCTATTAACATACAGAACGTTACTGTAATATTACAAATTAACATGTTTCTAAGATGATCACATGTTGCAGTTACATCTTTCGAAATAATTTTTAGTAACTTCCGTCGATTACGTCTGTACGATGTTAGTTCATAAAACTCTCAGTAATATCTCATATTAAACATCACAGTAACATAAAAAAAGAAGAAAACAGAAGAGGAACTGACGAACGAAACAAACAGTAGGTAAAAGTTATCTGTGGAAACAAATGACAAGCATGAAATGGCGGATGGTTTTCAGTTTTGTGTTATATTTTATTTGCAGGAAGCACATTATTTGCAAGAAGTACTTGAATATCAATGAAGTGGTCTTTGTTTTCGTTAGTTCCTACTTAGCTACAGTTTCTATACTTAGTTATAATTCTTGTTGTAATGGACGAACAACAGTTGTTATCGGTAAGTACCTATCCCAAAATCATAATTATTAAAACTTAATACTCATTCAATACTTTAATCGGCTATTGTACATTGAAATTCCGGGTGGCGGAATTGTACACTAACATTATATAATAGAGTTTTCAAAATAAGGGTTTTTTAAATTTTTAAAATATTTTAGTTATTAAGTATATTTTAAAAACGATTCACAATATTTCGAATCCTAGATATGCATTATACCCTACCCTAAACTTAATATTGCAATAGGGTAGATATTATTATTAATAATAAAACATGCTCATATGTTGGCATATTTGAACCTGAAAAAAACATTTTCAATGTTCAAGATGTTTCAGAAGCAACTTACATAGATAAAATAAAAAACAAATAGTTGGTAATTATGTAAAAAAGGGGAGTAACTATTTCAGATAGTCTGATACCGACATTGTATTTAACAGTACAAAAAATATTGAATCAAGTCTCTCTAGTTCTAGTTTTTGTAGTAGTAGTCATGGCCATCAATGTAGTTTTGCAGGTTTAGAAAATTTTAACATTAATACTAACAATTCTTGTGAACAATTAGAGCTGTTTAAGACTTAAAAAACTGAAATTTCTTTTAAAAAGGTCATTTCCATTTGAACATACACTGAATACAATAAATAAGCTGTAGCTGTCCCTTATAATAGTACCTATATTAATCTAGTTGAAGAATATGTAACTGCCCCAGTCAACAAACAGATTTCAATTATTTATTATTGTAGAAACACAGCTATTGAATACTCAATTGGATACAATTAATTATAAACCCATTTAACTTGATAATGTGTTCATATCTCTTCTTCATAAGTAGTTTTTTTGTATACAGTGTATTAATAACGCTTAGTTTTCGTTAAGTTACAATTCCACGATGTTAATATACAATATGTTCCAGGATGAAAATAACAAGATGGAAATAGTATATTACTTTATACAGAAAAGAAGTATGAATTTTCATGGCACACCTGAATTTACCTGCCAAACGGAGTGAGGCATGTAATAGAAGGTAAATCAGGAAAAGTCACTTCTCGAAATAAAATATGTTATTATTCCTTTGAAGAGCTCCGCATGTATCTTATGGAAAATGGGTCCCAGTCAATTGGCTGAGAATCAAGTTTGATGTGTTGCAATGATGTATTTACCGATGATTGAGTCACGAGGCAGAAAGTACGAAGACTACGTATTTTATTCAACTCTTGTAATCCAAACGTTGGAAACATTGCACAAATCAAAGACCTTTTGCTAGATTTTAAAAAGGATATTAATAATAAAATAACTGAGTTTGAGAACAAATTGTCAGAATTAAATGTCAAATTAAATCGAATGGATTCTTTAAAATCAACGGAAATGACCGATACTATCACCAATGAAGCTATGGACCACATACATCGTGCTAAGAATATTTTGATTAGGGGCGTTCCAGAGCACATGGGCGATATTCAGTCTAAAAAGGATCACGATTTAAATAAAGTGAAGTCAGTGTTGAACGTTGTCGGTTGTCAAGAAAATCACCTGGCATTCTACAGGGTAGGTAAACCAAAACCAAACCAGCGTTTCCTCGCATGTTAAAAGTTGTAATGTCTTCGAAATACCAAGCTAAACAGATACTAAGAAATAAATCAAAACTGTTGGAAAACCAAGCCATTGAATCTTTCTCCATAATAAATGATAAGACAGCTATCCAAGAGCAGCGACTCAAAGATCTTCGCAATGAATTGAAAACTAGAAAAAAACAATGGTGAACATGACTTGACAATCAAATTTATTCAAGGTACTCCAAAGATAACGAAATTTCGTCAATAATTCTCATTCTTCAAACTTTAACGACTGGCTACTTTTTCATACCAATCTTGATTCCCGGACCGCCAAATTTAATTAATTATTATGCACTGTGTAATTGTTAAAACCACATATTATTATGATATCGGAAGCTGGCCTAAACCAACCATACACATTATTTCGTAAATATAGAGAACACCATGTAGGTGGAGGTGTGTGCTTGTACTTATTTTCAATTAATCTCGTTTGCTTATATCGACCACCAGACACCCACCGTGAAAATGACATATTGTTGATCGATAAACTGTGGGAAATGTCTGAGCTTGATAATCTGATACTAGCGGTGAATTCAACTTTCCTGAAATTGCCTGGAAAACGACATCTCTATCTGATGGTGTTAGTTCGCATAATCTTTTTCAAATTTTTATTTTAAACTTCAACCTATCCCAACGTATAGAAGAACCCAACAGATTTAGAATGAACAACCAACCGTCTACTCTGGACCTTATTCTTACCAATGATGACAATCTACTAACAACTCCCGAAATTAGTTCCCCAATAGGTAAATCTGATCACGCAGTCATAACAACTCACATTCAGTTTAATGTAAACTCCTCTCCCAGTTTGAGTAACACACTCACTTACGATTATACATTTAATCAGACACAAGCGACACATCTGGCGAAATTATAAGCAAACAAGGCTTACTGTATACTTCAGTAACCATCGCAATTTTTCTAATCGGGTCAAAGTACTACTCGATAATCTCAAGCACAACTTTGAAGAATCAATTATAGCCAGCGGAAACTCAAAAAAGTTTTTAAATATATACGTTCCTCACTATCATCTAAAGTCGCTATTCCTCTGTTTCTAAAAGATGACGGTAGCCTTTGCCCGTCAAATAAAGAGACTTTCTTCACACAGACATTCCCAAATTTTTTTACAAACGAACTTCGTAATGACAATATGCCTGACATCATATTCCCCCATCTCTTCGCCACTCTTGACAATATTCTGTTCACAAATGATAAAATCAAACAGCATTTGCTAAACCTGCGTACTAACGCCTCACCTGGCTTAGATGGTCTGACACCCTACTTTCTTAAAAGATGTTCCGACGCTCTCGCTACTCCGCTATGCTTAATAATGCAATCGTCCTTCACAAACAGCCTTCTAGTTGGAAACTAGCTTCTGTCACCCCCATTTTTAAGAAAGGCAATAAGCTCGATAGCAAAAATTATCGCCCAATAAGTTTATAACCCGTCGTCAGTAAAGTAATGGAATCCATTATTTCCGAGACTATGTTGGATTTCCTCCTCGAGCAACATATTATTCCAAAACAACAACACGGATTTATTCCAGGGCAGTCAACACTTACCAACTTACTTCATTAAGTGAATGACTGGACATCATTCTTGAATAATAGAGAACCTATTGATAAAGTGTATTTAGATTTTTCCAAGGCGTTCGACCGGGTTCCCAAGCGAAGACTCCTGTACAAGTGTTAGAACATTCCGGTATTAGTGGAAACTTAAAACTATGGATTGAAAACTTTTTGACTAACCGTTTCTACAAGGTTCGAGTTGGTGGCTCCTTTTCTCATAAAAGACCAGTTAAAAGTGGAGTTCCGCAGGGCTCACTTTTGTTTTACAGTGTACACTAGCGATTTACCGTTTCACGTTTCCAGCAAAATATCGCAATATGCCGACGACTCAAAAATATATGACAATCCCATCACAAGTCATCTATATATTCAAAACCACCTAATGTCAACACATCAGTGGTCTTCGGAATGGTTACTTCCATTGAACACTGAAAAATGTGTAGTGCTTCACGTCGGTAAAAACAACCAACATTTTGATTATTTTATTGACGTTCAAATTCTAATCACAGTGACCTCTCATAATTACCTGGGTGTTATCGTGAATAGTAAACTATCGTGGTCCGATCATGTGCTCTCAGTATCCAAACGTGCGAATACCAGACTTTATCTTATTAGGAAATGCTTCTCAAAAGTATCCTTTCCGAGCTTCTGCAAATTGTATGGTACTTAGGTCAGACCCATCCTTGAATACGCCGGCCTAGTCTGGTACCCGGACTTACCTCGTGATAGAACGTTGCTGGGAAGTGCACAGCGGAAGGCTACCAGAGTTGCTTTTGGACCTGTAAGACCTTCATATGAAGAAAGATTATCCATGGCAAATTTTACCACGTTTTAACTGCGTAGGTTACGAGGATATCTTATTGTAGCCTTTCGAATTATTAAATATAATTTTAGTGATCTAAATACAGTTTCCACCCTAAATACGGACACGAGAATTCGAGGACACCAGTTCAAGTTAAAGAAGGAAAATGTTGCGGTTAAATCGAAACAAAACTTTTTACCAAACAGAATTTCCAATATTTGGAATGATTTGGACAGTGAAATTGTCTCAGCAACAAGTGTCAACATATTCAAAAATAGACTAGATCAGTATAACTTAATTAATAACTTTTAGAGCTTAATCGTAATTTCTTCTTCCTCTTATTTGTATGTTCACTACTAGTAGGTATTTCTTTTGAAATGTATTTTTCTGGACATAATAGGAGCCAGCTCCTCTGCCCTCATCAATTTGTAATAATAATAATTGCAACTACCTTTGAAACAAAAATACACAAATTCCATTATCTCTGAAATTATAATCTCACCCCGTCTACCTAAGGTCAATAATACTCGCAATAGTTCTTGAAAATTGTTTCAACAATAATAATATGCAAGTCGCTTCAATAATATTCGTAATATATATTTCAGTAATCCGAATGTCTGTATACCTTAAAAATAATAATAGGTACCCACCCCTGAAATGACCTGTTCCGACAGTTTTATTACTCCACACCGATTGCGATTTTACAATAACACGGATATTTTTTTAGGCAGAGAGTTTTTTGTTTAAATATAAACTTATTGTTAAAAAGCATTTTATAAGAATAATTATTATGGTTCAGCAGTGCAATGTGTGTAAAAAAACTGATTATTTACACCCCGAACTTACATTTCCCAAAATAAAGTCACGGATCAGCTGGTAGCGAATCGGCCATGAGAAACGTCACGAATAGAACTACAGATATTAGTAGTTGTGATTTTATGTTCATCTAACCTAATTTACCGTTCCTCCTAATCGAGCTAGCGCCCTTTGTTGATGACGCTGTTAAGTATGCTTTTTGAGGATATCTCCAAAAATCGCTACCTACAAACTTCAAAATTGGTACAATATATAAACCTACAGTGATAAATTGTTTACTACATGCCCGCGTTTTTTATTGCTGTCACTATCGTTCAGCATGGAAGGGGCAACGGGTGAATTTGTTTAATTTTTGTAAATATGGGAGACCGGTGTCAATAGTAACAAAATTTACTTTTTATTTTTTTAGTCTCAATTTTGTAAAAATAGAATTTCCTTTTTTATAAATGTGTACTAGGTTGGATATAGCTTTTAGGAAATTAAGTTATTTAAAACTAAACGACTTTTTAGGAGACCTCGTCAAGTGTTACAACTGTCACCTGCCTAGTATCAATAGTAACAAGGACAGGTTGTGATTGTAGTGAAGGAGTAGTATCGCTGGCTGTCGTTGCTCCTGCTTGACTTTCATTTAAATTGGCAGCAGATTTTGTTTGGTATTTAAAGCTTCACACGAGACGAGAGTAACAAAAATCTCGTCTCTGTCTCGGCAATTCCCAAAAAATTGAATCTCGTTCAAATCTCGGTCTCGTCTCGTCACCGGTTGTCTCGTTTCGTCTCGCTTAATTGTAAATAATGATCTATTTCTATATAATTATCGATCTTTTAAAAAAATCATTTAAATTTAATATATTAAAATCTGCGAGGATAAAGATTCATGATAATAGACGGGTTACTATAAGAAGCTTTAACAAGTTGAGGTAAAAATCTGAAAAAATCAAACTCGGTTATTGATTTCTTTTCAAATTTACAATATAATATTTCACAGATGGTCACCAGATATTATATTTTGTAAAATATATAGTTTTGAGTGTAGACTTTTTCTGATTTTTCGAATAAAAACTTCATAAAAAAATGTTAAAGACCAAAAACGAGACTCTTGGGTTGCCCTGTATGTGGTCTTGGTATCGCCCATAATATTTTCTAAAGCGCCGCGCCTGGTCTCGTCTCGGAAAAGCGAGACGAGAACGAGGCGAGACGAGAAAAAGCTCGCTCTCGTATGAAGCCCTATTGGTATTCATGCTTTTAAACCTCTAAACACGAGTCGACGAAAAATTTTTATATTCTGACTTCTAGTGTCCGTCTGTCCGTCCGTTTTAAGCATCAGCGGAAGAACGACAAGTGCTAGAGCTTCGGTATAAACTTTTTGCAAAGCCTACATCGATTAATGAAAAAAAAAAGTTCACTAGCTCTTAGACTAAATGGACCATATACTCCTCGATCAAGTAGCTGGAGTCAGTGGGAGGTGTGTGAGAACAACGACAGTAATGTAATAAAATTGGATCTGCAATAATCTATCAAAATATTGATACATGTGATGAGTGATTGTCCAATAAAATTAAAACTTTATTAGTCTGTCTGGGCTTACCGTATTTCACAAAGTATTTCATAAAATCAAGGAACTATTTCTCTGGCATCCATCCAGACTTGTTTTCTGCCCCAATGCATCCAATGGGTCCATATCTAATAAAATTATCCGTGAAATGTAATCGGGAAAATTTCCTTGAAGAGTTAGAAATTAAATGTCACTAAAGAGACCCACAATATGAAGTCGTCAATAAACAGATGAATCTAGGAAGCTCTCCACGTTTAAACTGTCTTCTTAAGTAATAATTGTAAAGATCAGCAGATATAGTTTTCCTGGTTTGCTATATCATTGCACAGTTATACTGATCTTAAATGGCAAAAAGATATCCATGATATCCCCGTAAGGCTAATAATATCTAAGCTTTGATATTTGTAATATAACATCTTCTCGTTTTTTCTATTCATATATATTAAGTCAATCACAAGCTAGGTCAGTTTTTGATCTAGCCAAAAATAATTATTAAACGTCAGGTAGGCATCACATGAAATGTAACTTCTGACATTCTTACTATGATAGTAACAATTGTAATTTCTTTAGAATATGTATTTATCATTTTTTCAATTTATTGTGGGATTATTTAGAAACAGTTAGTTTCATTATCAAAAAGTAATATGAATAAATTTCCCAGAGTAAGGGTCGAAACAGTAAATTTTCAAGTGAATTGAACTTTGATTATCAAGCATTAAAGTTCCACCAATTCCTCAAGCAGACCTTTCAAAAGTTTTAGTTCTATACAGCACTCTGCAGCAGCAATATTTTCAGCCTGAGTGGTGGAAAGAGAGGGTATGGACTGCTTCCTAGGACACAATGCCACTGGTCCGCCAGCATAAAAGATCATGTATCCTGTTGTACTTTTACTGCAGCATTGATGGTGCTGTAGCTGATCCCTTCGTTCATATGTGTATAAAGGTATTTCATTGTTTGCTTGACAACATTAACATCTTCTTTCGATGATTCCTTCAAATGACAACTTGCATATCCAACAGCATATGATATGTCAGGCCTGGTGCGATTGCCTAAGTAAAACAGTGCTTCCACAGATTCTCTGTAGAGAAAGTTCTCAGAGCTACTTTTATCATAACCTTTGTACGTCTAGTTTAAGGTATGCCATTATTTTTTTACATTGAATTGATCAGGGAAATATTGAGTTTTTCACTATCCCTACATGAGAAAATCAAAGCATTAGAAGACAACAATACATGGAAACTAGTAAATAAAGAAGAAGTAACAAACAAAAATATTATTTCTAATAACCGTGCTCGGCTAGTAGTTAGATGACGTTAGCAGAAAGAAGGATTGGACGTCAAAGAAACTTTTAGTCCTGTAATAAATGTCAGTTCTTTAAGACTACTATTGTTATTTGCGCTCAAATAGAATATTCATCTGTGATGTTGTCGCGAAAATTAAGTTATAGTGTAATTTTCTTATTTTGAAATGTGTTGGTTAACCTGATTGGAAACACTGCTCACTGATTAGTAATCAGTAATCAACAAGGCTTATACTAAGTCACAGTTTGAAGCTTGGTAGTTTTTTTGAGTTATACTCCAAAAACTGACTTAACAGCGTCATCTTCAAAAGGCGCTAGCTCGCTTAGGAGGAACTTTTGGATAAACATAAATTAGGTTACATGGACATAAAATCACATCTTGTTTGCGCTTGGCAGAAGAAATTGTGGAGACCCTGTATAAATGTCTAATCTATTATACATATTGTACAAGACACATAACGCTAAATATCCTTAAAATTAATGAAATATCTTCTAATGGATGCCGTGAATGAGGTTATGTACTGTACTTATAACGGAAATCTCTTTTGTTACTGTAATTATTGCCAAGACGAATCGTATTAAACAAAATGACACCTTAACGTATAGTTTACGTGAATCATACGAAACATCTGTCCAATCAAAGACCGGATGGTGTCTTATTTGACCAGATTGGACTCTTCCTGTTATTGTTCCTATATTTTCTTGTTATACACAGTGCAGTAGCAAAGAAGAATCTTTATATAATAGAATAATAATCAATAGACCCGTATTTAAAATAATTTTATATTTAATTAACACTGCGAAATCAGTAGAATTTTTTATACTGGCACCCATTAAACAATTTTGATAGTCACCCCTCTCATTTTTTAAGTGGATTACCCTGTACATTCCTGGATTTTCATATAATTAGGAGATTCCAAAAATGTATGATACCTAAAGTAAAAAGTAAATCATTTGAAGGTTATGTTTACTTTCAATTTGGTAATAGAAACATTTTAATTCTAAACAAATTATCATAGGGCTAATAATATCTAAGCTTCAATATTTGTAATATCACATCTTCTTCTTTTTTCTATAAACATATATTAAGCCAATCACAAGTTAGGTTACTTCTTGGTCTAGCCAAAAATAACTACTAAACATCAGGTAGGCATAAAATGAAATGTAACTTCTGTCATTCTGACGATGATATTGATTTATCGAAACAATTGTCAATTTTTTAGAATTTTCAATAACTTTTATTATATTGTGGAATTAACTAGAGACCGTGAGTTTCATTTAAAAACACTAATATCACAACAGTAATCAATTATTTTATAAGGTCTTCAAATTAACTTCCATACAATCAACCTTCAAAAGCACACATGCACATTATGTAACATTTCTGGGTTTATTTGTCGACATTCTTAAGCAGTTCGCTGACGTAAATCATTTATAGACTCCGACTTAGTGGTATAAATTTTGCTTTTCAGATATTCCTATAAAAAATCTAGCGGGGTTGAATCGGGTCATCTAGGTGGTCATTCTAATATTGGATCTCGTCTGCCCATCCGATTACTACGAAATGTTTTATTTAAAAACTGTCGTACGTCGAGAGTTTAATGTGGATTAGTTGCCCCATATTATCATCATTTACTAAAATTAATGTTATTTCAGGATCATCAGCTTCTCTGACTTATTGTAGATAAGAATTTCCCTCAAGAAAATATGATCCAAACATATAATCCCCTAGAATGCCACACCACACCTTCAATTTTTGAGGTGTTTGAGTATGAAATTCCCGCATTAGGGTAGGGTCGCCAAAGAGTACTCACTTAACTTATTTTCTAAAATAAAACTCAAAGTTTTTGTTCAAATGATTTAAAAACGTCAAACGCCAATGAGTTTATATATAGGAACTTAAAAAATAATGAATAATGACAAACTATTAAACATAACTAAATTATGATTCAAAAAAAAATAACGAAAATACGTACTCTTAGATAACAGGTTCCTAAAAGTACGCAACCTATATGTCAAAGAGTACGCATTTGAAACTGAGCAGTTGAAGACATATAGGCTAGTCTTCCCAAAAATCACAAGAAAAATCACCAATTCCGAAATGGCCTGTACAGTCCTCATGTCACTAATTTTCACAATTAATGCATTTTATCCAATCTGATGAGCTAAAATGCTCATTGCATCCAGAACAAATCGTATTGTTCTTTTCTTCTTCTGCAGCAGACTTTGGTGATGACTGTTCCCTTTTTTTAGATGACTGAGTTCGGAAATTAGAAATATTTCTCTTTACACCATGCTTTTACATATTTTCATCTTCTAGAGCAGAATTTTGGGATAACACTTTCGTTTTCTTGGATGTCTGAATGTGAGAATTATAAACATTTCGCTTGCCACCTTGTTTTTTCATCTTTTCGTCTTGTTCACCTATGACTTGGTTCTTATATGAAGTGGAAGAAAGAATTTAAGATTTTTTTAGAATTTCGTCTTCGGATTTGCTGATATTTTGCCTTTGTTAATGGTAAAATCATTTGAGGCGTCACTGTTGAAGACGAAGTCTCAGGGTCGTAATATGAAGGGTTTTCTTCTAAAAGTAGACTTTTAGGTGGACCTGAAACCCTTTTAGTGAAATTCTGACTAACGTTAGGACTCTTAGATGGTATTCTATCTCAATTTTTTTCTGGTGTGCTTTGTTGGTATTTTCTCTTCAAAGCAACCAGAGGTATTAAATCATCTACATCGAAATTACCATGATCCAAGGCATCTTCTAGTTCTATATTAACTTGTTCAAGCTCAGGTACTAGTTTGTCTGTAACCTCGGCCGGAGTAAAATCAGCTTATGTGAAAGAAAACATCAGGATGGTAAAGGTATATCTCTGAATGGTAGAGACTTTTGCATAAGCAGCGTGAAACAATGCAGATACTTCTTTAGTGCCTGTATTTATAGTCGAAACTTGAGCTCCAGCTTGAGCTTGAGAACGCCTTGAGACGAGAACGTATGTCGTAGTCGAATATCGAGACCAACAGCTTGACAAAAGCTGCAACTGCGCAGGTGCGAGTGGAATCTTGCTCAAGGCAGCCTGCGACCTGTCTTGAGCTCGACTTGAGACGCGGTTAGTGACATTTGCTTTGTTATTTGTGGTTAGATTGTGCTTGTAATAGAATGAAAATGTTAATAGTTATTAGTGAAAATGAACGATAGAGAACACGAGATTTTTTTGGAATTTCTTAATTATGAGGAGGAAAAAACGCCAAATGATAGGATTCCAAAAAGATGCATACGAGATGCAGAAAATCCTATGGAATTTTATAACGCCGAAGAATTTCGAATACGTCATAGATTTCCAAAAAATATCGTTTATGATATTATTTTTCCTTTGGTTGTCGCAAATTTAGCGAAGGTCGTGGGTTACCAATTCCGCCACTATTGCAATTATTAACATGTTTGCTATATTATGCTATTGGAAATTATCAGGTAAGTTTTATTTTGAACAAGTAGCTTGTGAAAATGATTGAAGTCCTAATTTTTTATAATGTTATATTAAATGTAATAGAAACTGTTGAGAATTCATGGACAAAAAAATTTTTTTAGATAGTCTGTGGAGATCTACGGGGCATAAGCCAACCGACTGTTTCCTCCACAATAAAAAAGATTTCAGAATATTGTTGTTGTTTGGAATGCTGATCGGTTGCGAGAATTTGTAAGTTTGTTAAAATGTTTAATGTACAGTATATCTTATAATGTAAGTGTAAGTTGCAGTTGGTCCACAAATGGAAATGATAGATATTGTTGTGAGACATCCCGGATACACACATGGTAGTGTCATCTTCAATAGTAGTGCCCTGAGAATACGCTGCGAACGGAGAGACTTGGCATGTTACTTGGGGATAACGGATATTCTTGTAGGCCATACTTGTTAACTCCAGTAATACGTCCAGGTAAATTTAAAAATATTACCATTAGAATTTTATTTTGTACTTGAATGTACAATGAAACCAACTGATTTTTCCAAATAACTCCACAATATATTGAAAAAATGGTAATTCTAATAAATTTACAATCGTTTCGATAGAACTTATCATCGTCAGAATGACAGAAGTTACATCTCTATCGAAACAATTGTGAATTTATTAGAATTAGCATGTTTTCAATATATTGTGGAATTATTTGGAAACAGTTGATTTCATTTGAAAAAGTAATGAGTAGATTCCACAGAGTAAGGGTCGGAAAAGTAAATTTCTGTCTTAGACACTGAACAAGAAATGAGATATAATAGAGCACATGTACAAACAAGAAATATTGTCGAAAGAGTTTTTGGTGTGTGAAAACGAACACAGCTCAAGCAGCTATTTATGCAACAGCTAAGTTTCACAATATCTCTGATAAAGATAATGATAATTTTAACTTCGAAGATTACTAATAATTTTTAATTAAAAAAATATAAATATTAATTCAGACTTTTTTTATAATATTCCAACTATAGTTCAGCTAATTCTGCCTCCGCTTCAGCTTTTCTTCTGTTAGCTCTCACAGTTTCTAATTGCTCCATTTCAATGCCTAGTCTAATTTCATGTATTTCCAATTGTTGAATAATGCTGTCACCTATTTTATTAACCCGTATATTGGCCTCGCTTTGAAGGGCAGCGTTTGTAGCCGCCGTCATTTTTCTGTCTATTGAAAAAAATCATATGTATAAAGACCAAAATTATATATGAAAATATTTACGTTTTGCTGATGGTGTGGATGCCACACTTGATGTTGGATTTGCTGAAACACGAGAAGTTACACTTTAATTGAAACAATTTTTATATCCCAAAATTCCTTTAAAGAAAATAACTTGTATAATTGTGCAGTTGAAAGCTTATATATATATATATATATATATATATATATATATATATAATTGTAAAAAATATTTTAATATATGAAAAGCATTTTGTTGTATTACCTGATGTTGAGGACGAAACCACATGTACTTCAATGATATTTTTCTCAACATCCAAACTCTTCATGGCGACTCTTGAAGTTGAAGCAGTTCCTGCAAATTAAGTCAGTTGTAACAACACATCATATCGTTGATCATATTACTTCTTCAAATTCATCCCAAGGACACTCCACCGTGTAATCTGCATGTGGAGCTGCCACATCCACTGCTTCCATGACTGTGTCCAGATTTTCTTTAGGTTCTGGACCTCCACCATGTTATATATTTGCTGATAGAAATAACAAACCAACGTTTGAATATTTAGAGTTTATTCAAGACTAAACATAAAACAGGAAAGACTTTATAAAACACGGCCATCGACCTTGCGACACCTGTCTCTGACTTGCTAGACTGACAGATGACGTAAGCGCCATAGACATACAAACAAATCAGACTACACACTTACACTACACACCAGTCAACAATCTACAGTATTTCAACTCCGTGGTGGCTTTGCGTTTTCTGAAAAACACATTTTTTAACAACCTTTTCTATATATAAGGATATAATTGAACCACATACCTTTGCTTTAAATTGCTCCACAACTTCTTTAGTTGTCCCGCAGTTCTCCTAGTGGAGATTAAATTTGTTTGTGCATTGTACTCTTGGGCTAGTCTCCCATCCCTGCTGCTTTAGTTGAACAGTCATAGCATTTGTTCTTTTGTTTTCCAGCATTTCATGGGCGTCTACCAATGACACGAGCAGCAGTTTTTCTTTCTCTGTATATGGAGTTGACTTATCTCCTCCTGCAAGTCTAATATCAAGAAATCTATATCAAAAATACCGTGAAATTTACCTGTACTCATCTTACTGAATTGTAAAACAAAAGCAAATTAAACTAATAAAACCTGAATCCAATTTTTTAATATACTTTTGGGCTATATAATTGAAGAATGTTGTTACCTTCACACACAAACAATAAAGAAAATACTAAAAATAGCGTTACAGCCCCAAAATCCACGACAAATGGGTCCCAATTGACATAAAATACACAAACAATTTTGAAATACTTCTTTTTTTAAAAATTTCAAGTTAGCCAACACAGAAAACCTAATTACTTTTAAGTTTACGCTTGAGATACGTCTTGAGTCTTTCCTTCGCCGAGAATTCACGAAGATTGGACTATAATATACATCCAATCTCGAGTCCTGAGTCGGAGATTGAGTTTCGACTATAAATACGGGAATAAGAGTGGTAGGTCTATCTTGGTTGCCTACCATATATTTATCACATTCTGTAGAGAATCAGATTATCAAGTTCTGTTGGTTTAACGAAATCAGAAAAATGTCGCAGCCATGTTCAAAATAATTTCGTATTCATGTATCCAGACTCAAATACCATTTTGAGAGTGCCTGGGGGGCCTCTGGCGTTTTTTGGCAAATATTAGCCCTGTGGGCACATAAACACCTCCGGCACTCATGCAGACCACGGCAGTAGTTAGTTGCCCTCGTTCAGCGGAAACAACTTTTGACACCGTTTTCTTGCCATTAGATGCGTAAATTTTATGGAGTTTATTGGATTGAATATTCTGTGCCCCAAAACTTATGATTTTTCATAAACTGATTTCAAATTATCAAAAAATATTTGACACTGCACTTGGTTAAAGTCAATAGCACGGGCTAAGTTACATTTCTCTGGATTCCGCAACGAAAGAGTATTTCTAAATGCAATATTTTGAGCCGCATGTTTGCCTGCCATTTTTTGCTGCCGGCTAAATCGGTGTGAAATCTTATTCAGCTCAGCGCATTTAAATGCTAAATATCTAACTTCCTTCAAACCCAAACCATAAAACCGATTTTCTAAATCTTGAATATGACTTGCCAAATCTTTTTTTTAATCTTCCGTGAATACAGGTTTAAGTCTGTCCAAGTTTGTAGGCGCCGTACCATGTAACAATAACCAAAAAATGAAATCCTATTTCAAATTGCGTCTATAAAAAAGTGCCTTGTTTAATCTCTTCTTCGTCGTACATTCATTGATCCCTAGTGACTTTGCTACTGCCCTTTGCTCTCTCAATTTGCTATTCGTTCAGCTGCTTGGCTTAAAATTTCTTGAGTAAACTTTATCTCAGTGGCGTAATTATACCATCTGGGGCCCGTGGCAAATTCTTTTGATGGGGCCGTATCAGTATAAATCGTCACGTTGTACTCAGTTTAATTTTAATAAGCTTCGATATTTTCAGCGTACTCAATTACACGTTGTATATGTCCCACTAATGACCATAGACATCCTCTCTTAGGTGAGAGGGAATGGTCTGTAGTCCCCACACTAGCCCAATACGTATTGGAGACTTCACATTCATCCATAGAACATAATATCTCAATCCATTCATTATCTATTCGCTAGCATTTCGGTGAAGGAACAACATCGTGAGGAAACTTGCATACATTTACATTGAAATAAAAATAACAATTTAATTTCAATAAGATATTTATTAAGAAAAATGTTATTAAATATTATTAAGAAAGATATTTATTAAGAAAATCTTTTTTTCGAGCTTTCTGTTCCACAAAAGTGTCAATTACATCATCAAAGATCTGGCCATAGAATTTTTAATAGACAGAATAGCAAAGTTACATAACCTGTCTTGTCCCATACAGTTTCTTAAATAGGATTTTATGAATTTTAGTTTTGAAAATGATCGTTCAGCACTCGCTGTAGTCACAGGAATTGTAAGAAATAACATTAATGCAGTGCATACTTCAGGAAAGCTGCAGGACATAAAATTATTTTTTATTATTAATAAATCAGCAAGGTCTCTAATACACGAAGATTTTTCTATTTCGTCTCTGAAAGTGAATCGAAAACTGAGAATTTATCTGGGAAATGATGTCTTTTTTATATATCTCAACAAATTCTAGAGATTTTTTTAATAGATCAGTGTCATTTAAGACTTTTAAAGTGAAAGGCTGCAAAACACTGAAATTTGAAACAATTTCATTCATTGGAAGGAAACGCGATTTCAGTTGGTTTATAATGATGTCCAATACTCGATAAAATATATTCACTTTGTACAAACTCTCCGGATCTTGGAGACGCTCATCTTCGCAAAGCTCATCAAAATGGCGTTTTACCTTCCTCTGACGAGTTTTAGAAAATTCAAGGGTGATGCACCATTTTTCTGTTACACTATTTGCTTCCATTTTTATACTTTCAAATTCATTTCGATACCTTTCCAATTCTTCTAGACAAATTTTCAAACGTTTTAAGGCATTTGAAAGATCCGTGGCTTTAGACTGAAGTGCTTTAGAGGTAGAGGCTGCATCGATAGTAAGTAGGATCTTGCAATGGAAAACCAATAACATTATAAAATTGTAGTTTTCGATCTTCTTTCTGAGTGAAACAGCTTCATTTCTTTCATCTGATTTGCGATTTAACAGAATTGTTGTCGTTAGCGCTTTTTGGACTTCAGCAAACCGAACTTTTAAAGCAAAAACGGCATCATAACGTCCTGTCCATCTAGTAGGGTTTAATGTTATTGAAGTTGAAGACTCACTTTCTTTATTAGACATAAAACTTGATAAAATATTCCATCTTTTGATACTATGCCCAAAAAAATTATAAATTTGTTGAACTGTTTCAAAAAATTTGCATATCAATAACCTCTCTCACTGAATCATTGAGTACTAGATTTAGTGAACATATACGACATTTGGCTCGACATCTTTTATGAGTTTTTGAACTCCACCATAGGTCCATAAGTCCCTTCCATTGTGTTAGCACCATCATATCCTTGTCCTCGACACTTATTTAGAAGAATACTTTTGTCACTTATGGATTTAATAATTTGTTTGGACATTGCTAAGGCAGTTTGATCTTTAACTTCATGAAATCCTAAAAATGTTTGTTTAATGACAAGTGCCTTTGGGATCCCATTTTCATCTTTTTCGGTGAAGTTCACACATTTGATCATTTTTTGAAATATATTGAGTTGTATCGAATACGATAGAGTAGAATGGTGCGGCATTTATTTCATTTATGAGTGCATTTTCTACTTTTAGAACCAGGACAGAAACTAGCTCATTTTGTATTTTTGGACTTAAGTATTTTATCTGGCCCTTTGGTTTACTTAACAATTCTCGTAAAATCGAGTCGTATTTTCCTAATAACTCAACAATACTCAAAAAGTTTCCTTTGGATCTTGGATCACGGCTATCTGAATTTTCTCTGTAGCCACGAAAGGCTAAATTACACGTTGAAAGTGTCAGAGTAACATCAAGGTGCCTAGAAAGTTCTTGGCGCCAAAAAGATTTTTCTTTTTTGATTATAGACTCTTGCTCTTATGTGTTCCATGTAGCCGCCACTGTTGATACGTAAGGTAGGAATTCAGATGAATTTTTGATGTCTCGTGTCTTTGTATGGCATCTACAATCGTCATAGCCCTCATTCCAAACATTTTGTATCTTTTTAGATGCCCGATTTGCGAATAACCAACACGGTTCACAATACGCCTTCTGAAGTATTAAAGAATAGGATAGCCATGTACGTTCATGTTTCACGTCAGACTTGGAAACAATATAGTAATGTTTTTCTATAAAAGATCTATTTTCACTATCTTCTAAGAAAGGGCCCTTAGGTTTACAATGTCCGTTTTCAATCACGAACCTTTTCACTTGATCAGTTAGCTGTTTAAAATTACCCTTATCAGTCACATATGGCGAAGATACAATAGTGTTCATGCTAAAATATAATTCTCTTTGATTTTTGCTAGTACCCTGTTGTGGTTGTTCTAGGTCTAGATAGTCACTGGTGTTGGGTGCTGCATCTGATAATTTTGGTATACTTCTAGTAAGGTCCAATTCTTCACTTTTGGAGAACTGTTCACTCGACTTTTCATTATTTAAGTCATCATTTTTCAAGTACTGACTAATTTTATGTAGCTTTTTATTTTTTCTTGAGTCTCCCTCTTTCTCTTTCGTTTTTGGCTTCCACTTAAAATATTTTCTGGAACTAGACATTTTAATATATCTTTCACAATCAGTTTTACTTTGCCACCATTTTTATATTCAATAAAAGAACAAATACAAAAAATTTATCTTTGATTTTTCAATCACCAATTGTCAAAAATAATCACACAAAGAATACGCAGTCAGTAGAGCCCTCATAAAACAATATCAAATCCGGAATTCCCCTTGTTTTGCGTTTTCCTCTTTTGATGGAAAAGCAATATTGCGGAATGTCGTTTTCGCTTATATTGTACTGAGCTCTGAAGGACCAATCGCCTTAATGTGACGATAATAAATACTTTTACACGTCGATGAATTGAATGTTTTATTAAATGATAACCGATGATTACATGCACCTTTACTATATATCTGTATAGTTTTACATTTTTTTCATGTTGCTTCACAAATAAGAATATCACAATTTCTTATTATATAATGTAATCGATATCTTTTACTTTTCTATGATTAATTCATGACAAGATGTGTGTTATGTCTCTTTATGCTTTTTTTGTAACTTGACTAACAACGGTTTTTTTATGATGATGAAAAATTGAATATGTGTTGTTATGGATATTTTTATGTGTGGTTTTAAGTGGGTGATAATAAGGAACGTTATGTGAGAATGTAACCAATGAGAAAAAATAGAGATTTAAATGAAACTGTCATATGACAGCTGATACTCAGCCGACGCATGTAGTTTTGTGGAGAAAAGAAATTGTTATACAATTATCTGTGGTTTTTTATATGAAATGAAGTTTGGATGGTGTTATACAGGAAAAGTTGAAAATGAAAAGTAACAGGAGAATTTTGTAATTAAATCAAATTCGAACATATTAGGGGCGCGGGAAGAATGGATGAAAGGTGATAGATGACTGATATTAGACATCAAATACTGATGTTAATGAAAGAATTAGATAGCGTGAGGAGTGTATAGGGCTCTGATACAGGATTATGATTGAAATTGAATAATTGTAAATAATTATATAAATGTATAGGGTTGTAAAAATAACTTAATGTTAATGTCAAAGTGGTATAAGGACTCTGGCGTCATGAATATAACGAATGAATGTTTAGGGTTGATGTTAGAGTGTTGTAAGGACTCTAATATCATGAATATAAGAAATGATAAGTTTTTGATGTTAGAATGGTGTAAGGACTCTAACGTCATGAATGTGACGAATGAACAAGGGGTCTAGATGTATGCTAGTTCTTGTTTTTTAAGGGTACGAAAGTTTGCAATGTACTCTAGAAATGGACTAGAGGTGTGAATGATAATAATGTAAGCAATATACTCTAGAAATGGACTAGAGTTGTAAACGATAGTTATGTATGCAATATACTCTAGAAATGGACTAGAGTTGTAAACGATAAGAATGTATGCAAATGTAAATACGAATAAATGTAAAGGTATTACGAATGTGAGTTTAAATGTGACTGCCAATATGAGTATAAGTTTGATTAAGGTGCAATTGTATGCGAGTGCAAGTAATAATGTAAGTGTGAGTTAGCATGAAAGTAAATGTAAGGTAGTGACCACGAGTGTATAAGCATGATGAGAGTTTTTTCTAACTATTTTGAGATTGTTTTTGGATATGTTTTTATGATTATGGATGTTTGTGTTAAGGGGACCCGACTCTTTTGCGGGCAAGAATGAGTTTTTAAAATGTTTTAATTAAGGTAAAGAAGAGTTATTTCTGTTCTCGTCAAGAAAAGGAGGGTAAGATATGTATATAATGTTTTTGTCAAGTCTTTTTAACTTCAAAGTATCGTCAATGTGATTGTTTAAGTAACATATGAGTAAGGAGGGATGCCGTTTTCTTCTAAACGTCACCCAAGTGTTTATATTATCCAAGTATCATCTTCTTCAACCATGCATCTTCTTTTTTAACCAAGTATCATCATCTTTTCAACCAAGTATCATCTTCTTCTTTTTAACCAAGTTTCTTCATCTTTTCAACCAAGTATAATCTTCTTTTCAACCATGTATCTTCTTCAACCAAGTATCTTCATCTTTTCAACCAAGTATCTTCATATTTTCAACCAAGTATCTTCTTCTACAACCAAGTATCTTCATCTTTTCAACCAAGTATCATCTTCTTCTTTTTAACCAAGTTATCTTCTTTTTCTTTTCAATACCTTTATCCAGGTATTCACATAAGAGTAATGTTCATGTCAAAGTGTCTAAGCTTTTTTTTAATCGTCCAGGGTTTTAAATGTTAAAGTATTTGTTTCTCAATGTTTAAGTATAAGTTTAAGTTTTTCACATAGTTTCAAGTATATAAGTATCACTGTCCTCTTCCAGAGGACTAAAGGATTGTTTTCTTGACGAGAAAGAGTTTAAGCAATGAGAGAGTGCTATCCTGCACTGAAAGAGCGTTGAGTATGAAAGTGAATCGTTTATTCGAGTGTAAGTGTTGTTTTGAAAATTATTTCTTTATGAGTTAAGAGTGTTTTTGAGGGTAAGTTGTGATTTGAAAGTGGTGTGGTCACACCAGAAAAATGAGTATAATGAGTATGAGAGGGGTTATCCGTAAGGTATTGTGAATGAGTCTTGTCCAGAACAGTAAGTTTCTTGACGATAATAGTCTGGATATTTTTGCATTGGTGGTGAATGGTTACGGTTTATGTTCAAAGATCTCACTGATGTGTTTTGTTTGTGAATGTGAGGGGTTAAGTGAAGTAAAGTGTGGTGCTTGTTTCTGCAAATGGCACATACACCGATAGACGAGCAATGGGTGAACGTGTGTCTCGAGCCCAGACATGCTGTGCACATTTTGTTATTTAGTATATATTTTTTGCGGTCAAGTGTAGAGAGTGTTCTGAAGTGTGAACAAGAATAAATTTTATGACCTGCTTTGTTACAGAATGAGCATATTGAAATGTTGATAGGGTTAGAGCTATGAGTTGTACTAGAAGAGAGCTGATTAAAGGTGTCCCTTTTAAGTGAGTTGGGTAACGAATGATCAGCTAGTGAATGTTGACTTGAAGGTTGGATTGCGAGAGAGTGTAGGTTGCATGGTTCATTTAATATGGAATGAAAGGAATGGGTCATGGCGACGATCGGAGTGCCATTTCTGTCGACAGGTCTTGTGTCTAGGGCGAGAATTGTTTAAATGGAGTAAAGTGTGATGTCTTTTTTGACATATGGAGCATGATTTTGCCGACATACAATTAAGGATTGTGTGTTTATAACCTATACACCTAAAACACATTCTGTTATCTTTAATGTAGTTGTTCCGATCAGGAACGGAGAGCATCCCGAATTGGGGGCATGAATAAACTCTGTGGCCTATTTCTTTACAAAATGAGCATGCTGGAGATGGGTAGGGGGACTATGATATGCACTAGACGAGGGTTGATTGCGTTGATCATTGTTATGAGGCGAGTTTTGTTCAGGTAGTGAGTGTTGATTTGAAAGTAAGGTTACCCTGTTGGGTGGAGAGGTCACATTAGAAGACTGATTACGATGATGATGGGATGTATCAGGTTTAGGATCTTGGGTCAACAAGTTTTCCAAAACGGTACATTTTTTCTCCAGAAAATCAAAAAAATTATCACTAGTAATTAAATGTTGATCAATCTCTTTTTCTTCAAGAGATCTTTTAGTACTATAGTCTAATTTGGTTTTCAATATGTGAACAATTAAGGCATCGAATAAATCTTCCTTACTGATGTTTAAGTTTAATAATGATTTTACTATAGATCTAGTTTCAGATGTGAATATTCTTTAATTGCTGCGCGTTACATTTTAATATATTATTACAGGCCGTTAAACGGTTAAAATGGGCAGTAACAGTTTGCCTTATAGTAATGTATTTGTAATTTAGTAAGTCTAAAGCTACATCAAAATTAGTTTCATTTACTGGTAATTGAGAAATTAAATTTAGCGGGTCACCTTTCAAGTATGATTTCAAATAGTAAAATTTTTCAATTTTAGATGTCAACCGGGAATTGTTTACTATTAATGCATTGAACAGTTCTATAAAGGCATTATATTTTATGCTGTCTCCAGAAAAAATCGGTATTTCTATTGACGGCAATCTAATATGTGTTTCATTATGAGAATGTAAGGTTGATTGAGTAATTTGATTAAATTTAAAATTTGATTTATCGTAAGCATTTTGTAGTCTAGAGTGTAATACATAATATTTTTCATCAATTTGGCTTCTATCATCAAATTCTAATTCAGGATCTAAGGCTATGATTTCTATTTGATCTTGAATTTCAGAATATTTAGAGTAGTATTTATCTAAATTATCTATGCGTGATTTGAAAGCATACTTGTCTGATTCTTCCAAATTATTATGAAACCAGTTATGAATACGTGTAATTGCTGCCTTACAACTAGCACGTTGTGTTTTTAATGAATCCATTTTATCAATGATCTCAATTATTTGACAGAATTATTTGACATAAAATTCAAATCAATGTGTCATGTTAGTTATTTCAATAATATTTTATGATCTAAATGATTATTTTCCAAAATTGTTATGAAAGAATGTCATTAAATGTCAAAACTAAATTTGAAATTAACAATGTAATAAAATATTTTTTTTTGTCATATATACCTTCTTGTTCTTTCCACTGCGAACTTGCGTATTGTCTCGAAGAATTTCACTTTCCTTGTGGATTTGTACCGCCAAATCTGTTTTCAATTCAGGATTAAATTCTTGTTTATCTTATTTCTGGTTTGATCCGGCTACAGAAGGGCCATGTTTTGCGTTTTCCTCTTTTGATGGAAAAGCAATATTGCGGAATGTCGTTTTCGCTTATATTGTACTGAGCTCTGAAGGACCAATCGCCTTAATGTGACGATAATAAATACTTTTACACGTCGATGAATTGAATGTTTTATTAAATGATAACCGATGATTACATGCACCTTTACTATACATCTGTATAGTTTTACATTTTTTTCATGTTGCTTCACAAATAAGAATATCACAATTTCTTATTATATAATGTAATCGATATCTTTTACTTTTCTATGATTAATTCATGACAAGATGTGTGTTATGTCTCTTTACGCTTTTTTTGTAACTTGACTAACAACGGTTTTTTTTATGATGATGAAAAATTGAATATGTGTTGTTATGGATATTTTTATGTGTGGTTTTAAGTGGGTGATTATAAGGAACGTTATGTGAGAATGTAACCAACCAACCAATACAGGAAAAGTTGAAAATGAAAAGTCACAGGAGAATTTTGTAATTAAATCAAATTCGAACACCCCTAACATAGTGTTACTAGCTCGCCCCAGCAGCAGCGCCACGAAAAAAGTGAAAACAAAATGGGGAAATCCCCGATCGTCAATGCTCACCCGCGCTGCCAACGTACCACCACAAAATATGAAGAAACCAATGGATGCGTTCTAAAATGAATAGAGTTGTGCAATTACCGGTATTTTGATTAACAGTTTTTTGACGGTCATAAGGACGTAAAATTTGTCGTCACGGGTAACGTGTACATCTCTAAAAATTATTCAACATCTTTTTGTTTAGGTTGGTTGAAATGCTTAACTATTAACTTGAAATTGTATTATGGTCTTTAGTTGTCTCACTTTGGATTTTAAGCAGAACTTATAAAAATATACTTTTCAAATCAAATAAAATACTCAATACAGTACAATGTAAAAAAAATTTCACGTATACAAAATTCACTTTGTGACATCGAAAACAGTGTCACAATGAAGTCTTTTGAACACTCTTTTAGTAATTTTTAGTGTCATGCAGTTGGTTATTATATGTTATATATTTGACATTTGACTTTAACCTTGAAATAAATTATAGAATGGTCTAGCGTTGTTTTAGCTAGCATATTAAACGGTCTTAAAGGTAAATTTTAATAAACCATATATTAAAAATATTAATAAATAAAGTACGCTAACGTTTATTCATCAATGATTTGTCAATCGATTATTTTTATATTATATAGGATCAATATATAAGGTATACATAACGTTCAACTTTTGGGGTAAATTACTCGATATCTACGTATTATAGAAATAATTCTGGTCATGATATAATATAAATAGACCGCAAGCATATACGAAGAAGCTCTTTTTAAACAAATGATCATCCTCTTTGCTTAAATGAAAGTTTGTTCACAATTTACACAATTATTTGGTCATAAATGTCAAAAGTGCTGAATAAAATCATATATGATCTGATCAATCAGAAATCTACAGAATTGCCAACTTAAATTCATACTACTCCTCCAAGTTTAAAAACAGAGATTACATGTAATTCTATTTTACTTAAAAAATTAAATATATGCGAATTATGAAAAATGTTGTGTAAAGCTTGTGTCACAATGATTTTCTGTAGTACTCGTGATTTGCACAACTCACCGCTTCGCGGTTCGTTGCGCAAACTTCACTCGTACTACAAAACGAGTCATTGTGACACTTGTTTTACAAATAACTATTTGAGCTCGCGCCCTTAGGCCGGGCCCTCTTGGGTCGGGGGCCCGTGGCAGTTTGCCAGCCCTGCCACCCTATTGTTACGCCACTGCTTTATCTCTCTGATAATTTTCCTCTTATACTTTCCCATTTTCACTGATTCATCTAGATATCTGCTAAAGGAAATAACAAGAGTTTTATAAAATAGATAAGAGAACGCATGGAGTTAACAGTACGAACGCGTACTCTTTGGGTCTCTTCAGGTGCGTACTCTTACCTGCGATGCAGCGCTTGGACAAACACTGAAACCACAAACTAGGCAACCAACTTAACAAAAGTGTAAACATAGGATTATATTCAGCAAGAACCACTTATTATCATGTACCATAAATTTTTTTAAATCGATATTTGAGAGTGGTAACAAATTTTGAAGTGATTTCAAATTCTTGCTTATTAGATATTAATATTTTTAAAAATATTAATATGACATTAATTTCCATTGATATCTAAATAAAATAACGGCAAACGGCTTCCAAGATATTTGTCATAATTTGAGAATGCCGAATTAAAACTATATACCACGTTGTTCGTTTTATACAGATAACAATATTATCACTTTCTTTCAAATTGCCACACCAATTAAACAGTCAAAACAATGGCATAATTTCACCATGATCCCTCAACAAAATCCTGCCATCTCTAAAAGTTGATAGTTGAATTTCGTGCACTCAAACAATATTCAATTACACAATTTTAAATTTCTAATTCGTTACATTTCCTGCTCTCATTTTGAACCTCATTTACAGTCACCAACCACAGTCGTCAAATGAACCAGAAAACAATAACAAGATACGCGTTATTATTGTGACGATAATCAGAGTCGGACTTGAGCAAAACATATTTTTAAAGCTCTTGACGGTTGTTGTAAGAGTATATTAAAGATGAAGCTGCAATTTCTTGAAATTCTTCCAAATCTACTACAAAATTTTTGTAACCCAGTCTTATATTTCTAGAAACTTTGCCAGGATCTAATTCTCCCATTCCTTCCGTTCGTTTATAGACAGCTTATCATCCTTCAGTTTTTGTACTGTCCTATCTTTTCTATCTATATTATTTTCATTTCTTCTTCTGTCTATACCTACTTGTTCTTTTTAATAATTTTTCTTGATTCTGTCACTTATTTAACGATATTTTCGTGTCCAGAATCAAGGAATTTGTAATATTCTGAAAACAATTAACAACATGGAAGAGATATTGTTTCAAGTGAAACCAGAATAAGCATAATAATTATTATTTTGTACCTTGTTATTTTAAAACGATTCCTCCAATTAATGTTAGATTTCTCGTTAATACATTGAATAATTCAGTGTTTTATTAGTCGAATGACAAATCCGTACCTGAAAAACCGCAGATCAAAAATCGTAGGTGGAAATCGTGAGAAGTGAAAGTCTAACTTTATGGCTGGTAATAGGAATTGTGACAATGGATGGTTGAAAAAAATAATGACGTCTTTTATAATCTAGATGAACTATACAACGTAAAAGTTGTTTGTGTCCTCTTTAACTTTAAAATTTGACCAAGTTTACTGTATATTCTAAGAATCGAATCAATTTAAACTTTATTTTCTCATAATCGAATATTTTTAATCCGAATTGAGGGTATAATTATCAGTAATCTATATACAAGAAGTTACTATAAAATCGTTGCAAATCATCCCAGAACAACTGGTTTAACCAAGATTTTCTTAGAAAAGAAGTAATACCAAATTATGTATACATGAAATACAATAATTATACACCTCAAGCGCAAAAACCGACAAAAATGTGCTCAACGAGTCTGGCTTAAAGAGGAAAGAAGAAAATGGTTTAAAATAAGAGAATCTTTAGACACCTACATTAAAGATGTGCATTCTAAACTCACGTTCCAATTACATCCAGTAGAATTTAATCAAAAATATATTGAACCGTCAAAGGTTAAATTCAACAAAAAATTACATTTCAGTTTTAGATTCTATTGACGAAAACGAGCAAAGGGTGCGACATCTATTGTCAAAATTAAACACTTTCTGAACGGGGAAAACAAACCAAGCCATCATTTAGAGTACGTCTGTTTTAAGTAGTAAATAAATAGCTTTTTCTTGGATCGTAAAACAGTTTGTCGAAGTTTGATGTATCAAAGCACTTCTTAAAATTCGAATAATGACCAGCAAGTCCAAGAGGTATTGCTCTGTGCCGCAGTGTACAGTATAAAGATACAAATGTATCAATACACATCTTCCCAAATTATCCAACATTGTGCAAGGTGTGGCAGAACATTTTAAACCTATCACCAAATACATGTCTGTGTGTAGCAGGCACTTAGTAGAAACAGATTATAAAGGTAATTCTCAAAAATCTCATACTATATATTGGTAATTTCGCTCATTTCAAGGAAACTTTTTGATGTTCAAGTATTGGTTATAATATTTGCTGTTTTATTTTAATGAAAATGGAACCCAAATGCAAAAGTCCATTTTTTGAGACCAGATGCAATACCATCAAAAAATTTACCCATTACATCGCACCAAAATGTTAAACCTGTGATTAATCGATCTAAAAGGAAAATATTGTGAGTACAAAACGTGAATACCTTTCTCCATATTTTATATTAATGAATGTACTTTTTAACAAAAATGAATCGGACGATTACAAAGAAGGTGAAGGTGAAGAACTTGTTTACCACAGTCGTGATAAAACTTTTTCCAGGAAAGAAAATGTCGAAGTTTTCAGAGAAAATACAATGAGTTCAATAGCTGAAGCTGAAGGACCAACCACATCATCGAAAATACTTCATTACCGAGAACCACTGGATAAAGTTGAATTTGCCGACAAGCAGACACAATCTCATATTGTTACACCTTTTGAAAATTTCTTGGACACAGAAAAAAATGCATTTACTACACTGGTGTTGGTAGTGATGTGATGCATCAATGAAATTATCAAGGCAAACAATGGACAGTGCATTACTGACATAAGGAAGAACGTTGTTCTTGTCTTAACAAAAATAAAATTGAATATTTCCTTTGCATGTTTGGCTATTATGTTTGACTTTTCACCAAGCAGTTGTACACAGTATTTTTATACAATCTTGCATTTATTGGCATTGGCATTGAAACCAATTATCTATTGGCCAACCACAGATGAAGCTATAGCTAATACGCTAAAGTGCTTTGAGAACTATAAAAGTACACGTGTTGTTCTAGATTGTACGTAGGTAACAGTTCAAAAATGTTAATGTTTGAAATGTAGAATTAGAACGTATTCCCACTATAAGGGCACACATACTTTAAAATTGTTAATAGGAATAACACCTGCAGGAACAATTTCCTTTGTCAGCAGTGCTTTTGGAGGTAGGCAATTTTTTTAAAAGGAAATATTCTCAGTAAATGTGATCCCCATGATGCAATTATGGTGGATAAAGGGTTCACGATAGACAATGAATGTTCTGAGAACTACATACAATTAATAAGACTACCATTTTTGGAAAAAAAGTACAATTTTCCAAAAAGGAGGCTGAACAAACAGCCGACATAGCTCGTGCTAGAGTTCATGTAGAACGAGCTATTCAAAGAATAAAACTATTCAACATACTCAATAATCAAATTGAGTGGTTCATTATTCCCCATATAAATGATGTCATGATTGTTGTTTGTTCCTTAGCCAATTTATCACCACCAATTCTGTCAGGAAACAAATTCGAAAACTGAATTGATGAAGCTGTCGCTGACAATACGAATATTGTAGATTCCGACACCACAGAAAATCTACAGCCAAAATTCTTCTGGTTTTTATAAAAAAAAAATGTGACCAAAAATGTGTATAATTTTCTAAGGATGTTTTGCTTTATAACTTGAAATTGACTTTAAATGAATTCGTGACTTTACATATTATAAATATTTTTTTGAACCAACATCTCATATACATTAATTATATAAGTAATTTCTGAAATGTAAAACTGTATTGTGATATGTATTCCGACACTCAATATGTTTATTGAAGATAACAACTGCAGATGCAGATCCCTTTTTCCCAAGAATTGTGAACGCTGTATTTTACATTTAGATAACAACCCTCAATACCAGGTTACAAGCTGTGGCTATTAAAATTGATACTCCAATAAAGCTTGCCATATGCAGCATATATCTTCCAGATTCAAACTGGAACTCATATGACATTGAAAACATATTCGTACAATTACCGACCCCATGCATAATTATGGGAGATTTCAACGCCCATTCACCCTCTTGGGGATCTTTAACAACTGATACTAGAGGAAAACGTTTGGAGAAATTTATTGACGACTCAAATATATGCCTTCTAAACAATGGAAAGCCCACACATTTCAATCAAGGCTCAAACTCCTTTTCAGCTATCGACCTAACCCTATGCTCCCCAAATATAACCCATCAGTTTCACTGGAACCCATTAGAAGATCTCCATTCCAGTGATCACTTCCCAATCTCTGTTACCACTAATATCCCAACAAAGGTTAAACTTTCTACAGAAAGGTGGCTTACCGGAAAAGCCAATTGGACTGACTACTCAAACATAGTGTCTCTTCCAAACCCCGATTCGAGTAACTCCATTAACGAAATGGTAGAGGCAGTGACCAAATCTATTCTAGTGGCAGCCGATGCAACTATCCCCAAATCTAAAAGTAAAATATTATCTAAAATGGTACCGTGGTGGAATAATGAAATTAGGGAAGCAATATCAGCAAGGAAAAATGCACTCAACAGATTCCGAAAATCGCCTACAAACTATAATTTAGTACAATTCAAAAAACTAAGATCAGCCGCCCGACGTTTAATTAAAGAAAGCAAAAGAAGGACATGGGAAGAATATGTATCAACCTTAACAACTGACTCCGAGGTATCCGAGATATGGAGAAAAATCAAAACAATATCAGGCAAATATCAATCTACCACCCCCCATACAATAGAAAATAACAACATATTTTTAACCGATCCCCACGATATAGCTGAAGTTTTCGCTGACCACTTTGAATCAATTAGCAGCTCGGAAAATTATTGCCCCGACTTCCAAAGAACAAAAACTACTGAAGAATCTCTCAACCTGGATTTTAATACCGATGACGCAGACCTTCCGTACAACGTCCCTTTCATTTTCGACGAACTGGCCAACACCCTTAATACCTGCAAAGATAGTGCACCGGGACTGGACTCAGTTATGTATGGAATGATAACTCATTTACCTAGAAACGAGAAAGAGAAACTCTTAACTCTCTTCAACAAAATATGGTCAGCGAATACCTACCCTAGTAACTGGAAAACGGCTATCATTATCCCGATCTTAAAAAATCGAGATTCAATGACAAATCCTACAAACTATAGACCAATTTCACTAATATCGTGTATCGGAAAAATATTTGAAAAAATGGTGAACAACAGACTAACCTTTGTGCTAGAATCACGCGGCCTTCTATCAAACCTCCAAGTGGGCTGTCGACGAAATCACTCCTCTCTAGATGCCCTAGTCGCATTAGAGACTGACATTCAAAATGCCTTTTCTAAAAGACAACACCTCGTCGCAGTCATGTTCGACTTGCAAAAAGCGTATGACATGACTTGGAGATATGCAATAATGAAACAAATACACACATGGGGCCTCCGTGGAGCGTTACCTAATATTCTAAATGATTTTCTCTCGGAAAGATTCTTTTGTGTAAGAATTGACAATGAATTTTCATCAACACGAGCCTTAGAAAACGGAATACCACAAGGCTCAGTTCTTAGCGTAACTCTTTTTGCCATTGCAATTAACTGTCTTGTTTGTAACATCGGAGAAAACACCAAAGCAGCTTTATATGTCGACAATCTAACCATTTATTCTTACAGTCATTCAATTTCCGAAATTGAGAATTCATTACAAGGACAAATCAACAGCCTAGAAGAAACTGCTAGAGCCAGCGGTTTTAAATTTTCACCTTCGAAGTCCCACGCCATCCATTTCTGCAGATTAAGATCCGACCACGCCGAACCACAACTAAAGCTGCAAAGTCAGAATATCGAGATAAAACATAAAACAAAATTATTAGGTATGATACTTGACCAAAAATTAAACTGGAGACCGCACATTGAATATCTGATTAACAGATGCCGAAGAGTTATTAACATTATCAAATGTTTGTCGAGTATCCGATGGGGGTCCGACAGAGAAATTTTATTACGCATCTATCAAACTTTAGTGCAATCCAAAATTGACTTTGACTGTATTGTTTATGGTTCTGCAAGACGTTCACACTTGAACCAGCTAAATAAAATCCAAAATCTCGCAGTAAGACATGCAATCGGTGCATTTAGAACAAGCCCTATAGAAGCAATCTTATGCGATGCTTCGTCCTTACCCCTAAACTTAAGGAGAGATATGCAGCTCATAACATATGGCGTGAAAATACAAACGTTACCCAACCATTTAAATAACAAGATTTTCACAAACCTTCCCAGTCCACACACACTAAGACGTAGTTCAACTAAACCATCCAGTATTCGTTTTTCAGACATATCTGAAGAGTACAGGATAAACTTACAAATAGAAAAAATTACCTATACGTATGACACTCCTCCATGGCTAAGAAAACTACCACAAATAAACATATCTCTCAGTAAATACAAAAAAGAAGATACCGCTCCATCGATCTACCGAACGCTATTTTTAGAACAAATGGATCTATACAACGAACATTTAGTCATCTACACAGATGGTTCCAAATCAGATAATGGAACAGGGGCGGCAATCGTAATCGGTGTAGATTCCTTCTTTTGGACCCTAAACCAAGAGTCTAGTATACTTAATGCCGAGTTGTATGCAATATGGCAAGCGTTGTTGTACTTCAGTCAGAGCAGCTTTGAAAAATGTTTAGTTTGTACGGATTCCTTAACTGCCACTCTCTCGACAAAAAATCGTTTTTCTGCAAATGAATGGGTTGTACGCATTCAAGAATTATCAACCCATCTATACAGTATGCAAAGGACTATTTCAATAATGTGGATACCTGGGCATACCGATATTACCGGTAATACTGAAGCTGATCTAGTAGCAAAAAAAGCCACAAGCGGAACAGTTGACAAAGGCATACCTAACACCTTCCTGGATATGAAAACGGATATAAAGAATAAAATTTACGAAGCATGGCAGAACAGATGGAATACATATGACGGACAATTAAGACACATTAAACCGAGCGTACAAAAATGGTTCTACCCCAAAACTCTTACAAGGCGTGAACAAGTCGTCCTCAGCCGATTAAAGATAGGCCACACAAACCTAACCCATTTACACCTCCTCCTTGGAAAGAACAAACCCAGATGTGAGAAGTGCGGCATCCCACTGACAACCCAACATATATTAACTTGTGCAGCCTTCAATTTTCACAGACAATTCCTCAAAATACCCCAGATCGAAAACATTCTTAGAAACCAAAATGACGAGCTTAACCAGGTGATAACTTATCTAAAGTCCACAAATTTATTTTATAAAATATAAATTACCCCAATGATATATCGACGAGCACAATGACCTAGATGTCGATGCTCAAACACAAAAAAAAAACATTTTATATATTCACTTTTAAACAACGTTCTTTTTGTAGTTTACAAATCGAAAAGTTCTCGTTTTCTATTTTTTGTTAACTAAGATTTTAAAAAATCATTTCCAATACCACGGAAAATAATTAGTGATTGTACCTAATATTCTACATAATATTCTTGTATAAGAAGACCACTTGAAATACATATCATTTTGCACTGTAAACTAGTACCTAAATAAGGTATTTTGCACTAGCTCAAACTGAACAAGGTATTAAAATATAATAGTTCCTCCACATGCTGAATATATTTCGTACTAGTGTTAAATAAACCAATGTACCTAATTATTGCTTAATGTTTAATGACACTCGTTTTCTTTGTGTAACACATCTCCCTAATATGCTTCTTTAATCAATCCATTTGATATTATGAGGAAGTAGTATGGAGCGTGGACTCACAATCCTAAAACTCTATTTATCTGCAAAAATTATGAGTGTGACAGGGCGATGAACCACCTACCTACAACTCGTGGTTCATCACCCTGTCACACTGCTATGAAATATTTTCCGATATTGAAATAGCATGTGTTTGAATATAAAATGAATCTTTAATACATAATATAAAATTCACTTGATTATATTTTATAAAATACTTCTTCAATTTCCATTAATTTTTTTCATGTATATGTTTTTTCGTAAGAATATGATTAAGTAATTATTTGTATATTTAATCCTTTGCGGTCCAATTATATTGTCATAACCAAAGAAATGAAAAATAGCCCCTTCGAAACATGCAGACAACAAAAACACGGTAGGTCCTGAAACAAAAAAGTAGCTACTCCATCCAAAGCCAATGTGGGGGCCCTATAAAACTTTACTGTCAGGGCTGTCAGGATTGAATCTGGAGAATGATATTCTTTATTCATTTTACAAATTTGTCTTTATTAATACAATAAACATATGAATCATACACTCGAAATGTAGTTCATGTACTCTCAATATTAAATGTTTTGCAAATTCTTCATCAAAATCAACATTGAAATTGAAAGTCAGATGCAGAGGAATTACTAACTAAATCTGTTTTTATTTAAATTCAGTAACGTCATCCCAAATTGCACCTGTCCATAAGAACTATGTTCCATTTTCAAAAGCCCTATCATCCTTTCTTTCCAAATAATCACATTTTTCCAATATTGTTTGGACATCGTTCTTCTTACCTAAAATAATAAGACTAGGATAAAAGTCTCAGTCATATTAATATCAAGAAATAAACAGTCAGTGAGAAAACTATCGATATAACTAACCAGAAAAAGAGCATTTTATTTCCAGAAATTTAATCGGCTTTCCATTCTGAAAAATAACTCCATCTGGAGAATACCCAAACCAAGGATATCTTGAGCTTATAGCAATTCCCACATTATGTACTTCCTACATTGGGTATTGTTTTTTATATGCATTGCATGCCGCCCTCCGTATTTTTTCCCGTGTTCAGTAAATTTATTGCTGAAACTTTTCGGCCAAAAGTAATTTTCTGCTTTTTTTGACCAGTCCGCTTTGGCATAAGTAAATATAGAGTATATTCTAGAACCTAAAATAATAAAATAATTCAAATATATGACACTTTTTTTAAAGTATCTTGTCAACTGACCTGTAATTCGTAATATTCTGAGATTCTGCCATTCTGGCATTGTTTTATTCAATGCTGTAGCATCCAGGAGATCGTCTCTTCTGCAATTCTTAATAATGTCTTCACAACAGTCATTTTGGAGCAAATCTGACAGTTCTATAGATTTCCAAACAGAATGGGAAGCATGTTCTAATATTTTTTGTATAACAGCTCTGTTGTCAATTGTATCTAGCTTTCTTAAACGTAAAATTTAGATAAAGTATCTTCATAACAGGACCAAAACCAATTACATTACCTCCGTTTGATATAATTATGACTATTGTTGCTGTTCCTGCTTCTTTGTACAAATATGTGTAGGGCTGATGATTTGTTACCTGGAAAATGAATAACATGGAATATTATTCATGAAAGTTTGAAATTGCATTAGACTTACAACTTAAAAATCGGTAAAAATTTTCCTTATCTATAGATTGATTTGTTTTATAGGAAAATACGACATTTTCTGCAATCCCACACTTCGATTGATGATGAAAACTAGTTGTAGGTTCTGCTTCATATATTTCCTTTATGCCTGTTTTTTCTTTACCCCATGCTTGGGTGTAAGCTGTACATCTGAACTCTTCTATTTTTTCGTGCCTAAAAATATGATTAGTTAAGCAAAATATTAATTTTCTGTGAAGGGAAGCATAACACAAACTGACAAAACGAGTAGTAGCTAGTATAATTAATGATGAAATATCGACAACATTAGCTGATCTCACCTGTTAATATAAATAAGTAGTGCAACCACATGTTCACAAAAACCAGATTGTCCATCTTTGCAGGGACACACACATGTCCACTTGTTTATTAGATTATTCAAACATAAATTCACTTCCTGGGGCTTCGATATTAATGCAGAAGTTTGTATAACCAGCCCAAATATCTCGGTTTTTTCTACATTTTTGACTTGGCACAAAATAACATGTCCCGCTTTGAACACCTGTTCGCCTTCCACCTTCTGCAGATTTCTATCGGCAATATATTTGAAAATGTCCACCAAACTGTTCTTAACAAATACCATCTTTCACAATTCACCTTAATCGCTCAAAATTCAAAATAAAAATGATTAATTTAGCATTGAATCAAATGGGACTGTTACCACCATTCCATTGACAAGTTTGACAGATACTGCAGTGCCAGCTATCGGAAAAAGTTCCTCGATTAAAAAGAAAGCAGTAAATCTTAACCTCACAATTACAAAATCTGAAAAATGTAAAGCCACTCTTATTATAAAAATTATAAATCCAAAGTAAATAACTTTATAGAATCTAGCGATGTCCTCTTTCTTAGAGCAGACCAAACAAAAAAGTTTACGAATAATGTAAGAGAGATTGTTAATAATTCAAATTATCATTTAAGTGATTATGATAAGAAATGCATCATATATCAAAATCCTCAATCTCCACAATTATATGGAATCGTTAAATATCGAAACCAATTAGACCTGTAGTTTCTTATGTTAACACTCTTAATAATACATTAGCTAAAAAACTTAACAGCATACTTAATAATTACGGATATAATTACTCAATTGAACTAATCCAAATATTGAAAGCATTCAACTCTAAACTCATTTCATTTGATGTTTTCAATATGTTCACTAAAATTCCTCCAAAAGAATGTATAACACTTGTTACAAAATTACTGGAAGATAAAACTACTTCAATTCCATATGTAGATCCCACTGACCCTGTGGAGCCTTGTAACAAGCCGATCGGCTGTTACGATTTCCATCGGACTATGGTATTTTAATTTCGTGGTACTAATGATTTGGAATTAAAAAAGTTGTTTCACTTCCAAATTTTGTATATTTAAAAGATATCGTACATAGGAAAAGTCTCTTCTTTTGAAGCAAATTTGTAATAATTTCTTTTCATTATTTTTTAGCTTCATAATTCCGCATTTTCTGTTTATTTAGGGAACAAAGCGAATATAATAGAACAGACTTCTGTTAGTTTTATTTTAAAAACTAGATTCAGTTTTTTATGTGTTGAAGCATAAGCTTCCTATCTGTTCTATCTATTCCTTCCTTCCCAGAATTTTTCCTTCATTTTTACTCTGTTTTTTCTTTCCTCAGCTCTGCAGCCCTTGGGTAGGCCCTAGGACTGAGCACCACCATAGAGACAACACAAAACCGGCCGGGATGGATTCAGGACCGTATCTCCATCGACTAGGATCTAGCTGAGAGCTAAATAATTCCAGAACCTCTCCAAAATAAGTCCTTTGTCTTATATTCAATTCATGGAAATCTAGAATTACAGATTTTTATTGTATAACGGCGTTCGTATTCGTCTTGTACTTTGGATATGCAGTTAATGTGAATTATATATTGTGTTATGAATAAATATAATTCGCTGAACATTTGATATTTGATTTTCATCAATTTATATTAACTTGGACCATCGCGTTAAAATATTTTTAATATTTCGTTTAGTTAAGTTAAAGTAAATATAAAGTTTTCCAGTTTTTAACCTTTTTAGTTTTTTTGTTTAATTAAAGTATCGCTTAAAAATCTGGTGGCGTCCAATTTAATATCGATTATTCCCCCCATCCCAGTGATTGCTATAAAAATACATTAACTGGAGTCGAATACCACAACCTGAGGAAGAGTCCCAAGCCGCGGGAGAACATATGTTACAGCCTGTCCAAAAGGAACCTACACCCGGTGCTTCTCGATTATCTCCTAGACAAGCTACATTTAGAAAGTCTCCTTCTAAGTCGATAATAATATCTGTTCCTGAGTCTTCCAGAGCGTACTGTCCCAGTAGTGACTCATCTCCAAAAATGCATTTCTCTGTCAGCGATAGGTTAGATGAACTGAAACGCATTGAAGAATATAATTATTCTTATTATTTTTGTGGGGCATGTTAGGTATATATGGATTTGAATATTATGTATAATGTGTTTCCCGAGTAATCATGTCAGTTAATTTCAGATTTTCAATATTTGTCATTAAAGACTTCAGATATATAAATTATCAATTTTAAAAATATTAATAAAATATCATCACATAATAATGCCCACAGTCGAAGACTAGATAAAGTATCGAAGCCACTACACTATGAGGAAAAGTACACAAAAAAACAGTTACAAGAACTTTTACGTAGTTATTAGATAAAAAAGAACCATTTTGGGATTCAATGGCTGAAAGCTTGGACTATACGGTGCTAAGACGTCCTCCTTATCACTGTATGTTTAACACAATTGAACATGCATGACATGAGCTTAGAAGAAATAATACTTGTGCAACATTAAGTTCAAATGTGGTAACACTTATTCAAACAGAAACTGCAAACATTCCTGATAGCAGCTGGGCCAAAAGTGTTTCATATTAAAAAGGTGGAAAAGTCATATATGAATATAGAAAGAATTCCCAAAGAAAAGTTTGTTATCAATTTGAATGACGCCAGTGAAAGTGAAAGTGATCTTCGCGAGTAATTTTGTTTATAAAGACCTTTAAATTATATACTTAGGGGAAGGTTGTCTATATTGGACTGATTTTTAGATTTCTTATTATAGTTTCTAATGATAACATAAAATTATTCTTTTAACTATTTCGTAGGACCCTTTGGGATGTTGGCTACTTGGGAATTTTTTCAGAATTTTGTTTTGAAATCTTTTATTTCTTATAACCGTTTTAAAAAACTTCTGCAAGTGGTTCAATAAGGGAAATTGGTTTCCTTAATTGGACCTGCGGGTTCCAAAATTGGACCACGTGATTTATTGCAATAAAAAATGTGTTTAACACGTAAGGTCATATAAAATTGACCTAATTTAAAAAAAATTATTTAAAAGTAGGTAACACTAAGAAAATAAACACATCATAATTGGGTTAAACAAAATCAAATAAACACGATATCAAAAATCTTAAAACTATCAGTCCAATCACCAGCGCAAAAATCGCATTGAAACTTTTCCTTTGAAGGCATATGGGCACATGATTCATGTACCCAGTCTCTACACTTCAGACATTGGATCATGTCTTCAACGGCGCATTCTCTACAAAATTGGCAATACCACTTGCGTTCATTTACTTTTGGCTTCTTAGTAGTACCAGAATATAGCTGAACTTTACGTTTTACAGTTTTCTTCTTATCTGGAGATGCCTGTTTAGCAGCTAACTCATCTTTATATGGACTTGCAGTAAGTATTTATGCCTTCTGGGCTCCTCGAGATGTTTTCTTGGCTTATATTACAACTGGACTTCTTAGGACTTCTTCGATTAATACTGACACACTTTTGGAAGCAGAAGAGGGCCTTTCTTCAGGCTCGGACAGACGCTTAGGCTCCTTTGCTCCTAAACCGTCGGCATTAGGCGTGGACTTGATGGACCTCTTAGGTGCGGAAGTAGTTGCTGTGACTAACTCTTTGTCAATGTCATTAGATGTAGGTTCACGCGAAGTCGATGCTTTAGCCTCTGATGAAGTGGACGCACTTACTTTAGAATCATTGGCTTTGGGCTGTGTCGCAGACGAACAAGAGGATGCTTTGGCCTTTAAAGTAAATGCTTTCTCTTTCCTGATGACACTTAGACCGGAAATCGACGCAACTACCTGAGATGTAGATTCAAATACGTTACGGTTCAAAGAGGCCACGTAGCGAGCTAGGGGCTCATCGTCGCTGTCATCAGTATCTGATTCATCTTCAGAATGGTCACTTCTCTCAATGGATTCATTTCTTGTCAAGACATCCGCAGGAGCCAAATCTACGTCTGAGAAAACATTTCGATCAACGGGCCAAATTCCAGTTTTCCTGAAACCGTTCATAGCATTTGCCATAACCGCAGCTCTGGGATAGGCTTCCCCAAGAAGCTGTGCGATCTGGTATTGCGAGACAGCTAATTCTGGATGAGACCTTAGCCATTTTTCATTTGCCACGGTTTAATACAATTCTAAGGGTTTAAAAAGAGCCACGTCTAATGGCTGAAGTCTGTGGGTCGTATGGCCAGGGAGTTGTAAGATGATAACACCATTTTCGCGAGCAAATTCAATCGCTTCGAGGTTTTTTGAGTATGTGCTGTGATCGTCCAAAACCAGCAAAACCTTGCTGTTAACTGATGGTTTCACACACTTTATAAAGTTTTTAAGCCAGGTCACAAATATGTTTGTGTTAATGTACCCAGTATCCGAGATTTCCACCTGACAATCGGGTAGAGCACCAGTCCTCAATTCAGGATTTGCTCGTTTTCTTTTGAAAATAATCATTGGGGCGACAAACTGTCCAGAAACACTTGCACATACAACAAACGTAGTATTGACTCCTCTCTCACCAGTTGTAACTGTCCCGACCTGGCGCTTTCCTTTTGCTGCTAAAATCTTCTGGCACTTTTTTGCCACCGTCGAAAATCCGGACTCATCCACATTGAAAATTTGGGCAGCTGTCAATTGATTTTCATCTATTGGTCTTTTCAAGATATCGAAAAAATTGTAGACATTTTCGCGATTAAATCCCTTGTATCGTGCTATGGATGTGGACTCCGGTTGTCTGAGTGTGAGGGTAGGACGTCGCATGAATCCGTAGAACCACTTTTTTCCACACTACATCGCCAAATCCACCAGCTAATAACGTACATATGGTTAGAAGAAAGGATACCAGCACGATGGAAGGAAAACATAATAGTGCCTATCCACAAAAAAGGGGACAAAACAAGATGCGCGAATTATAGAGGAATCTCACTCCTAAACACGGCATATAAAACCCTCTCAAACATCATTCTTAGTAGACTAATCCCTTATGCTGAAAATGTCCTAGGCGAATATCAAGCCGGGTTTAGGGCAAACAGATCAACAATAGATCAACTATTCACGCTGAGACAACTTCTAGAAAAGGGATGGGAGTATAACAGACCCATACACAATCTTTTCATAGACTTTCGACAGGCATATGATAGCGTAGAAAGAAGCCAAGTATGGAATGCCATGGCGGAGTTCTCAATACCAACGAAACTCATTCGGATGACCAAAGTCTGTATGGAGGGTGGAATATCTAAAGTACGTGTAAATAATAAACTGTCTGGCAGCTTTGAAATCAACAGTGGACTTAAACAGGGTGATGCGTTATCTCCACTACTTTTTAACCTTGTATTAGAGAAAGCCATGAGGTCGGCCGAAATAAAAACAGAATTGCTATCGGTTCAAGGTCCCAAGCTGTTACTCGCATATGCAGATGACATAGATCTCGTTGGAGACTCCATCCTATCCACGAAAGACATGTTCAACAAGGTGGAAAGAGCAACAAGTGAAGTAGGGCTGAAGATTAATGAAGAGAAGACGAAATATATGTGTATAAATAGAATTACACGAAGAGGCAGAATCGGACAAAATGTGACGATCAACACCTTTAATTTCGAAAGAGTACAACGTTTTAAGTATCTGGGGGCCGTAATCACAGCGGACAACGATGTTACCGAAGAAATAAAAGACAGAATCCAATCTGCAAACCGCTGTCTATTTGCACTGAATAAGCTCATAAAATCAAAAAATCTCACAAGAAGTTCAAAGATCAAAATCTATAAATCCATCGTCAGACCTGTAATAACATACGGATGCGAAACGTGGACCATGACCTAAGCAAACGAAGAAAAGCTCAGACGCTTTGAACGAAAAATACTTAGAAAAATTTTCGGACCTCACCATGACATCACCACAAACCAGTATAAGATCAGAACCAATATCGAATTAAAAGCACTCTACAACGACGCCGATATTGTCCAAGAAATTAAATCGCAGCGACTAAGATGGGCGGGCCACGTGCACAGACTGCATAACGAAAGACTTGTAAAACTGGTATGGGAGGAGATTCCCACAGGCAAAAGACCACTCGGACGTTCCAGAATGCGATGGAGAGATAACATCCAAGCAGATCTCCGGAAAATGAACATACCATTTGACCCTAGGTTGATGGGAGACCGAACAAATTGGAAAAAAGTTGTACAGTCAGCCAAGACCCACCCAGGGTTGTAGCGCTACGTGATGATGATGACTTTTTTCCAGCTTAACATTTTTCTTTGTTGAGAGTATGTTTTATTTGGTTCTTTTCGGCTAGTTCGAAAGCGGCTTTGCGCTCGTCCTTTATTGTCACTCCGAAGAACACTTTTTCCAAATAAAGAATATGATTAGCTAGTACGTCCTCAAGTTCTTTGGAAAACACGGTTTTTCGTCCAAATCTTTTAACATCTCTATTGGCAAATCTATTTTTGCATTCAAGATGCCTTTTAAATGTCGCTTTTGGAATGTTGAATACTCGGCATGTTTCATTGAATCCATATTCTTTCACTTTATAAGCATTTATAGCTTTTTCATATCTTGTAGATACCACTGTCCATATGGTTTTCTATCCTTTGTCTCATCGGAAAACATCCTAGGAGCAAAAATTCTTGTTAGTTTCCTAAATTGGACCAGGCATAGGGACTTTCGCCTTTTTAACACATCTTTTTTTTTCAATTGTAAAGAAATATTTCTTGTCTATTTTTTCGTGTATTTAAATATAAAAGAAGTGTTATGTAAATTTCTATAATTGGGATCCTTAATTGGACCGGTCTAATTTCGGAAACCACATGGTGGTCCACTTTAGGCAACCACGACTCGTCTTTACAAAACTACACCGTAGAGAAAAAGAAAAAAACAATATAACTAGGTATTAGTGGGAATAAATAAAGAAAAACTCACTTGATAACCAGGTAATAACAGTTTTTCCTTAGGGATTGACAGTGACTCTGTATTTGCTTGAGGACGCAGTGCAATTCTTACATCAAAATGGAGAAATTAAGATTTATCGCTTCACACGCCAAGCGCTGGCCGCCAACTAGTTGAGTTCGGTATCAATCAATGTCTCTAGGCGGGAGTAAGATACCATGTTGCCAAGTGAATTTTCGGCTTTCTAGTTTCGAAGAAAAGTATGGTACTCCAATATAGGTGGCAGTTCAATTTAGGCAACCTTCCCCTATATGCAAAAAACAGCAACTTCACAAGTGTGTATATATTAAGATTAATTCTAAACAACTTAAATATTATAAACTTTCTGAATTATAATCGCATTCATTATCGTGATATTTATAAATGTTTTTGTGTTATATATCATATGTGTATGTTACGGTAAATGTGTACATTATCCGGTAAATGTACACATTCTTGTATCTAGTTGGTAATTGTAGAAATAATTCACTTTAGGCATTATTTTATGTATATTTACCAACTGAATCGGGAAATGTATACATTTACCAACAAGCAACGGTAAAAGTGAAAAGTTTTGTTTCATGAAAAGTGATGTTAGATTATATTTGTTTAAAAATCCGGCAGTTGCTTAATATTGGAATTATAATAATTAAATTAGCAGCGATGAAGGTTTGATTGATATAGTGAAGAATAAAAATCGTAATTGTGTTTTTATTAGTAAAGAACAGTACAGCAATATTATCCGGGAAGTATGTGAAGTGAAATCGAAAACCAAAGGCAAACCGGATCTGGATTATCGACGTTTACAACGATTTGATATAACAGTGGGAAAAGAAAAAAATTAATATCACCTATAGTTTCTGAAAATACCGATCAAAGTATTAGATATTTTGTAGCTCATGACGAAATATTTTATGTTATTCATAATGCTCACTTGAATACTGGTCACGTTGGAAGAAATAGAATAATAAAAGAAATTAATGATAAATATAAAAATATCACTGTTGAGTGCATTATGTTGTATTTGAGTTTATGCGAAGCATGTCAAAAAAAATCTAAAAATAAAAAGGAAGGCATAGTTGTAAGATCAATTTTGGCTTCGGAACTAAACTGAAGGTGCCAAGTTGATCTAATCGACCTTCCGACACAAGCAGATGGCGGGTATAGATTTATTTTAAATTACCAAGACCATCTAACAAAATTCATAATCGCCTTTAAAAACCAATACCGCCTTGGCAGTAGCAGCAAATAATGGGAGGGAGTTTGTAAATGGAATCATAACCGAATTAGCAAGTCAGTGGGAAGGAATTAAAATAGTACATGGTAAGCCTCGCCATTCTCAAAGCCCGGCTGTTGTCAGATATTCTGTTAAAGTGCCAATTCCAGATGTTGACAACAGGAAAGGCTGAAGCAACATTTCCCAAGAAATCAGTTTATAGTGTGTCAACAGAGTTTTTTATCAGTTAGCGAGGTACCTGATACTGAGAAATCCATGAGCGAAGTTGTTGGGATACAATCCCTCACTGGGGGACAGGGATACAACAGATTTTTTTGCAAAGAAACATGTGGCACAAAAAAATGTGGATGCAGAATTGAAAACATTTTATGCACTTGAAAGTGCCATGGTAGCGGATCATGTAATAATAAAAACTGAATTTTTACATTTTTATCTGTGTGTACCTAACCCAATACGAAATAAATATATAATATACTTATGAGTGTTATTTTTTTATATTTACATTTCCTAATGCGCATTGGTAACTGTGCGCATTTTCCGGTTAAAGTGGACAGAATGCTTAATTTATCCATTTCTATCCACATTGTCCATCCCAATTGGTAAATGTACACATTTGACTGTAAATGTTTACATTTACCAATTATGTACTCTTACCATAACATATTCATAAGCAATTCAAGTGATTTTTCTTAATAATTATCTTAACCCAAAATCATTATATCTACCTATAAAACAAAATTTAATGCCTAGGGCAGGTACATCTCTGCTGATAACTCAAGTGGTTGGTGTTTTATGACCTTCTTAGATTTCTGGTCGCACGATACATCAGTACAAACGATTTCAGGTAAAATCAAGAGTCGTACAGATCAGACACGATTTGTTCCCGGCCTCACGTACTATTAGTGTTTTACAGGTCTCGCCAAACTTCAATCCGCTTGCGTCCACCTGTAAAACACTATTTTCCGGTGTTTTAACGTAAATTACTATTGAAGTTCAATATCTATTAGTAAAACATGTAAAACCCTGTTTGATTCTTTTTATTTCTCATTTTATTCAACCTCCAAACTCCCTATGCCCTTTGTGGACAACGTGTATTTCATTCTCAGACTTCTTACCATCACGTATTCACTAGTCAATCTCAAAACTTCGATTTCTGTTTCCATTACCTAAATGAAATTTTCCTGGGGTGAAGCCCTTAGAGGAAATGAAACGGCTTTCTTGTAAAACGTGGCTTCGCTTCCATCTGCACTGATTGCGTTAATTGAGCTTTACTGAAGTGAGTCATAAATCAATCTCATTATCCACCGGTTCTTAAATAAATCTGATAAACAACCACCTGATAAATCTAATAAACAACGTTATCGATTTATTTCCGGAGGTATTATCGTTAACATCAAATACACATTTATTAGGAATTGAAATTTATTCTTTTTTAAAATGAATATACTGTTACAAGATGGATTCCGTTCCACATATGTATAAACGATCCAAAACGGCGGTTTTAAATCATTTGAACAAATCTGAAGAACAATTAAACGAATCTGTGACAACAATCAAAGAATGGATTAAAACACAGCCTCATCTACCAAAGGATACAAGTAAGTTTCAAAATAAGATTTGTAGGCCTCTTTGTGAAACTATTGTAATTGCCAGATTTAATGATAAAATCGAAAGAGTGGAAAAATATGCGACAATTTTATAATTATATAAAAATTGAACATTTCTGTGTGAATATTAATTATCCAATCAGCAGAGTTAAAGATCTAAAATCGTATACCATTCTTCTTTGTTTTTAAAAAATAATAAGTATTACTTTTATAAATTAAACTCACTGTTTCTAAATAATTCCAGAATATAATGGTATTATTTAGGAAAAGTTAGGTTCACTTGAAAAAGTAATATGAGTAGATTCCACTGAGTAAGGCTCGAAACAGAGTAAATTTCAATAAGTATTGTAATGTTTACTTATTTATTTACATAGTTTTCATCACAACGGGTGGGATAAAATTATACACTCGATATATTTACTTAATTAATGCACACACTAAATTTCTAATTTATATTAAATACACTGTCTATAATAACTTATATTAAACACAGTTCCGTTTATGTTCACTTGTTCACTGTTCTGCTGTGATCGCTATGATATCAAACTGTCGCTTATATATTAAAACCACTTATGGAACATTCGGATTCCTGAAATTTCTAAATTGCGGCTACCAATAAACAATTGACCATCTTAGAACTGCCTGTATAAAAACAATCACATAAAATAGTCCTTCCCAGAAATCACCGTGCTCCCGCCAAAATTTTAACTTTTAGATATCTGATTACAGGGTCGGCACCAGTGTGCGATTTTGTAACATTAACCCTAGTCCAGGCGATAGAGCAATCGAAATGGATGTTGTTTGATGACGCAAAATTTTTTATGCAGAAAGAGAAAGTTGCCGAATATTGTGTACAACAATAATCTATGTTTGCCTACTCCAAAAAGTGCTTGATAAATGCTGTAGAACAACAAATGTACCAAAATATCGAAAAATTACCCATTTTTCGATACATTTGTGTCTAAAACTTTGGAACAAAGCCTTAAATAAAAAAAACTACTCTTCCTTTTTTGTTTAATTTGCCATAAATAATATGCGAAAATTAGTAAAAAAACATACGTAAACTTTTCGGTAAGTAAAAATTGATAAACATTTATCAAATTTTCAGAAAATATAGTTAAACATATGACAATTACGAACAAAAATGTTTGTAACGATCGATAGCGTAGTTTTTCACTGCCACAATTATTAATTAACAAATTATAAAAAAGTTAATCGCGCGTACCTTGTTTAAACAACGGTGAAAAAGGAGCACGCAATTTTTAACAGTTACTTAGTGTCATAACAAACAATAAGCAATTATAAAAATATCCATTTTACGTTTTAATAATTTTTTACAGTTATTTTTAAATTTTGTCAATTTTTTTCCATTATAAATTATTTCTCGTTTACAGCATCGGTTCGATTTAATGTAAAAATTATTTCCCATCTGAATATTGCTTTGCAAGCACTTTCATTTTAGCCCAAAACGATGAAATTTGACCGTGTAGATCCGGAGATAGAGGCCCACAAAGTTAATAATAATTTATGGCTTACTTAATCGTTAAATCGAAATTAAAAAAAACACTCTCTTATAGCTGGTTGCAAATACTTTCTATATTCGTCTTGTGCATTTTCGATAGATGATAGCCTAATGAAAGAAAAATAGATGAAAATAATAAAATTCAGATGGGAAACAATTTTTAAATTACATCGAACCGATGCCGTAAACGAGAAATTATTTATAATGGAAAAAATTTGACAAAATTTAAAAAAATTGTTAAAACGTAAAATGGATATTTTTATAATTGCTTATTGTTTGTTATGACACTAAGTAACTGTTAAAAATTGCGTGCTCCTTTTTCACCGTTATTTAAACAAGGTACGCGCGATCAACTTTTTCATAATATGTTAATTAATAATTGTGGCAGTGAAAAACTACGCGGTCGATCGACACAAACATTTTTGTGCGTAATTGTCATATGTTTAACTATTTTTTCTGAAAATTTGATAAATATTTATCAGTTTTTACTTACCGAAAAAATTTCTCAAAGTTTACGTATGATTTTTTACTAATTTTCATATATTATTCATGGCAAATTAAAGTTTTTCGATTTGCGATTCTCATAACCTTATAGGAAATCGACAAATAAACAAAAAAGAGACAGTAATTTTTTTGATTCAAGACTTTGTTCCAAAGTTTTAGACACAAATGTATCGAAAAATGGGTCATTATTCGATATTTCGGTACATTTGTTGTTCTACAGCATTAAGCAAGCATTTTTTGGAGTAGGCAAACATAGATTATTGTTGTACACAATATTCGGCAACTTTCTACATAAAAATGTTTGCGTTATCAATCAACATCCATTACACCCTACCTTTACTGCTCTACCGCCTGGACTACCCCTCTTTAACAGGACGTTGCTCTCGCAACTTCTGTGTAGCCGAGACTGGATGTTTAAATCGGTAACTGGACACTTTCCGGTCGTATAGGAATAACAGGGCAATGTCTTCATCGGATACCGATGATGGGGGCTATAGCTGCAAATCAATATGTAGAAACCGGTGTATTGGAAGACCATCTCCACCATGTTCCTGATGACTCGCCAATCCAACTGATTGCTCTCTATCCTAGGCATAGCCAGTTTCTTCGCGATTGATTCCAGCACATGGTCTCGAAGGCTTCAAAGTGCTTATCACACATCGCGGTAGGTGGATCGATCTTGAAATTCGATCTTTGTTACCAGGTAGAAGACGTACCGCAAATTGTGTTTGGTTCCCAGTGTCTTACCACGGGCTGGAATCTGATCTTCAAAAGTTTTTCTAGTTGCCCAAACCTCTTTCGAAAGACGGTTGCGAATCCTCGGGCGTGTTTGTTACTGGCGAAGATGTTGTGTGCCAGTGATTACTCTTCCGGGAGCGTGAAAAAATCTTGTCGTTGTTCTGTAGTGACTCCATATCTAGCTTTCCGGTACCTGCATATGCACCCATAAATTCTTCTGCTCTCGTATATTGTTCACTCTTTCCTCTGGGTCATGGTCTCCTCCTAACGGCGCTAGTCGGTTTTGGTGGATTATTTTCGGTTTTCCATTGGGGATCTTGCTTATGCGATAGATGACGACATTGATATTTTTCTTGATTAAGTACGGACCTTCCCAAGATCAATGTAATTTTGGAGAAAAACGTTCTCTCCTCGTTGGGTTATGCAGCTATACTTAGTTCCTTTGTTTGAAACTGCCTTTTGCGGCTTGTGTGTCTAACGGGTTTTTTTTCATTCTGTCGCTAGCAACTTGGAGATTCGTTCGTACCAATTAGTTCAGATCGTCCATCTTTCTTCTCAATTGGATTATGTAATCCGCCCCCTCTAGGTCTTCTCCCGGCCGACAACTAAATTCTAGGTCATAAAGTAGCCTCATTTCGCGTCCAAACTGGATTTTCGCAAGTGTTTCGCCCGTGGACTCATTGATGGCAGATCAATAAGCCCAGCCTTTCTGGTGGCCAGAAACTACTTTGTTTATTCTCTCGACCTTTCCATCACCGCGACAGTTGTGGCCTCTTGATTCGGGATCGCGTAAATTTCCACCCACTTTGTGAAATAATCCATTACGACCAGAATGTATTTGCTACCATTTTCTGTCGTCGGAAATGATCCAGAGATATCTAAAGCAAACCTTTCGAAAGGGCTTCCAACGTTATATTGTTTCATGGGTGCCTTTCTTTTGCGATGTGGTACATTAATCGTAGCACATGTCGTATATTTCTTACACCAGTCCTTCACATCGTCGGAGCTAAAATATTTCACGGACCTGATGGACTGTCGTAACCATCATCGTTTTCAAGGACTCTTTCCAACAGGCCTTCTTCCAGGACAAGTGTGTCCCACTGAGCCCAATATGCCTTGTGTGTCGATGAAAATCTTGATACTTCTTGCTAGGGAGGACGCCGATTTTCTACCTTACATTGCCGGATCATCTTTAGGTGAAGATCATTCTCCTGATCTTCTCTTATCCTGGTAGGCGACCATTCTTCGTTAACTACTGTAGTTGTAGAAAATACAGCTTCCATATATTCCGCCTTATGGCAGCAGTCGCTCTGTTTCAAATTACAAACTTTCTCATTTCCACGTAAAACAGTTGAGATTTTTCTTGATTTAAGTGAAAAAATTATTAGTTCAGACAATTTCCGCTAGATGGCATCACTTTTAAATTTTTCACATATGCTTGGTACCAAGTTATTTAAGTAAGTGTCTAGATAATGGGAGAGTGGTAGGGCGGGGCTAGTATAGCTGACGCTCTGTTTCAAATTACAAACTTTCTCATTTCCACGTAAAACAGTTGAGATTTTCCTTGACTTAAGTGAAAAAATTATTAGTTCAGACAATTTCCGCTAGATGGCATCACTTTTAAATTTTTCACATATGCTTGGTACCATGTAATTTAAGTAAGTGTCTAGATAATGTAAGTGTCTAGATAATGTAAGTGTCTAGATAATGGGAGAGTGGTAGGGCGGGGCTAGTATAGCAGCAGTCAGTCTGCTGGCCACGGCCGTGTAGATAGGGGGTCTGCAATTCCGTGACTCACACAAGCTAGATGTTCGATGTTGAAAGCGTATTCTTGATGTCGTTCAATCCATCTAGCGATCTAGCCCTCGTGATTATTGAGCTGCATCAACCACTTGAGTGCTACATGATAAGAACTTCCTTCCATAGAGACACTGGAAAAAGTGTTTCACGCTCTTCACTGCCGCCAAAAGTTCTCTTCTCGTGACGCAGTAGCTTCGTTCTAGCTTGGAGAGGACTTTACTGATATATCTTAGCACTCTTTCTTGCCTTCCTTGGATCTGTGAGAGCACTCCTCCAATTCCTACATTGCTTGCATCAGTATCAAGTATAAAGTCTCCCTCTGGTAATGGATATCTTAATATCGGCGACGTAGTCAAATGTCTCTTCAAGGTTTCAAAAGCCGTTTGACAGTCTTCGTCCCAATGGAAAGCTCTTGTCTCTTCGGTGAGTCGATTTAGTGGCTTGGCAATATTTCCAAACTTCCTGATAAATATTCGATAGTATGTGCAAAGTCCAAGGTAACTCATAATTTAATGTTTGTCGGTTGGTTGGCACCGTTGCTGAATGGAAACAACTTTCTCTGGATCCACCTTCACTCCTTCATTGCTCACTATATGACCCAGATAGGTTTTGGAATAGTTGGCATTTCTTCGGGTTTAACATCAGCTGGGCAGCTTGAAATCGTTTGAATGCATCTTCCAAACTCTTCAGGTGTTCTTCAAATACCTTCCTCAGTACTACTATGTTGTCCAAATAGACCAGGCATGTCCTCCAAGATAACAATCCAAAGAAATTTTCCATTCGTTTTTCATATGTCGCGGGCACATTAAAGAGCCCGAATGACATGACGTTGACGTTTCCATAATCCAGATCCGGTGGTAAAAGCAGTTTTAGCTTTGTCTTCTGGAACCATTTCTACTTGCCAATAACCAGACTTCAGGTCCAAAATGGAAAACAGTTTGCTGTCAGCCATGGTCTCTAGCGTGTTGTTAATTTGATGCCAGGATAGCTGTGTTTCTTCGTCATGCTGTTTAGCTGGCAGTCCACGGATAATATTGTAGTTCCATTCTTTTTATTGACGACCACTACTGCTAGACTACCTATGGACTAGTGGATGGTTCTATTACTTTCTCTTCTGGCATCTCTCGAATAATTCTTTCAGCTTCATCTCTCTTCGCTCGTGGTAGTCGTCGAGCTGATTGCCTAACTGGCGTGGCATCACCAGTATCGATTTTGTGTTTGACGGCTGATGTTTTACTAGTCTTCCCTCCTTTTGATACAAATAGATTTGGATACTGCAACAGAAATTCTCTCATTTTTCTTTTCTCAGCTCGATTCAAGGACTGACCAGCTAGGTACTGATAACATTTGTTCGAATCTGGCAATGGAATTGTCAGCTGTCGTTGATTGACGAACTATAAACGTCAATGGTACGCAGAATCCAATCCTGATTTCTTTCTTGATGGTAATTGGGTAACTGTTCACGTTTATTACACGTACTGGCTTCTCCTTCGCCGACGTAACCAGTCCTTTTCCAATTAATACTACTCTGCCAACTCTTCGTCATGGTTCCATCATAACAGGTGTACCTTCCTCAATGAGTCCCTGTAGCACTACTATTATGGTTTCGTTTCGTGCAGGTAGAACGGTATCTTCCTGCTTAGCTACCAACACTATGCTGCCTTCATATGGATGAAGGAATACTTCTTCGTAACCCACTTTAATGGTTCTGTTTCTAAAGTATAACTGGAAACCATGTAGATCCATTACGTCCATTCCCAGAATAACGTCTTCTCCAATGTCAGCTACGATTGCCGTATGCGTGAACTTATCTGCACCAATTCCCAATTGGATTGGTGTCTCTACGTGAACATTGGCACCGTTACCTGTGGCGATTCGAAGTCGTAGTCTCTTTGGTAGAAGCTTCTTCTTTGAGTTTATTATCTCTGGCCGTATAATGGTTCCAGTTGCTCCAGTGTCCACCAGCAGAGTATATATCTTGCCATCCACTTCGCCATCCACATATATACTGTCGTTGCGACCCGTTCTAGTTTTCCTGTGACTGTGGTTCTTGGTTTGCAGGAGTCATGGGACGCTTACACGAATTGCGTACATGCCCTAGCTCGCCACAATTCCAGCATCTGATCTTATTCGGCTTCTTCTCCTTCATACTTTTTATCAAATTGACTATCTGGTCAAGTCTGTCCTCGTCACCTTCTTCTTGTATGATCCTAACTTTGTTTCAGCCTTTGTGGCTGCTTCATATTCAATAGCAGTAGACAATACATCGGCCAATGTTTTGGGATGGGCTAAGCAAAGCGTCCTCTGCATAAGTGATCAATAAAGGCACAACGGGTGTGATAAAATTATACACACGACCTAGCTACGTACTCAATTTATTTATACACTTAACTAATCACTCATTTAAGTACACTCTTAATTTCTAATTTATATTAAATACGCTGTTCACTATTTATATTAACTTATATTAAACATAGTTCCTTTTATGTTCACTTGTCACTGTTCTCCTGTGTTCGCTATGAAATTGAACTGTAGACTAAACTGCGGTTCGTAGGTAGTCGCTTATATAATAAAATCCCTTCTGGAACATTAGAATTCCTGATATTTGTAGACTGCGGCTGCCAACAAACAATCGACCTTCTTAGAAATTCCTACATAAATAATTACAAAAAATAGTTCTTCCCAGAAATTCGCGCTCTCGCCAAAATTTTAACTTTTAGATATCTTATTAGACAGGGTGGCACCAGTGTGTAGTTTCGTAACAGTATGTTTCTATTAGTGTTTTTAAATGAAACTCAAGGTCTCTAGTTAATTCCACAATATAATACAAGTTATTGAAAATTCTAAAAAATTGACAATTGTTTCGATAAATCAATATCATCGTCAGAATGACAGAAGTTACATTTCATTTTATGCCTACCTGATGTTTAGTAGTTATATTTTTGGCTAGACCAAGAAGTAACCTAACTTGTGATTGGCTTAATATATGTTTATAGAAAAAAGAAGAAGATGTGATATTACAAATATTGAAGCTTAGATATTATTAGCCCTATGGTGATATCCTGGATATCATTTTTCCAATTAAGATCAGTATAACTGTGCAATGATATAGAAAACCAGGAAAACTATATCTGCTGATCTTTACAATTATCACTTAATAAGACAGTTTATTAGTGGAGAATTCCCTAGATTTAACTGTTCATTGACAACTTCATATTGTGGGTTTCTTAAATGTCTTCTAATTTCCAGTTCTTCAAGGAAATCCAGTTCTTGTTTCTTTTCACAAATATGCAGCACTTCTAGTTCTGTGTTAGGTGTCAATGAATGATTGGTGTCAAGTAGATGTTTTGCGTAGTGAGATTTATCTGGTTGTTTTAATCTGTAAGCTCGTAAGTGCTCACTGTATCGTATTTCAAAATTCCTAAGGGTCTGACCCAAATAGACAGCATTACATTCTGGACATTTGAGTTTATATATACCTGACTTCTTTAATAGTGGTATTTTTGTTTTTACATTTAACAATTTTGTACTAACGTTACTTTCTATTTTAAAAGAAATTGTTGCATTTGTTGCTGAAGATATTATCTTTGAAATATTATTAGAAATATTTCCTGCATATGTGATGGTTTTATAAGTTTTAATTTCATCAGCTTGTTTAGGATATATTAGTTGTAATGCCACTTTTTTCTCTTTTTTACTAATTAGTTTATTTATCATATCTAATGGATAACCGTTAGATGTTGCTATTTGTCTAATTGTATTAATCTCTCTATCAAAATTACATTTGTTCATAGGAACTGAAAAAGCTCTATGTATCATTGAATTATATGCTGCTAGTCTGTGTGAGACAGGGTGGCTAGAATTGAATGGAATTGTCACATCAGTCTGTGTTGGTTTTCGGTAAATTGAATATGTTTCTTATAATTGTGACTGAGCAAAGGATCAACGACAAAAAAGAATGAATTTCTATAATCTCCTTATAAATTCTCTGCATTTTTATCTTAATTCTTCTTATTCAATGTGAGAGTTAAATTTATGTCTTAATTAACAATTTTTCTTTTTTAGATAAAAATAGAATTGAATTTTTCTTACTAAATAATAATCTTAACATTGAAGAAACCAAAGAAAAGTTGGAGGCATATTATACCATGAGAACATCGTTAACTAATGTTTTTCAATATTCAAATCCAAGTACACCTGAGATGAAAAGCACAATTGACTCTAGGTGAGTAATTTGTTATTCCATATCTTACTTTTTATTCTTTGGGAATTCCAATTAGACATTGTAGAGAAACTTCTCATAACTAAAATCCGAAAATTTCGAAAATGTAGTTTTCAGATATGCCTAAGCAATCCAAAACATTTGAAGTCTCCTATAATTGCCGTTCATACCGGAAGTTGAAAGTTGACTTTATTTTAAAAGTATAATGATAGAGCTACTGTTAGGAAAACCTTATTACTCATTATTCTTTCCCGATCTTGATATTCCTCGACTCTACCTGACTTCACGCGATCGATCCGGAATTTCGCATTTTGCAATACGTTCCTCGACGACAGCTACATGTGACTGAAATACAGTGTTGCCAACACCAAACAATTACACGACTCCAATTTTCAAATTACACGTTTTTACATGCAACTGATTTCGTCTTCTTGTCCCTTCTTTGGGATCTATATTTAATACAATAGCGGTCGCCCACAGACATAACCTTGAGTTAGATAGATAATATTCATGCTATGAATGAATACGCGGGTGTCTGATACCACATCGACGTTTATTTATTCGCGGGAAATATGAATATTGAACAATACCATATGCAAAAATAACGGGATTGTTCAGATTTTGTTTTGTAGAATAAAAATTAATCACACAATGAACAATGAATTTGGAACTACTAGAATGAAATTTATCCGTTCATAGTATATGGCTAATCAATTGAAAAAATCTTTATTTTATAAAACTTAACATTCCAATGAGAAAAAATAAACAAATAACAAACAAAAGCAAAATTGGTGTACAAACTAAGTACAAATAAACAGATTAAAACTAACTTTTCCGCATCTGTGAGATGCTCTGATTAATATTCTATCATAAAATAGTCACTTGTATACACTTCGGGGGATGTATCGTGTTAACAAACCGAAATTTTTCCAAAAGTAACAAAAAATGCAGTATATCTGGATTTATAGGAGCCGCTGTACTCGCTATAGTCAGCTGAAAATCAATAGGGTACATCTGCGAGACACCTTGAATGAGACACCTTGGAAAATATCCAATTATAAAATTGGCCACTTGTATACACTCCGGAGGCTGTTGTGTACTAAACCCGAAATTTCTCCAAAAATTACGAAAATGTGGCACTTCAGGTACCATAGCATCCGTTGTACTAGTTCTGGTGAGCTAAAAATCAATAAGGTTCATCTATAAGATATCCTGAACAATATTCAATCATAAAATGGGTCACTTGTATACACGCTGGAGGGTGTATCGTGCTAACAAAATGAAAATTCTCCAAAAATGAGAAAAAATTGGTACCTCAAGTACCCTAGCACTCGTTGTACTCGCTTTAGTGAACTGAATCTCAATAGGGTTCATCTTTGAGATGCCCTAAAACTAACTTTTCCGCATTTGTGGCCCTGAATAATATTCTATCATAAAAGTGTCACTTGTATACACTTCGGGGATGCATCGTGTTAACAAACCGAAATTTGTCCAAAAATAACCAAAAATGTAATATATCTGGATTTATGGGACCCGCTGAACTCGCTCTAGTCAGCTGAAAATCAATAGGGTACATCTGTGAGACACCTTGAACAATATTCAATCATAAAATTGGTCACTTGTATGCACTCTGGAGGCTGTATCTTGCTAAAAAAACTGGAAATTCTCCAAAAATTACAAAAATTTGGTACTTCAAGTACCATAAAACCCGTTGTACTGGCTTTAGTGTGCTGAATATCAATGTTCATCTTTGAGACGCTCTGAATAATATCCAATCATAAAATTGGTCACTTTATTATACTCCGGAGGCTGTATCGTGCTAACAAACTGAAATTTTCCCAAAAATGACAAAAATATCGTTCTTAAAGTACTATAGCACCTGTTGTACTGGCTCTGGTGAGCTAATTATGAATAGGGTTCATATGTGTGATGTCCTGAGTAATATTCAATATACTCCGGAGGCTGTATAGTGCTAACAAACTGAAATTTCTCTAAAAATGACAAAAATATCGTTCTTAAAGTACTATAGCACCTGTTGTACTGGCTCTGGTGAGCTCAAGCAACATCATTAAAGTTACTTCCTCCAAAATCAAGAAAAAGATATGAACGCGCTTATGACAAGTTTTTGGCTTGGAGAAGAAACAATGAAATAAAATCTTCATTCTCATAAAATGTCCTATTGGCCTATATTGATGAATTATCAAAAAATAAAAATAAACCTTCCACATTATGGACGCAATATACAAGGCTGCGTAGTACGATCTACGTTAACTATGTTAAATATAACATCTCAAAATACCTTAAATTGAGAGCATTTCTGAAGAGGTTATCTGATGGATATAAGCCGAAAGACGCCAAAATTTTGAGCAGTGAAGAAATAAATGAGTTTATAAGCATCGCACCCGACGAAAAGTTTTAGTTTGCTAAGGTAAATTTTAATAAAAAAATAGCTTATTATACCTATTCAAAAAATATTTTTAAAATTTTTTAGGTGGCGCTAATTATGGGGATATAAGGAGCATGCATGCCGCAAGCAAGAACTCGTTCAACTGACAGTGAATGATATAGAAGATTTAAAAACGACAGCTATTGTAAAAATAGAAAATACTAAAAACAAAGTTAACCGAAAATTTACTATTTCCCGTTTATTTTATAATATATATATATATATATATATATATATATATATATATATATATAAGAAATATGTAAATTTGAGACCGCAAACGAACCAAAAAAGATTTTTTATGAATTTTCAAAACGCCTAATGTACCCAACAGGTGGTCGGAATTAATAAAATAGGTAGCGTAGCGAAAACGGTGGCCACTTCTTTAAAATTGGATAATCCAGAATTATAAACCAGTCACTGTTTTCGCAGGTCATCAGCAACTATTTTAGTAGATGCAGGAGCAAACGTGAGAACCTTTAAAAGACACGGAGGGTGGAAGTCCTCAACTGTTGCAGAGGGATACGACGATGACTCTGCCACAAACCGATTACATATTGCCAATCAAATAATGGGTGCGATAGCAGCGTCTTCATCTAAAGAACATATTCAACCAAGAAACAATTCATTTACAGATTTGTCATATGACACTGAAATTCCATCATCAACAAAAATATTAAACCAACCACAAGTAACCCAACCAATAGAAACAATTTTAAACCAACCACCAACAACAATATTGACCAGGAGCAGCATTCAAAACATCGATGAAAATATTGCCAGTAATATCACATCGCCATCTATGCAATCACCTATAACTTTTACAAACTGCCAGGGTAATTATTTTACGTTTAATTTTTATGCTCCTTCAGAAAAAAATAACATACTTAATATCGATTTCATGAGTTTAATTTTGATATTCTTGCAATAAGTTTACATCGTTTGTGCTTAGTTTTGTTTCTAATAAATTTCTCGTTTCGTTACTCTAGTTTTTATTTCATTATACTATTATTAGCTATAATTTGACCTAGTGTCATATGCGAACACAAAAACCTAAGGTACTTTTTAAATATTTATGGCCGTTGGAAAAATAACTCGTTGGAAAGTGAATTTCACTCTTTTCATTTCCGCACTCATCGATGTCAACATTATTTTTAAAAAACCATCACATTAAACAATACTTATTTGTTACAATTATTATCGCATGGTTGTAGGAGAAATAGTGCACATTACTTGTGCGAAAGTGATTTTTCCCACTCGTGGGAGTGTCTCACTCGGCTTGTGCCTCGTGAGACAATACTTCCCACTAGTGTGAAAAATGTCACTCTCCGCACTCGTTACGTAATATACTAATTTATGATATTTAAAGACTAAAAATTTGTTGTCATTGCAACAGTGCGTCTACTATTATAAGTAGACTTTTCGCAAAGTTTTATCAAATCATCCATGCAACCCGTGCGATATTAAATCACACTCTAATGTGATATTATATACTTTCCAAATATCATGACAGTGGTGTTGTTTGTAGTTTTCATAGGTGGTCGTAGGAAAAAATATTTTCATTCCAAGAAGTTTGAATACATGATTTTCAATTATCTCTCAGTCTCCGGTTTCCATTTATGCAGAACCGGTGACTCCCCTTGAAATAAAATATTGAAGTCAACCAACAACTCTAGAACATAGGTGTTGGAAACTGACAATAAAACTATTTATTCTTAGGAAAGAGGCCATGAAAAATGTCATGTTATGTGTAAAAGAAGAAGAATTGTTGTTAGTTGTCAAGTAAGAAAGAGAAACGTGGTTGTATTAGTTTATACGTTAGTAAAATAAAAGTTAAAAAGAATAAAACCTGGTTCACGTTATTTGTTTATTCAACAACTTAATTTAACACCAAATCCAACAGGTTATGGGTCCAGATTCGCCTAAAAGGGTGTTAAATTAAAAATTAAGCAAAAAATAATCGACGCCGGCAAGCAACAAGCAGATAAAAAGAAAATACCCAGTGTTTGGGGTCAGTTAGTAAGAATACGACGTTCGACACACATAAAACGATGGACCAGACAGGATTGATAGGTATTGCAAAACTCAATGGAGAAAACTGGACTACATGGAAGTTTCAGGTAGAGATCACGCTAAAGTCCAAAAGATATTTTGAGATAGTAAGTGGAGCAGTACAGAGACCAGCTACAACTACAGAAGAATGGGATAGTAAAGATGCCAAAGCACAAGAAATTATAGTCTCTAGGCTAGAAGAAAAAGTAGTTACACATATTTTGTCATGCAAAACAGCAGCCGAAATGTGGACAAAGCTTAAAGCAATTTATGAGCATCAATCTCAAGTAAGTGTACATGTATTGACTCAAAGATTCTTTTCATTAGAATATACAGAAGGAAAAGCAGCAGAATTTATGTCACAGTTAGAGGAAATAAAAGGCACATTAAAGTCATTGGGAGAAGAAATAAGTGACAAAATGATAATTACCAAGGTATTAATGTCATTACCCGAAAATATGAAACATTTTATATCAGCTTGGGAGTCAACACCCACAGATAAACAAACATTGACTGATCTTATGTCAAGATTAATGTTGGAAGAAGAAAGAGGTAAAAATGTAGAAAGACATACGGCATTAGCATCGACAACAAAGTTCGTCAAGTCAAGAAAAGACATAAAATGTTTTGAGTGTAATAAAATTGGTCATATGAAGAAAGATTGTCGCTGAACAAGCAAAAAGGAGTGTAATTTTTGTAAGAAACCAGGACATCTAATGCAAGATTGTTGGTTCAAGAAGAGAAAAGAAGAAGAAGAGAAAAGAGATAACAGAAAAGCAGGTGATCAAGCCCTTGTAAGTGAATCAATTCTATTAAATTGTTCTGATGATGTATTAGACAAAGTCAAATTGAAACCAGACTATTGGTGGATGGACAGTGGAGCTACAGCACACATGTGTTTCGACAAAGAACAATGCAGACTAATGGAAAAACTACCAGAAAAAAGGCAAGTTAGAGTAGGAAATGGAACACTAGTAGATGTACAAGGTATAGGTACAGTACAAGTAACAGCTTGGAATGGAAGCGAATGGGTGAGTACAGATTTAAACAATGTATTATATGTACCAGATTTGTCAGTAAATTTGTTTTCATTAAGTACTACACTGGATAAAAATTATGAAATGCATTCAAATAAAAATAAATGTGAATTAATAGATATAAAGGGTAAAGTAAGAGCTATAGCAGAAAGACAAGGAAATTTATATAAAATGCAGTTTAAAATTAAAAAATTTACCCAAAACATAGATATGCAGCCATTACAGTGTAATGCAGTCATAAGTATACATGATTGGCATAGAAAATTGGCACATATTAATTTTGATCAAGTAAAGAAGGTTTTAAAAAGAAATAATATACAATTCACTGATGATCCAAAACCATTTTGTGAAATATGTCTTGCTGGTAAAAAGCGTAGACTTCCATTTTCAGTTAGTGAATCAAGAGCAGAGAATACTTGTGAACTTATACATAGTGACTTATGTGGTCCTATTGAAGCTGAATCACTTGGTGGGGCAAAATACTTTTTATTATTGAAAGATGATTATTCTGGATATAGATATGTCTATTTTTTAAAGAATAAATCGGAAGTTGAAAGAAACATAGAAAACTTTATAGCTATGGCAGAAAATGTTACTGGAAATAAGATAAAAATATTAAGAACAGACAACGGTTTGGAGTTTGTAAATGAAAAGATTTTAAAAATATGTAACAAAAAAGGAATAGTTCACCAAAAAACCTGCATATATACCCCTGAACAGAATGGTAGAGCAGAAAGAGAAAATAGGACAATAGTAGAATCTGTAAGAACATTATTACAGAGTTCTGGCCTGAGTAAATCTTTTTGGGCTGAGGCAGCAAATACTGCAATATTTTCAATAAATCGTGCAGGAAAAAGCCAACAAAAGGATCAAACACCGTTTCAGGCATGGTACAAAAAGAATTGTAATGTTGAAGTTTTCAAAGAATTTGGATCAAAAGTTAGTGTACACATTCCGAAACAAAAACGTAGAAAGCTAGATGCTAAAAATGAAATTGGAATTTTTGTGGGATACTCAGAAGAAGTTAAAGGTTATCGAGTATACTTCCCAAACAAAAATAAGGTACAAATACACAGAGATGTGGTCTTTGTTCCCGAGATAGAAGAAAAGGGGACACATATAAGGGATGATAACAAAATTGTATTATTAGATTCTGAAAATGAGGATGAAGACGTAACCGAAAATGATGATCATAATGTTATTCTTGATCCTGAAATTGAAATATTAAGAAATTCGGAGGAACCAGAAGAAGATACTTCATCGGAAGAAGAAATTTCTGGAGAAGTGACAGTGAGAAGTGGAAAACGTGAAATTAAGAAACCAGCATGGATGCAAGATTATGATATGAGTGAAGCTGATATGTGCTTTTACTCGAATGAAGAAGAGCCAGTTACTCTCGAAGAGGCAGTGTCCGGTAAAAATAGTGTGCAGTGGAAAAAGGCTATGGAAAAAGAGCTGACCGTGCTTCGCGAAAATAATACGTGGAGTGAAGTGCCGTGGCCGGTTAATAAAAAGGTTATAGAAAGTAAATGGGTTTTTAAAATAAAAAATGAAAATGATTTTAAAGCGCGCTTAGTGGCTCGTGGTTTTCAACAAGAAAGCAGTGATGATTTGTATGATATTTATGCCCCAGTGGCAAAATTAACAACCTTTAGAATCCTTCTTGTAGTTGCAATTAAGTTATGTAAACCTATTCATCAAATGGATGTACGAAGCGCATTTCTTTATGGAGATATAAATGAGGAGGTATTTATGACTTTGCCAAGTAAAAATAGAGAAAATAGTAAAACGGTTTGCAAACTTAATAAGTCGATTTATGGTTTAAAGAAAAGTCCTAAATGTTGGAATACTACTTTTGATAATTTAATGAAAAGTGAGGGTTATGTTAGATCAGAAAATGATCATTGTTTATACTCAAAATGTACAAATGATAGTAGATTATATATCTTGATTTATGTTGATGACTTATTAATTTTGGGAACAAACAGACAAGAAGTCAACAATTCAAAAGTTTTGTTGAGTAACAATTTTTGTATGAAAGATTTAGGAATTATCTCTCAGTATTTAGGTATAACTGTTAGACAAAATTTGGATGAGGGATATACTGAATTAAGTCAGGAAAATTATTTAAAGAAAATTTTACAGAAATTCGGCATGCAGGATTGTAAACCTATTAATACCCCGATTGATGTAAATACTGATTTTAATTTTAAGAATACAGAAAATCATCCAGACTTACAAAAGCTTTGCAGACAAATTATTGGAAGCCTAATGTATGCAGTTCAAGGTTGCAGACCAGATTTATATGAATGTGTTAGTCTGTTAAGTAGATATCAAGATAAGGCAAACAATAATCTGTTGAAGGCTTTGAAAAGAGTATTGAGAATTGAGATATGTAAAAGGGTCTCTAGATCTTAAGTTAATATTTAAACCAGATAATATGAATAATTTATGTGGATTTGTAGACTCTGATTGGGGAGGGGACATTTATGATAGAAAATCAACATCTGGTTATGTTTTTAAGTTACTAAATTGTACAATTCTATGGGCAAGTAGAAAACAGCAATGTGTTTCAATATCATCGACAGAATCAGAGTATATAGCCCTAAGTTTAGCAGTTAGTGAGGCTTGTTGGTTAGTAAAAGTTTTAAAAGATTTTTGTTTATTTGATTTAGATGAACCCATTATAATGTATGAAGATAATCAGTCAGCAATTAAAGTGGCAACTAATCCTGAAAATAATAAGAGATTGAAACATGTTGATGTGCGTTTTTATTTTATCAAAGAGAAGATAGATAATGGCTTGGTGAATATTGTTCACATTAAGAGTGAAGACCAATTGGCTGATATGTTTACCAAACCATTAGCTAGAATTAAGTTCGAAAAATTTAGAAAAGATTTAGGATTGCTACCTAAATAGTCTTGTTTTCGTAGTATTATTACCGCGTTATTTGCTTTGCCATTTAACATTGAAATTAAACTTGTTATTAATAAGTGTAAGAAGAATAAAATAATTTTATTGAAAGGGGGTGTTGGAAACTGACAATAAAACTATTTATTCTTAGGAAAGAGGCCATGAAAAATGTCATGTTATGTGTAAAAGAAGAAGAATTGTTATTAGTTGTCAAGTAAGAAAGAAAAACGTGGTTGTATTAGTTTATACGTTAGTAAAATAAAAGTTAAAAAGAATAAAACCTGGCTCACGTTCTTTGTTTATTCAACAACTTAATTTAACACCAAATCCAACAATAGGACATGAACTCCAAATATATGATAGTGAGTTTATTACTCATCATTTCATCTGTTGTTTTCGAGGGGTCGGAAGGTATATATTCTCTGAAATGCATTTGAAGTGACTAGATTAGATTTTAACGGGGTTACAGTGCACTGAAACCAAAGGTTTATTGTGCCCCCCCTATCAGAGCTGTTGTCGCTACTACTACAGCTCGCCTTCCAGTTCCAAGGTTCTAATGAACTCTAGTATTTGGGACGGCTTCAGCGAGGTTAGGTCCTCGCTCTTACAAGTTTCTTGTCCAAACCATTTCTTGCGTTGGCTTGCGATGGCGAGGCATTCCAGAACTAGGTTATCAGGAGTTCCATCCTCCTCCCCACAGAATCTACACTCGTCAATCTCTGCTAGACCTATTCTCATTAAGTACTTCCTAAGGCGGCAGTGTCCTGTAAGAAAGCCCGTGAGGAGATGTAGCTTATCTTTACTGCGGTCCAAATATTTTTTGGACCTAGCAGTGTCAAAGTTCCCCAGGAACTTTTTGGAATGTTCCAACCCGGGAAGGCACCGCCAGAGTGCTTCTCTTTCGGTTTCCTCTTTCTTCCGAAACTCTTTCTTGTAGGAGTATTTTGCTACACCACAGAAAGGCTCCGGGCCAATAAAGGGCATTTGTGCTCATTTCCTGACAAGTGTATTGGCCTCTTTATTTCCCGTGATTCCCGAGTGGCCAGGAACCCAGACTAAAGAGACCCTGTTATTCTTGCCTAATTCATCAAGTTTCCTTCGGCACTCCCATGCCAACTATGAGTCAATGACATTGGAGCTCAATGCTTTGATAGCTGCTTGGCTATCAGAATGGATCGATATGTCACATTTCTGGAAGTTTCTTTCTAGGTTCATTTCCACGCATCTTTCGATCGCAAGTATTTCTGCCTGAAAGACGCTCGGGAAGGAGTCTAACGATAATGAGTATCTGGTGCCAGGCCGCAATACTCCAGCGTCTGCTCCAATGGTGGTTTTTTAACCATCCGTATATCGTCTAATGGTGTTTTCTTTGAGAGTTTGGGTGGTGTATTCCCTTTCCCAGTCTCTCCTCGTATTTAGCATCGTGGTGAAATTCTTTTCGATGCTTACTTTCCTGATCATTTCGTCACTGGGAAGATTCGCTAATGAGGTGTATCTTGTCAGGGAGGACCAAGCTCCCTGATTTTTAATACTCTCATTGCCTGAACCTTCCTTAGATATTCTAAGAATTGCCTCTTGGGCAGATCTTTCTATCACCAGATGTAGAGGTGTGAGATCTGTAATGATCTCAAGTGCCCTAGTTGGACACGTTCTCATAGCTCCAGTGATGCACACACAGGCAAGCCTTTGAACTTTATCGAGGGTTTTCCTCGTGCTGTACTGACTTGCTTTTGTGTGCCAAACTATTGCCCCATACGTAATTGCTGGTCTCACAATCATGGGGTACATCCATCGCAGTATTTTTGGGTTACAGCCCCACCTCTTACCAGCTAGATTTCTGCACGCCATGAAAGCTCTTATTGCTTTACTAGCAGTTATTTCAACATGCTTATTCCACAGAAGCTTACTGTCTAGGGTTATCCCAAGATATTTAACCTCTGATTTCCATTCTATGATTTCCCCATTTAAGGATATGGGTTTCATGGCTGGAAGTGTTCTTTTCCGGGTAAATCGAATCACTATGGACTTGCTTGGGTTAATGTTCAAGCCCCACTGACAAGCACCATTGCTCAATGATTCTGAGGCCCTTTTGTAATAAATCACACAAGGTGCTCTCGAACTTGCCTCTGACTATTAAAACAATGTTATCGGCGTAGCCCATACATTCGAATCCAAGCTCCGTTAGCCTGTAGAGCAACTCATCTACTACGAGGCTCCATAGAAGGGGATATATTACCCCCCCTTGAGGTGTCCCCTAGTGGCTTTAACTGAGGTGGTTTGATTCCCCACCTGTGTCTCAGCTATCCTCGTTGTCAACAACTCATACATCCATTTTACAATGGTTTCATTCACTCCTCGCCTTTTTAGTGCTTCTTTGACAGACACATGAGTTATGTTGTCAAAGGCCCCTGATATATCCAGGAATACGCACATTGCGATTTCTTTGTTGTTCAGAGTTCTCTGGATGACTTCTGTCAGCTGATACAGAGCCGTCTCAGTTGATCGACCCGCTCTGTAGGCATGCTGACATTTATGAAGTGGTATATTCTCCAGATTCTCTGTTCTTATGTAGTTATTCACTACTTTCTCCATCGATTTGAGTAGAAACAATGTTAGACAGATGGGTCTAAAAGATCGGGGATCAGTCCCATCTTTTTTCCCTATTTTTGGTATGAAGGTTACCCTTGCCCTTCTCCATTTTCTAGGTATTAGACCCACTGCTAGACTGCTTCTTGTAATCTTCAGCAGGTGAGGAAGAATCTCTTCTATCCCTTGCTGTAGGAGTGCTGGAAATATTCCATCCACTCCTGGTGATTTATATGGTTGAAAGGTACTTATTGCCCATCGGCCCGTCTCCAGCGAAGTAGGCAGAGGCAATGACGATGTCTCGGTCGATACCCCCAATGTTGAGGTGACCCATGATTGGAACAAGGTCCCGTGACACGTATTCTGAAACACAAATATATTTTATGTTATTTCTTATGATTACACAGGCACGCGGAGATACTTGCCTTTGATCATAAATCAATTTAGAATCCTTACATGCCAAACCTTTTATTTGGCCTTCTTTGTTGATCCATGGTTCTTGGATCAGTACAATATCCAGTTGTATTCTAGCGAACAACCTTGCAATCACGGCTGAAGCTCCCTTCGCGTGATGCAGGTTAATCTGAGCTACATTCGTGAACGTGAAGGTGAATAATTATGGATGAGAGAGGCCGAGTTACTCAGCCTCTATTCATCCCCCTCCTTTCTCTCTCCCTGACCCTCCTCGACCACCATGGCAGTATCTCCCTCGGTAATCGAGCAGTTTTCTTGATCTCGAGTCAGACTTTCGACCCCCAGGCTGCTCTGCCCAGCTTCCCGGGATGCAGAGGCAGTCTCCGCATTCCCAGTCATCCCAGCAGAGCCGGAGGAGATCTCGGGCTGACCCAAGGTCAAGCTTTCGCCTTGTTTCCCCTTTCCAGAGGTGCCGGATGTGGAGGGTATCTACATGTCCTTTGGATCCTCCGCGGAATTCTTCTTTTTTCCCAGCCCCGAGACAGGGATACGCCCAAAACGGAAGTTTAGCGCGTAACCTCCTGCCTTCAGAGCCTCCCCAGATTGATGATCGATCCCAATCGTGAGGATAGTTCCCTGTCCCTCTTTTTTAGAATTTAGGATCTTCCCAGCCTCAGTACTGAGGTTGGAGTTCTGAACCTCGACAATTTGAAGGATCTTCTCCAGTTTCATGTCTTGGCTTCTCGGGAAGAACACTGTTATGGTGACCGGCTTTGGGATGTCGTCTCCACTTCGAGCCACCAATTCGGGTCCTTCCCAAAATTTTAATTTCGGCGCTGACCTCATAAGCCAGTCTGCCGATTCTTGTGACCCACAGTCCACCAGTATCATTCCACAACGGAAATGGATACCTGAGAAGTGGATTCCCTTCTCTTTGCTCTGGCACAGCACTTCCACCAGAGTGTCTTCCAGTGTGGAGAGCTGCTCCGCTCTCAGGATGACCCCAGGATAATCCTTGGGCATTATTCCCACCCTAAAAGCTTTCTCTGCTTTGACAGCTGCTGCTTAACCAGTGGCTTGCCCGGTTACCGTTGCAGCTGTTTTTGATTTCTCGCTTTGAGGCCTAAGCGGAGGAGTAATATGCTCCGGGCCTCTTTTAAGGTTTGTTTTCCCCGTTGGTAATTCCTTCGGGGGGTTGGGCGCTGAGTTACCTGCTTCCTGGCCTCCTCAGGGGATATTCCCTGATTGAAGAGTCGCAGGTATTTCCGCACCCCTGCTCCACTGAGGCCTTTTCTCAGTGGGTCGTCTATACCGACCGGTTCTCCCGGTTTTGGGAGGTCGAACGGCATACAACCTTTGTGCCGTTTGGCCTTTTTCCCTCTGTGAGGTGCCCGGATGAAGAGGTGGAGGTTTTCTCCACTACTTTTCCGGTGAAAGTATTACTTTTTCGTTCCACGAGTGATCCCACGAGAAGCTAGGGTCATTACGGTCCACCGCTGCAGAGCCCCGCATGCAGAGGTAAGGGGATCAATACAATGGAGTTCCCCCCGGTGCTCCAAGGTCGAAACCAGTACGGACTATTCTTCTATATAGCCACGCATTCTTCGGCCTGGTCTCCCACCTTGAATTTAGGTTTTTAATGAGGTTGTCTCCTCTTGGTCCGCACAGTAAAGCCAAGACCCCCCCCATCCCACTGGCTCGCGAGACTTGATCACAGACAGCCAGGAGACATTGGTGTAACAGGTGATTTCGAGGTTAGCTCGAAATTTCACCCGGCATCGTAACCCTGTGTGCAATCCCTTAGCCACGATACTACAGCTGGGACAGGTAAAGTTGGTCCGCGGCATGGTATTCGAGGGCTGCCAGTTGAGTTTATAGACACAACGAGCTCCAGGTATTTCCCCGCAGACCTTTTCCTCATATAAAATCATCTCAGAGGCATTTCTCCTATCCGCCACCTGGAGACGCGCCGGGTTGGTACTTCACCCCCTCCACACCAATAAATACCCCGACGAACAGCGACGAACTACGTACATATCTACTGATGTGGACCCGGATTTGAAGTGATACAAACTGTTCTAGTACCCTGTCCACACAGGTTTTCAAAGGTAACCACCTAGTATTAGATGAAGAAATAATTTTGTGGATTTCAGTCCCGAATTCCTTGAATTTTTTAGTTCTCTTTGCACTTCTATGAAATTGGGCACCAATATTTCTTAATAGATATTCTGCAGACATGCCTTAGAAGCACATAAATGTATCATGTGACATGAACATTTAATTAATGCTTTATCAGGAAACTCCTTCTTCAATAGTGCAGCAACGGACTGATCTTTCCCAAACATGCAGTTTGTAGTATCAGATGAAAATCCAACTAGATTTGTCAGAGGAATTCTGTTTTCTGAGATAGTTTTTACCACATAAGTCATCTGCAATGCCAGAGCACTGTTCTACTACATAAAAAAATCGACATATAATCTTGTACTGCGGATGATCAAAATATATAACAATGAATGCACAGTGTTTCGTAATAGAATTATCAATAGTTTTATCCACTATGATTGAAAAAAATATCAATTTTTCCTAGAGTTCTCCACAATCAATTTTCTAAACACTTTATCTGACTATATGGGAAGCTTTTGTACGATGTATAGCTAACTCCCGTGCTATTTTATAATCAGGAAAAATATCTTTGCACAATGGTGTTAGCACATCCATTAGAAAAAATGGAAGATTATTTGTGGCCAATAGCCCGGCCAGTTTTATTTCATTTATTTTCATTTCCGAGGGATTATCAAACAATTTGATAAATCTGGTGTATTTACCTACAACTTGTTTTGCATCAAATTTATGCTTCTCAGATTCCAGATGCCTTTATGAGATAATATGTCAAATTTACATATTCTGCAGAATCCCTGTTTTTTTTTGTTTTCCTTTGGACTTGGATTTGACTAGCAAATCTTTGAAATTAGGATTTTGCAGCCAGCTTTGACAAAAAGTATATTTCCTTGTTTTCTGACAATATACAATTTTATTTTTCATGTTTGTGCACAGATTCATGAATCCATAGATCGTGAACATCGTTTTTATGTTACTCGAGACGCTCTATGCAGATTACACGCAATGCAATGAGATTACACGAATTTCATGTAATTACACGCACATTGGCAACACAACTGAAAGATATCCATAGCTTAACCTAACTTTTAACGCGGTCATGAATGTCATTGTTTTTAGACAGGAGCGTAACACATTTTTTGGCAACAATACATAAGGTGTTGTCTTTAAGTTTAACTCAACTACCAGGATAACCGTAAATATACAGTATGGAAGAGCTAAATGTAATAAAGTCAGTAGCTCTATTGTTATAAATTGTTTTACGTCTCAATATGTCAGTTTAGAATAAGAAATTTACTTACTTGTCAACACTGTATACATTATTATGTTTGTTGCAGTCAATTAGTACCTTTGCCGAAACTATTAGATAATGTATACAGTGTGGTGTTACTGAAGGTGCGAAAATATGTACCACCAGAACTTGATCCGCATTGGTGGATAGCAGCAGCTGTAAACGCCCACGAAATCAATATTCAAGAAACTTTAATGTTGAATTATGTATTGATTTATGATTTGGAGAATGTAACATTAGAGCATGTGCTGAAGATCACTCCAATGTTTATCTTGAACTGTATTAAGATGGCCGACGTAAGTATTTTTATATTAGAGATACTTTTTGTTAATATTGAATTCCGTAGTGGTCATTATGGTTAAAATTGTCAAATTTCATGCAATATTTTTGTTTTTAAAACATAATCATAGTAGGGGAGAGGTAGTAACAGTGAGACGACATGAAACCATTTCATTTAAACTTTACTCCCTGTTTCTAATCGAGTAACTTTACTTGACAGTCATATACCCTGTACGAGTAATTGTAATTTCTTCAGTAGAAGGTTAAACTGTATAGTTTGCTATTCTAGTAGGCGAATGTCAAATGACAGACAGCTTACTGATCCCTAATCCCAGCTATGAATTATAGGGTGAACAATATCTAAGACTCATATGAGTAAGACATCTAATAATCGTAAAGCTTACTCGACTGATCATAATGCTTGTTCGAGTTAATATATGAACTACTATCTTTATATTTGACCAAAAATTATAATGCTTATTGAACTTAATATATTAAATCTTATTTTTATATTTAACCCCAAATAAACGGTTTTAAAGATTAAAACTAACTTTTCCGCATCCGTGAGATGCCCTGAACAATATTCTATCATAAAATTGTAATTTGTATACACATCGGACGATGTACCGGGGTAACAAACCGAAATATCTCCAAAAATAACCAAAAATGTAGTATATCTGGATTTATAGGACCCGCTGTACTCGCGCTAGTTAGTTGAAAATCAATAGGGTACATCTGTGAGATACCTTGAAAAATATCCGATTATAAAATTGGTCACTTGTATACACTACGGAGGCTGAATCCAGCTAACAACCCGAAATTTCTCCAAAAAAGGGCCAAAAATGTGGCACTTCAGGTACCATAGCATTCGTAGTGTTGAGCTAAAAATCAATAAAGCTCATATATAATATGCCCTGAACAATATTCAATCATAAAATTGGTGACTTGTATACACTCTTGAGGCTGTATCGTACTAACAAACTGTAAATTCTCCAAAAATGACAAAAATTTGGTACTTCAAATACCATAGCACTCGTTGTACTGGCTTTAGTGGGCTGAATATCAATAGAGCTAATCTTTGAGATGCTCTAAATAATATTCTATCATAAAATTGGTCACTTGTATATACTCCGGAGGCTGTATCGTGCTAACAAACTCAAATTTCACGAAAAATGATAAAAATGTAAAATTAACTGTCTCGGCCCTTACTTCGTGGAATCTACTCATATTAGTGTTTTAAATGAAACTCACTGTTTCTAGCTAATTCCACAATATAATAAAAATTGTTGAAAATTCTAAAAAATTGACAATTGTTTCGATAAATCAATATCATCGTCAGAATGACAGAAGTTACATTTCATTTGATGCCTACCTGATGTTTAGTTTAGTAGTTATTTGGCTAGACCAAGAAGTGACCTAAATTGTGATTGACTTAATATATGTTAATAAAAAAAAGAAGAAGATGTGATATTACAAATATTGAAGCTTAGATATATTAGCCCTATGGTGATATCCTGGATATCATTTTTCCAATTAAGATCAGTATAATTGTGCAATGATATAGAAATCCAGGAAAACTATATCTGCTGATCTTTACAATTATCAAAGAAGACATTTTATTATTGAAGAACTCCCTAGATTTATCTGTTCATTGACAACTTCATATTGTGGGTTTCTTAAATGTCTTCTAATTTCCAATTCTTCAAGGAAATCCAGTTCTTGTTTCTTTTTCACAAATATGCAGCACTTCTAGTTCTGTGTTAGGTGTCAATGAATGATTGGTGTCAAGTAGATGTTTTGCGTAGTGGGATTTATCTGGTTGTTTCAATCTGTATGCTCGTAAGTGTTCACTGTATCGGATTTCAAAATTTCTAATTAAAGAAATCAGGTATATATAAACTCAAATGTCCAGAATGTAATGCTGTCTATTTGGGTCAGACCCTTAGAAATTTTGAAATCCGATACAATGAACACTTACGAGCATACAAATTAAAACAACCAGATAAATCCCACTACGCAAAACATCTACTTGACACCAATCATTCATTGACACCTAACACAGAACTAGAAGTGCTGCATATTTGTGAAAAGAAACAAGAACTGGATTTCCTTGAAGAATTGGAAATTATAAGACATTTAAGAAACCCACAATATGAAGTTGTGAATGAACAGATAAATCTAGGGAGTTCTCCACTAATAAACTGTCTTCTTAAGTGATAATTGTAAAGATCAGCAGATATAGTTTTCCTGGTTTTCTATATCATTGCACAGTTATAATGATCTTAATTGGAAAAATGATATCCAGGATATCACCATAGGGCTAATAATATCTAAGCTTCAATATTTGTAATATCACATCTTCTTCTTTCTTCTATTAACATATATTAAGTCAATCACAAATTAGGTCACTTTTTGGTCTAGCCAAAAATAACTACTAAACATCAGGTAGGCATCAAATGAAATGTAACTTCTGTCATTCTGACGATGATATTGATTCATCGAAACAATTGTCAATTTTTTAGAATTTTCAACAATTTTTATTATATTGTGGAATTAGCTAGAAACAGTGAGTTTCATTTAAAACACTAATAAAAACGTCGTACTTAAAGTACTGTAGCACCTGTTTTACTGGCTCTGGTGAAATGAAAATCAATAGGGTTCATCTGTGAGAGGTCCTGAAAAATATTCAATCATAAAATTGGTGACTTGTTGCATTCCGGAGCCTGTATCGTGCTAACAAGGCATGTAACGAGAAGTGGCCGACGACATTCACACAGGATTTTCATTCTAAAAACCGTTTTTTCGTGTTGTTCTTGATGAAAAACATTAAAAAACTCAAAAAAAATTTTCACACACAATGTGTCTCACTTGCATGTAATAAAGCCTTTCAGAGACGCCATCCCAAGTTATTACAAACCCCAAAAGGCTGTAGCTTATCAATGGCTACTGGATTTAACAAGTAAAACGTTTATTTATTTTTAAGAAACTGGAAAAAGTTCTAAAGAGGCATCCAAGCTTTGGAGATGAAAGTCGAATTTAAAACTTAGATGAGACAGTTACCCTTCAAAAACACTACAAAGTATTTGCAGAGAAAGCATCACGTCAAGTGAGTAAGGCTACAAATGCAGAAAGAAGAACACGTGTAACTACATGTTGTATTGTGGGGGCTTCTGGAATTGCCATCTCACCAGCCACGATATTTATTCGAGTTCACTTTAGGGACTGCTTGATTAACGGGTTCACATTTGGTTTAAAATCTAAAGGGGGCTGGATGAACACCGAATCTTTTGTAAAAGTTGTGAGGCATTTTATAAAGCACACCAATACTTCAAAACAAAATCCCCTCGCTACTCATAATGGATAATCATCAAAGTCATCTGTCGATAGATGCAATCGATTTGTGTAAAGATAATGGAGCTACAATATAAACTATACCATCTCATTGCACGAACAAACTACAACCTTTGGATGTTGGGTTATTGAAACCTTTTCAAACATTTTACAGCTTAGTCCTGGATTCATGGATGATGACTCATACAGGTCAGCCTATTACAATATACAATACTGCGTCTTGTGTCGGAATAGACTATCCGCGTGGCACGACACCGGTAAATATTTCAAGTGCATTTAGAAAAACCGGTATTTTTCCGTTTGAACGATTTATTTTTAACGAAGAAGATTTTATGCCCAGTACAGTAATAGATAAAGATAACCCTCTAGATAAAGAAAATTCATCACTCACAGAGGACACTAGCGAACTAAATGACCAAAATTCTGAACCTGTGCCACAGGATTAGCATTTGAACATAGCTACAACTTCAGGGCATGACGATCATATTTTGAATATAGCCACAACTTCAGCAACACCGTCTGTAAACAAATCTGATAAAATCTTTGTCCAAGTCCAAGTATTATTTTTAAAGGATATCCTAAGGCCGGTCCAAGAAAATTGACGAAAATAAACATAGGCGAAAAGGAAAGACCATGATAGTAACGGATACCTATGAAAAAAATGAACGCAGCATAAACAAAACGGGTGTAAGATAGCGACTTCGACGAAGACGAGAATGTTGAGATTGAGCTGAAAGATTCTAGTAGTAGCGAAGAAATTTTTGAAGATGAGCCCGAACACTTCAATTTTTATAATATTGATCGTAATCCAGTTCGTGATGAATATTTCCTAGTGGAGTTCAAGGTGAAACAAAGTGTTTATAATGTGGGAAAGGTGATTTCTCAAGTAGGAGAAAATGAGTTTGAAGTGTCATTTCTAAGAAAAAGTGTAAAGTGCTTTGATTGTTTTATTGCACCAGAGATTCAAGAATATCTATCGTCATTTAAAAGACATTAAGACTATCCTTCCTCCTCCACTAGCACAAGGAACAAAAAGGCAGCAACCATTATTGAAATTTGACATTTACCTCTCAAATTTAATTGTTAAATAATATAATTAAGGATACGTCTCATTGTTCCGGCCGAGGTTAGAACACTGAGACAATTACAATTTTTCTGTATTATCTTTTCAAGTTGTTTTTGTTTTTCTATTAAAACGACGTTACCATTTTGTTTCTAAAGCTGTTCCAAAAGATAGGTTACATTTTCGAAGAAAAATGTATTTTCTTGAATTAAATATTTGAGTTTAATTTTTCCGTCTCACTGTTACTACCCTCTACCCTACCAGAAAAATTTCGTTAATTTCCAATTTGAAAATCACCCTTATTTTTGCTTCGAATCGTACTTCTGAACTTAAATAACGCATAAATTCATTATTACCTAAAACAGAAGCAAAATAGAAGGGAAATTAGGACACATTAGAACACCAAAGCAAGGAAGACCTACACAATTAATGTAAATTTTCAACAAGAATTAATTTTGTCGACAATAGAAGATCCACACTGTACATCTGTACAATGCGGGGATTATCTTGGGAGATGGATATTGGAAAGTCTTCAGTATCAAATATTATTAAAAAAGCAAAATATAATTCTTATAAAGTACGGTTAGAACCGGTCATTTTCCAAATGTATGGAAAATTGTTGAAATAATGATAATTAATAAAATTCTCGTCACTCTGTCACAAGTTTTATTTAAACGAAAATTGTATTTGAGTTATAATAATGTTGTGACGTATGGAAAAAAGGTGGAAAAGGAAAATAACAGAACAAAGTATTTTAAATTAGGTAAAAGTAAAAAAGAAACGATAATTCTGGTGTAATTGGGGATCATGACAGTTAATGGAAAGAAAGAGAAAACTATTAAATTGATGTATACTAACTCTTTGTTATAGGAGTAAGTATAAATGTATTCAGAAAAAGTGTAACGACTAACAAAGTTAAATTCGAAAAGTTGAAGTAAGGAGGATGCACTGCAAGAAAGGCATAATTAATAGGCAAAGAATCGCTGTTGTAGGAATGAAGACTATGGAAAGTAGGAAGAATGGAAAGAGTTGACACTGGGAGCAGCTTCTTAGTAATATAATATGTGTGATTATAAGGAACTAAGGGAGCTAAAATCAGGAGAAAAATATCTTGATACAAATAGATGAGATTTTACTTTTAAAAATAATAATGATCCGCAACCAAGGTAAACCAGCCGAGGAAATTTCATTTTAAGACCAATTAGTATACTGCATATACTATCCAAAGTATTTGAGAAATTATTCATAATGAGGATTATTACCATTATACAAATGAAGCAACTTGTACCTGTCTACAAATTTGATTTCAGAAATCAACATGAGACGACAGAACAAATACGTAGAGTGGTTAATAAAATCAACAAGGATCTAGAAGATAAGCGATATTGCTCCGCTCTCTTTTTGGATATCACCCAAGCCTTTGATAAAGTTTGGTATAAGGGACTATTACATAAACTTAAAAAAAGATTTACCTTATCCTAAAGTCCTATTTATGCAACATGTATTTTTTAGTCGACAAAGTGGTGAATGGCAATGCAAACTTATAACCAATTGCCGTGGCTATTCCACAGGGATGCGTACTTGGCCCTAAATTGTACCTTTTATATGCAGCAGATACGCCAACAACAAACATGACTATAGTGGCGACATATGTCGCTGACACAACCATTATTTCCTTTCATGTAGATCTAAGAAAGCATCACAAATTGACCAACAGATTCTGGTGAAAATGCAAACATGGCGAATATCCGTTAATTAAAACAAATAAGTCTATATAAATTTCACTAACAGAAGAGAAAATTGCCCTAGTATAACATTCAACGATAAACAACTAATACACGTGGAGAATGTAAAATACCTTGACATGCATTAGGATCGGAATCTTAACTGATACAAACATACATTCACCAAAAGAAAACAGCTTGGAAAAATGTATTGGATTATAGGCCGAAGATCTAAATCGTCAATAGAAAATAAAGTTCTACCCTACAAAACTATACTGAAGCCGATATGGACCTATGTTCATTGTGTCTAATTTCAAAATGTCTAAGGTTTTGACCTATATAGACCTATAAGTATATCTAATAATGAATGTATGCGCTATTTTATGGAAGGGCTATATACTGATACAAACTGTAATAATGACTTAATTTACTGAATATTTTTCAGACTGGATTGGGTCATCATTTCGAAGGAATACATTTTATAAATAGTCCACCTATATTCCAACTAGTATTGACTATAATAAAAAAATTATTAAGACCAGAGTTATATGCAAGGGTGAGTATCAGAAAATGTATATCTAATTTCAAAATTCTTAAACTGTTAAAGTTATTAAATCCAATCCCCGCTTCACTATTACTACAATAACATTGAAGCGCTTTTTGATTACCAAGTTATCGTTTTTAGTAACAGATTTTTTGACTCCCGAAGCAGGAACTACATTAAACGATAGCTTCGAGGTTTCAATTTCACCTAACTTCATGTTTAAATTAAAGTTACTACCTACAGAATTTCATATTTATCTTTGAATGGATTTAAATTACGTGCTACATTCTATATACCTATTTAACTATTTAAAATGCGCTTTTACATTTTTTTCCCGTTAAATGAAGATATTTTCAGGTACACATCCATTCATCTCTTGACAGTCTCCGAGAAGCTTTTCCAGCAGAAATATTACCAAAAGATTATGGGGGCAACGAGAAACATTTAAATGAGTTGGAAGGTAAATTAAAAATAATTATATCTTTTTTTTGTTTTATTTAAGTGAGCAGGAGTATTTTGAGTCTCATAAACTGAATTATACGTTCAACATTAACGAAATTTGCGATGTATTATATTGTAATATATCAACACCGCAACTGGCAAGTGCAGCACACCACGGAACGTTTGAGTCACAAATAATAAAAAGAAATAGGAGATTTTTCTCGATAAGGAAAGTGGTTGTGGAAATGAAAAGTCGGGCCCTGGGTAATCTAGATTACAAAATAAACGATTTTAAAAATTAAAACTAACTTTTCCGTATCTGTGAGATGCCATGATTAAAATTCTATCATAAAATTGCCACTTGTATACACTTCGGGGGATGTATCGTGTTAACAAACCGAAATTTCTCCAAAAGTAACCAAAAATACAGTATATCTAGATTTATAGGACCCGCTGTACTCACTATAGTCAGCTGAAAATCAATAGGGTACATATGTGAGACACCTTGAAAAATAAACGGTTTTAAAGATTAAAACTAACTTTTCTGCATCTGTGGCCCTGAACAATATTCTATCATAAAATTGTTAATTGTATACACTTCGGGGGATGTATCGTGCTAACAAACCGAAATTTCTCCAAAATAGCCAAAAATGTAGTATATCTGGATTTATAGGACCCGCTGTACTCGCTCTAGTCAACTGAAAATCAATAGGGTACATCTGTGAGACACCTTGAACAATATTCAATCATAAAATTGATCAATCGTATACTATCTGGAGGCTGTATCGTGCTAACAAACTGAAAATTCTCTAAAAATTACAAAAATTTGGTACTTCAAGTACCATAGAATCCGGTGTACTGGCTTTAGTAAGCTGAATATCAATAGGATTCATCTTTGAGACGCTCTGAATAATATCCAATCATAAAATTGGTCACTTGTATATACTCCAGAGGCTGTATCGTGCTAACAAACTCAAACTTCTCCAAAAATGATAAAAATATCGTACTTAAAGTACTGTAGCACCTGTTGTATTGGATCTGGTGAGTTGAAAATCAATAAGGTTCATCAGTGAGATGTCCTGAAGGGCGTAGGTGAATTGCGCACAGTGGTCATGAAGTTTCCCAAAATTGGGAAGGGTTCGGCAGGTAGTTGCAGCCAGCTGATTAAGTCTCTGTATAGGTAAATTGCGCACAGTGGTCAAATTGTATCCTTAGTCCGGTATACCTCAAAACTTCTGATATATTCAACGAATAAAAGTTGATGAAAAGAACACTTCTTGTAAACTATCTAACCTAACCTAACCTAACCTAACTTTTAAAATTCGTGGAATCGGTAGAAAGTTGTATGCCATTTACCTAGACCCTCTTTAGGGTCAGTTGCGCGCAATTTACCTATGAAAAAGAAACATTTTGGGTATACCTGGCTACAAACTGACCGCTGTGCGCAATTTACCAACCCCGGTCCTGAATAATATTCAATCATAAAATTTGTGACTTGTTGAACTCCGGACGCTGTATCGTGCTAACAAACTGAAATGTCTCAAAAAATGACAAAATGTCGTACTTCAAGAACCATAGCACTCGTTGTACTGGCTCTGGTGAGCTGAAAATCAATAGGGTTCATCTGCGATATATCCTTAACAATATTCCATCATAAAATTGGTGACTCATTGCACTCCGGAGGCTGTATCGTGCTAACAAGATATGTAAGGAAAAGTGGCCGACGACAACGACGACGACGATGACGACGACGATATACACACAGGATTTTTTTTCTCAAAACGGTTTTTTCGTGTTGTTGATGGTAATCGTAAAAATAACTCAAAACAAAATTTCAAAATTCCAACTTTTTTTAGGGTAAACCAATACTTTTCTCGCATATTAGATAGGTTGGGCGGAAGAGTAATATCCAATTATAAAATTGGCCACTTGTGTACACTCCGGAGGCTTTATCGTACTAAACCCGAAATTTCTCTAAAAAGGACAAAAATTTGGCACTTCAGGTTACATAGCACCCGTTGTACTAGCTCTGCTGAACTAAAAATCGATAAGATATAAGACGCCCTGAACAATATTCAATCATAAAATGGGTCACTTGTATACACGCTGGAGGCTGTATCGTGCTAACAAACTGAAAATTCTCCAAAAATGGGAAAAATTTGGTACCTCAAGTACCATAACACTCGTTGTACTGGCTTTAGTGAGCTGAATCTCTATAGGGTTCATCTTTGAGACACCCTGAATAATATTCAATCATATAATTGGTCACTTGTATATACTCCGGAGGCCGTATCGTGCTATCAAACTGAAATTGTTCCAAAAATGACAAAAATGTCGTACTTAAAGTACTATAGCACCTGTTGTACTGGATGTGGTGAGCTGAAAATCAATAGAGTTCATCTTTGAGGTGTTCTGAATATTATTCAATCATAAAATTGGTGACTTTTTGCACTCCGGATGCTGTATCGTGCTAACAATCTAAAATTTCTCAAAAAAAGCTTCATCTGTGAGATGTCCTGAACAATATTCAATCATAAAATTGGTGATTTGTTGCACTCCGGAGGCTGTATCGGGCTAATAAGACACGAAAAGTGGGCGACGACGATGACAACGACGACATACACACAGGATTTTCTTCTAAAAACCATTTTTTCGTGTTGTTCTTGATGAAAAACGTCAAAATAACTCAAAAATCTTTTTCAAAATTTCAACTTTTTTGTGGATGAACCAATACTTTTCTCGCATATTAGATAGGTTGGGCGGAAAAGTAAAAAGTCCCGGACTGTAATTCCAGTTTTTCTCTTTTTATTGTGCTCCGTATCTTATATTTTTTTGTTATTCCTCTTATTCGCATTAGATACTTCATTTCAGCTGCTTGTATTTTGCATTTGTGTCCTATTAAATAACCAAAATTCACAGCGATGTCTTAATACTGGTGTGTAAACAGATTTGAAGGCCTTTAATTTAGTTCTTGAGATTTTATTTTCATTAATAAACTTTTTATTCATAGAATAATGATTTGATTTCTTATAGATATATAGTATAGTATGCTCCATCCACCTCTAAACACATTATGCACATCATCTAGTGTGTTCCCATGACTTTTCCAATTTTTCGGACTAATATCTGTTCTAATATTGTTATCTTGGTACAGAGCAATGTCAGTCCCCTACGTTCCCATCTATCACCTTTAAAAAATTTATACAATTACATACATAAATGAAATTTTAGAGTTTAGTAAATTGATATACATTAAAGTTGCTTCGATTCAGTTTTTACTTATTTTATTCATTTGTTTGCATATTTAGAGATCTGGATCAAGAAATATACGGACTACAAGGACTATTTGGATAACTTGGATACCTTAAAAGTGAACATAAATCTTCGTCCACCCACAATACCAAACTTCTTTGGTTTCCCACCATTTGATTTTCGAAACATGTTATTTGATTAAATTATTTGAATTATTTTGTTATTGATTTTCACAATGTGTTCCCATATTTTATTATTCTTGATCAATAACTCGGTTATTATTACAATTCCAATTTTTAAAATGATTTATTGTACACACGATTTGAATTAGTAAAACTGTACTATCAAAATAATGAGTGTGCTAGTGTCGCAACTAGATTATTTAAGCTAAAACCATGTGGAACAGTAAGTAAATCATCAGTATGTTACACAATTAATTAAAAAATTTGAAGAATCTGGCTCAGTTTCAAACAAAAAACATGATCGTGACCGTCCTATCAGAAATGAAGCTGTTGAAGTAGCAGTTCTTGGTCATATTCTAACGGATAACAGGCATTTATTGAGAAAAATCGCTTATGTATCTGGTGTATCAAAAAGTAGTATTTCAACAAATTGTCAAAAAACATAAATTTCATTCGTACAAGATGATAATGGTTCAAGAATTGAACGAAGATGATTCGTGTTTTTAAATGAAACTCACGGTCTCTAGTTAATTCCACAATATAATACAAGTTATTGAAAATTCTAAAAAAATGACAATTGTTTCGATATATCAATATCATCGTCAGAATGACAGAAGTTACATTTCATTTTATGCCTACCTGATGTTTAGTAGTTATTTTTGGCTAGACCAAGAAGTAACCTAACTTGTGATTGGCTTAATATATGTTTATAGAAAAAATAAAATGTGATATAAACATATATTAAGCCAATCACAAGTTAGGTTACTTCTTGGTCTAGCCAAAAATAACTACTAAACATCAGGTAGGCATAAAATGAAATGTAACTTCTGTCATTCTGACGATGATATTGATTTATCGAAACAATTGTCAATTTTTTAGAATTTTCAATAACTTGTATTATATTGTGGAATTAACTAGAGATCGTGAGTTTCATTTAAAAACACTAATATGAGCATATTCCACGAAGTAAGGGTCGAGACAGTCAATTTCATGAAGATGATTCGGATTGACGTTTACCAATTTTGCGAAAATTTCACACAGCGTTTAAATGATGACGCAGGTTTAAGGAACCCTCAGACTAACGCGAAATATTCGCTCTCGTTGCGATTATTACACGGTTAAAACTTCGCTCCACTGTAATTCTATGGCGGCTTATAGCAACGCTCAGACATGCGCGACCGTACCTGCGATTGTGCAACGTCTTTGAAGTTCAATATCAGGAGACATAAAAATTGGTCAATCGAGGCACGATCATTTCAAAGTTTGAAAAACAATTGTAAAATTACAATAAAATTCTCCACGGATATCACCATTATCTTATTTCACAAATTTAAAATAATTTCGGCAAAAAAGGCGAAAACAAATTAAAACATATTATTATCAGTGTGTTTTTATTTGCACGTGGTTGTCGATCATTAATGCCCGTACCTATATTCAGGACTTAATGTTGGTTTCAAGCACGACATGAGACAGGGTCTGGGGTGCGATTTTTGAGTTCCCACGAATATTTGCGTGTACGATTAATTCCACGTGAATTTTTTCGTATACGGTGCTAAATGTGTATTTTCCAATACCGTTCGAATAAACGTTCGTACACGAAGAGTTTATTCTTTGATAGAAGCAGAAAGTGTGGTAAAACCCCAAACTGGCTTTGGATATCACTCATTAAGCATTTTCCCCTTTATTGTTGTTTGTTGTTAAAAAATGGGAGATTCCAGTTCTAGTGCTGCTCTTAATAGAAAATGTGGCAATATTTCGGCGGAACAAAAAAAGGAGCTTATAAATTTTCTCGATAAGCACACAGATTTGCGAAGTGGAAAATTCACCCTAGAGTTCACATTCAAGAAGGCTCAGCTGCTATGGGTCGAACTAACTAAAAATTTAAATTGTTTGCCCGGCGCTAAAAAAAATTGGAAGCAATGGCGAAGGGTAAGAAATTGAAGCAGTTTCAAAGTTTAAATTTAGTGATTTCCTGCATGAGAAAAAAAACTCTTTGTTTAAAATTACAAATATGTAAAATTTCAGAAGATGGTTTCCTTATTTTTGTTTTGTTTTAGACATGGCAAGATCTGAAATCAGTTGCCAAAAAAAGAAATCGATCATTAAAAAGCATGAAATTGCCACTGGCGGAGGACCTGCTATAGATATAAAATTAACAAGTGACGAAGAAAAAATTGTTGACATTCTGGGCCCCATATTAATAGAGGGTGACCTAAACATTCCTGAGTCAAACTGTTCCTTTGTGTTTGATGATCACAATTACAGTATAGTGGAAGAGACTCGGAAAGAGGTAAACATTGAAGACACATCTCCAAATGTAGAGGAGTACATGGCTGTGGAATTTGTTGATGGGGAAGAGAAAGAGTAAACCTCTTGTAGAACAAAGAGATAGTATCAAAACAAAAAAAAACAGTGAGAGTAAGAAGATTTGAACATTCAATCAACGCAAATGAACAATTAGTCAAACTTACTGAAGAAAAAATTAAATTGAAGGAAAATTATCTAAGTTTATACAAGAGAGATGTTGAGGCAAAATAAAAGATAGCATCTAGCTTACAACAACTATGTAATTTTTTCATTAATCAAAAGCAGTAACTACTTTAATATTTTAAATTATAGTTTCACATTTAATATAAGGTTGTAATTCTCAACTCATGCTCACGCCGGACAAAATGTATTTTTCATTACATAGTAATAAAGCTGTGTTTGTATTTATATATCTATATATTTTATGAAATCTACTCAAAATACCAAAACTATTCACTACTTCATAAAATTATCACATCATATACCCAGAGATACTTGAAAATACACATTTTGAGTTAATTACTTTCAAAGGGGTAAATTAGGAGCAAAATGATTTACACTTGCTCTTTCCTCTTCCATATCACAGGTTCAGTGATATTTTTAGGGAATTATTAGGAGTAAACAAACTATACAAACTTATTTGAAACAACTTTTATTTGAGTATTTAGAAAAATATATGACAAAATAAATATGTATATGAAAACTAAAAATATTATTTTTCCATGTGATTAATCTAATTATTTATTCTAAAGTGATTTCTTATTATCATTTGCTGCATTCGTCTGCCTGCAATTAAATAATTATTTCTTTGATTTTCTTGTTCGTGGTTGTTTAAAGGTTCATCATATATCCCATAATCAATATTTATATTGTGACCTTCATTATCTTCTTCAAACATGACTGCAGGAATGTTATTTGCTATACAAATATTATGCAGCAGTACACAGCTGTTTATTATCTTTGATGCAGTTGTAGGATTGTAATGTAATACTCTGTGTTTCAACAAACAACGGAATCTTAACTTTAATACTCCATTAAATCTTTCAATTAGGGATCTTGTTCGTTTTTGAGCAATATTATATCGTTCCTCAGGTGATCCCGGTACATCATTTTGCATTGTAGTTAACATCCAAGGCCGTAAAGCATAACCTGAGTCGCCTAAAACATTAATATAATTTTTATACAATCATACGAGTACATAAAAGTAGGTAATATTTTGAATGACTTTTCCTTAAAAAAGCAAATGAGCTAAGAGTTATGGAAATTCCAAAATTTTAAAAATTACAGGGTGTTGATGTTTGGTCTGCCACGAATTTTTGAGCCACTCTGTATATCACAGAGTATTTTTAAAATTTGCATCTTTTGGTTATATATCCCTTTCAATATACAAGGTTATTCTAAATTTTGTAGTATTCATGTAATTGTCAGTCCCCACATTGTTGGAATATCTTGTAAGTAACGTACCAAGAAATGCAAATGATCGATGCCCGTTATTGTGAAGATTCCTTATATAGCGAAAAACATTACTATTATTCCATACATAACTATCATGGGTGCTACCAGGGTATCTAGCAAGTACATTTCTAATTCTCAAATTGGAGTCACATATCTGAAAAAAATATCAAGGGTAGGTACTGTGTGGCACTGATGAAATAAGTGTAATAAAAAATGTTGGAATCTTGTTTATTTACAAGCTGTACATTTATGGATTGGTATCCCTTACGATGTACATAAATCTCTTCTCTAAATATTGGATGGTTTTTTGGTGGATAAATTGCTACATGTGTGCAATCCACAAAGCCAATTATCCCAGGAAAATGATACTTCCTGTAAAATCTGGAAAATAAAATATTAGTTCTATATTGAAGCTCATTTGTATAAAAAGCTTAATATATTGGGCTACTTAATAGTTGTCAAGGAATGACATATCAGCATTAATCTATCACCACACAACACAATCTTATTATATTTTAATATCAAGCCAAGTATAAAACAGAGCAAGATTTGTTAAAAAATTGATTGCCTTGTAGTAAAGAGAAATTTAAGCACCACACTTCATCTAGGTAACATAATTAATATAACATTGTGAAAGAGTAGGTTTACTTTCAGGTATACTTACTCTTCTCGTGTTACACGTAACTCCTCAAGATTTCTGGGCATATAAACAAAACTATTAAAAATCTCTGGAGAATTGAATCCATCAATTACTCCATGGAGAGCCTGTGAAACTGAGCTCTGAGCAACAGCATGGTCCATATGTTTAGCAACGTCCCATTGGTAAGAACCACTAGCAAAAAATCTAAGAGTCATCAAAACCTAGATAATAAAGCAGAAAAAAAGTTAGGGTATATCAATTTTGCAATTTTCTCTGGCTAACCTGCCTAAATACACGTTATTGTAGTTATACTTACTTTTCTAACTATGCTCAAGGCTGAGATTCTTGTTGAAGCAGGGAGAATGGGCTCCAATATGTTTATTACTTCTAAAGCGACAGGTTTTGTAAGTCTATAAAGTTTCACAAATTGCCTTTCTGAATATTTCTCAAAAGGATCATTAAATGGGTTCCTAGGAGGTGTATCTGCTAACTCCTCCGCTTCTTGTATAGCGTTTATGAAGTTTGAATGAATTAAATCATTAAAAGCTGCCATATTATAACCGATTATTGTGTACTATTCAAATTAACGATATACCTACTTTGCAATAAAACACACATTTTTTCAATCTAGGTTATGTATATTTACACTTTGCGTACACGAAAACATTTATTCGAATGGAATAAACCCACTCGAAACAAGCCACACGAAAGTGTTCGTATGCGATTAGGATTTGAGCATCTCGAAAATTAGGTTATTCAAATTTCATACGAAAACGTCCATTTTTCGTATACCATTTACTCTTGAATGGTTTCGAAAATCGCACACCTGTACCACAGCATATAGTTTATTAGGCTGTGCCTGTACACTATAAAGGAATCTCGGGCAGAACGTAAGATTACAGCGCTTGCGTGACTTGAGACTGCCCAAGTAGAGTAGAGACCAACCTTGAGCACGGCTTTCACATCTTCGGTTTTTATCGACGACATTTGTTTAAGAAATCTGTCAACTGTCTTTCATATTATGTTCAACTTTTATAAACATAGAAAAAAGAGGTTTATAAAAAATTTACATTTTTAAATTGTTATTAAACGAGATGGATATTGAAGATTTGAAAAAGTTTTAGAGGTTATAGACATTGTTGAAGAAATGCCAGATATTAAAAAGTTACCTAAACAACCAAGCCGGATCTCAACTTGCCCGGGAATTCACGAAATCGGGACTATTACATATAGTACAGCGGCAAAACTTGAGACGAAGTCTGACTTGGTGAAGCACGTCTCAAGTGGGAGATTGAGTGATTTCATAATACAATCTATAGTGCAGAAGAACTGGGAGTTATTTCGGTTCTTAGCGGTTGTTTCAAATTTTAAAATTAAGTATTAATTGTATTTCAGTTGTCTCATAAAATTTTACTTACACATTTCTAACGCAGTAAAAAACTGTAACTTCCAATTTTCGTTCCAGTTTTGTAGTATTAAAAATTACATTTACAACTTCGTTGTAAAATACAGTTATTAAAAAAATTTGCGGTAAATGGTACTAGTTTCCGCTGTTTCATAGTGGAATTTACTACAACTTTCGTAGTACAAAAACTGCAATTTTCAGATTTTGCGGTAGGAAAACTGCATTTACAATTTCGTTGTAAAAAACAACTCTCCTAAAAATTGTGGTAAATAGTACTAATTTTCGGTGTTACAAATTCATAGTAGAATTTACTACAACTTTTTGTATTGGTAAAAAATTGCAATTTTCAGTTCGAAGAAACTTTTACACATTTCGTAGTAACAAACTGCACTTTTCGTAACAAAAAAAAATTTAATTTCTTGTGCAGAAAAATGTATTCCTAAGACAGATTTAAATAATTTCTCTTTTTTCAAAATGGCTACTGAATTAAGGCGACTCGCTGCTAAATGCGTCATATGTGCAGTATGTGCGTATTACTGATGTCTTTAAGGCAGCAATTCTTGTCTCGTCACAGTCAAATGACGAAAATATCGAGCTTTCCAGGACCAAGATCTACAAAACGCATTTGACACCTTCTGTGAATACCTCAACGAGATTATAGGTCTCATCGAGGAAGGCGACACTTTTCTTGCGTTCCGTAAGGACACCGAATCTTATTTTTATCCGTCTACAATGTATTACAACCGGATCTGTAAACCCCCGGACGACGAAGAAGCGGACCAGAAAGCAGCACGGTTATCAGCACCCACCGCATGTACTAAAACTTCAAAGTTACATAATTCAAAGTCATTTCCTACCTTACGTGTTCCAAAATTCACTGGAGATTTAAAATGTTGTTCTTCATTTTTCGATATGTATATTCAAACTGTGCATAACAATACTTCAATTTCAAATGTTTCCAAGCTAAAGTTTCTCCTTTCTTACCGAGAGGGAGAACCTTAGAGTTTACTAAAGCGCTACTGAAACAGAGTGCTAACCGCAGACATGCATGTTTCTGGCTTATTTGCCGTTCTCAGTACGGTATAACCAAATAAGGGTGTGAAACTTGGGAGCAAAGATGTTAATCGAAACATGGGAAAACACAAACAACGGATTTCAACATGGAAACCAAACGCACATTTGTGGCTTCAATTGAAAGACAAAAACCAAGAACGACACGGAGGCTGCCTGAACCTTCCGACCCATAATAAACAGCAAAGAAGATGTATGAATATCGCGTGATATATAAACAACAATAAAGAGATTCATGGGTAATTCACGCAAAAAGAAAAAGGGCTACTGAAGGCACATATGTGCGTTTGGTTTCCCTGTTGAAATCCGTTGTTTGTGCTTTCCCATGTTTCGATCAACATCTTTGCTTCCAAGTTTCACACCCTTATTTGGTTATACCGTACTGAGAATGGCAAATGAGTCACAAACATGCATGTCGGCGGTTACCACTCTGTTTCAGTAGCCCTTTTTCTTTTTGCGTGAATTACCCATGAATCTCTTTGTTGTTTACATATCACCCGATATTTGTACATCTTTTTTGTATATACAGGGTGTCCCGGGACTAATGGGAAAAAAGTCGGGAGCGTATAATATGAGCTAAAATAATGTTAGTACTTCATATAAACTTTTTCTATGCAGGCCCTCGTTTTCGAGTTATAGGCCTCCAAAGTTTTAATTTTGAATTCGGTTTTTATTTTTAACTTTTGTACTAGTTATTTGATCTTTATAAAATTTACGGCAAAGATATAATGTATGTGTATGTTTATTTTGGTAAGGTAAACAGATTTACAGTAGTGCACTGAAGCCAGGGACGAACTACTTGCAATGGTTAGTGATCCAAAAAATTTGCAGGGATGGCACGCCCTGTATGAAATTATCGAATTTCACTTCCCCACACATTAAGCTAACGAAAAGATACTCTTGTTGGAATTCGATAAAATAAGCCGTTTGGCTAATATTTACAGTTTTATTCATGCATTTATAAGTACACAACGAGGTAAAACGTAACTTATTAATAGATGTCCAAGATTTACCTACAGTACTACAAAAAAATAATAGCAGAAGATGAAAAACATTAACGACTTATTAATTCGAAAGTTGGTAAAAACTTTTTATAAGTGTTTTTAACGTTTATCAAGTTACCATAGGATTAGTTGTCAAACGTTGTGTAGAATAGTTCGTAGTCAGTACTTGTCAATAATTCATAAGTCCTTAATTTAACAGTTACAATGGCAAAATTCGCTTTTATCGAGTACGCAGATATGCATCTAATGTATGGACTGGCTTCTCGAAACTGTTTAGAGGCCAGAAGGCTTTATGAAGAACATTTTGCAAACAGAGCATTGCCAGACAGACGAATGTTTGAGCGTATTGATCTCAGGTTACGAGAAACAGGTATGAATAAGTAAATGTAATTTTCTATGTATACAAAACAAAATTTTCAATTTTAGGAATATTTTTGCCAGAAAAAAGTGGAGAAGGTCCAGTACGAAGCATACGTACTGTGGCAGTTGAACAAGACTTGTTAAATGCAGTTGATAATGAACCATCAACGAGTTTTCTAAAAGTATCAAGAGAACATAACGTCTCGAAATTAGTTGTTCATCGCGTCCTAAAAGAACAGCTGTTATATCCTTTTCACATGAAAAAAGTACACAGTATGACAGTGGCTGATTATCCTGCACGGCTTGAGTATAGCCAGTGGTTTCTGCGACAACAACAACAGTAACGTTCTCTTTACGAACTAATCCAGTTTCACCAGAGATGGAATCATAAATTCTCATAATATGCATTTATGGGATGATGTGAATCCACATGGAATTATCCAAACTAGGAGCCAGCATAGATTCATGGTTAATATTTGGGCAGGAATAGTTGGCAATCATTTGATAGAGCCATATACTTTATTGACGGTACTTTGACTGGTCAGAGATATTTGGAGTTTTTGCAAAATTAGTTATGGAGCCTGTTTGATGATGTGCTACTAGAAACTCGTAGGAATTTATGGTTCATGCATGATGGGGCCCCTCCTCATTTCAGTTTAGATGTACGACAGCATTTACACACAAGGTTTCCTAATAGATAGATTGGTCGTGGAGGCCCTTTTCAATGGCCACCGCGATCAGGAGACGTTAATCCTATGGATTTCTTTCTCTAGGGTTATCTCAAAAGTAAGGTATACGCAACACCTGTGCAAACAAGACAAGATTTAATAGACAGAATTGTGTTACACTGCAATGTCATTAGAAATAATGTGGGATTGCTCATTCAAGTGCAAAGAAACAACCTTCGTAGACTTAGAATGTGCGTGGAAGTGGGAGGAGCTCATATTGAACATTTATTAGAATAACGTTAGTTTTTGTTGTTGTTTAGGAATTAGTATTAGTCTAATGTTTTATAACTTGTGTTTTTTGAGGTTTTCTTAATGGTTTAATAACGTTATGTTCGTAATTTTGATTAAAAGGAAGTAAATCCTGGACATCGTATAAGTTAGTCAGGTAGATTTGTACGTAGTACATTAATAAAACTGTAAATATTATCCAAACGGCTTATTTTATCGAATTCTAACAAGAGTACCTTTTCGTTAGCTTAATGTGTGGGGAAGTCAATTTCGATGATTTCATACAGGGTGTGCCATCCCTGCAAATTTTTTGGATCACTAACCATTGCGAGTAGTCCGTCCCTGGCTTCAAGGCAGTACTGTAAATCTGTTTACCTTTCCAAAATAAACATACACGTACATTATAGCTTTGCCGTAAATTTGATGAAGATCAAATAACTAGTACAAAAAATAAAAATAAAAACCAAATTCAAAATTGATACTTTGGAGGCCTATAACTCAAAAACGAGGGCCTCCATAGAAAAAGTTTATATGAAGTATTAACATTATTTTGGCTCAGATTATACGCTCCTGACTTTTTTCCCATTAGTCCCGGGACACCCTGTATATATATATATATATATATATATATATATATATATATATATATATATATATATATATATATATATATATATATATATATATATATATGGTTAAGAGTGCGATGTTCTTGAGTAACAATATCAAACGAAAATATGAAAATGCTTGTCTAATACAAACCCTCAATTACCTGAGAGAAAAAGATTTCCAAATAGTCTTGGTTCAGTCGGCGTGTTAAGATATATCTTGTTCCAAATTCTTTATTCATGAAGGCCTATATGGTTTGTAAAGTAGAGTGTCCTTTTGAAAAACTTGTAATTTCTTCTTGCCATTGCATGTGATTCCAACTATAGTAGAATCCATCTATTCAAAAATATTCTCTTGCAGTTCTAAGTTTGTCCTATAAGGCTTCTTTAAAGGGATTGATGCTGATGGGGAGTACGAGTTTAATATATCAAACCAGTTATAGACTAACTCAAAAAAATCGGCCACCACAACAGTCTTTTTTTGTCGACTCCTGGTAGGTACATTTTTAGAGCAGTTGCAGTTCTGTTTGGAAATAATTGTGCTGAAAGTTTTACATGTTGTCCTTGTGTCTTTTCTACATTAATATCCAAAGATGATAGTTTCAAACATGAACTAATTTCTGTTCTGGTACTGTCAATTAAGTCTTTAATACAGTCTTTACGAATTTTTGTGCCATCATTTAATAAAAATCCAGTATCTAACAACCAATTCCTCAATAGCTTTAGTAAGTGGGGAGGATCGGCAAAAAAATATTCAGGTTTTTTGTGATGGGATGGACTGAGAAAGTTTTATCCGATGTTATCCCCATTTGTTTCCATAACCCTTGATTTTCACCACCACAGTCAGAAGTACAAGCAATTACCTCATATTTTATTTAATGTAATCGAAAAATTACATTTTCTAGTAATTCCTTTTGTCACTTGTTGATCAAAGCCTACGTAACTTGTTTCCAGTTTTGAAATACTCTACGTGCCCTTATTATAACGAGAAAAACCTACTAACCCTCTCAGTGCTCGTTATAGGTATGCGGATTGTCTCACGTGGTACAACCCGTTTACAAAAGGGCGCCAGAGAAGTTTTGGCAAGCACCCAAGACTTCCTAAGTTAGCCCACAACTCCTCAGTGGGTTAACAACACTCACTACACACTCCAAAGGTTAAAGTGATAGGTAAATTATCATAAGTAAATAAAAGTCAGCAAGAATCCCCTGATTGAAGATTTAATTAGTCTTTGTGGACCAAAGGTCTCTTTTCAAAATATTTATTACAATGTCACTACCAAAAATGTTACAAATAACGTCTGAGCTCAGCTGAAGGCTGTAATCTCAGAACGTAGATGGGCTGAAGGCCGAAAACTACATAAATCCAAAAATTTCTAACTAGTTTATCAGTTACAACTCAAGTAAATAACTGAAAAGCAGATTCTATAAACTCTGAGCAGAGCTGAAGGCTTCAAACTCAGGGTGCAGAAGAGCTGAGGGCCCCAAACTACACCGATGTCTCAATTCTAAAATTCTAGAGAATCGACCAAATTGTTCATGTACAATATCCCAAAAATACAACGATAATATATATATATATATATATATATATATATATATATATATATATATATATATATATATATATATATCAAAATCAACAATGTATAGTTACAAGGGTTCACACTTTCGCAATTCATACCAGTATCAATATAAATATAAATAATTGCATAAGCCAAAAATTTAAATAGCAACGAGTTTAGCGTTGCTAGAGAAAATACAACTCAAAATTATGTACGGTGCAAGTTATATACATAAAATCATCAGAAATAGGCAAAAAAACCACTAAATAACGCAATACCAGGTACGTACCGTAGTGTCTTAGCGTATCTTAAACTATGAGCAAAGATTTCAAATTTTTTAAATATCAAGTACAAGTGTAAGCGAAATTATAGTAATTGCCGCAAAAAACTGAAATAAAACTTTATATGGAAAACAGTAATATGTGAAGCATAAATGTGAGTTTACTAATGAAGTTGAAGAATAAAGAAAAAGGAAAACTGTTCACTCATCCTTTTCCGGCACCAGAACAGGAACTGAAGTTTCTCCAGAATATCCCAGCTCTCCTGGAACTGGTCTCACTGACCCATCAAATTCCAATCAGTGTTTTTTTTTTATTTTTTTAATGTCCACGTACAAAAACCCCCCTAAAGTAGAGAAACGAATTAATCTCTACATAGGGTTTACATGTTACCCCGGTCAAATTTTCGACGTACCCCCGTAATATCCCATCACTCATCCTTTTCCGGCACCAGAACAGGAACTGAAGTTTCTCCAGAATATCCCAGCTCTCCTGGAACTGGTCTCACTGACCCATCAAATTCCAATCAGTGTTTTTTTTTTATTTTTTTAATGTCCACGTACAAAAACCCCCCTAAAGTAGAGAAACGAATTAATCTCTACATAGGGTTTACATGTTACCCCGGTCAAATTTTCGACGTACCCCCGTAATATCCCATCATACTGACTATATTAACAACACCCGAAAATCGCAAATAATCATACATCATGACTTTTAACTGTATAAAGCCACCTACACTGAGGTTAAAAACTATGTGACTGGTTTTTTCCGCTTAGCAAAAAAAACTATGATACCAAAAAAACCCATAATATAAAAACTATGTCGTTGGACACATCCCTGAATATTTATACAACCCCCGTGATATATTCTTATTTCAACAAAATATAAAGTAATGAAGAATATGAACTAATAAGAATTTATGAAATGCATCGAAACTATCTCGTGAAATCCAGATTACATACTCCAATAAACTACGAATCAAAACTAAAATTTCTACGTTAAAATACCTATGAAAATGTTAATTCCGAGAAAGTATTTTCAACCATTTACCTTTAAAATGAATCCTTCTAACTAACGCCGTCTACGGAAATTTACCTCAAAAACGCAATTCCTCTCAATTCTCATGGAACCCACAGTCATCGACCGTTTTTGGACCAGAAACCTATCGGGTCGGAGTTGCCAATTGTTGGTTCCAGCTGTATTTCTCTTCCCCTATGTCGGAATTGTCGGGTTTTCCAATAAAACACTTATGGCTCCCAGAGCACATGCAAAAATTTTAAGTTGAAAAGAGGTGTGTTTACACCTTGACGGCAAATGCAGGACTGAAATTTTTAACTTCGTATCGAGAGCGCTGTGACTTCTCCCAGTCGACAGGTTAGCCAATATTAAGTCTCCGACGGCTCGGCGAATTTTCGCGTTACATTATGACTTCCATATATTGGTGTGGTCCGACAATTTATTTATCCTCTTGGCTATATTTATACAAGGAGGATACTTTTACTTCATAAAAACATAATGGTACTACATTAAAATTGTTACTTTTTGTTTTACCAGCTATTTCCATAATTCGTAAAACATCATCTAAAACTCCATTCCTTAAATTAATATTTGCAGCCCACTGTTGCAATGTAGATATTCCAGGCAATGGATAATGCAAGGTTTGTTTTAAGTATATGTACGTTCGTTTACTGAAATATCTCAAAGTTAAAGCTTTAGAGAGTTCATTCTGTGTCCAGCTTGCTTGGGACTTCTTTTTTAATGCAATATCAACTTGATTTGGAGACAAAACATCTTTCAATTCCACTTTTATTCTTTCTTCCAGCTGAATGTTCTTGTCATGTTTATATTTCATTATCTCCTCTTCTCGATTGAATATTTTGAGTTTTAAAATTTCCTGATCACTTTCTTAGTAAACAATTTTTTTCCGCTCCTCATTTTCTGATGCAAATTTTTTTATCATCGTATCATCATCTGTATCCTAACTTGTGGATGGAGTATTAGAGATGTCCATAAGAATATTACTGGAACCATTACTAGGTGTACTACATGGTTCTACCAATTTTGATTCTAACAAATATTTCACAATCTCTTCGTTTTCTTTTCGAATTTTCCGATAAGCTCTTCCAGACACTTCTGTTTTCTCAATACCAGTCAAAGGTAAAAATAATGTTGAGATGGCTAAAAAAATTTGATACATTATAAGATTATGAGTTATAATTTATTATAATAAAGGTGAGAGGAAAACGGTAAACAGATGAAATTAAAATTTAACTACTAAGTAATAGTTTTGTCTTTAATCTATTTTTCACTCCGCTATTTTTACTTACCATTTATTCTTACATGTTTTGGATGATAGTTCATTAAACGTGCTTAACCAGACAAAAGGAAGTGCTTGTTTTTAGGGATCTACTTATCTTTTCGGTCACATTTCTTATTTCTTTACCCATTCTATTACAATAAGGTCTTTGGGAAAGGTAAAAAACATGATTTTTTCCATCTGGATCAGGAATTTTGGAATAGCTGTTACATGTAGCTATGCTACAAATATTACCGCCACTCATCTAAATAAATATTCAATTTAATGTATGCATTTAATGTAACTTTTTGTTGGTGAACAAAACTTCTATGTAAACACACAAATCTGAATGCTTTTACTATATAACTTAAAAAGCTAACTTTAGTGTTCACAAATATGTACTCTTTTAGCAACAAATAAACTTCAAAAATGAGAATAAGTAAAGTAAAATACACAAAAATGAAGCAAACAAATAAACAACCGTGTTCAAACATAGACCTCTATCATCTCGATGACTTATCAATCCCTCTCTCCCCGCTTCCATCACAGTGATACCTTCTTCTTCTTTGTTTGCCATGCTTTGTTATGAAACGTTGGCTATCATCAAGCGGTCAGGCGTTGTTTAACATCGAGTTGACAAATTGTTGGAAAGCTTCTCGATTGGTAACTACATGAAACAATTCTTCGACTGTTCGACCTGTCCAATGTCTAATATTATGAAGTCAAGAAAGCTGTTTTCTGCCAATCCATCGCTTTCCTTCTATTTTACCCTGGATAATTAATCGGAGCATGTGATATTTATGCCCCCTCATATATGTCCAAAGTATTCGACTTTTCTTATTTTGATGGTGTTTGTGAATTCTCGCTCTTTATGTAGGGATTCTAACACATGTTCATTAGTTACGTGTGCTGTCTACGGAATTTTTAGCATACGGCGATAGCACCATAACTCAAACACTTCCAATTTATTTAGGTGCTTGACTTTCAGTGTCCAAGTTTCACATCCATAAAGCAAAACAGACCAAATGTAGCACTTTAATACTCTTAGACGGATGTTCATCGAAAGACTTCTATTACATAGTACAGAACGCCAACTAGTGAATCTTTTACGTGCCAGTTCTATTCTGGTTGAGATTTCTTCATCGCTTTCAACTCTACAGTCCATCCAGCTAACCAAATACCTAAAGTGTTGTACTCTGTCCAGAATTTTATCACCTAATTTTAATTTTGGATACTCGATATTAGTTTTACCGACAACCATCCACTTCGTTTTCTTTGTGTTGACACTTAAACCCTTTTCTTTGCATGCATTGTTTACTGCATTTAGTAGTGTTTGGAGGTCATCGAGGCTTTCTGCCATTACAGCAGTATCATCAGTGTACCTAATGTTGTTAATGACTTCTCCACCAATTTTAACACCTTTTTGACGATATTTCAGCGCTTCTTCAAAGTCAGCTTCCGAGTAGACATTCAAAAGCATTGGTGACATGACACATCCCTGCCGAACGCCCCGTGTAATAGGAACATTTTCTGTTCCACTTGTACTCTAGCAGTCTGGTTATAGTAAAAGTTTTTGAGCAGTCTTACATCATGTGAGTCAAGACCAATTCGATCTAAGCATTGAAACACTGGTGTATGCGGTACGTTGTCAAAGGCTTTCTCGAAATCGATGAAACATAAGTAAATATTTTTACGAAATTCAACACTCTTTTGCAAAAGTGTTCGCATGCAGAACAACGCCTCACGGGTACCCATGCCGCCTCGAAAACCAAACTGCTCATAACTGATTCTGTCCTCACAAAGTCGATATATACGATGGTGCAATATTTTAAAAATAATTTTAAGTGTGTGACTCATCAAACTGATAAGTCGGTAGTCACCACATTCTTTTGGGTTACTCTTTTTCGGGATAGTAACAAATAAGGATTCTAACCAGTCGTCTGGTATTTCACAAGTGCTATATATCTTGTTAAATAAGGATGCGATGATCCCAACGCTCTCGTCGTCTAATAATTTTAGCAGTTCGGCAGGTACTTCGTCCGGTCCAGGGGTCTTTCTTCGCTTTGCTTGATCTATTGCTTTTTGTACTTCGGAAACTAGGATCGGTGGGCCTTTGTCCCTGTTTGATGTTGTTTGTTGGTATTCTCTTTGGTCGTCTTTGAATAATTCTTTTATATAATTTTCCCATTGGGTACAGCGCTCCTCTACCTCACTTAATATTCTTCCACTAGAGTCTCGGATGATACTTGTCTTGTAAGTTTTACGTATTCCCGTTAATTCTTTTAGATTTTTTTGTAAGTGGAAACTGTCATGCTGTTGTTCCAATTTTTCAATTTCTAGACAAGATTCCTTTAGCCATCGTTCTTTTGCTGCTTTATTTTTTTCCATTTTTCCTTATTAATTTCATTATACTTTCCTCTATTTTTGGTTTTGTGTTGTTTTCTTATGTCCATTAGGTCTAAAATATCCACACTTTTTTAGCCTTACATTTTTTTGGTAAATTCTTTTGAGCTGTAGTCATCATTTATTTGTTTCCAGTAAACATTCGCAGTGCTACAGTCTTCAATTTCAATTCCGTGCATTTTCGTGTTGATATCTTGAGACACCTTATTTAGTTTGTAAGGTTCATGGATTGCATCTAGGACTATCGTAGGGGTCTTCTGAGTTTTATTGCACCTGGGTAGGTCTTAACCGACTTTATGCAATTTTCAAATCTCTCATTTATTAATATATAATCAATCTGATTTCTTATAACGTTGCCTTCTCCATCACTTGGTGCCTTCCAGGTGTACAGTCTACGATTTGGCAGACAGAACCACGTATTCATGATTACAAATCTTTCTTCCTGGCAGAACTGTACCAACCGTTCTCCTCTATTATTTCGATTTCCTAATCCAAACCGTCCAACCAGTAATATGAAGAGTGTTTTCTGATCCAACCTTAGCATTAAAATCACCCATTATGATAGTAATTTCATGTTTTATCGTCATACCTACGGCTTCTGATATAAGTAGATAAAGAGATTCAACAACTGTGTCATCTTTGTCAGCAGTGGGTGCATATATTTGTATTATATTTATATTAACTGGATATGCAGGTAACTGTACTAGCATTACCCGATCTGATAATGGGACACATTTTTTCAAAGATTTTGTCAGTGATTTCTTTAGAATGACCGCTACACCGTTTTGATGTGACTCATCGTTGGTTCCCGAGTAATATATTTGATAATCTTGTGAAGTATAGCGCCCGTTATTTGGCCATCTTACTTCGCAGACTTCTAGGACTGAAATATCGAGTACGTCCATTTCTTGTAATAGGTTTCTTAGTTTTCTGGCTCCGTATAGTGTTTTCACGTTCCATGTGCATATTTTAAGCTTTTGGTGTTTGTTCAACTTTATGGATTTTTACAGGGTTTTCGCATGTTAACGACCGGGGAAGCCCTGAAATATTCTCCTGCCGGTGCTTGAGGTCCGATTCCATGATCAGTAACATTTATTTTGTCGCCATTACTTGCCATGATGACTATTCTTGGAATATCCATCAGGATCTTTAATATAGTGGTTTTCCGTTGCCTACTATAGCTCCATGCCGCTGACCGTTTGCCGGCTCATTCGCCTTTTGGAACAATTTCTCATTCCAAGGACAAGAAGGTGCCCTAGTCTCTTGTCAGTTCTTCCACCCTGAGCTGTTGACTGACGAAAGAGGAACTGCTTATCCCGGAAACTCGGTCGACAGAGCCTCGTTAGTTATCTGGCAGGCTGCACCACGTGCAGGTAAGGTTGTCATTTGGGTTGGTATCATCTTTACCATCACCCCTTACACCCCACAGTGATACCAGATAACCTATATTTTAATATAAAAACCTTCATTTTGTTGAACTACATTCAATGGTTGGAGTGAATTGTTATATATGTAAACCTCCCCACAATAAAATTCCTTATCTAATTACAGATTCCACTAATGATCTGTAAATCAGTTGCAGTTTATTTATTATATTTCTGACACCGTTGGTCCATTTAAGATTTTTATCAGTCGTGATACCCAGATGTTAACAATTCTTTTGTTCCGAGATTTTAAGATTTGTGTTACCAATTTTAAGTTTGGTATAATCAGGTCAAGGAAAAAGCAATATAAGAAGTCTTTGAGACATTTAAGAATAATCTAACCAAGATTTGACTTTGGACATTCGAGACTCTACCTCTTGTTGAGTAAACGCCGCGAGTTATCATTAAATATTAATACTGTACAACTGTGTACCATATAATCGACCCTTCTATATTAGTTTGTAAAAGAGAGTTAATATATGTTATTGCAATTTGGTGAGCAGTATATGTTGCGATTTGACGAGCAGTATATGTAACGAAAACAAATTGACAAATATCTATGAACAATTGTATTTAATTATCTAACTATCAACTCGCCGCATCATTTGTTGTATGTACCTTAATATCTGTTACTTGCAAGATTTGATTTACGTTGTTAATATTATAGTATTTAAGTGTTTTCTATTAAACGTTACTTAAAATTCCGACTGGCTCTTCTTTCCAAAAACCGAATCGAAGATAAACAACAACAACAACCTTTGGTGTCCACTCCACTAATCTAGTTCATGTACACCATATGTGATGAACCATAGTAGCTCCAATACCGTACCTTCAGGTACCCTCATGTTTATCGCCTGGGTATTACTATAAATGCTTCCAATTTTGAGGATGTGTTTTCTGTTAGCGATATAACTAGAGAATAACTGTAACACGGTGCCCTTAACTCAATAATCTTCGAGAACATTTAGTAAATCTTTGTATTTAATTTGAAAACGGATGTGGCTGATAGTTCTTATCGAACAATCAAACTCAGTTCCCTTTAAGATAAATCAGAAAGGAGAAAGTTTTCGAAAGATTAGTTCTTATTATATTTTATTATTTTATTGAGTACACACAAATATGAGTTCCCTGTCATTTGTCGTTGATAAAAAATGTAAAGACAAAATGTTGGAAGAGTTAGAAACAACTGAAGAAGAGCTTCAAGAATGTGTAGTAGTGATGAAACGTTGGTTCGAAATACAACCTCATCTTCCCGAAATACCATGTAAGTAATAATATGTTCTTATACACAGTTTTCATTTTTAAATCGCCCTTGTAACATCACATAATCGATCTAATCGACACAAACGATCTAGCTATCGTGAACTAGTAAAACGGTTTGAAAAACTGTTATTTACAAGCTGAAGTTACCATCACTATACATTGTAATTTGTATATATTTTTTAGGTCAGACCAAAATCGAATTTGCTCTGATGAATAACCAAATGGATGTTCAAAAGACTCAAGAAACATTTGATTTATATTATACACTGAGGGCTACGATGCCACAAGTATACGAACGTGCTAATCCTAATACACCTCTAATGCAACTGTGTGCTGAGGACTGGTAAAAAATAATTCACTTCAATTTATATCAATTTCAATTTCTTAAAGTGCATTCCAAAAGATATCTTGCACCTTCACATTCCCGTATATATTATACTCATTTTAAATAATGCTTAGGACTAATTTAAAAATGTTATTATTAGAAGTATGTGCAAAAATCCTGCCTTTTCTCTTAGGAGCCTCTATTAAAGGATTTAAAGGTATTATTAGATCAATTTGTTAAATAAAGTATGGCTGTGAATGTTTAATAATGAACAAAAGAACAAAAATACTATACTAAATGAAGAATCAGCAGTCACATCAACATTAGAGTATATATAGACAATATGCATGATGATAGTAATATTGAATCAAAAAGTAAATGGTTTTAGAGAGAAGATTTTGAAAAATTACCTAGTTTTAATATAAACATTTAGATTATTGAGATTTCCAGGAAAATAATAATATAAAATAGTGCGATCGGACATGTCAACCGAAACAGCACATGACGTCACGCCTCAGTAAATAATCGATTCCTACATTATTTCATAAGTTGATTATTTGTTTATTCGTATTTCATGATTAAAATAAAGAATCCAAGAATCATCAACGATGGCACAAGGTTTTTTTTAAAGCAAATGGCTCTAATTTGGCAACATTTGTTTTGTTGATGTTGAGAGAACTTATTGCATCAAATAAATACTTCCATGTAAGAATATATATATATATATATATATATATATATATATATATATATATATATTTATATATATTTCAGCACTAAAGGCCCAGTTGGCCCATTGGCCCATGGCTTGGTTTGTGATTTTTTTCCAGAGTCTTCTGTCTCTTGCCTTTTCTCTCCAATTAGTAATATGGCTCTGTTCTATGTCCCTAATTACTTCGTCTTTCCATCTTGCTTTTGGTCTACCTCTTCTCTTCCTTCCTCCTATTCCGCTGTTAACGATTTTCTTTGGCATTCTATCGTCATTCATCCTCATGATGTGGTCTAGCCAGCTAAGTCTTTGTCCTTTAGCAACTGCGATTATATTTGGTTGTTCAAATAACTCTAGTATTTCTCTGTTTGTTCTTCTTTCCCATCCTTCCGTTGTTCTCTTTCCTCTATATATTTTCCTTAATATTTTCCTTTCCCATACTCCTAGCAGCTACTGTTCTTTTATCCCCAATGTCCATACTCCACTTGAAAATAATATTATAGGTCTAATAATTGTTTCGTATATGCCTATTTTGAGATTTCTGGAAATACTTCTACTGTGTATTATTCTTCTAAGTGAATGAACGCACCGATTCCCTGCCATTATTCTTCTTTGTATTTCTCTGTTTATTTCTGGTTTTCTGTAGAATTCTCTCCCTAGGTATGTAAACTGCTCTACTTCTGCGAATTTGTAATTTTTTCCTGTTTCTGTTGTTATGTTTAAAGTACTTTGCTGATTATATTCTTTTTCTGTCCATGTCATTTATTTCGTCTTATTTTCATTTATTTCTAATCCCACCTGAAGTGCTATCTTTTCTAATTCTAATATTACTTTCTGTAGTTCTTTTTTCCCTTTGGTTACGATTACTAAATCGTCTGCAAAAGCTAGACATTGATGTTTTTTATTATACAATAACCCATTTCTGTTCATTTCGGCTTTCTTTATGACATATTCTAGAGCACAGATGAACAATATCGACAACAGGAAATCTCCCTGCCTTACACCTTCTTGCACGTTGAACTTGTCGGATGTTCTTGTTCCTACCCTCACCATATTATCCGTTTCTTTTAATGTTAGTTTTACTAATCTAAAGAGTTTCCCTCTTATTCCTAGTTCGTTTAAAGCTATATATAGTTGTCTTCTCTTTATTCTGTTATATGCTAGCTTAAAGTCTATGAATAGCACATATGTTTCTTTATTATGTTCGTAGCTTTCTGCCTGTAGCTCTCTTAAGGTGAATATCTGATCTATAACTGATCTTCCTTTTCGGAAGCCACATTGGTATTCTCCTATTTCTTGCTCCAATGTTCTAGAAAGTTTATTTTTGAGATGTGTGGCTAAGATTTTCTATGCAACATTTAACAGAGCGATACCTCTGTAGTTTATATAATCAATTTTTTCTCCTTTTTTATAAATTGGAATTAGTACCGCTTCATTCCAGTCTTCGGGAAATCTTTCTTGCTCCCAAATTTTTTCAACCAGCTGGTGTATCCTCCCTGCTTATGGTTTCGCCTCCATATTTAAGCATTTCTGCTGTTATCTGCTCACTCCCTGGACTTTTGTTGTTTTTTAGCTTATTCATTATTTCCTCAATTTCGGTTAAAGTTGGTGGGTCTTCTGTATATTGGGTGTTTTCTTCTCCTAGATCTTCCCATTCTATCTCATATTCCACGTTCCTCGCAGGACTTAAGAGTTCTTTAAAATATTCCTCCCACGTTTCTATTAATCTCTTGCTCATTTCCTATTAATTTCCCCTCTTTATTTTTATAATACACCGGTCTCTGTTGGTAGCCTTTTCTTTCTCTTGTGATTCCCTGGTACATACTTCTGATTTCTTTAATATTGTCACTTTCTTCTATTTCTGTCAGAAGTTTTTCTGTATACTCTCTTTTCTTATACCTTATTAATTTTTTACAGTGTTTCCTCTGTTCTGTGTATGTTTGTTTTGATTCTTGTGTTTCTTTCTTTATCATTTCTAGTCTTCTGGCTTTTCGTATCTCTATTTCTTTTTGGCATTCTTCATCGAACCACTTTTTCCTTCCTGATGGAGTTTTTTCGTGGATGTGTCCAATTGCTACTTCTGTGCATTTTTTTATGTTTGTCCAGATACTCTCTATGTCATTTGTATCGTGAGCTGTCCGTATAGCATAATTATTTATCATTACTGTATACAACTTTCTTTCTTCGTGTTTTGTAAATCTACTCCTTGTGTTTTGATTCTTCTCATTCCTTTTTCGATTTCTTTGCTGTGGTATTTCTTGTTTAAGCTTTATTCCTACCAAAAAGTGGTCAGTGTCTGCATCTGGCCCTCTATAACTTCTGATATCTGTTATAAACTTTTCTTCGTTTATTAATACATGGTCTATTTGATTGGTGTATGATCCGTCAGGTGATCTCCAGGTGCCTTTATATATTTCTTTCTTTTCAAAATATGTGCTTTTTATTCGCATGACAGTTTCTTTTGCGAAATGGATCAACAGCTGGCTGTTTTCATTTGTGTGTTCATGTTTACTAAATCTACCTATTGTGGGCTTGTACATCCTTGTAAGTACATTATTATTAATATTTAGCGCTAAGTAAAATTTAATTCGTACAAACCATTTTTAAACTTAAGTCATGAGTTATTTCTCAGGTTAGTTTATCAGTTTTTTTACATATTAGTGGAATTCGATTTGCTCGTTCGCTCGCTCGAGCAAATCGAGTGTAACGCTCGCGTTTTTTTTGACTTTTGCTTGAAGCCCACACAAACTTTCTCCTCTTTCCCCTCGAGCACCAACAATTGTATTTGTATTTCATGCACATATCCACATTGAGGTTATACTTCCTATTGCAGTATTGATTATCATATTTTCAATAATTTCATTCATATCAGAGGCATAAGAAACAAGAAATCAAAAATTTCAAAAAACTAACGATATAAACTATTTTTTGAGGTTATGTGGTGCACACTCAAGCGTTCTATTTAAATTTGTCGTGTCACTACCGAGTACTCAGCCTGAGCAGTGTGTGTTGCTCGAGCCTGGAAATCAAACACCACTTTTATATCTTCTTCTTTTTTCTACTCATATTTTTCACACACGAAAAATGTGTTATTGCTGTTTTTAATTAAACATAAACAGAACGCAATATCTACTGAAGCGTGATGTCATTTGAGATTTCGCGCTTAATTCAAAGTAGATAGAATAAAATGCAATAATTTTCTTTAAAAATTAGTTTATTGCGGAAACAATGTATTTTTCGGAAATAGCAGACGTGTACCTACATTGTTAGATGGGATTTCAAAATCTGTCATCATGCCTATTGGATTGTCTGTGACATTTACAGCCTATGGGGAAAATATACTAGCCAAGAGGGCATGGGGAACGAAAATTGCTATTCCGCAGCAAACAAAAAATTTGATGTTTTTTCGATTATTGAAGATCCCCATTAGGCCACCGAAAATCACATCAGTCAGTTTTTCGGAAATATCTCGCTTCCTATTTATCCAAAAAGTTGGTACTTAATCATGTTAAATCAATTTTCCATATTCCACAAATGACACATAAATATTCTACGAGATTGAGACGTATGATGGATATAGAGTTCAAGCACATGCGCACATACATTAATAACCCTGAAACCACAGAAAACACCAGCTTGATAAGCAACGAAATCCTGCCTAAATCCTATGATGTTTTGGGCGCAAAATTTCGTGACCTTCAAACTGACGTTGACAGATAACTGAGCATTTTTACTTGACTTTACACGAAGACAAATGTTAAAAAAATGTAAATTAAATCTTACCTACACGCAAAAAAGTGGAACCAAAGAATCTCAAATAATAATTATTTTTTTTTATGGCTTGTTTCGACAAATTTTTAATTGTCAAAGAAAGATTTAAGCATTCAACCGTGTAATATTTTGAACGCGGGTTGATAATTGGTGAAAACTCTTTAAATATGAAGAAATGCCAAAGTATAATTTTCACAATAGGTCTGTTAAACTTAAATTATGAATTGTTAAAGTTAATTTAACAGCTAAACAAACAATGTGAAAAATATACTTAGCATTTCTTCATACATAAAGTTTTAGCTTCTGTTTTTGAAGTTCCATCCATTATTAAAAATAACGAGCTATTGTATTACCAAATGATTTTCATGTTCTATATTGTTATCGAAATTATATGTATAAGTATGTATTTAAGTAGCGCTGTATGTAGGATAGGGTGAGTATAAAAACCAATAAAATAATATACAGAGTGGCCCAAAAGTCTGGAAACGGCCAATTATCTCGTAAACTGCTAGTCCTAATTGTACAAAATTTGGGGTACACCTATTTTGCGATACGGAGATTCCAGATTTAATATTTGCAATGTTGCCAGATTTCCCGTTTCTCTTATATTATTAGTAACTTTGGTTTTTCAAATGCATCACCCTGTATATTCAATCATTTTTGGAATCTCCTATTCAATACGAGTTCAATCATATGTAACACTTATGATTTTATGTAGTTTGGAAGGTCTTAAATAAATAAAACACAAGTCTGGCAACGCCTAATTGTCTCATTAAATGTTTTAATACAAACTATTTTCAACTACATTAAACCGTAACAATTGAAATATTGCAACATTTTTAACTCAATGGTTACTTTATCAAGTGTTCAAAATGTGCTCCATTTGTGAGTTGACAGTACCCTAATCGATGGTAGAATGCATCTACCACATTTCTCCATGATTGTCTAGAAATTAATCGAGATTCATCGATGATTCGTTGCCTTAGATCTGCAAGACTTGCTGGTTTAGTTTTGTAAACTGAATTTTTCAAGTATCCCCAATAAAAATAATCTTTAGGATTGAAATCAGGTGAACGTGGAGGCCATTCAATTCTACCTCGTCTACCAATCCATCGTCCAGGAAATATCCCATCTAAATAACGCCGGACATTTACACCAAAATGAGCTGGAGCTCCATCTTGCTGAAACCATATATTATTAAAATTGGCTCCAAACAAGTTTCTCAGTGTAGGTACAATTTCATTTCTAAGTAGAAGTCCATATTTATCTGACGGTAAATTTCCTTCGATAAAAAATGGCCCAATTAACTGAGTACCTACTATACCTGACCATACATTTAATTTTTGTGGTCTTTGAGTATGGTTCTCACGCATCCAGTGGGGATTTACGTCACTCCAGTACCTTAAATTGTGTCGATTTACACTGCCACAAAGTGTAAAGGTTGCTTTATCGGAAAAACATATTCTGTTAACAAAATTTTCATCATTTTCAATTTTATCCATCATTATCTCAGTAAACTCTAATCTACGATCGAAGTCATCTTCACTTAATTCTTGCAATAACTGAATTTTGTATGGTTTAAATTTAGTCTTATGTAGTATACATAAGACTGAAGAACGACTTACATCATGTACTTGTGCAACCCTGCGTGAGGATGTATGTGGATCTTCAACAAAACTCTGCATTATATCTAAAGTTTTGTTGTCATTCATAACTGTTTTCGGTCTACCTGATCGGTATCTGTCTTTTACTCTTCCAGATTCCTCAAATCGCTTTACAGTTTTTTGTACCGTCGCCTTATGAATAGGAGAACGGTTTGGGAAAGTATCGTTGAACAAGTTGGCTACTTCACAATAAGATCTTTTTCTGTCGCCGTACCCTCTCATCATTAGAATAGTAATTCGTTCTTTTTCGTTAAGAGCCATTTTAGAGAAGCAATTTACCTTGCAGAACTTTTCAAAACACATCAAACTACTGTCAGTATTAGTTAATAATGTAAATGGTGGACAAATGTCAAAATCACAACATTCTACATTTAAATTACTTCAAATCTACATATTTTTTACTGTTTTATGTATTTAAGACCTTCCAGACTACAGAAAATCATAAGTGTTACATATGGTTGAACTCGTATTGAATAGGAGGTTCCAAAAACGACTGAATATACAGGGTGATGCATTTGAAAAACCAAAGTTATTAATAATATAAGTGAAACAGGAAATCTGGCAACATTGCAAATTTTAAATCTGGAATCTCCGTATCGCAAAATAGGTGTACCCCAAATTTTGTATAATTAGGACTAGCCGTTTACGAGATAATTGGCCGTTTCCAGACTTTTGAGCCACTCTGTAGATTATATATTTAGAATACCAGTTTACAATAGAAAGAATTTCAGTAAATGATGATATAAAATTACAATAAGTATGGTACTTGAATACAAAATTTTTATAATTGATATATTTAAAAGTTACACTTCACCAGATTCTGAATTATATATCTTATAAATATTTTACAAAAGAAAATCTACTGATGTATATGACAAAGAAGTTATAAAAAAGTAGTGAAAGTAAAATTTTCTGCATAGTTATCGAAGATTTGTTGCGTTTTCCAATTATTATCACATTATGTGATTTTTTCTGGTTGAACAGTTTTTGCCGTTTTTCTGGTAATCCCTCCAAGTAATATTACGATATAACTTAGACACACATAATATAGTACTTCTTGTGGCACTAGCTTATTTTGTGTGATCGCTTGTTAAGGAGAATTTGTTTGCTCATGTCGTGGATGACCCTCCAAAACTGGAGAAGAGATGAGTTTTGTTACTGTCCCCAAGGGCGATGTTAGGTATGTGTATTTTATAATGTTATTTAGTCAAACCAAAGCATTATATTATGCTTGCCAAATCCATAATCAAAGTACAGAAGATCGATTATCTGAAACAAAAAAGGAAAATAGAGGAAGACTATATGCACAGGCTTTATTATAGACAACGTGTTGTTTTATTCATCCATCACATTTTCCAGTGTCTATTTTCTGAAGACCAGTAGGAACATTTTCTTATATTGATAGCAAGTGAACTTGGAATGAATAACCGAACATTTTTACATTTTAACAAAACTATAAAAAATACTATTGTATAAGAAAAACAAAACAGTTAGACTAAAGCCATCTATTTTGATGCATATTATCTTACAGAAGTGAATCTAAATGATGATTATATTTACAAGAGATTGAGAAGCATCACCAATATGTCTTTTGGCGGCTTGAGACGAATGTCCCAATTGCTCAAACGGCATGGTATCTGTAATTATAAAAATAATTGTAATAAACAGCAATTTTAAATAATCTGTTCAAAAAATGTCAAGCATTCTTAGATTCTACACTCTAAAGAATACATAACATTTACATTGCAATTCTATACAGCTGTTTATATACAAAGCATATGACGATTCACAGATGGTGCTGCCTGTCCTCTCCGACAATAAATGATTATCCATAAGCACAGCCAGTGTGTTGTCGTTTAAGTCGAAGTCACGTTAAAGCGTCAAAACAATAAAAATAATATCACCTCCTTATAAAATTTTATATTAGTTTTGTGTCACCTTCTACTGTGAATGTTTGTGAGGAAATTTAGTGCCGATTTCAACATATTAGGTGAGTACAATGTTCATTAGATGATTCTAACCTCAAACAACAGTTACAAATGTGCGGTGGGTTTTGTTTGTCACGTTGGCCATCTCTCCCTAGCATTTGGGAGAGATGACCAACCAATAGTAGGGACAGATGGCCATATATTTTTACGTCTCTTTCTTTACAGTTTGGCATCATTTCCATTCTGCTGCGAAAACATGCCAACGGAGTATCAAAGAAGGAACTCGAATCGTGGAAACTACACTGAAGAAAATCTGCGGCGAGCAATGGACGCTGTCAGAAACGGTTCTTCTGTGAACGGTGCTTCAAAAAATTATGGCATTCCTAGGAAAACTCTTGAAAGGAAATTGAAAAAAAATTTGTCGACGATAGGTAAAATGGGGCCGGATATCATGTTGGGGGAGGCAAATCAAAATAAATTGGTGTAACATATTAAGAAGGCACAAAAATGCGGTTTTCCTATGACAGCTCCAGATGTTCGAAAGCTTGCCTATAATTTTGCGGAAAGTCTAAAAATCAATCACAAGTTCAACAAATAAAAAGGATGTGCCGGTTCCGATTGGTGTAGGTCTTTTCTGAGAAGACATCCAGACTTGTCTATTCGCAAGGCTGAGGGTGTATCTCTAGGGCGAGGTGAAGGCATGAACCGTTTAGATGTTAGAAATTATTTCACTTTACTGCAAGGAGTACTGGAACAAAATGAGCTTTTCGACAAACCTGGATGCATTTATAATGTCGACGAAACAGGCCTTCAATTAAATAATCGTCCTGGCCATGTCTTAGCCCAAAAAGGAGCAAAGGATGTTGTCACAGTGATATCAAGGGAAAAGGGTGAGACAATATCGTGCATAGCTTGTTGTAATGCTGAAGGTTTTTTTCTGCCGCCGGTCTGTGTATTTAAAGGCAAGAATTTAAAGACTGAGTGGACTGATTCAATGCTGCCTGGTTCACATATTGTAATGTCTCAAAAATCAGCCTACGTTACTGCAACGATTTTTTTGAATTGGTTTAAAAACCACTTCTTGCCATGCAAAGGAGAAGGGAAGCATTATTAATTCTTGACGGGCATGCCTCTCACAGTACTAGTGTTGAACTTTCAGAAACCGCTGAAGCAAACAATGTCGTTTTATTGTGCCTACCTCCGCACACTACCCATTATTTGCAGCCGCTCGACAGAGCTTTTTTCAAGTCGCTCAAGTCCTTCTGCTATCAATCCCGCAGAGAGTGGATGCAGAGTCACCCCGGAAGGAAACTAGGGAGAATCCAGTTTGGTGAACTTTTAACGAAAAGCTGGAGCAAGTCCGCGACCGCTGGAAATGCTATATCCGGCTTCAGAGCCACTGGCATATTTCCCTGGAACCCCGATTCCATACCCGATCATTCTTACACAGTTGCTGATCGAATAGTAAACAGCGAAACTAGGGAATACCATAGAAACCTCACAAAGACACAAGTAACGAACAATCAACAATCGAACGCTGAAGCAACACAAGAACTTAGACACCCAGTCATCATAATGGATGAGTCGATGCCATCCTGTAGCCATGCTCGTACAGAACCTCGATGTTCAACTCCAGTGGAAGGGACATCTGTTCCAAATTTGACGCCTGGAAAGCTCTTAGATCAAATTAATCCCACACCTAAGTTAGTTGTTTCTGCAAAAAAACGAGCAAAAACAGTTGCTACCCTATTAAGGTCTCCTGACTATATAGCGACTGTAAGAAACAAGTCCACAAAAAAATCTGAACAGGCTAAGAAGGACACCCCGAAAACTAAAATTCGAAAACTAACAATTGGCCAAAAAAGAAACGTTCGCCTTCGCCAAGTTCTGATGAGGAGGAGAATATTGAAGTTCAATATGAAGAGGAAAGTGATGCCATTTCTGAGGTGGATGAAACTGAATGTGTAGGGTGCGGAGAAAGTTATAACATCACAAAAAAAAGAAGATTGGTTGCAGTGCATAATTTGCCAGAAGTGGTTTCATGAAAATTGCTCTTCCTATTTAAACACATGTCAAAATTGTGGTAAAACTGCGTTTAAAAAGAAGCAAGATAGTTGTTAAGGATATTTTTTATATTTTGTTCTAATAAGTAGTGTGTTATTTTCATATTTTTATGTTTTATTCGCATTTTTATATTGTGGCCATCTATCCCTTATTGCATTGGCCAACTCACCCCACCGAATCGGGATAGATGGCCATATACAACTGATTTTTATAAATAATAATAAATAAAAAATAAAAGTGTTTTCAATGTATTTATTCACCAGTATGCTCGGATGATAGGTAAACAATGACAAAAAAATATTGTATGGAGCCTAACCCTCACCAAAAAATTACAGGCTCCTACTATGCAAAACGGTGGCCATCTCACCCGACTTTACCCTATATTTACCAAGTGATGGAGGAGCATCACCAATATGTCTTGTGGCGGCTTGAGACGAATGTCCCACTTGCTCAAACGGCATGGTATCTGTGATTATTAAAATAATTGTAATAAACAAATAAACGAAATGCCAATAAGGTATTAATGAATCCTGTCGGAAAGTTATAATTAATTCTGCACTAAGGTTGCAAAAATAAATATCAATAACAACTGATTGTAATATTTACTTAAATTTAATATTTACCAGACTGAATAGCTATTTTTGTTGGTGGATCGCTCAATATAACATGGCCCTTGCGTTTTAACCATGGGAATATTGCAGACACAGCTTGAAGACATAGGTACTTTTTACGTCCCCTTTTGGAAGTAAATTTATCCTAAAAGTGGAGTTGACATAACTTATAATTGTTATGTACAGAATCTAAGGTTTTTTCAAACAAATCTCCACGGTTACATGTATCCACCCATAACTGTGCTCTAAAATGTAAATAAAGCTAAGTAAGTATATTTATATTTTTATTTATCATATGTGTATAAAAGAAATAAACTACTACCAATTTATATTGAATATTGTGTATTATTATTCAACATATTGAAACTGAGCTCATCAACAGTGACGCTTATTGTAGTGTATTCATTGATTTTATTATTATTATTATTTATGTTATCAAAGACACAGAGACAGAGGAATGTTAATACTCAAAACATAGATTCACGCAACTTACAATGTATAGGTGCAATGGAAGAATAACATATTTAAAAAAAGAAATATATATCTATAATTTATTGCATATAGAAACAATTCCTCTTACCTTACAGGATCTTCAGGGAATCTAAACATAGTTCTTCCGTCTCCATCTCTTGAATGACACCCACGAACTGCACAAGTTCTTGGCGCCATAACTAATATAATAGTTTTTTAAACAATTGAAAACACAAAAATATCCATTACAAATAAGTTGGCAAATATCTTTCTTCAAATTATATATATATATATATATATATATATATATATATATATATATATATATATATATATATATATTAATACATATCCTCTATCTAATCTAACATTGAAATAAAGAAAATATGCATATTTAGATGTAATACTAGTAATACACACTGTATTATCAATAATTTGGAAGGTTCAATATACCAATAAAATTTGACATTTCAATTTCATATGACATTACTGCAGAATATACTTAATGACAGATAGATTTTAAAACGATTTGAAAAACCAGAATACAGATGTCTCTATTAGCAAATGGCACTTATAAATAAAATAATGAAAATCTCTCTTGGTATATAAAAACGTAAATTTGTCATTTAAAAAAAAAGAATTCTAGGTAACCAAAGGAGAAGAGAATTATTTATTGAAACATTTTAGTTAGTTGAATTTGAAATCCCCATGAGACAACATCATAATAAGAGTTGTCTCAAATTTAATCTTGAATATTAGGGAATTTATATAATCGTTATCAGTTCAACATATCTTGCCTTTTGTAAAGCCAGTGCGTGTACTATTCACAAAGAATTACCGCTAAAGTGCAAGTGGTTTTCGCGTTTTCTAAATTATTGATTTGGAAACGTTTGTTCCGGAAATTCTAAAAATACGTTTTAGAATACGTACGAGATCTTCTAGTATCCAGTTTGGTGAGTCCAGTCCATATTATATATTATTCTCGAGAATTAATAGGCCTTTGATCAAAATTATTTCGAAAATAGATGCATCATGATTAAATTATAGTAACGTTACTTATATAAAATTCTACGTCAAGTGCAGACAATTTTGGGAACAGACAATTTACAAGAAAATTTACGTATTTTACATTGACAGATATCAAGTATAAATTTAGACATTTTGAACTTTCGGTTAAATTATTTAGATCGGAAATTTCTAATATAGATTGTTTTTAATATTAAGGTTTGATAGAAAATTCTATCTTTGTTTATGCGTTTATGATATTTTTTGAAGAGTTTTAATTTTTGTAAGTGTTATTTTGATAATATATTATATAAATTTGAATTCCAAATCTCTTTGGCTCTCTTTTCATATTCATTTTCATTATATTTGATAATTTTTATACTATAGAAAATTTAGTATAATAAGTGACATTTAGTTAATCTCCTGACAGTAAATTCATATATGTCATAAGATAATTTAAATTGTCTTATAGTGTTTTGGATAAACAGTTACTGTAGATTTGAATAGTGTGATACGTAATTTAGAATATTATTTGGAAATTTACAAATTTGAATTATTAGTTGAAATCTTTGATCCCTCTCTGAGAAAAGAGTGAGTTGATTGGTGTTGTATTGATTTATCTTTCATAATATAAAATTTAATATTTATTTAGCCGGGCATATTAATTTGACAATTGCTGTCATTAAAAATTTTATAGGTTATATTTAGAGGTAAATGTATTTTCACAATAGTGTAGTTATTATCACAAATTGTGATGACAGCTACAAATTAAATTCAGCATCATATAAATTCATATTCATATATAAAATATAATAAAATTAGTAAAACACATTAGATATACTATAATATATATATATATATATATATATATATATATATATATATGTATATATTGTTGTATATATTGTTATGATATACTGATGACTGATCAATTAATTTATTGTTTATTGAGTAAGATAACAACTACAGATTTGCTCTGGCTAGATACTTGAACCTTCATTTTGTAATATCTTACCCTTTTCATTCTGTTTCAATAGCTTAGCTCAGACGGTACGCCAATACATGAAATTCTCTTAATCCACAGGGAAAATTCTTGAAAGCTAGTTATAAATTTCTAATTTTGAATGTAACAAAGATATTGTGTTTAAAAAAATTTGTAAAGAATCAATAAATTTTTTTGTCTTTTATTCAAAATAACTTGAAAAAAAAACATTAAATGTAAATGTTCAAAGTTCATATATATATATATATATATATATATATATATATATATATATATATCAATACCTATACTGCGATTAGTAAATTATTCTAACAAACAACTTACTGAAAGTTTTAAAGTGTAGAATCTGAAAATTTCATAAAATTTGACTTATCTTCACGCTACTGGTGTACTAGGCACCTCTTATTCACCAAGAATATACATCAATAATATCTGTCAATATTTTATGAAATTTCAGTTCAATATTAAGTATATAACATTCAGTATTTATACGTGTCTTGTGATTAAATTGAAATAAACTAATAGCTAATTAATTGAAATAAACTAATAACTAAATTCTGGACTATATAAAGTTTTTAATGTGGTTATATAATCACTGAGTTTGTCGAATTGAAATTTGTAGTTTATGGTATAGAATTGACAGGTCAGTAGTTTTATTTGAGTTAAATTTTCTTTTAAAAGTATTTGGTTGTTGTAAACGACTTTCCAAACTACATAGCACACTTGTAAATGTTTCTGTATAAATACGTTTTGATATATGTGTCTGCTCCAGTGATATTTTCTTCAAGGATTTTTTTTATAGTTTAGCTTATCACTTTGGTAAATACTGCTAATAGATTGGTCACTTCTGTTGCGTATTCTCAGCTTCCTTTTATTTTCATAAGCTCTCTTATATCGTTTAAGAAAAAATGTTCTGTCTTATTTTTTCTATTCAATCTGACGTCTTTTTCAAAAAATTCCTCAGTAACAAACTTCAAAAACCGTAGCAACCAACTTTTCTCACAACACTTGCGATGCACACGCGATATTTTGTTATTCACTTTGAATGATTGCCTTATTCTACTTTTTAAATCTAATATTGTTAATATGTACAGGAGGTTTTGTTAATATGTACAGGAGGTTTTCACAACTGTTTATAATCAAACCTTTTATATGCTTTTTGCAATTAATTTGATATTTTTCTTATGACATTCTCATCTGTCTGATGCTTATGTTTGGCATTGTTGAATTTTGATTCATTTACTGAATGTTCGTTTTTTTAAGCGAGCTTTTTACATTTGTTTTGATTGTACTGCTAAATTATTTTGATTGTCCTTTTTCTAATTTGTTTTTTTTATGTAGAATAAATTATTTACTATTGATATTTTTGTGGAATGTAGGATATGTTCGTAATGATCTATTCCGTTCTAGAACTTGCTTTTATTGCCGTTTTTAAAAGGTTTTTGTCAATTACTTTTGATTTAGATGTTCTGATAAGACATATCAAAGTTCAGGTAAAGTATCTGCATGATTTTTACAGCATTCATTACTTGTTTAAAGAAATTTAAATGTACTCAACTCTACACACACACAGGACAATATTCCATATTAATATATATTATAATTGATTATATTTTATTATTTATTTATTACAGAATTATTTAATATAGTATTTGTTTTACCTCGGCTAGCTCAAGATGTTAATTTTTTATTAACTGTTATATTTATATTTATTTATCTCAGTCGGAAGTATGAGACTCCTCCCCTTGAGTTCAGGATGCATTAATACCAGTAATTGACAAATTTAATTCAAACCTTACCTTTTTCCTTGTAAAATTTTTTTATGAAAATTAATTTCTGAAGTTTCTCCTATATAAAATTATTGAAATATGTTGACAATAGAAAATATTCTGATGGATGTGATGAGAATAAAATACCAACACTCAAATGTAAATAATTTAATAAATTATTATGAAAATTTGCAATAAGATTTAAACATTGAAAATTGTGTTTTTGTTCCACCCTATATCAGATACATTTCTCAGTATAAGAATGTTCCTAACAGTGCGTCGGCGCATAAATCTGAACGCATGCGCTGTTATAATTGAAACGATAGGAGGATACTCACCCCTCTATAAGAAATAGCTTTACTGTTAAACACACTACCAGCGCGTCTATAATGGTGAAACAATTTTAATGATATAAAATTTAAATAATCAATTACATATAAGTATACTTAATTAAAATTATGTGAGTGAGTTGAAAGTGAAGACAGTAATAGGCAAGTAGTTATTCATGCTGAAGATAAAATAAATAATGAGAGGTTATGTGAAAATTCATGATGCTCGTGAACATATACAGTGAATTATATTATATCAAGTAAGTACAAATATTATTATTAACTAAAACTGTTTAATTCTCAATTGAGATAAAATTATGATGCATCATATGATAAATGTTCTTGGCCATTTAATGAATTTATTCAATTTTAACGTTCTGATAAATTTTTAATGTTCACTTTCTTTATAAAGAATTATATGGAATTCCAATGAATGTAATTGTAAAGACACAGACCTTAATATTGAATTATCTGCCGGGCTGCAACTCGCATCTCCAAATTCTTGTAGATATCTCTCAGGAGATATTCACTTTCTACACTTCTTCATCCTTACACAGGATTATAAACAATAGTTAAATGCTTTGATTTACCTTTGATTGTGTTTTTTAACATTTATACCAATTTCTGATAAATTTTTAAACAAAGAGTCTCTCTATCGACGCTTCCTCTCCATCACCCGAAAACTCTCTTCTCTTGTTTTCAAAATCAACAACCTCCTCGCTTGATTAATCCAAAGCTTACTTATCTGTTATTTTGAATAAAAAATTGTCATTTCGAAGTGTTTTAGTTCTAAATCTGAATTATTTAATTTAATCGTTCTGGAGGATATTCACACTAGTTCACTATTATTTCTATTGTATTAAGGAACATATATCATGTCCTTTTTCCATAATACAATAGCTAATTTACATATAAACATGTTGTTTAGATATTTTTATAAATAATTATTTTTACAAAAACTACAACCTAAATTATTAATTTGCCTATATGTAATTGATCCTTTTTTTAATTCTCAATCTTATTTTATATTTATATCATATAAACTATTGATTATTTTTGTTTTTGATATTATTTTTCAGTATGCAATAAATAATCAATAAAATTAAGTTGGCAATTATAAATTTACTAAGATTCATTACTTCCTGTTTATTAATTTCTCTTTCATAAGTTTGAGCTGCGTTCCAACTATCTTTTCATATACAGTTTTCAACTCTTTATGAAATTATAAACTTTTACTATTGGAACATGTGTAATTATGCTAATCAAACACTAGACTAAATTTTTTTTTTAATTCTTTTAGGTTTCAAGTTATAATATGGCAATTAATATCTACAGATATTCCTACAGCAGTGTTCAGCACATTGTGGAACTCATTGACTTTGACATATATTCGGAATTACTTGTGCAGGTAACTTTTTGTATTTAATTAAATAATATTGTGTTTGGTATTTGTTCTCATAATCCTTTTTAAAATAATCACATTCATATTTAATAAGATTGATACATATTTCACTAATTTTTATATAACTTTATACTTAAATTGTCATTTTCTTGGCTAATGGTTGTGTCTACTGACACACCTCCCGTGATAATCTATACTTTTTATGATAATTATTTGTGTAAATTTGTTTCCAGAACTAGGTAACTAGTTCAATATATATATATATATATATATATATATATATATATATATATATATATATTATATTGTAAATAAGGAAAAACCGTACAGCAAAGAATATTCGTTGGTAAACATGTAAACAATAAAATCACATGCCATTGACAGATAACTGACTCTGACTCAGACATGCGCACTTAGAAAATTAATTCTAAAATAGCACAAGCTTCGTTTCTTATTGGGCTGCTGTATTCTGAGCTGAAACAACCGGTTGAAAAGTGGCACATGTTTTTAAGTTTCATACTAACCAACAAATTTGATAAAAAACAGCTCAAGAGTGGGAGGAAAGAAGGGTTAAAATCTCCAATAAATCAAATGTGCAACATAGTGGTGATTATACCTCACCATCGTTCCAGTATTTTTCGAATTTCATTAAACAAAATACTGATCTCTAACTCTAAAATTAACCGCGGAGTGACCAGCGACAAGGGGTGCTCGCATCACTCATGCATAATGCCAAATATTCTAATTACAAACGAACCCTAAATATACAATGTGCGTTTTGTAAAAATGAGCGTAAAAGTAACTAGATGGCGTGCTTAATTGCCTCATATGGTTATTGTTTTACTATGCCTATCTTTAAACAATGGTGAAACTAAATCTTATACAATCTTAAAGAAATAACAAATTCTACCATTATAATATTATTGTAATTGATTATTTTTTTGCGCGTTCGATCTTTTTTGTTTATTTACAGCATCGGTTGTCAGGACGGTAGGTTGCGTTTACTGGTTTTTAAGTCCAACACGTCGGTAAGTGATTTACTTACCGTTCAGACGTCGGTAAGTAAATTACTTACCGACGCCTTAGCCCTACATACATTTATGTGGTCCTAAATAATATACTTTTGTTGTCATAATTCTAATAATATAAAATAGATACCTTAAGGATTAGAAATAGGTCATCGGGAGCTTCATTTAAAAAGCTTTTAATCTGCTTGTTGGTAAACACAGCAGCTTTCTTAGGTCTATGTCCAACATTTTTCCCATATGGGAATTTCCATCATGTGAATTATAATTGTACACCCTTTCAACAGGATAATTTTAATGTTTTTAATTTAATGACTTCATCATAACAATGATTTAACTTTGTGCATCATTTCTTTTTTATCAACTGGATGGTTTTGACACCTGTTTTGGATCTCTTTTATAATGACGACAGCTTTGATAATGGCTTAATAGCAGAAAGCGCTTAGCTGCAGATTAATAAACACATACACACTGAGTACTCGTCGTTTGCATTCACTCAATAGAATATTCTGCCCAAAGACTACCAAGCGATTTCAATGTCTCATTTCGCCGAACAAAATATACCAACAACACTTTTTCATCAATACTGGCACCATTCTTCTCCTCACACCAATTCTTAAACATTTTGTAGACTTTTTCATAGCGATACCTGGATTTTTCTGGGATTATTGCTTCACATCCTATTTGCCACGCTTTTTCTACTTAAGTATCACTCTCACTCATTTTATATTACTAAATTAATCGAAAATTCAAGTTCAAAGTATAGACTTTGAAATATAATCTTAAGTTTCACAGTAAAAATGCATTTGTTTGTTGATAAATAATATCTTGGAAACACTTAGCAACTGCCCAACGATTATTAAATTATATCATTGGCAAGCTGGCAACCGCCTACTTTATACCAAAATGCAAATTTACTTTAAACTGATCGAGAAGTATAAATGTCGCTTTTAACTTTTCGTTCATTTCGAAGAAATTTAAATTATTATATTTGAAATTTATTTCAATACGATCGCGCAAAAAATTGTATAAGCACCTCGAACGATAAGGGTTTTACCGGTCTCCAGCAAACATTGCTGTCGACCGGTAAACAACCCTTACCGTTCTTAATACTTAATATACTATAACTTCCAAAATAATTTTAGGTCACTTGAACTAGAATGAAAATGTAGAGGAGAACTAATTTCTATGCTTCAATTAGAAAGAGCTCTTTCCCTTTCCTCTAAATATCACTAGTTAGGTTAGGTTAGATTGAGCGAATAGAGATCCCAATATACCTAGTAAATATCATTATTAAGTACAACATACGAGATATAACGGAAGCTGACAATTATTAAACCGATGATAGTTAAAGATTAAATAAAAATGTTTCCTTACATCCCTTAAATGTTTTTACATTTATTAAAAATAGAATAGGTAGGGATGGTAAATATAACAATTTAATGAAATTAACTGTCTCGACCCTTACTTCGTGGAATCTACTCATATTACTGTTTTAAATGAAGCTTACTGTTTCTAGATAATTCCACAATATATTGAAAAAATGTTAAAAATTCTAAGAAATTTGACAATTGTTTCGATATTAAACATCATCGTCAGAATGGCAGAAGTTACATTTTATCTGATACCTTCTTCTTTTCACGGTGCATCTCCTATTGGAGGTTTGCTATCATAACAGCAATCCGGACCTTGTGTACTGCAGCTCTGAACAGTTGAACATTGCTACAGTTAAACCAATCCCTCAGGTATTTTAGCCAGGACACACGGCGCCTTCCAATGTTCCGCTTTCCACCAATCTTTCCCTGAACTATCAGTTGGAGAAGTGTGTATTTCTCTCCTCTCATATGACCCAGGTATTGGAGCTTTCTTTTTTTTTCACGGTGTCAATGATTTCACACTCCTGCATCCAATTCAGCACTTCGGCATTAGTAACTCTATCGGTCCAGGGAATGCGCCACATTCTACGGTAACACCACATTACGCATGCTTGTAGTTTGTCGATGTGGTTTTTCTTGAGGGTCCATGCTTCAACCCCATATAAGAGAGTGGAAAAAACGTAACACAGCATCCTCATCCTAAGTTCCATGTTAATAATTCGACTCGTAAATAACTTCTTCATCTTTGCAAATGTTGATCTGGCTGTCTCTAGCCTCGTTCTTATTTCTCTTGTCTGGTCACCCGATTTTTCTATCCAGGTTCCTAGATATTTATATGTCGACACATTCTCTATCGTGGTGTTTGCCACCATCAGGTTCGCATGGGTCAGATCTTGAGGGAATTTTGTAACTACCATTAACTTGGTTTTCTTAAAATTAATTTTTAGCCCGTATTTATTCCATCGATCATTTAATTTTTCTAAAAGGTATTGTGTGTCTCCAACGTTGCTCGTTAACAAGACTGTGTTATCAGCATACCTCATATTATTGATTACTTCTCCATTTATAACTATTCCCACTAACTCATCTTCTAGAGTTTCCCTAAAAATAGCTTCGCTATAGAGGTTAAATAGAAGCGGTGATAGGATGCAACCTTGTCTAACACCACGACGAATCTCCATTTCTTCTATTGGTTGGTTTTCTACCATTGTATTAGCTTTTTGACACCAATATAGATTACTAATTATTCTAACGTCGTCGGAGTCAATGTTTTTGCTGACGAGCAGCTGATGTAATTTGTCATGTTTCACCTTATCAAAGGCTTTCTCAAAATCGATATAACATGCATACACCTCTTGGTTTATATCGCTGGAAAATAACGTTAATCCCAAAAAGCGCCTCTCGTGTTCCAAGTCCTTCGCGGAATCCAAATTGTGTGTTGCTTATGTCTTCCTCTAGTCTTCTGTAAATATTTTTGTGAATGATCTTTAAGAGCAACTTCAAAGTGTGGCTCATAAGTGCGATGGTTCGGTAATCTGAGTATTCTCTTGGATTCGGTTTCTTTGGTATGAGCACAAAAGTGGATGATAGCCACTGTTTAGGAATTTCTCCCTTATCGTAAATGCGGTTGAAGAGGTCCAGAAGAATATCAACCACATCATTGTCAAAGAGTTTGATAAGCTCTATGGGTATCCGATCAGGACTATCATCCTTCCCGGGTTTCATAGTTTCCAGGGCATAAACTATTTCTGATATTAATTTAATACCTACCTGATGTTTAATAATTATTTTTGGCTAGATCAAGAAGTGACCAGTGGCGACGCCAGAGTTTTATGTTAGAGAGGGCCAGACAGAGCCCAAAAACTTTAGGGGGGCACGTGCTTTTACGTTATTGCTTTGGTACCCCATGTAAATAAATGTATATTAAAAAAGTTTTGCATGGCTATACAGTATATTGTGGCAATAAAAAACAGGGAAGTAGGAATATGTAGTAAGCATAAACTTTAATTATACTAAAACATAACAAAAAGAACATTAACGTATATATTCATTACATTTTCAAAAAATAAAAGTACTTTACCGAAACTTAAAACATTAAGATTCTTCTGTTGTTATGATTCTTAGCAAAAGTATCAACTATATTCTCAAAATTAATATGTTTATTGCGATCTTTTTCAATACTTAAAATAAATACCGACGATAGTCTTTCATTGAGCATTGTAGTTCTGGTGTAAGCTTTAACACTACTTAAACAAGGGAATGATTTTTCTAGAGAAGCAGTTGATGCGGGTATTGTCATAGCGATTTTTGTCAATACATAGATTTTTCAAAAGCTGGAAAATATTCTTCTAATAGTTTCTATAATTCTTTCATTGTTTTTATTTCTATTTTTTTGAGAATCAATCTTTTTAAAAGAATACATTCAGCATTTAATGTTTCTGTGTCCCAATTAGTGCAAATAGATAAAAGGTCGGATACACTTAAAAAGTTTTTGTGTCCTGGCTGCAATAAACTTAATCTATTAAATATAGCTATTTGAATAACAAGGGAGGAAAGTGCTACTATTCCTCCCGAGGATGAAGTTTACTGCCCGACGCGTAGCGGAGGGCAGTAATCATTCGAGGGAAGAAAAGGCACTTTACACCCATGTTATACATATGATTTTTCCGCCTCCCTCGAATAACAAAATATTTTCAATAATTTATTTATAAAACTAACAAACAAAATTAATGAATACTTCTTAGGATTGGACTTTTACGAAACTTGGCTGGGCATGAAAGACGGACTTCTAAAATGCTTGGCTAGGCATCGGGGGTGTACGTTTTAATTTCTACTTCAAAACCCTTGGGATTTCAACTGTCCCTTTATATCCCTTGGGTCTAGCATAGTTTCTAACATGTGAGACTAAAGTGACCACTTTAGTCTCGGAATTGCAAAAATTATTTCATTGATAACGTACTATGACGTCACTTTCACTTTTCCTCCCTAGGGAGAAAAAGTACGACTTTGCTCCCTACAATGAGGCCAGGAAATGTTTACTTTGGATAGAGGTAGGCGGAAAAATTCTTACTATTTGAGAAACGGGACTGGAGCTCAGTTATTATTTTATCCAAAATTGAATAAAATACCATTTTTCTGACCTTGTTTCGAAGTATCCAATTCATTTTCGACTGCAACCTCTGTAAAAAAACATACTAAAACGGGCAGTCAGTTGCTTTTTACGCTTGGGAACTACTTCTGAAGTGTCATCAGTTACTGTTCATAATTTGTCCACTCTATTCCAAATGGAATCCCAATATGAGCTTTCATCTCTCATTAACTGTAGTTGCTGAAGAACCTCTTCTACCAAAATATTTGCTCGAGCATAGTTCATATCTTTGGATTGCAAATAGTCAGACAAAGAAGATATTATGCTAAGAATATCTCTAAAGCAAACTATGTAAGTTATAAACGTTTTGGTTAGGGAATGTAGCAATCCTTTGGCCTCCAGTCCTCTGTCATAATTGTGAGAACAGACTAAATATAAGGTAACACACAAGGATTCAAATGTATCTTCAAGGACGCTACACATTTTGTATTGAATTGACCATCCTGTCTGTTGCAGCCGTTTTAGTTCTTTTGGTTGCTTACCAGGATACATTTTTTTCTACAATTATAAATTCCTTGTGTATAGACGAATGACTCATAAAATCGTACAACTGCTCCGCCATATTAAAAAATTGTGAGAAATCTGGAATACCTTTACAGCAGTCTACGACAGCCAAATTGAGGACATGATTGTAGCAGTGAACGTAAACTGCACTGGGTACATCTTTTTTATATAATGCTTAAACACCATTCAGATGACCACTCATTACACTTGCGCCATCATATGCTTGGCTTACACAGTTTTACATCAAATGACCGTTTTTTAATAAGGTTTCTTTTATTCTGGTGAAAAGCTAGTGCGCATCTAACTTTTCACAGTGACTTACATAAGTACCAGACAATTATTAACATTTGCTCTTTTTTGATAAATCTTTTGTTTCGTCGGCTAAGACTGAATAAAATTTAGCTTCGGCAATTTCGACTCTTGCAGATTGCAGTTCATCATTAGAAAGTATTTCTAATAACTCATTTTGTATACTGGAATGAAGGTATTTTACATTAGCCGCAGCACTTGAATTTTTTTTTAAATACAGGTTCCTTTATTTGTACTCTCACTGGATTCATAGTGTCCCTTTTGAGCAATTTCTAATTTACAAGTAAATAGAAGAATTTCAGCCAGTGTTTTGATGTAATAGCGATTTTCTTCAATAAGAATTTTGTTTCTATTTTTAATTAAATTTTCCTACGCCACCTACAGAACTACATCTTTTGAACTCGTTATATTTTACTAAACATTCTTTGTGAGCTAATGAATTGCTATGTGCAGTAAATCCCGAATTAGATTCCATAGCTTTTTTTCCACCTATAAGGCTCACGGCATATTGAACCCAGCACACGCACAGCCCACGGGCAACCCACGCATGTGTTATTCTGTAAACAATGGTTTAAAGTATGGTACCGCATATTGAGCCCAACCCACTCAGAGCACACGCCCAACCCACGTTCGCTTGGGTCGGTTTGAGTGTCTCGCACAATTTTCGTGGATCGTGGGTCGTATGTACAGCTTGATTTATTAAAAATGGAGAAATTGATGGAGTTAGTCCGAAGTTTCCCAGTTCTTAATGACAGCAGTCATAAAGATTATATAAGATCTAAATTTAAAGATGAGTTGTGGACACAGATTGCCAAAAGGCGATACATTATTGGGTTTATGTCGTATATTGTAGGTAGGTATGTATAAATAAGTATGTATGTACAATGTGGACCGTTTAAGAGGTATCTCATGTTACGTATAAAACTTCTTTGTTTCAAGGTATTATATAAGGTATCCCATTCCAATCCAACCGACGAAATAAAATAAGAACATTTTCGGAAAACAGTTATAGAGATTATAGGCAAGTATTCGATGCCACCAATACTTTTAACCTTAAGTAGAAGGTTCAAGGCCAAATTTGTTCCTTCTGACTTAGAATCCATGTCAATAAGTGTACGTTGATCGTTCGCAATCATTGTCGAACTGGGCCTGGGTTGGGTATGGCGTGGGTTCAATATGCGGTAGATACGAGAAACCTGAACGTGGGTTGGGCGTGTGTTGTGTGTGGGTTGTGCGTGGGCTGTGCGTGTGCTAGGTTCAATATGCGGCAGGCCTTATAACCAACGATAAATGATTTTTCCTATACATCTGCTTAGCAAAAGAATCTGCAATAGAAACAATATGATTTGTTTCCTATTACTGAATATTCCAGCCAATGGAATATTTTGTACCAGTTTTTGTTGAAAGCCCTTAAACGATCACCTATTTTGGTAACTGAGTATTCCCTTAAAATAGGCTGTGAGGGCAGATCATAAGGGGTTTTTGATAAATCTAAGGGGTAAGAAAACCGGCTCCAGTTATTTTGCGCTTGCTCCATATTGCAATTTGACGTCGGCGATTCATTGGCATCTTTACTTGATAGATCCGTAATTTCTGTGCCATTTCCATCCACTTCTTCCTGCTCACTGCCAGTTTCAGTAAACTCAATGTCATTACTTTCTGTTTTTCTTTTCTTGCTTGCTGACGATCTCTCCGTTGTTGAAAAATAATTTTTTATTGAACTTTTACTACTCATTGTTGGTCTAGCTTCTAAAAATAATACAGTTCAAAGAAATATCAAAATGACAGAGAAAACATTTTAAGTAACTTTTTCAAGATTCTTTTGACATTTTTTGAACTACCCACAAGCTTTATTTGCATGACCTCTTTATTAGTTTTACATTTATTTATAAAATTTACAGTAGTCAAAAAAAGCTGTACACTAAGAAATAAATTTAGAGTAGTGTTACAAGACGAAAAAAGAACACCGAAAGCAGCCTCTTATTTTCTTTCGTGCAGCTAGAGGAATAAATTCTCTTGTTTATAGTATATCTAGCAAGCAAGTATAATCTCATTCTTTAAAATTGCCTATTAAAACGGTTATTGAACATGAACACAATGATCAACAGTTTCAATGTTGGCAGACATAAATAGTAAGTAATTTTCAATAAAGTCGCTTTTATTATTTAAAAAAGAACAAATAAGAAACATTTTATATTTTGTTATTTGTATTAATATCTATCCCGCTTGGGAAGCCACCACACTTTATTTAATATACAGCTGTACTACAGGAAAAAAGTTAATATTACATAAATAAAGGCCTTGATAATAATCTTGTCCAACTGTCACATAAAATCTGAAAATAATGAATAATGTCCTTAGTTCACTGGTTTCTATTTTGGGATTCCACAGTAAATAATAAAAAGTTAGATTAGAAGAGGTTTGTTAATAAAAATATTAAAGCTTAGATATTATTAGCCCTATGGGGATATCCTGGATATATTTTTTCCAATTAAGATCAGTATAACTGTGCAATGATATATAAAACCTGCTGATCTTTACATTTATCCCTTAAGAAGACAGTTTAAAAGTGGAGAACTCCCTAGATTTATCTGTTCATTGACAACTTAATATTGGGGGTTGCTTAAGTGTCTTCTAATTTCTAATTCTTCAAGGATATACAGTTCTTGTTTCTTATCACAAACATGCAGTAGGTACTTCTAGTTCTGTGTCAGATGTCAATGAACATTTGGTGTCAAGTAGATGTTTTGCGTAGTGGGATTTATCTGCTTGTTTAATCTGTATGCTTGTAAGTGTTCACTGTATCTGATTTCAAAATTTCTAAGGGATATTTTTGTTTTTACATTCAACAATTTTGTACTCGCATTACTTTCTGATTTAAAAGAAATTGTTGTATTTGTAGCTAAAGATATTGTTTGCGCCAATATTAAAATTCTTATTCGTAGTCTTGTAATATTTGAGAACGGTTAGTTGATTCCTTAGTAATAGGCAACACACCTTGCTTGTTTTATATATAAATCAAAGACAGCTATATTGGTCCGATATAGATAATTAGTGTTATTAGAAAAAAGTAAGTTAAAAAAGTAGTTCAGATAGTGAGTTAGAATAAAGCGCTTGAATAAGCCATCCTCATACAAAAATATCGTGATTAAGTCAATATAAAACTATTTTTCAATCTGTAATAACAGTGAATTTAGGTGAAACATTGTGTAAACTACGAGTTTGTCAATTTTCTCTATTTATCCGTACCTTAAGCCCTAGTTTTATTTGGCAAAACTTGGACAGGACAGCCGGAGTTGGGGTTCCTTTGTTTCATCCAGATATTTGGTAAGTGTTCTATTTAGAATTAAATTAAAATCTACAGACCCCTATTAGTTTTTAGAATCACACCGTACAGATATTATCTTTGAAATATTATTAAAAATATTACCTGCATATGTGATGGTTTTATAATTTTTGTATTCCGTTAGTTTGTTCAGGAAATATTAGTTGTAATGCCACCTTTCACTCTTTTTTATTAATTAATTTATTTACCATATGTAATGGATAACCGTTAATTAATTACTTGATGCTGATTTATGTGACATGGGATGATTGGAATTATATGAAATAGTTACATCAGTGTGTGTTAGTTTTATGTAAATTGAATAAGCAAGTACATTATTAACTCTTTGAATTCTTGAATCAAGTAAATTGATTGAATTATTTTCTTCAACTCCTAATGTAAATTTAATTTTTCTGTGTAAATTATTAATATGGTTGAAAAATACATTTAATTATCGTTCAATATGTATATATATATATATATATATATATATATATATATATAAAACAAGCTAATATGTCATCTAGATATCTATACCAAAATAATACATTTTTTGAAATATTACTTTCAAAAATTTTTATTTTTAAACTGTCCAATATAATATGCTTAATAGTTACGAATATACATCTAAATACTCAATTAAAAATTAAATGGAACTAATCTAAAAATTAGGAGCATTCAACTTGCAAGATAACTCTAAACTCATTTCATTTGATGTTACCAATATGTAAAATTCCTCCTAAAGAATCTCTAGAAAATAAAAATATTAATCCAGGAATAATATCAGATAAACTTAATTTATTTGATGTATGTATTAATCAGAATTATTTCACTTTTGAACAATAAGAAATATATTAGAAATAAAGCTTCACCAATGGGAAGCACTATACCACCAATTTAGGCAAACATTTTTATTGACAGTTTATTTAGTATTTAGATATATATCCGTAAGTAGTAAGTACATTATATTGGACAGTTTAAAAAGAAAAACCTTATAAAGTATTATTTTAAAAAATATTTTATTTTGGTATAGATATGTAGATGACATATTAGCTTGTTTTATAGGTAGTGAACGACAATTAGATGTATTTTCAAACCATATTAATAATATACACGCAAAAATTAAATTTACATTAGAATTTGAAGAAAATAACTCAATCAATTTTCTTGATTTAAGAATTCAAAGAGTTAATAATGTACTTGATTATTCAATTTACAGAACACCAACACACACTGATGTAACTATTCCATATAATTCCAATCATCCCATGTCACATAAATTAGCAGCATGTAATTTAATAATTCATAGAGCTTTTTCAGTTCCTATGAATAATTTTAATAGAGAAATTAATACAATTAAGCAAATAGCAACATCCAACGGTTATCCATTAAATATGATAAATAAATTAATTAATAAAAAAGAGGAAAAAGTGGCATTACAACTAATATTTTCTAAACAAACTAACGAAATAACAAAATTATGAATCAATCACACATGCAGGTAATATTTCAAAGATAATATCTTTAGCTGCAAATACAACAATTTATTTTAAAACGGAAAGTAATGTGAGTACAAAATTGTTAGATGTAAAAACAAAAATATTCCCATTAAAGAAGTCAGGTATATTAGATTAGATTTTAACGGGGTTACACTGCACTGAAACCTAAGGTTTATAGGTTTATTGTGCCCCCCTATCAGAGCTATTCTCGCTACTACTACAGCTCGCCTTCCACTTCCAGTGTTCTAATGAACTCTAGTATTTGGAACGGCTTCAACGAGGTTAAATCCTCACTCTTACAAGTTTCTTGTCCGAAGCATTTCTTGCGTTGGCTTGCAATGGCGAGGCATTCCAGAACTAGGTGATCCGGTGTTTCATCCTCCTCGTCAGTTCTTGCTAGACCTATTCTCTTTAGGTGCTTCCTAAGGCGGCAGTGTCCTGTAAGAAAACCCGTGAGGAGATGTAGCTTATTTTTATTGAGGTCCAAATATTTTTTGGATCTAGCAGTGTCAAAAGTCCTCAGGAACTTTTTGGAATCTTCCAAACCGGGAAGGCACCGCTAGAGTGCTTCTCTTTCGGTTCCTCTTTCTTCCGAAACTCTTTCTTATAGGAGCATTTTCATACACCGCAGAAAGGCTCCGGGCCAATAAAGGGCGTTTGTGCTCCTTTCCTGGCAAGTGTATTGGCCTCTTCATTTCCTGTGATTCCCGAGTGGCCAGTAACCCAGACTAAAGAGACCCTGTTATTCTTGCCTAATCCATCAAGTTTTCTTCGGTACTCCCATGCCAATTTTGAGTCAATGACATAGGAGCTCAATGCTTTGATAGATGCTTGACTATCAGAATGGATCAATATGTCATATTTCTGATAGTTTCTTTCTAGGTTCATTTCCACGCATCTTTCAATCGCAAGTATTTCTGCCTGAAAGACGCTCGGGAAGGAGCCTAACGATTATGAGTATCTAGTGCCAGGCCCAAATACTCCAGCGCCTGCTCCAGTGAACGTTTTTGAACCATCCGTATACCATCTAATGGTGGTTTCATTGAGAGTTTGGGTGGTGTATTCCCTTTCCCAGTTTCTCCTCGTATTTAGCATGGTAGTAAAATTATTTTCGATACTTACTTTCTTGGTCGTTTCGTCACTGGAAAGATTCGATGATGAGATGTATTTTGTTAGAGAGGACCAGGCTCCCTGATTTTTAATACTCTCATTGCCTGAACCTTCCTTAGATATTCTAAGAATTGCGTCTTGGGCAGATATTTCTATCACCAGATGTAGAGGTGTGAGATCTGTAATGATCTCAAGTGCCCTAGTTAGACACGTTCTCATAGCTCCAGTGATGCACACACAGACATGCCTTTAAAGTTTGTCGAGGGTCTTCCTCGTGCTGTACTGACTTGCTTTTGTATGCCAAACTATTGCCCCATACGTAATTGCCGGTCTCACAATCATGGCGTACATCCATCGCAGTATTTTTGGGTTACAGCCCCACCTCTTACCAGCTAGATTTCTGCACGCCATCAGAGCTCTTATTGCTTCACTAGCAGTTATTTCAACATGCTTATTCCACAGAAGCTTACTGTCTAGGGTTATTCCTAGATATTTAACCTCTTATTTCCATTCTATGATTTCCTCGTTTAAGGATATGGGTTTCATGGCTGGAAGTGTTCTTTTCCGGGTTAATGGAATTACTATGGTCTTGTTTGGGTTAAAATTTAGCCCCACCGACAAGCACCATTGCTCAATGATTCTGAGGCCCTTTTGTAATAAATCACACAAGGTGCTCTGGAACTTGCCTCTGACTATTAGAACTATGTCATCAGCGCAGCCCATACATTCGAAGCCAAGCTCCAATACCCTGTACAGCAACTCATCTACTACGAGGCTCCGTAGAAGGGGAGATATCACTCCCCCTTGAGGTGTCCCCCGAGTGGCTTTAACGGAGGTGGTTTGATTCCTGACCTGTGTCTCAGCTATCCTCGTCGTCAACAATCCATACATCCATTTTACAATGGTTTCATTTACTCCTCGCCTTTTTAGTACTTCTTTGAGACACGTGAATTGTGTTGTCAAAGGCCCCAGATATATCCAGGTATGCGCACATTGCGATTTCTTTGTTGTTCAAAGTTCTCTGGGTGACTTCGGTCAGCTGATGCAGAGCCGTCTCAGTTGAGCGACCCGCTCTGTAGGCATACTGACATTTATGAAGTGGTATATTCTCCAGATTCTCTGTTTTTATGTAGTTATCCACTACTTTCTCCATCGTTTTGAGTAGGAACGATGTTAGACAGATGGGTCTAAAAGATCGGGGATCAGTACCATCTTTTTTCCCTATTTTTGGTATGAAGGTTGCCCTTCCCCATTTTCTAGGTGTTAGACCCACTGCTAGACTGCTTCTTGTGATCTTCAGCAGGTGAGGAAGAGTCTCCTCTAACTCTTGCTGCAGGAGTGCTGGAAATATTCCATCCACTCCTGGTGATTTATATGGTTGAAAGGTACTTATTGCCCATTCTAACCAATGTCGGGTAAATATTATCTTATCAATGTCCCAATCTTCCTTGTGGGATTTTTTGGTGTAATTCATTGCTATTTCAATGCTTGTTGCTGGTTCACTACCTGGAAAGTGGGTTCTAAGAAGAAGAATCGATCATTCCTCTTCAACTTCCGTGTATGATCCGTCTGGCTTTTTCAGCGACATTGTGGGTTTAGTTCCACCATTTGCCATGACCTTTTGTAGTCTGGCCGCTATGTGAGTGGAAGTGATATTGTCGCAAAAGGCTTGAAAATTAAGCCTTTTGGCTTTCGTAATCTCTTTATTGTACTGAGTAAGCTTCTCAGTGTACCTCTGCCAATTACCGTCACGTTTGGCTCTATTAACGAGCCGACGGACCTCTTTTCTGAGGTTTGACAGAATCTCATTCCACCAAGGAGCGTCCTTTTCTGAACGAGCTTTTGACAGTGGGCAACTGGAATGATAATCTTCCATTATTGCCTCACTAATCTGTTCGATTCTTTGTTCCAGGTCGTAGTGCGGGTGATTTACCCCATTCACTTCAACTTGTTCCAAATTGTCCTTCAGATTGGTCTTGTAAAGAGACCAATCAGTATTTCTAGGATTTCGTATTGTAGGAATTGAGATGATACTTCCCTCTATCCTAAATTCTATGATCCTATGGTCCGAAAGTGATGGCTCGCTCATCACCCTTCAATCTTTTACATTTTTCCTAGAAGCAACATTAACAATTGTTACATCCAGGACCTCTTCTCTTGCTCTCGTGACAAAGGTCTCAAGGTTATTTTCTAAGAGACATTCTAATAAACACTCACCTTTTGCGTTGTTATTAGTGCTTCCCCACTCGGTATTGTGTGCGTTGGCATCACAACCAATTATGATTGGCAGCCGTCTGCTATTGCAGTATCTCACCAGCTCTTATACTTCTTCTGGCGGTGTCATCGGCCCGTCTCCAGCGAAGTAGGCAGAGGCAATGACGATGTCTCGGTCGATACCCCCAATGCTGAGGTGAACCATAATTGGAACAAGGTCCCGTGACACGTATTCTGAAACACAAATATATTTTATGTTATTTCTTATGATTACACAGGCACGCGGAGATACTTTCCTTTGATCATAAATCAGTTTAGAATCCTTGCATGCCAAACCTTTGATTTGGTCTTATTTTTTGATCAATGGCTCTTGGATCAGTACAATATCCAGTTGTAGTTTAGCGAACAACCTTGAAATCAATGCTGAAGCTCCCTTCGCGTGATGCAGGTTAATCTGAGCTACATTCGTGAACGTGAATTATTATGGATGAAAGAGGCCGAGTTACTCAGCCTCTATCCATCCCCCTCCTTCGTCTCTCACTGACCCTCCTCGATCACCATGGCAATATCTTCCTCGGAGGTCGAGCAAGTTTCTTGATCTAGAGTCAGACTCTCGACCCCCAGGCTGCTCCGCTCAGTGTCCTGGGATGCAGAGGCGATCTCCGCATCCCCAGTCACTCCAGCAGAGCCGGAGGAGATCTCGGGCTGACCCAAGGTCAGGCTTTCGCTTTTTTCTCCTTTTTCAGAGGTTCCGGATATGGAGGGTATCTCCATGTCCTTTGGATCCTCCGAGGGGTTCTTTTTCTTTCCGAGCCCCGAAACAGGGATACGCCCAAAACGGAAGATTAGCGCGTAACCTCCTGTCTTCAGATCCTCCCCAGATTGGTGATCGATCCCAATCGTGAGGATAGTTCCCTGTCCCTCTTTTTTAGAGTTTAGGATCTTCCAAGCCGCAGTACTGAGGTTGGAGTTCTGAACCTCGACAAGTTGGAGGATCTTCTCCAATTTCATGTCGTGGCTTCTTGGGAAAAACACCGTTATGGTGACTGACTTTGGGATATCGTCTCCACTTCGAGCCACCAATTCGGGTCCTTCCCAAGAGTTCAATTTCGGCGCTGACCTCATGAGCCAGTCTGCCGATTCTTGTGACCCACAGTCCACCAGTATCATTCCACAACGGAAATGGATACCTAAGAAGTGGATTCTCTTCTCTTTGCTCTGGTACAGCTCTTCCACCAGAGTACTGCACCAGCTGCCGAAACCAGTGGCTTGCCCGGTTACCGTTGCAGCTGTTTTTGGTTTCTTGCTTAGAGGTTGTTGCGGTGGAGTAATATTCTCCGGCCCTCTTTTAAGCTTTGTCTTCCTAGTTGGTAGTACCATAGGGAGGGTAGGGCGCTGGGAATATTACCTGATTGAGGAGTCGCAGGTATTTTTGCACCCCTGCTCCACTGAGGCCTTTTATCAGTAGGTCGTCTATGCCGCCCGGTTCTCCCTGTTTTGGGAGGTCAAACGGCGTACGACCTTTGTGCCGTTTGGCCTTTTTTCCCTCTGTGAGGTGCCCGGATGAAAAGGTGGTGGTTTTCTCCACTACTTTTCCGGTGGAAGTTTCACATTCTCTGTCAATAAATGGTCCAATGAGAAGCTAGGGTCATTACGGTCCACCGCTGCAGAGGTAAGGGGTTCAATACAATGGAGTTCCCCCCGGTGCTCCAAGGTCGAAACTAGTAAGGACTATTCTTCTATATAGCCACGCATTCTTCGGCCTGGTTTCCCACCTTGACTTTAGGTTTTTAATGAGGTTGTCTCCTGTTGGTCCGGGCATTAAAGCCAAGACCCCCCCCATCCCACTGACCCGCGAGACTTGACCACAGACAGCCAGGAGACATTGGTATAACAGGTGATTTCGAGGTAAGCTAGAAATTTCACCCAGCATCGTAACCCTGTGTGCAATCCCTTAGCCACGATACTACACCTGGGTCAGCTAAAGTTAGTTCGCGCAGGGTATTCGAGGGCTGCCAGTTGAGTTTTTAAACACAACTAGCCCCCAGGTATTTCCCCGCAGATCTCCTCCTCATATAAAATCATCTTAGAGGCCCTTCTCCTATCCGTCACCTGGAGACCGGCCGGGTTGGCGCTTCACCCCCTCCACGTCAATAAATACCCCGACGAACAGCGACGAACTACGTACATATCTACTGATGTGGACCCGGAAGTCTGGTATATATAAACTTAAATGTCCAGAATGTAATGTTGTATATTTGGGTCAAACCCTTAGAAATTTTAAAATCAGATACAGCGAGCATACATATTAATACAACCAGATAAATCCCACTACGCAAAACATCTACTTGACACCAAACTTTCATTGACACCTGATAGAGAACCAGAAGTACTGCATGTTTGTGATAAGAAACAAGAACTGGATTTTCTTGAAGAATTAGAAATTAGAAGACACTTAAAAACCCACAATATCAAATTGTCGATGAACAGATAAATCTAGGGAGTTCTCCATTTTTGAACTGTCTTCTTAAGTGATAATTGTAAAGATCAGCAGGTATAGTTTTCTTGGTTTTCTATATCATTGCACAGTTATATTGATCTTAATTGAAAAAAGATATCCAGGATATGCCCATAGGGCTAATAACATCTAAGCTTTGATATTTGTAATATCATACTTCTTCTTTTTTCTATTAAGATATATTAAGTCAATCACAAGGTAGGTCACTTCTTGGTCTAGCCAAAAATAATTAATAAACATCAGGTAAGCATCAGATTAAATGTAACTTCTCTCATTCTGATGATGATATTTAATATCGAAACAATTGTCAAATTTCTTAGAATTTTTAACATTTTTTCAATATGTTGTGGAATTGACTAGAAACAGTAAGTCTCATTTAAAACAGTAATAACAATTTAACCTGAAAAGTGTTTTGGCGAAATAACATATTTGATGATGATCATAAAAATCGACAATTAAATAATAAATAATAAATACAAGCCCCCCTCCGCGCTATATCTGAAAAACGGTATACCATATAACAGTACCAAGTGTCAACAAGGTTACTTTAGTCACGAGTTTTACTAGGCACGAGTGGAGCGAAGCGGAACGAGTTCCTAGTGAAACGAGTGACTAAAGACGTTTTTAACGCGAGATGCTTACTATACTTTTTCTTCGCCTGCGGGAAGGAACAAATTATATTATATTTGAATTATATTCATTACATGACGGACGATGGCTGATAGCTGACTGACAAATCAAATGACGCAGAATAACAAAATTATCACGGAACATGAAATTTAACATACAAAAGATACACTTGATTTGACATTTAAAAAACAAAAGATAAACGAGATGTGATTTTTCGCATTTTAAACACTAGTGCTTAAAGAGTCATTTTGTGCATGTCAAACCTGTGTTCAAAGTGCGGTTTTAGTAATGGAAGTAGCAAAAAAATGTTTCAAACAAAGATTATGAAGAGTTTAATGATCTACAACTTTCATAATAGGTGAAAATACGATTAGATGCATAGGAAGCAAGATATTAACGAAAAACTGATTTTTGCGACCTTTGATCTTCAATATCTCTCCTTATACGAGAATATTTGAGACTTTTGACACATGATTTAGAATGCCAAAACAAAGGTATATACCAATTTCTAACTTTTTACCTCTTATTCTGAGATTGGCCCCTTTTTGACTAATTTCACTGTGCTAAATAGATTATTTTGAACATTTTTGCGGCGGTCTACATGAGCTGCAACACGCGGCAGAAGCGACCGGTGCGGCCAACACGGTGATATAAAAGCTATGATAATTTATTAGTGTGTGCTACATAGCAGCTACCGCGCGGCCCTAGCGTATTAGACGCCGCACAGCCGGTCAAAACATTTGATATTTTCGCGTTTGCCGCTTCAGCCTGTGCCGGTTTGTCACCTTGTATGTAAATCGTATCTGACGCATTTTATCAATTATTAATTAGTAATTCATGTTCTTTGAGGCATATTTTATTTCAGGAGTTATTGCTTTTACATTATAGTGGAATATTTCGGATAACACTCTGTTGTAGCCGTGAAATAATTCTGGAACTCTTGGACAAGACCTCAGTTATTCATACCAATGGTTCCCAGTATTTAGAAACAAAGTGTCCAGAAAATCTCTTGCCAAACGGAAACTACAGTTACTAGAGGTATTTTAAGTCGATTTAGCTCAAATTACCTTAATCCGAAAATGCTTCCTAAGGGAGCTACAGCCCTTTGAATAAGACGTCCTCATATGAGTTTTCTTCAAATTACTCAATAATACCGTTACTTAAAATATTCAAACTTGGTATAATAAGCAATAAACAGTTACAAACCAGTCGTTTGCTGTAAATTAATTTTTTCCAGATCCAGCACAAGCGTGTCAGTTGGGGGGACCAACAGGTTTTTTTATTAAAAAAATTTCATTTTCAAGTTTTTTATGTACCCGACACCGAATTTGAAAAATTCAAGATAATTTTCATAAAAAATGTTCTCTTCTTTCAAATCGATATCATGAACCGTTTTCGAGAAAAATAAATTTAAACTTTTTGTGTTTTTTACATAAAATCATGTTCGATTATAATCTGTAATATCAAGTTGGCTTTGAAAAATCAACAAATTGTACAGATACTGGTAACTAAAGTATTAAGTTGCTTATAATATTGATTTGGAAATTTTTAATTAATTTTATTTCGTGAGGGTATAAAACAACAATCAACATTAAAAAAGAGTAAAGTTAGAGATAATTACTAACAGAAATAAGAGAAATAATTTTACAACAGATGCTCTACATGACGACCATTTATCTCAATACACAAATTTATTCTTTTCTCTAAAGATCGTCTAATTTTTGCAAAAATTCCTGCATTATTTCTAATTTCGTTACAAGCGTATTGAATTCTTTGCCACAACTGATTACGGGTTTCTATTGTAACAGCATAGACTAATGATTTTAAATAACCCCAAATACAAAAATCACAGGGGTTTAAATCTGGAGATCTTGGGGGCCAATGAACTGGACCACCTCTTCCAATCCTTCTTCTTCTTTCTCTAAAACCCTTATGCCGTTCAGCGTCGATTTAGCCCTTCTTCACCCATTTCTTCCAGTCATTTCTGTTTCTGACCAGTCCTCTCATATCTTCTATTGAGTTCCTTCTTTTCTCTCCGATCTCCTGCATCCTCCTTATCCATGTTTTCCTTGGTCTTCCTATTTTTTTCTTTTTCTATCTCTTCCTGCCTCTGTAACTGCTTTGACTAATCTGTTCTTGTTCATTCTTACAATGTGTCCGTACCAGTTCAGTTGCTTGTTTTCGATCATTGTTAAAATTGGTTCCTGTTTCAGTTGGGCTCTGATTTCTCCATTTCCACGTCGCTCGTATTTGGTAACTCCTGCGATCTTTCACAGATATTTCATTTCCACTGCATTTATCGAAGATTCGCGCTTTTGTAGAATGACCCACGTCTCACTTCCAAAAGTAGTTACTAGTAATATTATGCAGTTATAAACTCGTAATTTTGTTATGTCGTCGATTTCCTTCTTCCCCATTACAGATTTATTAATACTATAATATATTCTGGTGGCCTTTCTTAATTTATTATTTATATCTGCATCTATCTTTCAGTCATCTGCTAAGATGTTTCCCAGATATTCAAAACATGTAACTTGTTCGATTTGTTTTCCGTCGACTCTTATAGTTGCCCTTCCTTTATCTTCCTCTTTCTGGTTACTAATCATATATTTTGTTTCCTCCGTATTGATTTTCATTTTTAGTTTTAGTATTTCCTTCTGCCATATATTTGTTAAACTTTGCATTTTACTATTTGTGTCTGCTATTAGGACTATATCATTTGCATATAAAAAATAATAATAAAATATTTTGATTGGTCTGAGATTTCGATATCCTATAGCCGTGCTACTATTCTCAGACTGATTTCGTGTACTCTTCATTAGCGAGTCCATTATAATTATAAAGAGCAATGGACTTAGGATGTCTCCTTGCTTAATTCCTTTTTCCATGTTTAACGATTCAGATCGTTTGCCACTTATTTGAATTTGTGTTGTCACTTCATTATAGATTGATTTTACAACTTTGATGTTTTTCTCAACTATATTATACTTTTTTAAATTATTCCACAATATTTCTCTGTTAATCGTATCAAAGGTTGCCTTTAAGTCTATGAACAGTAAATTGAGTTGTTCGCCTGTTTGGAACTTTCTTTCAACTATCTGCCTTATTATGTGTACGTTATCGTTTGTACTTCTACCTCCTCTGAATGCAGCCTGTTCATCTTCTAATTTACTTTCCATCTCATTTCGCAGACGTTTTTCTACTATTCTTGTATATGTCTTGAAGCATACTGACGATAAACATATTGCCCTGTAATTGTCGCAATTTGTATAATCTCCCTTTTTATATATTGGTATTATTATATTTTTAGTCCAGCCTTTCGGTATCATTTCTGTAGCCCATGCATCTTTACATATCTTCCAGAACCACTTCTTACCTTCCTCGCCCAGCCATCTTATCATCTCAGGGTTAATTTCGCTCTCTCCCGCAGCCTTCCTTATTTTGATGTTTTTAATGGCTTCCTCTACTTCCTCTTGGGTTATTTCGTTATGATATTCCTTTTCTTGTGTTACTTCTTTCTGTTGGTCAATATGTGTTTCAGCTCCTTCAAGTTTAAATTTTTCCCTGAAATATTCTCTCCATACTTTTGTTTTTTCGCCTGTCTCTATATGTATTTGATTATTTCCATCTTTTATTGCATAATCTTCTCTTTCTCTTTTCCCTCGTAATGTTTTAATTCTGCTCCAGAATTGTTTTTTATTTATTTTGTAGCTTTCATTTAGTTCCTCTCCAAACTTTTCCCAACTTTTCCTTTTTGCTTCTTTCACCGCTAGAGTCGCTACATTTCTTTTCTGAATATCCTCCAGTCTATTTGCCTCGTTTTTGTTAAGCTGATATTTCTCCCATTGATGTTTTTTCTCCCCTATTTCCCTTTGTATGTCTATGTTCCACCAGTCGGTTATCTTATGGTGTTTGTTTATTTTTATTTTTCCACATGTTTTATTTGCTACGTTATATATAATATCTTTGAAAACTCTTCATCTTTCTTCTAAATTGGTGTTTTTTATTGCCAGTTCTGCCTCTGTAAACTGTATGTTCGTTTTATCTTGGCATTTCTTTATTATTTCTAGATCATTTAATTTTTTAATATTTAGTCTATTTTAGCTTTTATCGTTGCAGTTCAAGTTTATTTCTGTATTCATTTCTGCTAATACCAAACTATGTTGTGTTCCTAATTCTGCTTTTTTCTCTGTTCTAACGTTTTTTAGTGTCTTAAATTCTGAATTATATACGATGTAGTCAATTATACTTCTTGCGTCTCTTTCAGGTGCTTCGAACGTATACCTATACTCCATGTCTTGGTACCATATTGTATTTCCTACTTTTAGGTCGTTTATTTGGCAGAACTGTAGCATTTTGTTTCCATTTTTATTCCTTACGTTCTCTCCGTATTCTCCAATGCAGCCTAACCCTATATGTATATAATTTCCCAGTCTTGCATTCCAATCTCCCATAATAATTACTCCATTGTTTACCTCTCGAAGTTCATCCAGTTCTTTTTGAAGTTCCTCATAGAATTCAGCCAGTTTGGATTCCTCTGTTCCTTCTACTGGTCCATATATTTGGATAATATTTATTATTTCATCTAATTTTATTGTTATGGTAATTATTTTTGAGTTGACGTTTTTACATTTAAATATATGCTTACTCATTTTTTCTGTCACTACTAGTCTGACTCTTTCTTTTGCTCTTTGATCACGTTCTACTCCAGAGTAATATAAGCTATATACATTTTTTAGTTTCATGGTTCCTTTACCCTTCTTTGTCACTTCGCTAATGCCCAATATGTTCATCTCGTATTCTATCATTTCATCTATTAATTCATTTTCTTTTCCATGTAAAGATGTAATATTCCAAGTGCCTATTCTAATTTTATCCATATTTTCCTTTAATGTCTTCGAGAAAGTAGACAATGTACTATTTTGTACTATATTTTTGCTGGTATGATTATTTCCATTTTTACGTACAGATGTACCCCTTTTATTGTTCCTTATATTAGTATTACACTTATCTTTTTTGTTATTTTTGCTTTCTCTTTTATCGTTTTTATTACTGTTTGTACATATTTTGTTTTCCTTACAACTATTATTATAACTAATCTTATTTGTATTACTTATATTTATAATATTATTATACCTAATTTTTCCTATATCTATGTTTTTTGTCTTGGCCATAATTTTCTCTGATTTTTCCTCTTCGTTTGGTGCTCCTTGAATAAGTTTTTTGAGATTTCTTCTGTACTCCCGTATGTTCTTTTGGTTTTTCTGGACTTTTCTTGTGATTCCTCTTCCGGAGATCTTTCACTAACTTTTCTTCCTCCTGTTTTTTGTTTTTGTATTTCCTCAGTGTCGATGGTGTTTGTCGTTTTATGGTAGCCCAGTGTCCGTACATCATAGGCATCTCCGTTTATATACAATTCATTGTATGCAATATTTGCTTTGTGTCCGTTGTCCCTTGCTTCTTTCATATGTCGACTTAGTATTTTTCTTTGAGTTTGAATATCTTTTGAAAAATCTTCGTTTATGTATATTCTGGAACCTTTTAGTTTTTTGCTTTGTCTCAGGATGTCTGTTCTCTTTGTTGCGTTTTTAAGTTCAACTCACACTGTTCTTACTTTATTTTCTATCTGTTTTCCTAATCTTTTAATTTATGTTATATCTTCGTTCTCCTGTAATGGGACTTCCATTTTGTTAGTTATTTCTTTTACCTTATTTTTTAAGTCTAATGTACTATCTTCCCTATTTACTTCAATCTCATATATTATAATATTCTTCTTTCTGATTCCTCTCTCTAATTCTTCAATTCTTTTTTGTTGTTGCTCCATTCTTAACTTCATATTGTAGTTTTCCTATTGCAGTTTCATGTTTTCTTGTTTTATTTGCTTTAATTCCTCTTTAATGCAGTCCAATTTACCTTCTATTCTATCTTCTCTTTTCTCAATTTTATTCAACGTTTCTAGTATTTTTTCGGTTTTGTTCCATTTTTGATATTTAGCATTTACTGCGTCCCAGTCCCAGTTTAAGTACAGGGTTTCTACTATACCCCGCCTGAGACCTAGGCTGGCTATGCTAGATTTTCTTCTAAATAACAATTATTCTAGGTCCCAACCTTTCTGCGACCTGTTTACAAAATCTACACTTTATGAATATCGCTTAAATACTAGTTTTTCTTCTTGTATTTTGATAAGAATGTTATTTGTTTGATGTTAATTTTAATTTGGAAATAATATAAAGTGCATGCAATTTATGACTTACAGTACTATTTGGTTGAAATTCTTTACTCAATATCCACAAAATGCACTAATATATCATCCACCAAAGTAATTAAATTTTTATAAAGAATGGCTCAACTTATTTTAGATTGATCACGGAGCTTGTAAATTCACAACTTTCTCTGTTCATATACAGGACCGGACCACCTCTTCCAATCTATTTATCGTAATAGTTATTGTCGAGATATTGACGAACCTCTCTACTAAAATGAGCTGGGCAGCCGTCTTGCATGAACCATAAATTTTGTATGAAATTAAGATATTCTTGTCCTGTTAAACGGCTAGGAAGCTCTACGGGTCCCAGAAGCTGATTACCGATTACACATATCCAAACATTTATACGATCTTTGCTGGTACTTTTTCTCTACTGTTGCATGAGGATTATCACCAATGTAGGCATAATGATGTGCATTATGTAAATTAAAAATTCTGTCTCTGGTAAACGTAGATTCATCGCAAAATTAAATATTGGAAAAGAAATTAGGATCCTGATTTTTTTTGTTCCGCAACCAGTTTGAAAAATCTATGCGGGCAGGGAAATCACCATCTACCATGGCATGAACTTTTTGAAAATGAAAAGGATGAAGGTTATCTCTATGTATAATATTCCATATGGAAGACTTGGAAATGCCAGGATACATAGCAGCGAGCTTCTGCTGTTGCACGAGCAGATGCCTGTTTGGAAATTTTTCCGCAAATCTTTGCTCGGCTGCACGAGCGCTACATTGTACTTCCCCATAAACTAAATGCATATCAGCATATTCTTCATTCGAAAAATAAACCATTTTGGTCAAATTGACTATTATTTTTTACCTTTCACACACAATAACAATAATAACTGTTTAGAATCAAAATAATTTGACACATTGTCAGATTTTGTTGATTTTTCAAAGCCAACTTGATATTACAGATTATAATCCAACATGATTTTATGTAAGAAAAACAAAAAGTTTAAATTTATTTTTCTCGAAAACGGTTCATGATATCGATTTGAAAGAAGTGAACATTTCATATGAAAATTATCTTGAGTTATACAAATTCGGTGTCGGATACATAAAAAACTTGAAAATATATTTTTTTTAATGAAAATAGTTGTTGGTCCCCCCAACTGACACGCTTGTGATGGATCTGGAAAAAATTTGTTTATAGCAATCAACTGGTTTGTAACTGTTTATTGATTATACCAAGTTTGAATGTTTTAAGTAACGGTATTTTTGAGTAATTTGAAGAAAACTCATATGAGGACGTCTTCTTCAAAGGGCTGTAGTTCCCTTGGGAAGCATTTTGGGATTAAGGTAGTTTAAGCTAAATCAGCTTAGAATTAACCCTAGTATTTGTAGTTTCCGTTTGGCAGGAGAGTTTCTGGACACCCTATATTTCCAAAAATATAGTATTCTTGTTGTGTCTTTTGCTAAGCCTATTTTTACGCCAATTGAGAATTCTTTTGTAATACCTACGTACTCTCCGTTAAAATAGGCACGGCAGCAAAAGTTTTTGACATGCTTTTATCACGTAAGACACTCTGGTAGCGTTTGTCGTCTATACAGCAAGTGCAGAGTCGACAGCTCTGACCGCCTCTGCCGCCCGCATGCTGCCGCTCACGTAGGACATTGCGTTTAAGAAGTACTACGTTCGGTAGAACAGTTGTCGGTTTGTCCTAATATTGTTTCCAAATATCCACTAAGATTTAGTTATAAACATACAACAATACATGTAGCTTATCAATTCTAATAGTGTTACTTGATGTTTTTTCCTGTGTTTCTTCTTTGTTATTTATCACGAAAATCTAATCAAGTTAGTTGCCCGTGAAGCTTCATTTTGTTGTTTTACGCAACAAATTTCGATTATTTTTGATAATGAACGTATTTACACTTCATTCATTCGTTTTTTTATTCAGGGAGCACATGTTTATAATTATACCAACAATTGAAATTTTACTAAACATTTTTGAAAAAACTATTATTTTTGTTAATTATTAATTATTGTATACCTATTAATTATTTCGATAGAAGCTTATCGTAAAAAATATAACCTAACCTAACCAAGGGTGTTTCGATATCTTTAAATTGTAATATTAAATGTGTAATAAATGTATTATTATTATTATTATAGTCAAGCAGTACTACTGCCGAAATTGCTAGAAGATAAATACGGTGTATTTTTATTTAAACTAACAACCGAGTCGCACCATGAAATTGACGCTTATAAGTGGTTGAATTCAATTCTAAACGTTTACGAAGTCAAAATGGAAGAAGGTGTCATGCTTGACGTAGTAATGATTTTCGACATAACCAATCTAGGAATGAAGCACGTGTTCAAGATAACTCCGAAATTTGTGTCGGACACTTTTTTTCTTCTAGAGGTATTTCAACAAAAACTCTTTAAATACTTCCTGTACTATTTAGCCGTGCGTTAAATAACATCGATTATACAAACGAAACTATTTTATTTTCAAATCTATCCGAACTAAAACAAAAATAATTCTTGTTTTATATTTACTCAGCTCTTGTGATGATCCCAAAAGACATTATTAGATTTTAGTAGACATTAATTTCAAATATTGCTAGCGGTCAGTGAACTTGAAGGCCATTGGCAAGGTGTAGTAAAATCAATAACAAACACGATCGTTTTATAAATAATGTGTCAACAAGGTCGAGAAACAGATCATTGACTGGGTTAGTCTAACAATTTCTCATATATATAGAGAGTTCATTTCTCTTGAAGATTATTCATTATTATTATTTTTATCAATAGTACAAACGTTTATATTCTGTGTTACATATGGTCAGTAATTTATATACGTAGTTTCTAAATATATGTTTTCCCAGTGAGTTTTTAAAACGATGTTATTTATTTAACCCTAAAGAAGGATTCACGAGGTAATTGTTTGCGCAAGATGAATGGTTCGATGGTTCAAGAAGTACATACGAGGGGCACTTGCTAAGTAACCACCACATGGCGATCCTGCAAACTAAATGGAAAATTGTAAAATGGTAAATAATCCTGCGAATTGATGGTAATCCAAACGAGTGAAGGTATATGGTCTTTTATTTAAATGGTGGATCTTGGAGAAGAAAAACTATGAGTGGTGCACCTACTAAACAAGAGGTACAAGAAACTAGTACAGTAGACAATAATTTTATGGTACAGCATGATAATTTTACAAAGCAATAAATTGTCTTATTGTAAATAATAACGGTAGCTTTCATTCTGAAATGCATGTGGTCCCTATGGAAAACGCATCGAAGAGCATTAAAAAGAGACATCAACCGAGGCATTGCAGCGAAGCAGACGTCAAGAACTTTGACTATATAAAATTGTAAGTACTTATGCACTCTATTTTTGTGAACGAATGGTACATCTTTTAAATGTCAATAACGTGGGAAGATTTCGAAGATAAGCTAATGGTAATTGTAGAAGAAATAAATAAACAGGGAAAAAGGGTTTTGAAAAAGGAAACTCCTAAAAATCCAGACATTGAAGTATTTAAGAATATTTCGAAGATAAGCTAAGGGTAATTGTAGAAGATATAAATAAACAGAGAAACGGGGTTTTGAAAAAGGAAACTCCTAAAAATCCAGACATTGAAGTAATTAATAGTATAAAAATTATTTACAATAATTTTGCTAAATTGATAGGTAAAAATTGGAAAAACTTAAGTTTAGTACAACAAGAAAGTTGTAAAAATTATTCAGATAAGAGTAGGGATAAAACTGTTAGGGCATTTCAAGCGCTGAATTGTATTGTTAAAATACCTACCTCTACATTTGAGGAGATCGATACGGGTGTATTAGAAGCAATAAGCAAACAGTTGAAAATGACGACAAATATGAATGATTTTTTTTAATTTCGCGAGTAAGGTTTTACCTACTGAATTCAACGGAGAAGCAAGCAAGTTACAATCATTTTTAGACTCATTAGATTTGTTACAAATAAACGCGACGGGTAACGAAGAAAATGCGATTCTGCTAATTAAACCAAGACTGACTGGAAAAGCTCGAAGCCTGATCACGACAGAAAATTCTATCACAGAAATTAGGAACAAACTAAAATCAGTAATAAGAGTAGATAACCCAAGCCTTCTCTTAGCGAAACCTAATAAAATAAGGCAAAATGGGAAGGACATAACGCAATACGCGACAGAAATAGAGAAATTGGCAGAGAGGCTACAGGCAGCATACGTGTCAGAAGGGATGCCGGAACGTCTAGCAGAAAAATAAACCAAAGAAGCAACCATTAAGGCAGTAACGATGAATGCCACAGCGGACGCAACAAAAACGATCATGGCAGCGGGAAACTTTAATACGCAAGAAGTACTATCTAAGCTAGTATCAGTAGAAGGCATAGTAAGTCAACAACAAGTTTTACACATGAAGGACAATAGGAATTTCTTCAGGAAATCAGATTTTGACTTTAGGAACAATCATAGGAGAGGAAGCAACAGAGGATTTCACAACGGCAACCCCTCAGGAAGGACATTCAGACAGTATAATCAAGGAAATCAAGGTTACGGCAGATACGCAGATTTCAATAAGGATAGGAAATTTAATAAGTATGGCAATTACAATAATCGGATTAACAATAATGTGAGAATATGTGAGATGGAAAATTAGGAAGCAAGAGGGAATCAGAAACAATTGGGGTTTTGAATAATAAAACAAATGTCTAATGCAAGATTTCAGAAACTTATTTAGCATATTATTTAGATTTATCGCTTTCAAACTTTATAGAAATTCAGACAAACATATCCGATAATATTTACAATTTCATATTAGATACCGGCGCAGACATTTTTCTGATAAAAATTTTCCGTATCACTTAATTAAAACTGACTATAAAATAAGCATTAAGGGGGTAACTGAAGGTTTTGCTAAAACTTTGGGTCAAATAATCATTAACCTTTATATCAATAACATAACCTTTAATCATTGCTTTCACGTAGTGGAAGACAATTTTCCGATACCAACAAGTGGGTTAATAGGCAGAGACTTCATGACTAAAAATAATTGCGTATTAGATTATTCACAATCAGAATTACACATAAATTGCAAGTCTAGGAATCCAGTAACCATACAAATTTTTGGTAATCCAGAATACGATACATTAGCAATACCGCCTAGATGCGAGGTGTACAGGCTAATAGAAAACTTTAGAAATTTGAGAAAGGATACAGTAGTGGAGCAACAGGAAGTAGCACCGGGAGTATTTATAGCTATATCCATAATATCGGGGGAAAAATCCATACGTTAGAATTTTGAATACAAACGACGAGAGTGTTTCAGTAAAAACTAAGAATATTGAAATCTTGGATTTAGATTTGTTCAGGGTATATACAATTACGAATGATAGTAACAATAGAATGAAAGAAGTGAGAAAGTCATTAAATTTAGAAGTACCAGAGTATGTAAGGAATGATTTAACGAAACTGTGTTAGAATTATGCAGACATATTCGCTTTAAAGAATGATATTCTAACGCACAATAATTTTTATGAGCAAAAGATATCAGTAAAGGACAATACACCAATATACATAAAAAATTATCGCACACCACATTCGCAAACAACGGAATTAAATTATCAAGTAGAGAAACTCATAACGCAAGGAATAATTGAACCCTCAGTATCAGATTATAACAGTCCAGTGTTATTAGTCCCGAAGAAACCGATGAGTCAGGATAAGGCATGGAGACTTTGTATAGATTTTAGGCAGTTAAATAAGAAAATAGTCACAGACAAATTCCCTTTACCCCATATAGACGCGATTTTAGATCAATTAGGCAGAGCAAAATGGTTTTCAGTCTTAGATCTTATGTCAGGTTTTCATCAAATACCTCTAGAACAGTCTTCTAAGAAATACACTTCGTTTAGTACAGAAAAAGGTTCATTTCAATTTACAAGATTACCCTTTGGGGTAAAGTCCTACTAGTTTCTCAAGAATGATGCCAATAGCATTCTCAGGCCACACCACAGGAAAAAGCATTTCTCTATATGGATGACATAGTTGTCATAGGAATTTCAGAAAATCACCACCTAACCAATCTTAGAAAGGTGTTTGACGCATGTCGTAAATTCAATTTAGAGCTAAATCCACAAAAGTGCCAATTCTTCAGGCGAGAAGTCACATATTTAGGTCATAATTTGTCAAGGGATGGTTTCCCCAGACAAAGTAAAATATTCAGTCATTCAGCATTCCCCAGTCCTCTAAAATGCTAGTGAAGTCAAAAGATTTGTTGCATTCTGCAATTATTATAGACGGTTCATTCAGAATTTCGCCGCAATATGTATCCCTCGAAATAAATTAGCTAGGAAAAATGCGAAATTTGCTTGGTCAGAAGAATGCGAAAACTCATTTCAGGTCTTAAAAAATGCGTTAATCAACCCACCAATTTTGAAATAGCCAGATTTCAATAAACAATTCATCTTAACTACAGACGCTTCAAATAGCGCAAGTCAGAACTACGAAGGGATTGACCTATCCATCGCATTTGCATCACGAAGCTTTAAGAAAAGTGAGTTTAATAAACCCACCATCATAAAAGAGTTATTAGCGATTCATTGGGGAATAAATCATTTTAAGTGTTACTTATATGGCTCACCACATTTCATAGTAAAAACAGATCATAAGCCACTAACTCATTTATTTGCAATGAAAGACCCGATGTCGAAACTCACGAGAATAAGACTTGATTTGGAAGAATGCGATTTCGAAATACAGTACGTCAAAGGTGTAGCGAACTACGCAGATAGTATGTCAAAAATATACATAAAGGAACTCAAGGATGTATACATAAATAATTCACATGTCTTGGCAATCACAAGAGCACAAACGCGCAAGGAGAACGCTCGGTCAGGAAAGGATCTAAAGAATAACGAGGAAAAAGAGGAGGAACGAATAGAAAAACCTTCAGTAATAAATGTTTTAAATAATCTAGAGGCACATAAATTACCAATTTTACACGTTGTGGTGGTTACTTTGTGATGGTTACTTAGCAAGTGCCCCTCGTGTGTACTTCTTGAACCATCGAACCATTCATCTTCGGGAAACACTTACCTCGTGAACCATTCTTTAGGGTTAAATAAATAACATCGTTTTAAAACTGACTGGGACAACATATATTTAGAAACTACGTATATAAATTACTGACCATATGTAACACAGAATAAACGTTTGTACTTTTAATAACAATAATAATAATGGAAGTTAATGAATATTAAGTTGCCCCCCTCCCCCCAATCAAAATTTTCATCAAAAACATATATGGTCCTAATGCACTCCTAATGCACCAATTTGCTCCACGAATGATTTTCTTTACACCACATTCCCCGAGAGACTACAACTATTTGTCTATGGGGGGGGGGGCAAATAAACTCCAGTCACCCCCCCCCCCCCCCCAAATCCTTTCTCCCCTTAATTAGTTAAACCTCATTATATATAGTAAAGTTCCCCTTCCCTATGTTAGTTAAACCTTCATTTTTAAAGTGAAGTTGCCCCCCCCCCAATGACAGCTTCCGAAAAAAATATATGGTAGCGGTATCCGCTTCTTATGCACTATTAAGCTCCACCAACAAATACAAAAAATTCCGTTCCCCCAAATAGAAAATAGTGTATTCTTCAATGAGCGTATAATGATGGGCTATTACTCACGAGGACGAAAATTACAACACGAGCCGCAGGCGAGTGTTGTAATCATTCGAGTGAATAATGGCCATTATACGCAAGTAGAAGACTATACTTTCTCCACGACTATACAAAGAAAAAATCGCTCTTTGGATAAATAATTGAACAGATTCTAATGTTTTTATTTTTACTCAGCCTTTTCTAATCATTAATTAAATATTTTCATTATAACAAAAACAGCTAAACAAAACGAATATGATATATAGATATAGAATAAATAGGTTTAAATTAACCTTCTGACAAAATGCATCGTGATATTAGTGCTGTTTAGAGACTAGAAAACGAGTGTCAAAAACATTTAGAATGGATTATAAAAGAAGGTGTGTTATTGATAATAATAACACTGATATTATCGATACCTTACCCTGGGGCTTCTAATCTATTTACTTAACCTCTGTTTTTTATATTGATCTAGTATTATTGTCGTAGTGTATTTTCCTGATTATTTTTTGACGTTTCTTAAAACCAATGAAATGCTTCTTTATTTGACACAAGGGTAAGTTTCAACCAATCATGTCATTATTATAGTGGGAATAAAGCTCTTGTGATTATTCTCGGGAATAATCACTGTTGCGTTTATTTGTCTAGCAAGTGTCAGATAGTTGTCAAAATAATTATCTAATTGTGTCAACGTTATATATAAAATGAGTGAACATCATCGGTTTAGTACCTTTTCTGATGAAGAAATAACGAATAAGATTATAGAAACTACTTCGAAAAATACTCTGATAAGTAATCAGTCTATATGGAGACAATTTAAGACCTTCACCAATGAAAGAAATTATATTCTGGATGATAGTTTTATTGATCTTTTTTATTGTAAAAATTTGTGAATAAAAAAATAATCTAGTCAAATATAACTCGAGAGTTCCATAAATTAGAAAATAATTTGACAGATTTTGTTCAAACTTGTTGCCATTTGGCAATAGCCACTCGATCCCTGCGGGCTCTCGTGACTATTGCATGGCAACAAGTTTTCAAAAAATCTGTCAAATTATTTTCAATTTATTCTCACTCTCTTGTTATATTACTACTGATAATTTTTTTGTTAAGAGAGAGAGAGAGATTTTGTTTCTTTATTATGAGTATACAAAGTAACTTATTGTATTGTATTGCATCGTACTTAGATGTCCCTGTATATAGTACAGATTTTCCCAAAGTATCCTAAGCTGAAGTCCCTTGAAGAGAGACTGTTGTACAAAAAAAAATAAAAAAACACAAAAAATAAGCTAAAATTTAAAGCCACAGAGTTGCTTTCGAACGGTGAATTTACCTAAATAAAATACTAATATTTTAATTTTGGTTCTTAAAGGCCTGAGAAGAAAAAGCAATCTCGTATTGGTGAAAAACAGAATAGCCAGTCTCGAGAGGCGAAGTCTGGAGAAATGGAAGTCTTTTATACTACTGTACTATACGGTAGGCCTGTTTGATGCTTTATGTATTTTAGTATATAAAATTTCAAACGGAGATTCCTAGGATTAAGCCTTAAAACGAAGCCACAAACACATATAATAATCTAACCATAGATTATTACCTCTTGGGTTGGCCATGGAAAAAGGTGTTTAATTATTGTTTATATGTCCCTGGTGTATGATACAGAAAATATATTTTTAAAGCTTTTTTATTGTAGGTAGGTACTTTTACTGTTTATAAATTAGGCAATATAACCTACCAAAATAAAATTGTAAAATAAACTCACCTAATTCCTATTAGCACAGAATATACCATCGTTGTCTTTACGACATCGTCCGTGCCTTTTTTGGCACCCCCCACCACCCCATAATACACATTATCAACTGAGAAGGGGTCATCGACCCAAGACGGCACCGTCGGTTCTGGAACCGTTCTGTGACCGTTCATTTTCAGTTCAACTTTGGGGTTAAATGAGGTCATTGTGGAGTGAACGGGCTTATATACTACTATACTATTTACTACTGATGCTGTTGACTCTTGATCAAAATTGACTGCATTTAAAGTATGAGTATTTGGTGATGTTTGTTGAATATTATTAAGAGTTCTTGTATTCATTTTGTTTCTCATAGAATCATCCACGTAGCCTTCTGCTACCGACGTGCTCTTCCAACCACCGTGTCGCTTAAGAGCAGAAAAATCTTCAACTCATTTATAATGCGAGATATTAGCAATTAATATTTGACGTTTTAAATTGTGACTTGTGTGACTAGCGGTTGCTATGCGATGTGTGACTTTCTGATTGCAAGGTAATCTAATTCTGACAATCTGCCCGTAGAAGGCCCGTGGATTCCGAATATACAAAGGATGTGACACGCCGGCAGGTCGTGGATTCCAGAGTGGAATCCACGGGGTGTAGAATTTAAATCATTCTTAAATTTAATATCTAACAGAAATGTATATATTATTACATTGTCGTGGAGAAAATATATTCCTTCCCGTAGGCCAAAAAAATTGGAAAATTGCCAAAATTATGGCAAACCTTATTGAAAAAGAACCCGGAAAGTTATCTAGAGGTCAGCAAATGTCTGTTTATCAATCTTTTGAAAAAAGATCCTTCGTTTTTGTTAAGGGAGTAGTTATCGTATGCTAGCAGGAAATTTTTTTAAACCTGATATGAGCGTAACGTGACCTTTCGCACTGCTTCGGTGAAGTACTATGAAATGTCAGAAGTCATAATTTCGACTGATAGGTAAACTACGCCTAAGTATATCTTACAGAAAAAAATGGTGCCTAGCGGTTTCATCACTCTTAAAATCATTCAACATTTTGGATAGTGCCGAAAACTTAAAAAAAACATTAAAGTAGACACAATGAGAAGCAGTAAAAAGCAGTACCGAAATACTTAAGATCTTGATAAATTTTCTTTGAAGCACAACGTTTTTTATATCATTGGGAGGCACTAACAAAACATTAACGCCTAAGAAAAAATGTTCTAGTATATATTTCTAAGTGAATCAAAACAAACAGTAAGAATATCAGTTTTTATTGATCATTAGTAAAACAACAGTTAATAACTAAAAGTGAATCTGAATTTGATATCAGATATAAATAGTATTTAGAAAATATTTCGCCAGACCCCTATTAAAGGTCGCACTTAGGAGGAAGTGATGCCAGTTATTCTGCTGAAAATCTTTTATATAATATGAACTTCGGCATGGCGAGTACCTCTGTCTACAGTGGTACTCAAAATGATAAATTAAATCAAGAAAACTCTTTGAATCCCCCAACTCAGTCTTATTCTACAGTAGTACAAACATTCAAATACCCATCAAAGAAGCAAGCCATCATATTCCCCGCTATGGAAGAAGCGAAAATCCATGAATACATCATCGCCATTGGAACCAAAGCTCAACTGAAAGATATAATTTTCTTATTTAAAATTTCGATCAACAGAGTATGCATCTATCTCTCTAGTCAAACCATAGTGGACACATTTCTAAATAAAGGAGGAGAAATTGAAGTTAACAGTCAAATCGTCAAAGCTCGCCGTTTGATCTTACCATTTACTCGATTAGTCCTTTCTAACGTATGTCCAACAATCCCTCACAACATTATAGAACAGAGTCTCAGAGATCTAGGATTATCCCTGATGTCACCTATAACATTTCTTCGGATTGGAATTTCACAACCCGAATACAACCACATATTGAGTTTCCGCAGACAAGTCTTCATACAACCTGCTCCTAACAGCAATAATAGTTCTCCTTTACCTGAATCGATTCTCGTATACTTCATGCCGTATTTTCCTTTCTGAAGATAAACTTATGTGCTACAAATAAAAGAAGAATGGTCATATTTCTGTTCATTGTCACGAGACTGTTACTGAACCTATAGCCGACACTCTACAAGAACAACCAGTAGAAGATATAATTCCTCAAGCTCAAGAAACTCCCTTGAATGTTACAGAACCTAAAATCAGCCATATCCAAGATAACACAATTGAAGATTTAACCCCTCAAGGCCAAGAAATCTCCACCTTAATGAACACCTCCTCGCATAAGCGGCCTCATTCAGGGATCAGTCCATCGATTCAGAATACAGCGGAAGAGTTGGAGCCTCCTTTCATCATTCCCATTTCTCAGGCTCTGAAGAAATCGAAGCCTCAAGCACAAATCCAGTCCGTTGAATCCCTGGTTTCTCCTGCCAAACAACTCTTTGAGGACAATTCGTCTAATTTTTCACTGGACTATAGTCAGATTATTAATTTTCTGGAGGACTCGTTCGGTTCCCCGGACCCCTCAGTGTGGTCCGCAGGAATACTGGGAAAGCTCACGCGCTCCTAGCAATACTTACTAAGACATATCCAGCACTCACCGAACGTAGCATTAAGACCAGAATTACAAAATTGAAAAAGAACATAATGAAACAGCTCAACAGAGAACTAGAAACCGGCTCTAACATCTCAGTGTCCGGAAGCGAAAGTGATATATCTTTAGAAAAATTCTAAGACCTCCCAACTCCATACAGGATTGGCCACACTAGATACGCGCACCAGTTTCTACTGAAAAAAGAAAACCCCAAAAGATGTGTCTCCTGTTACGAATGAACGTTAAACACATAATCATGGAGTGCCCCGACTATAGTGAGGAGAGACTAACTTCAGGACTTCCCGAAAAACGTAGTGATGCTTTGAACCCGGATAACATCGAGTTGCTACCAAAGTTTTTGGAATTAATTAAGTCATACTGTACCACCCCCGCTAATAACCTTCGTGGTTGATGCGGTTTTTTCTTTGAATAAAAAAAATGTTCTACGATAAAGT